>OY997268.1:582509653-583109653 GCA_963921465.1 Triticum timopheevii
GCGCTCTCTCACATACTATATAAAAGACTCGTCTATATGGCTTTTTCCCTAGGGCCTAATTTTAGATTTTGCGGTGGTCCTTCAATTTCTCGAGTACAACTGGTCAATGTTAAATCATGTCTGCGACAAGATTTGGACTACACCATTCAGCTGTACTTGCTTAATTGAATCAGCTGTACTTGCTTAATTGAATAACAAGAGCAGCTTAAATTATTCTTGATGTAATCAACTAGTGTTGAACACCACAAATCCAGTCTGGGCATAGTGGATCAGCAGTTCAGCACACTGATCCAGATTTAAGGAACGGGTCCAATACCTTCTTAGGAGCCTCCTGTGCAGCTGAGTTTACCCCACTCCTGTCATCTTTAATTCCTTGAGCTGCTGCATGATTATCCATACCAGGCATGTGAGGTCTTGGTTGCCCTGGTCTTGTTGCTCCATCAGTCTGTGCATGCATTTGAGGCAAGGGTGGCCGTACACCACCAGTAGGCAACCCAGGTGCGCCAGGTCCCCTATGCGCTAATCCTAGCCCAACATCAAATACCTTGTAAGTGGCAGGCCAAGTAAGCTAGACAAAGTATGTGTGTTTCAACTTGGACTACAGTTATATCATGTAATAACTGAGATCTTGCAGCCAATACAAATATTACCTTGATTAGGCTGCCATGATGGGGCATTGTAAGCTGTAGAAGGCAAGCCTGTTGCTCGTAACAGTGTCTCATCAAATTTAAGAGAGTCAGGGAGCGATGGAGGCAGAGGAGTTCCAGCTCGGTTCCTCTCCATTAAATAAAGAGCAATGCAAAACTCTCTCAGAGAAAGCATGCCGTCATTATCTTGGTCAGACAAGTCCCACACTTGCTTCAGTACATCTAGAAAGTACAACGAAACAACAATTGCATTAGCCAATGGCAATGGTATTCATATGATGATATGTTCGCACATCATATGAAAACCATCATAGAAACAGAAATAAAATACAATGATCATTATGGAAAAACAATGACAGAATAGCCAAATAGGTCTAACAAGGAGCTCAACCAATAAGCATAGTAAAGGTACCCCGTTACCGCAATATATTAGAGCATCTTATAGGCAGAAATACACATATGCATGCTTAGGAAAGTAAAGTTGGTGATGAGATCCAACCTCTTGGAAGTCTCCAACTAAGAAACAGAGTGCGAGCTTCTGCGCCAGTTATTTTGCCATCTCTGTCCCTATCCACATCCCCAAAGACTTTCGTGTACTTCTGGATATCGGATTGAGTAACTTTTGGCCATTGAGAAGTGGAATTAGAAACGCCGGCAGAAACACCTGGAGATGGAACACTTGGCTTTGTGATGGGCTGTGTCTGTTGAGGTTGGCTGGTGCCGTAACTCACTGTTGGAGTACCTTGGAGAGAACCAGGCTGTGTTAGATTAGCCAGGCTCTGTGAGCCAGTCGGCTTGGACATAAAGCTTGATGAGTTGGGCATCGTGCTGGTCGGAAGTGCAGGTGTGGATGTGCTTGGCTTTGGCTGAGTAAGAGCAGAGAAGATGTCAGTGCTTGCTCCTGAGCCACTGGCAGGGCCATTTCCAGATAGCACCAAAGCTCTTGAATCTGAAGGCAATACAGCACTGTTGCTCTGTGGAGGCAACGATGAAGAGGACATTGCATGTGTCTGCTGTCCAGGAACCATGCTCATTGAGCTCGACATTCCAAGACCAAATCCACCTGATGTTGTCTGTGAAGGAACAGCTGCTCCTGGAGAGGGTTGTGAGATACCTCCAAATGAACCAACATTACCCCCTTGCCAGCCAACTGATCCTCCCATGCTGCCTCCACCCAGTGGACTTTGATTCATTCCAGTTGCTTGAAGTGATGTTGCGGGAGCTCCCACCTGAGGTGGTGGCCTCATGAAACCAGTGCTTGAAGTGAGGAGCTGCTGAGCAAAACCCATGTTCGGAGATTGTGATAGAATGCCCCTCGGCGCCGTAAACTGATTTGGCGGCATAGCGCCGCCCTGACTTGCAGCCGGCATCATCGAGTTGACGCCTTGGGGTCTCGGAACAGCTCCGGCGCTCGTCTGCGGTGCACCGGCAAATTGAGTTGAAGTCGGCATCATACCACTTCCCTGAGGCCTCGGAGCAGCAGCAGAAGTCGGCATCATACCGCTTCCCTGG
Source organism: Triticum timopheevii (assembly GCA_963921465.1). Lineage (NCBI taxonomy): Eukaryota > Viridiplantae > Streptophyta > Magnoliopsida > Poales > Poaceae > Triticum > Triticum timopheevii. Next base: position 582,511,813 of record OY997268.1, read on the forward strand.
GGCCTCGGAGCAGCAGCAGAAGTCGGCATCATGCCACTTCCCTGGGGCCTCGGCGCAGCGGCAGCCGGATTCATCTGCGGAGCTCCGACCTGCCCCGGAGCGGGTGCCGGCGCAGCAGCATTACCTTGGGGCCTAGGAGCACCCGGGGCCGCCTGCGGCGGGGCCAGCCCGCCGGCAATCTTCGGAGGCGGAATTCTGGCAGCGGCAGGGCCATACAGCGCGGACTGCACTATGTCGGGCGTGAGCTGGCGCCCGCTCTGCGCCACGGTGACGAGCCGCAGGGCGTTGAAGAACTCGGGCCGGCCGAGGAAGCCGGTCTTGCTCTGATCGGCGTGCATCCACACCTGCACGCACAAGGTCCGAACGTCACCAACCAACCAAGCCTTAGCTTCCTTCGAATCAATTCGCTAGAGAGGGGCTCTGATCTAGCGCCGCTCTAGGGAGATCACACCTAGAATTGGGGCGCTCGAACCGGGGGAATGGATTGGGCGGCGGGGTTTAGGGGGCGCTCACCTGGGCGAGGACCTGCTGCGGCAGGCTGGCGCCCTGGAAGAAGGCGACGGCCTCCTGGCCGCTGATGCGGCCGTCCTGGTTCAAGTCGGCGCGGCGGAAGTAGGCCTCGAAGGCCTCCATCCCCGCCATGGCCGGGATCCGGGGCGGGGATCTCGCCGGCCGCGCGGATCTGCTGCCGCGGGCTGTGGGGAGATCTCGGGGGAGCGTGTCGCGGGCGGGCGGGCGGGCGGCTCTCTCGTGTGTCTGCGAGCGAGGGCAGTGGTTGGGGGTCGGTCCTCCGGGCCCGGTGTGTAAGCTGCCTGCTGCAAAACTTTTTGCTAACTGCCCCCCCGCCCCCCCCCCCCCCCCCCCCCCCCCGCCCCCCCCCCCCCCCCCCCCCCCCCCCCTCCAGTTTACATCACGCAAAATTCCGGCGAGGCTCAGCCCAATTTTCTGACGAGAACAAAGCTCGTATACTCCCCGTAAAATTTTTTACCGCAGCCCGCACCCCCCACCACCACCACCACCACCATCACCATCACCACACACACAAGCAGTATATATACGGGTCCGCGGTGCATTTGCGGGTCAAAAACCCTATCGCCCCGCAGTCGTGTCTCTCCGCAATTCCCCACTCCCCTCCACATATTTTCTCGCCGCCGGTGAGCCCCTTCCGCCTCCAGACGCCATGTGGGGCCGCATGTGGAGCTCCGGCCGCTGCTACAGGAGTAGCTCCGGCGGGGGCAGCGACCCCGAGCGCGAGCGGCGTGTCCACTCGGACGGCGCGAGGAAGCACGGGGCGAGGAAGTGGACGAACAGGGGTTTCTCGCCATCCGTCGAGCTTCCTCGTCCATGAGACGGATGAATACACCGTCGGCACGGGCGTACGCCCTCCTCGGCGCGGGCTCGTCCTCCACCGCGAGATCTTCCTACGCCGCAAGCTCTTCCTCTTCCGGCGCGAGGCTTCTCCCCATGAAGAGGGAGTGGTCGGAGGAGCCGGAGGAGATCGAGGTTGTCGACGTCAAGTAGGAGCCGGAGGAGATCGAGCGCCGAGGTGTCATCGGGCCCGAAGATTTCATGGCCGATTTCGACGCGGTCGTGGCCGCCATTGCTGAGCGGAGCTTGCGCGAGGAGGCGGAGCGCCGGCGCCACGACGACGAGGTCGACGACCTCATCCTCTAGCAGGCGGTTGCGGCAAACCTTGCCGCGAAGGAGAAGGACGACGAGTGGCGGAGCATCCGCGAGGAGCAGAGGTCGAAGTTCATCGATCTCGTCAGCTCCGACGAGGACTGAGCTCCTCCATCGCGTCGTCCTCAGTCGCGAGCTCGTCCATTTTGGTATATCAACCTCGGCCTCGTCGCCGCGAGATCCCTCCCCCCTCCCTCTAGTAGTAGTAGTAGAATGTAGTATGTGATGATGAACTATGAATGATCATGTAGTATGTGATGAACTACTATGGTTGCAATTTCTCCCGCGAAACTTTTTTTCAAGTTATGTAGTTTCATATACGGTTTCTGTTCAGGCGTGCACGTTTTCGACCCGCAAACGAGATCTTCGTCGAACTGCAAACGCGTTTTGGGGGTTGGGATTTTGCGGGGTCTGCTAGAGATGCTCTAGTCAAGTTTATTTTTCGAACCATTGAGGCATGTGATTCACTAAACGAGAAGGTTCTAATCAAGTTTACCACAACTAAATTGTTGATCTACAAGGGTTGATCGTGTTTTGTTGTATCCTTGTTCTTGTTGTTGCGATTCCAAACTTTTGTCTGTTATTTAGTTTGGTGTGTTGGAAAAATGGAGTGCTTTTTTTATAATCAGTGTTTTGATGGGCTTTCTTGGTAGTGTGGTTTTGTGTATCTGCTAATCAACTCATACTTATCTGGGTGGCCGTGTGTATTATTTTATTCCTGCGGTGTCACATGTTGGCGCTTTTTTCTAGGTGGTGAAATGATGCGCATGACCGATGTGTTTTTTGGCTGGTTGTTGTTTATTAATCCGAGAAATCGTTGACTCAATCAAAATCACAAACCAAACATAAAACTAAACGCCTCAATTGAATGAGAGAGCTCCTTGATAAATAGTTGACACATTCAAATTCATGAATCAAATACAAAATTGAACACCTTGAATGAATAGGAGAGCTTCAAAAAAGGCAGCGGGGTGTATTGAAAGATTCAAGACTAGTTAACTGAATAATTAAGATGACGACATAGAGGGAAGTAAATAGGTCTCTACACTGAGGGGAGTCAAAATACGACTAACGATTCAAGACCGATCACTTTACTTATAAGTTGTTTGAAGATCAGAAAGAAAATCCTAGCCAACGGATTGCAACAAGATCAGAACAAAAATCCTAGCCATCATATCGCAAACAATTCATTTTGAGCATTGTTCCAACAGAGCATTGGTGGTCCCCGTCATCAATCCGAGGTAAGTAAAGGATTCCTTCGCATCAGAAGGATCCAAGATTGACTCCCACGAGCATTTGAATATATATACAATGTCAAAACTTGAAAAAACCTAGTATTCTGCTTAAACTGAACTTCACAAAAGCATTTGTTACAATCAAAGACTCATCCATGGTGTAAATCAAATAATATATGGATTTGGTGATAGATGGTCGAATTGGATCAAATGCATCTTGGGATCAGGTAGCTCATCGGTGGTGCTGAATGGTGTCCCCGGTCGCCAATCTCTTTGTCGTTGAGGTGTGCGTTAGGGAGACCCTCCCCCCCCCCCCCCCCCCCCCCCCCCCACACACACACACACACTTTTTATTTCTGTGGTTGCCGCGGACCTATTGCAATCGGCCATCAACGATGTGTACCATTGCTAGCTGATCCAGCTACCCATACCTGCTTGGGGGGCGATGAAATACTCAGTGGTGCAGTACACCAATGACACAATTCTGGTGATGCCAGCTTGCCAAAACAAGTGAAAACTAATGATCAACCACGCGACTCAATTGGTCCTGAAATCAACTTTCATAAATCGATGATTGTGCCTCTTAATGGGTAAGAATCCCTGGTAACACACATTTATGGCAATGCTCTGTTGGAACAGTGCCTTTTACTATGTTTGCAAGGCGACTACCCAAAGGCCCTCGCGTCGTCTAGCTTAGGTGACACGGGCGGCGACTCGGTCCCCCGCCGCCAGCAGCTCCCTCCACCTGCTCCTCCCCCCTCGCCGCCGCTGACGGCCACCTCCGGGGCAAAACCCACATGGTGGTGGCGGTGGCACGGCCTTCTCCGTTGCTCAGCCCTCTTTCAATGGGAGCTTCAGCTGGCGACGCTCGATCCAGTGGCCGGCGGCGCGGCGCGGCGGCCTCGCGCATCTCCGGTAGGGCTGTGGTGGCGGTTGTGAGGAGGAGGCGGGTGGGAAGGGCTGGATTTGGTCGGACTCGGCCGTATCTGGCTTCTCCTGTCCGTCCGGCGGGTGTAGGGCTCCATGGCTGTTGCGAATGGAATGAAGGACGCCGGGGCGGCGGCCCCGGGCTCGATGTTGCTGGTTCTTGCCGGCAGGGAGCCGTGGTGCGTGGATCTAGCGGTTTCTGCGCGGATCCATGGCGGGTGGTGGTGTTTCGGCCGACGTAACGAGAGATGCTGTGGAGGACGTGACATGAGATGCAGATTGGTGGCCTTCGATCAGGGCGTTTGAGACATGCTGCATGCTCCGACCATCTTGGCGCTCCAGTGCCCAGATCTGGTCGTGCAACCTCGCCATTCTCGGGTTTGTGGATGAGCTCCAGGCGAAAGCCTTGCCCGACCTCGGTTGGTGCCGGCAACAGACACCTCGGTGCTATTTTCCTCGTTGGAGGCGTGGTCATGGAGTCTCTTTACACCCCGTGACAGATGGGCTCTCCGGGAGAAATCCCTAGCTCTAATCTCTCGGAGCGGGCGACGATGGCGGCTACGTCGCATCCTCCTTGGAGGCATCACCTTGGAGAGCCAGATGCAGATGTTTGCGTCGTTCTTGTCGTTGAGGTTGGTGGATGTTGGGGTGGCAGCCCCTGATGTTTGATGTTTGTGCGTCGAGGCGACGGCCTCGGGAACCATGGGTGGAAGCGGCTCCATGAGGAGGGGCAACATCTCAACATGGCCTGGGTGGCAATTCTGTGTCGCTAGTGTGGCGGGGTTGTCGGCTCGATCGACGCGTCCCAGAGGGGGCGGTCTGACTTTATGTCGGGGCAGCAGGCCCGGATGAGTTGTTGCGGCGGTCGTGGTCCGCGGGTGGTTGCCCTGTTCAGCTTGGGTTGTGGGTGACTAAGTCGTGCAGCGTTGCAGCTCGAGGGCGAGCGGTGGTATGTCGGGATGGCGGTCCCGGAAGGTGGTATGTTGGTGGACTACGCAGGGCACAACGGAGCAGCGGAGGTCGAGGCGGCAGCCTCGAGAGTTCGGCAACATCGATTGCGTTCACCTCGTGTCGCTTGGGCGGCGAGGTTGCTCTCGATATTGTCGACGGCGTCTCAAGCGTCGCGTTTGGTGGATTGCAGGCACCTTCACCTCGTGGGAGCGTCCCAGGCATAGCAGTCGTGGCTTCTTGTCTCCAGCAACAGTGGGTTCATATGTGTGTATGGCGTTAGTGTGCTCCAATGATGGTTGTGGCATCGTTGGCAAGTGTGGTGTGGCCTTGTGGTGTGGCGATTCGAGTTGGCTTAGCCATGTGGCGAGTGGGGCTTGGCCCTGTTTATATCGGTTTTCGCCCGACTTTCCGTAATTAACTGGGCAACATTTTTCTTAATTAATGAAACGAACAAAGCTTTTGCCTCGTGTTTCGAAAAAAAATGACTTTTACTTACCTCGGATTGCCGATGGGGACCACCAAGCTTACCGTGGCAAATCTCATGTCGATTGTCGAGCGTGCAGAACATAAATTGTCATTGTCCCTGTGTATGCTGAATCAAGAAAGCAAATTGAACCTTCTGAACTCACTGATCACATCTATTTATGAGTTATCCCATGTGCACACTCATTTCCACCCAAGCTGATTGAGCATCCCGATAAGATCATAAGTAGGTGTATGTGGCGTAAGAAAATTGAACAGGGGGGGGGGGGGGGGGGCTATAATTCGCTAGCTGCCTGGAGTCTTGTATGTTGCCCCAAAAATCATGGAGGGCTCGGCATTCTGAAGTTCCTGCATACTTTTTATAACAAGAGAGATACTCCATGGATCAACCTCGTCTGGTCAACATACACTGTGGTTGTTGGTGATGGCTCAACCACGTTATTTTAAAAAGATCTTTGGCATGGTCAGTGCTTCAAAGTGTCGCACCCACAAGCCTTTTCTTTCACAAAACTCGAAGATACCTCTGTAGCCGCCTTCCTGGTAATGACTAATATCCAGACCGGCTTTCACTTGCCGCTGTCAATTCAGGCTAGGGCTTAGGTTCAGAAACTGCAAATTCTGACATCTTCAGCCATACTCGATGATGCAGCAAAGGACGTCTGGTTATGCTCCTGGGGCCCAGTATATTCCCCAGACAAGTTATGCTCCTAATTAGACTGCCCTGATCTCGGCCTAATTGGTCTAATATAATTAGACTCCTACTAGACGAGAAGAGTGCCGACTTACTACTTCAGAATGCATGTATACCTTGGAGAGGTCGTCTACTTCGACTCCCATCTTGTAGAACATTCTCGTGGTTGGGAGGTATAACCTAGCTGCGGGAATCGTCGTGCTTCACCAACTTCTTCACTGCTTTCGCTACTCTGCTCGTTTGTGAGTTTGATCGCTACCGCCATCTTCATAGTGTTCCTGGGTACGTATGATCGTGTAGCATATGTTGCGTAGCAAGTTCCCCAACAGCCTTCTCCATATCATGGTGTACACAATTATCAAGTTTGAACAACCAAAAAAGCGCCAACCTGGTAACGTTCAACGAAAGAAACAAGAAAAATGCCTAGGATGAAGGAGGTCATATCAAAAGACTATACCGCCATCCATGTTGGGAGAAAACCTCCTTAACCGTATGCTCCAACCATGTGGAGAGATCACCATTACAAGTAATGGTCGTCCAGTCTCTGCGGGATAAACCATGCACGCAACACCATCGTGTGCATACTAAATAACCCGCATAGAGATGAAACATTTTTCATGTTGAAAAAAACACATGTTCTTGGATAGTCACAATTCGCAAAGCCCAACATAAGGCATGTGCCCCCATCATGTATGGGAGGTAAATCAACCAGGTTGGATGGATGGGCAGGCGCCAACAAACTAGCCTTGAAAAACAAGTTTTAATTAATTGTCGTGATGGTAAAAGGCACAACACTATCAATTTTGGCGGACAAGGTTGTTTCTAATCAAAGACTACAAAGCTGTTAAAAATTTAAAGAATAATCTTCACTGTAAGAGTTATTTTGAGCCTTCATATTTTTTGTTAATCCATCGGGGTGTCATTGTGGGCAAGAGCCGAGTTATGACGACTTGTCTGAAAACCTTCAAATCTGGTGTAAATTCTGCCTAAACTCATAAACGTCGGGCTCTACTTGACCCAAACCTGAGAGATTGTGCCAAATTTATGCCTGACAATCCGATAAAGTCATGTTCATCAATACAAGATTCGGCTTCATGAGTGTCGCGGGTGGCTGACCCATCTAAAATGCATCGTGGTCTTCTATGAGTTTCACGTTCGATCTCCCCAATAAAATTTCGGTAATGTTATTGTGCTGACATTCTCTGGGAGGGCATGACAAAATAAACGTATTTATAGCAACTTATATTGCCGCGAGGATGATAAATTTAGTTAGCAAGCACGACAAACTCTGGCAAAAAACTGAACCTAGGCGGATTTGATCCTCGGTCAACATAAATTGCCATGCAAATTGTTCGCAATTGCAGAGGAACGTTAGCTGGTTAAGTCAGTCCTATTTTTTCAATTACTTTGGTATCTAATATTGGAGAAACTTTGGTAGCCGGACAATTTTTATAGGTAAAACATGAATTTCTCAATTCCAGCAACCAGAGTAATGCAAGAGGAATGAGTTTCTCAACTTTACTTATTGAAACCAGTTTCTGAATAGTAGACCCGCAAAAAAAAAAAAAACATGTTGCACTAATTTGGCGCTAAGCGTTTCTTTCTTTCTTATGTCTACATGAACGTTTCTGTCCAGCAGAAGTTTAAAGCACACGGATGCGTTGCGAGTCAGCTTGTTAACTTGTAAGCGTGTTCGTGTATAAATCCATGCCTCCAGCAAAGACCATGTGCAGCTCCAACAGACCATTCCGCTCGGAAGTAAGAAGAACAATGAGGACCTGCGCTCTCCTCCTCGCTGTCACCGTCGCCGCCGCGGCGTTCGGCGGCGCACAAGCCGTTGGGAGACGAAGTTTCTGGCGGCCTCGGTGGCAGCCACTGCCAACGCCGCCTGCGATCGTCGCCACGTGCCAGGCGGCCCACGACGCCGACAAGCGCGTCAACGTCACCTTCTGCACGAATATCTTTGTCCTGTTAAGACCGCACGACAGCACCGTGCGGGGCCTCGCCCAGGCCGCCGCATCCATGGGCGCCGGTCGCGCCGACACCGCGCAGACCACGATCGACAGGACGCTCAGTCAGGGCGGCGTCGACGATCCGAGAGCCAGGCGCGCGCTGGAGCGGTGCGACCGGCTGTACGGCTCCGCCGCTGCGGCCTTCAATGCGGCGGGCAAGGCGATCACGGAGGGGCGGTACGCCGACGTCGGGCGGTCGCTGGAGGGGGTCTCGGAGCTGGGGCGCCAGTGCGACTCGGAGAACCCCCCGGCCAGCAGGGGCAATCTGGCGCCGCTCTGGATCTTCAGCGGGGCAAACGAGCAGCTCACGTACCTCACCATCGCCATCACGAGCCTGATCAAGTGACGGCGTGTCTTCCACTTGGCGCGGTGAACACTGTGTCAGGTGGACGTGCCTCGTGTACGGTACATCTGAAACTGATAATGAATAAAACAAATGGCACTTGTTCCGGTCATCTAGTCGCAGCAGCGTCGGTTATGTTCCCGTTCGGCATTGGACGAGATGCATGCCACCGGGCGCGAGACGCTAAGGATGTGGTTCACCCTGCGCGTTCGGTTTATTCGGTTTACATGGTTTGATTTATCGGTTTTTTAGTTTATACGGTATTAACACTTCGATAAATATGATATGCAATTAAAATATCGTTTGGTTTTGGTATATACCAAATTATTTCAGTATGTTTCGATATATACCATAAAAACCAAAGTTGACGCGAATTTGAAAATGACGTAATAATAATGGGATTTTTATTTCTGTGCCCCTGGTTCCTTAGCTCTACTCATTCATCCCCACTCTGCTAACTTTTGTTCACTTTTCCCCACTCCCTTGCCCAAAACCCTCAGAACAGGTTATAACGAACGTTGCCGTCAGGTCAATGCCTTTGACCGTTAGCTGACGAGTGGGGCCGCGTATACGTGGGTGCATGCGAGACCGCGGTCGTGGGGTAGCACGTGTCCATGGACATGCCCGAAACGTCCCATCATATAAATAGGGCAACCACCTCCATCGCCCCTACCATTTTCCCCCAAATTCCCTCCCTGCCGCATCGTCTTCCTCTCCCCCCCTCCCGGCGTCGTCTCGCTCTCCCCCACCGCATCGTCTTCCTCACCTTCATCGCCTCCATCTGTAAGATGGCCGACGCTCGTGGCGACGCCGGCGCGGCGACCGGAGATGTGGTGGAGCTGCAGGGTCCAAGCGCGGTGACCGCGGATGTTGGCGGCGTCCACGGCGGCGATGATGTGATGCTGTGTTACTTTTGGTTTGGTTTGTTGAACTGTTGGGTTACTTTTGGTTTGTTGAACTGAATCTCGTTGGTTATGGTTTGTTGAACTGAATCTCTCGTTGGTTATGCTAGTAATTTGGTTGCTATCTATATTTGTCTGTCCTTAAATTTGCATGTGGTATATTTGTCTGTCCTGAATCTATGGTTAGTTATGTTTAGATGTTGTGAACTATGATCTTAGGTGCTGCAATGGTCACATATGTTGCGTAGGAAATCAAATGCATGCTCCAAATGAGATCATGTAAACCTTGGCAAACCTGGACAGTACAAATTCAAGAAAATGCAAAAATAAGTAAAACCTTGGCAAACTATCTATGTTTGTGTAGGAGATCATGTGTGCAAAATTTGAAGTTATTTAGAGGAGGTCAAATAAATTTGAATTTGAGAAAATGTGCTCCAAATGAGCTCCCAGGCTAGGGTAAACAACCCATTTGTAATCAAGTTTTTTTAAACCTACTCTAAATGAGCCAAATGTTTTTTTGTTAACACATATTCACTTTCCATAGTGTAGATTCGAAGTCTCACTACTTTTTGAATTAATCTTCATATTTTTACATTTTCTTTTGAAAACATACGCTTTAATATAAAAACTATTAAAACCATGTTTTGAAATATGAAAATGGAAAACTAACTTCAGATCCTTTTATTCACTTTAAAATGATTTTTTTGATTTTTTTAATTTTTCAAAAACAGAAGGTAACACCACCTCCTCTCCTTGAACTCTATGAAATCATGTACATGATAGCTCATATGTGTGAAGGTTTGCTCATGAAAATGACCATAGACCAAGTTTATGATTTTTAGTTGGTAACATGTCACATAAGACAACATTGTGCGCAGGTTTTATATTTTTTTGATTTTTTCAAAATTAATGGTGCTCATTTGACCTCGATCATGCCAGCTAGGGTTTTTTCATGAAAATGACCATAGACCAAGTTTAGTATTTTTCCTCGTTAGTTTGTCTTATAAAACGACGAACGGTGAAGGTTTCATATTTTTTCGATTTTTTTTAAATTAGTTATGCTCAGTCAAAGCCATCGAAACCTCGTTGACCAGCTCAAAACCCCTCTAAACCCCGCGGGGTTTCGCCTAACCCTAGCTCCCAACGTCAGCCGTCCGATCATGCCCTCGCACCAAGCGACAACCCTCAGATCTGGCCTTCTAGAAGGAACTAGGTGGGCTGGCTGTGTGCAGGCTCCGCGCCGTTGGATCACAAGGACGGCTCCGCATCATTGGATCGTGGGGCGATCCGCGAGAGGCGATCCTATTGGTTGTGCTCGCCTGCTCGCCCACCACTAACTCCGTGAAAAAAAAACTTTGTTATTGGGCCCAAAAGAAAACCAAGCTCTGGTTGGGCCGTCGAATTGCATCATTTTTTTGCATCTTTTTTGTGAACGCGCTGGCTCTGTATTTTTGCATCATTTGCTCTGTTTTTTATGAACGTGCTGGCTCTGCATTTTTGCATCGTTTGAAATCAATTGACATTGCGTAGCAAATGACCAATTTTTAAGGGCCAAATTTATTTTTATCATGCAAAATGGCCACAAACTATTCAAAAATTGTCTCTTTTTGTTCATATAATATTTATGACCACGGATTCCCAAGCGTGCAATTAGCTTCTTTTTCTTCTTCTTTTTCAAACCACCGTTTCCCACGCATGTACACTCCCGATGCTGCGGTGGGTTTGAAAACGGGTTACTTCACATTTGACCCCGTTATTGCCACAACCAAATAACACATAGCACTACGGCTATTTAAGCCACCCTCTGCCTCTGCCATCCCTCATCCATCTCCCTTCTTGCTCTTCGACCCCTTCTCCGTCTTCTGCACATCCCTCAGCCATGAAGTACACTAGACCAACCTACTGCTTCCCACCCACCGTGCCGGAGAGGCTCTACCCTACCGGCGTGTACGTTGATCGCACACTACGTGTGTGGGCGATATCAAGGCTGAGGACCGCAAGGAACTTTACCGAGTTCTTCCTCGCGTCCGGCTACCACCACCTCCCGAGGGGCTCTCCAACTCAAGGAGGTCATCCAAAACCAGGTGGTGGTTGCTCTCCTTGCCCACTTCACCAACACATTCGACGCCTTCTACCTCCTCGGCCGGGTGTTTTGGCGTGGCTCCGAGTTCATCGCTTTCACCACCCACAACAGGTTCACGGAGTACAACAACATCTTCCCCACCGCGATGTGCATGCACACTCTTCCGTACCCATCGACAACGCCCCGGAGGAGCAGTGAAAAGGGCGCCCGGAGGAGGAGCGAGGTGGAGAAGGCGGCGGCTAGGGTTCTAAACCCTCTATCTTTTTTTAGTCTATGTTATGTTAAGTTGTAATTGAACTATGTTGGAGTTGCTATGGGCTTGTTGGCCCTTTTCTTAATTTCTATTATTAAGTTCTTCCTAGTTTGAGATATGTGATCGTGCTATGGGCTTGTTGGCCCTATATTGGGACTACATATTTGTTGATTATTTTCTTAGAGAGCTCGGCTTGTTAGTAGGGTTCCCTTGTTAGTAACCACCTAGTGCATGCAAGCAAGCTTTGTTAGTAGGGATGAATGCGTACAACTAAGCAAGGGAGTGGCTCTTTTTTTACACAAGCCACAAATATGTAGCCACCTAGCTAGAAGAGAGGAACCAGCAGCAGTGACCATCGCTGCATCCGTGGTGGCTGGCGTGCAAGAAAGTTGCTCGGACAATGCATCATGGCGGACACATCAGCGCATGCAGGCTCGCTCGACGCATCATGGGATCGTGGCATCAGCGCATGCAGGCTCGATCGACGCATGCAGGCAGGCTTTGTTGGGTGCATGCATAGCAGGCTTCTATCCTGGCGGCGCATGCAGACGTTTAATGCAAGGGACGGCCCAATGGTCGAACAGTGACACCACCCAACGCGATCCCACTTGTCAGGTCCAACGGATGACACAATCCAGCGTGGCTCCACTAGTCAGAGTTAACGGTCAAGCCTTTGACTCGACGGCAACGTCCGTTGTGCCCAGTTACGAGGGTTTCTGGCAAGGGAGGGGGAAAATTGAGCAAAAGTTAAGAGCGCAGGGATGAATGAGTAGAGCTAAGGAACCAGGGGCACAGATGTAAAAATCCCAATAATAATTTGCAAATTTATGACTCAAAACACATACTATTTTACCGGGTGTAGTTACTCCCACTTTTGTTTCATACGTTCTAGGTAGTATCTATCATATCGGAGAGTATGTATGCATAGTATGTAGTATGTAAGAATGTTTAGGTAGTATATATACTATTTTTTATGTAGTATGTAGTATATTTTGAGCATACTTCTTTTTACATACAAATATGTACGTATTTCACGAATATTATAAAAACATGGGCTCACATGCAATTTTTTTACATAATTCGCTTTGAAGTATCTTAGATATAGTATATGAGCATACTAAAAGTAATAAAGTAGAGTATATACTACCACATGGTAGTATATGAGAAGAGGGTGTAACTACACCCGGTAGTAGGATGCATTTTCCCTATATATATATATATATATATATATATATATATATATATATATATATATATATATATATATAGGAAAAATCCATCCTACCACCCGGTGGTAGTTACCCCACATCCGGTAGGATTGATTTTTCCTATATAGGACAAATATTTCCTACAAGCAGTGGTAGTTACCACCACTTGCGTTTTGTATGTTGTATGTAGTATCTGTCGAAACCGTGAGTATGTACGTGTAATATGTAGTATATAACGATGATTAGGTAGTATATATACTAATTTTTAGGTAGTATGTACCATGTTTTGAGTATGCTCTTTTTTATGTACAAATATGTACGTATTTCACAAATATAACAAAAACTATGGGCTCATATGCAATTTTTTCATATAACTTGCTTTGAAATATCTTACATATAGTATATAAACATATTTAAAATACTAAAATATTATATATAGGACCACATGGTAGTATATATATATATATATAAGTATAGATGCATGCATTGATTCAGCTGTTGCTGGTTATGGACGTGCTTAGCATTTTAAAAAGAGAAAAATGACTATGTTACAAGAGAAATTTATGTGCTTAATAGTGAATTTTACTCATGTACAGGTAAAATGACAACTTACATGGTTGCTCATCTCAAGAAATATAATTTTAGTTTTTACTTTGGTTTATTCGGTTAAACGTTCGTTTTTTGGTATATACCATAAAAACCAAAGTTCATACCATACCAAAACCATAAACCATAGAAACCATAAAATTGGTTCGGTTTGTCTTATTTTCGGTATGGTTCTTCGGTTCGGTTTTCAAATGCACAGAGCGAGATGTGGTTGCTTGCATCGTTTTCATTTTTTCCATTTACATACTTGTCCTAGGTGGAGCTAATTGAGCATATGCAGGCAAAAAATCAACATCTGCATATTGATTGGTTGCTTGCATATTCTCTTCCTGCATCGTAACAATGCCTCTATGCATCGTGTTCGGTTTCTCGTATTGTATGTGGTCAGATGAGTGCATGTTGTTTGGTTGCATACGAGCTAAAGTTGTGCTGACCTTGTACCCTACTTGATGAACTTACCCAATACTACTACACCTTATACACGATCATACCGAGCACACCAACGCCACATCACTGCTATGGCGATGAACTAGACGAAGATGATGAAGTCCTTCAGCCCTAACGAATGATCCACCTTCTTGCCAACCTCAACCTTGTTGCATGCCTGCTCTCGCACATACTTGGAGTAAGCATCTTCTGCCGCCTGCCTAGTCTTAAACCCTCTATGGCTATCATCGTTGTACCCTGAAACTTGTTGGTTACAAACTTCCTATAAACTGTAAACCTCTGGAACCCTCCCTTCGAACACCGCATACCACTTGCCCTAGCAGTGCAAATGAGCAATAATTTGAAGCAAGAAGCATTGGAATACACAAACAACAAGCAATGAAGCACATAAGCAATAGAGCAGAAGAGCATTAATAAGCATGCATGATCATACCACATAGCAAGTTTAACCTATCACTATTTTGGTGTCATCTTACCACCACATCCAAAAGAGGGTGTAATCTCATGATCACAGTGAGGGGGTTAGAGCATCTACAGCCGGACTTGGCAAATCAGGCCCCTCAAACGCCCGCGGACACAACCAGGCGCGTCCGTGGAGAGTGACCGGTCACGCCTCAAATTAGCAACTCTGCATCCGCCTCACTCATATTTCATCCCCTAGATCCATACAAAGCATGCAAAGAGATCCTACGTACTACATACTACATACTACCCTAGCTAGCCTTCGTTGTCGGAGATGTCCACGAGCCGGGCTAGGAATGACGCGGCCGCTAGAGCTGCGCCACGCGGCGCCACCGGTCCGACTGAGGAGACGAGTTTCGGACCGTCGGGTTTTAGGGTGTTTTCAATTGGGACCCCTTCGTCAGTCCGACGTGGCGGGCATGTCCGAGCGTGCCTGGGCACCCCCATATCCGCCCCATATTTGGGTTAGATATGAGAGGTGCCGGTCAGTCCGATCGCTTGAGGGCTGTTTGAGGGGGCCGTCTGGGTCAAAAAATCGTGACTGGATAGTGATCGACGGCCCGCCCGGGCGTATGAGGCGGGTTTCAGGTGCCCGACTGTAGACGCTCTTAGTATATACCACCTCACCAAAATATACATACCATAAGATTGTTTTTAAGCCCTAAGTACACAAATATACGTCGTCATCGTCGTCCTTGTCGCCATCCCCGTCGAGGATCACGGACGTCGTCGCCACCAGCAAAAACAACACTAGTAGTAGCTTGCCCAGCCAGGTCCTCAGCTAGAGCAACATGTGGGCGTCTCCCATGGCAACAAACCCAACACCGTGGGCTCTGTTGTCCAGCAAGTGGCTGAGAGCCACCATGAGAGCCTCTCGGATGAAGCCACCTTGCTCCATGACAGCGCCATAGAGCTTAGGGTGGACGTCTACCGTCTTGCTCTCCTTGATGGCGGTGGCCACCTCCTTCACTGCCTGAGTCATGCTGCTGAAGACGCTCAGCTCCTCCTCCATGAAGCCTGCCCGCTTCCTCTTCCTATCAACCACGGGAACGTGCTCATCGTATTTCTCAGGAGCATCAACTAGGATGGTGTCTAACTCCTGGGTGTTTGGATACTCGGGCATCGGCGAGCCCAGCGGCTGACCAGAGCCATGGCATGATTGCCGGTTGCCAGCCCGAAGGAGAAAGTCTGTTGCATCTGGTAATAGTTCTGAATAGGTGTGTTGAGAAACTCTGCGTCCTTGGGGTGGGCCTAAGCAAGAAACTGGGAAGAGTGGTTAATTAATATGGCAATGGTTCTAGGCTTAAACTGCTAATTAGATAGAATGGCATGGTTTGTGAGCTAACTGTGATGTGGCCTTGGTAGTGCTCTACCTCCAAAAGGATCGAGCAGGTATCATCATCCCATGAAGCACCGCTGAGGTCTCTAAGCTTGGACGCGGTGATCCACCTTGCTCTCCACTTCCTCAGGTGGTTGTACACCTGGGTCGAGGTGACCTCCCATCCACAAAACTCGAACACCTGCTTTGTAACAAGGTTCAAGTGTACCTAAACCTGGGAACGGTCTGCATTGAAACCATATTTTCAATCAGTTTTCGTATTGGGCTGCCTTTGGATTGGATGAAATGGGCCAAGTCCCTAAATCAGTTTAGTTTGGTCTGGGCTTTAACTATTGTTAGACTGAGTTGGTTTGGTCTGGACACGAACTGAACGGTTCTAGACCGTCTCGACCCATAGTCTGAAACCAGATCGATAGACCAGATTGTGACCTAGGTGAGGAGCGCCTCTGCCCTCTGCGACCCATGGCCGCCGCCCGCCACTCATAGGGATCTTTAGTTGCCGCTACCGACCAAATCATAGCAATCTTCTGCCGCCGACTGGAGTTGGTTGTGCTGCTGTCGTTGCCGCCGGAGGCGGAGGTGCACCACACGTTCCGGGGCGCCGCCAACACGCTCTCGCAGCTCTACGCGCATGCCATCGCCAACCAGAATGCCTCCTTCATCACCGGCGAGCACCACACCATGGTCCGTAAACTCAGCACCCTCCCCCGCCTCTCCGTTTTCTGCCGATTGCCCGATTGATTGGTTGGCGCGTCGTCTGATCCTGCCTTGGCAGATCTTGAGTCCGGTCAATGGCGAATTATGTGGGGATTAGAGGGTGATAGGGCTCCGCCTCGAGTTCTTTGTGATTCCCGGTGGTGTAGGATTGAGAATTTGGCTCCTTTTGCTGAATTTCGCCGAGAATTCTTTGTGTGGTGCTGGGATTTGGGGACTTCTTGGGTGGAGCATGTCACCTGTTCGTAGAAATTTGGTCTGCGGCAAGAAAACCAGATATAATCAAAAAGAAAAATGCATGGCTTGGTACTTTGCCAAGATGGTGGTGTACTGTTGTGCGACACCATTGGAGCTGAAGAGAATTGGATAATTAACAGCCGCCGCCCAGAATAGCATGAAGTACATCTGCCTTTGTAGCTTGGCTTAGGGTCAGTTGAATGCTCAAGACATGGGTAGTGTTGGGAACGTAGAATGCAATTTCAAAAAAATTTCCTACACTCACGCAAGATCTATCTAGCAGATGCATATCAATGAGAGGGGGAGAGTGTGTCCACGTACCATCATAGACCGAAAGCGGAAGCGTTTACTTAACATGGTTGATGTAGTAGAACGTCTTCTCGTTCCGACCGATCGAGTACCGAACGTACGACACCTCCGAGTTCTGTACACGTTCAGCGCGATGACGTCCCTCGAGCTCTTGATCCAGCAAAGGGTCAAAGGAGTAGATGATTTCTGTCAGCATGATGGCATGGTGACGGTGATGGTGATGTGATCTGCGCGGGACTTCACCTAAGCACCGCGAGAATATAACCGGAGGCGTAAATTGTGGAGGGGGCGCCACACACGGCTTGGAGCAATTGATGTGTATTCTAGGGGCGCCCCCCCGTATATAAAGGAGGGAGGGAGAGGAGGTTGTCTCTAGGCGCGCCCCAAGTGGGAGGAGTCCCACTTAGGCTCCAAGTAGGATTCGGCTTCCCCTTCCTTTTACCAGAGGGGGAAAGAGGGAAGGAGAGGGAGTAGGAGAAGGAAAGGGGGGCGCCGCCCCCACCCCTTGTCCAATTCGGACTCCTCCCTGGTGGGGGGTGCGCCAGCCCCTTGTGCGCTGGTTAGCCTCCTTTCTATGGCCTATATGGCCCATATCTTTCCCCGGGGGGTTCCGGTAACCCCTCCGGTAATGAGGTATGTACCCGATACATTCCGGAACACTTCTGGTGTCGGAATACCACCTTCCAATATATCAATCTTTACCTCTCGACCACTTCGAGACTCCTCGTCATGTCCATGATCTCATCCGGGACTCCGAACAACCTTCGGTCACCAAAACACATAAATCGTATAATACATATCATCATCGAACGTTAAGCGTGCGGACCCTACGGGTTCGAGATCTATGTAGACATGACCGAGACACCTCTCCAGTCAATGACCAATAGCGAAACCTGGATGCTCATATTGGTTCCCACATATTCTATGAAGATCTTTATCGGTCGAACCGCTATGTCAACATATGTTATTCCCTCTGTCATTGGTATGTTACTTGCCTGAGATTCGATCGTCGGTATCTTCATACCTAGTTCAATCTCGTTAACGGCAAGTCTCTTTATTCGTTCCATAATGCATCATCCTGCAACTAACTCATTAGTCACATTGCTTGCAAGGCTTCATATGATCCGCATTACCGAGAGGGCCTAGAGATACCTCTCCGATACTTAGAGTGACAAATCCTAATCTCGATCTATGCCAACCCAACAAACACCTTCAGAGATAGCTGTAGAGCATCTTTATAATCACCCAGTTACATTGTGACGTTTGGTAGGACACAAGGCATTCCTCCGGTGTTCGGGAGTTGCATAATCTCATAGTCGGAGGAATATGTATTTGACATGAAGAAAGTAGTAGCAATAGAACTGAAAAATCATTACGCTAAGCTAATGGATGGGTCTTGTCCATCACATCATTCTCCTAATGATGTGATCACGTTCATCAAATGACAACACATGTCCATGGTTAGGAAAGTTAACCATCTTTGATTAACGAGCTAGTCAAGTAGAGCCATACTAGGGACACAATGTTTTGTCTATGTATTCACATATGTATCATGTTTCCGGTTAATACAATTCTAGAATGAATAATAAACATTTATCATGAACAAGAAAATATAAAACAACAACTTTATTATTGCCTCTAGGGCATATTTCCTTTAGTCTCCCATTTGCACTAGAGTCAATAATCTAGATTACATTGTAATGAATCTAACACCCATGGAGTCTTGGTGTTGATCACGTTTTGCTCGTGGAAGAGGCTTAGTCAACGGGTCTACCACATTTAGATCCGTATGTATTTTGCAAATCTCTATGTCTCCCTCCTTGACCAAATCTCGGATGGAGTTGAAGTGTCTCTTGATGTGTTTGGTCTTTTTGTGAAATCTGGATTCCTTCGCCAAGGCCATTTCTCTAGTATTGTCACAAAAGATTTTCATTGGACCAGATGCACTAGGTATTACACCTAGATCGGATATGAACTCCTTCATCCACACTCCTTTATTTGCTGATTCCGAAGCAGCTATGTAGTCCGCTTCACATGTAGATCCCGCCATGACACTTTGATTGGAACTGCACCAACTGACAGCTCCACCATTCAATAAAAATACGTATCTGGTTTGTGACTTAGAGTCATCTAGATCAGTGTCAAAGCTAGCATCGATGTAACCCCTTATGACAAGCTCTTTGTCACCTCCATAAATGAGAAACATATCCCTAGTATATTTCAGGTACTTTAGGATGTTCTTGACCATTGTCCAGTAATCCACTCCTGGATTACTTTGGTACCTCCCTACTAAACTTATAGCAATGCACACATCAGGTCTGGTGCACAGCATAGCATACATGATAGAACCTATGGCTGAGGCATGGGGAATGACTTTCATTTTCTCTCTATCTTCTGCAGTGACCGGGCATTGAGTCTGACTCAACTTCACACCTTGTAACACAGGCAAGAACCCTTTCTTTGACTGATCGATTTTGAACTTCTTCAAAACTTTATCAATGTATGTGCTTTGCGGAAGTCCTATCAAGCGTCTTGATCTATCTCTATAGATCTTGATGCCCAATATATAAGCAGCTTCACCGAGGTCTTCAATTGAAATACTTTTATTCAAGTATCCTTTTATGCTATTTAGAAATTCTACATCATTTCCAATCAACAATATGTCATCCACATATAATATTAGAAATGCTATAGAGCTCCCACTCACTTTCTTTTAAATACAGGCTTCTCCAAAAGTCTGTATAAAACCATATGCTTTGATCACCCCATCAAAGCGTATATTCCAACTCTGAGATGCTTGCACCAGTCCATAAATGGATCGCTAGAGCTTGCACACTTTGTTAGCACCTTTAGGATTGACAAAGCCTTCTGGTTGCATCATATACAACTCTTCTTTAAGAAATCCATTAAGGAATGGAGTTTTGACATCCATTTGCCAGATTTCATAATCATAAAATGCGGCAATTGCTAACATGATTCGGACAGACTTAATCATCTCTACGGGTGAGAAAGTCTCATCGTAGTCATCTCCTTGAACTTGTCGAAAAGCTTTTGTGACAAGTCGAGCTTTATGGACAACAACATTACCATCAGCGTCAGTCTTCTTCTTGAAGATCCATTTATTCTCTATGGGTCGCCGATCATCGGGCAAATCCACCAAAGTCCACACTTTGTTCTCATACATGGATCCTATCTCAGATTTCATAGCCTGAAGCCATTTATCGGAATCTGGGCTCATCATAGCTTCTTCATAGTTTGTAGGTTTGTCATGGTCAATAAACATGACTTCCAGAACAGGATTACCGTACCACTCTGGTGCGGATCATGCTTTGGTTGACCTATGAGGTTCTGTAGCAACTTGATCTGAAGTTGCATGATCATTATCATTAGCTTCCTCTCCAGTTGGTGTAGGCATCACAGAAACGGATTTCTCAGATGAGCTACTTTCCAAATTGAGAGAATGTACAATTACCTCATCAAGTTCTACTTTCCTCCCACTCACTTCTTTCGAGAGAAACTCCTTCTCTAGAAAGGTTCCATTCTTGGCAACAAAGATCTTGCCTTCGGATTTGTGGTAGAAGGTGTACCCAATAGTTTCCTTAGGGTATCCTATGAAGACACACTTCTCCGGTTTGGGTTCGAGCTTATTAGGCTGAAGCCTTTTGACATAAGCATCGCATCCCCAAACTTTAAGAAATGACAGCTTAGGTTTATTGCCAAACCACAGTTCATACGGTGTTGTCTCAACGGATTATGACGGTGCCCTATATAAAGTGAATGCAGTTGTCTCTAGTGCATAACCCCAAAACGATAGTGGTAAATCGGTAAGAGACATCATAGATCGCACCATATCTAATAAAGTGCGGTTATGACGTTCGGACACACTGATGACCCACAAGTATAGGGGATCTATCGTAGTCCTTTCGATAAGTAAGAGTGTCGAACCCAACGAGGAGCAGAAGGAAATGATAAGCAGTTTTCAACAAGGTATTCTCTGCAAGTACTGAAATAAGTGGTAACAGATAGTTTTGTGATAAGATAGATTGTAACGAGCAACAAGTAACAAAAGTAAATAAAGTGCAGCAAGGTGGCCCAATCCTTTTTGTAGCAAAGGACAAGCCTGGACAAACTCTTATAATAGGAAAAGCGCTCCCGAGGACACATGGGAATATCGTCAAGCTAGTTTTCATCACGTTCATATGATTTGCGTTCGGTACTTTGATAATTTGATATGTGGGTGGACCGGTGCCTGGGTGCTGTTCTTACTTAAACAAGCATCCCACTTATGATTAACCTCTATTGCAAGCATCCGCAACTACAACAAAAGTATTAAGGTAAACCTAACCATAGCATGAAACATATGGATCCAAATCAGCCCCTTACGAAGCAACGCATAAACTAGGGTTTAAGCTTCTGTCACTCTAGCAACCCATCATGTACTTATTACTTCCCAATGCCTTCCTCTAGGCCCAAATAATGGTGAAGTGTTATGTAGTCTATGTTCACATAACACCACTAGAGGCTAGACAACATACATCTTATCAAAATATCGAACGAATACCAAATTCACATGACTACTAATAGCAAGACTTCTCCCTTGTCCTCAGGAAAAAATGTAATTACTCACAAAGCATATTCATGTTCATAATAAGAGGGATAATAATATGCATAAAGGATCTGAACATATGATCTTCCACCAAATAAACCAACTAGCATCAACTACAAGGAGTAATCAACACTACTAGCAACCTACTAGCACCAATCCCGGACTTGGAGACAAGAATTGGATACAAGAGATGAACTAGGGTTTGGAGATGAGATGGTGCTGGTGAAGATGTTGATGGAGATTGCCCTCTCCCGATGAGAGGAGCGTTGGTGATGACAATGGTGATGATTTCCCCCTCCCGGAGGGAAGTGTCCCCGGCAGAATAGCTCTACAGGAGCCCTAGATTGGTTCCGCCACGGTTCCGCCTCATGGCGGTAGAGTCTCGTCCCGAAAGGTTGCTTCCTATTATTTTCTCATCGAAAGACTTCATATAGGAGAAGATGGGCGTCGGAGAGCCACCAGGGGGCCCACGAGGTAGTGGGGGCGCGCCCAGGTGGGGCGCCCCCCACCCTCGTGAGCAGGGAGTGGCCCCCCTAGCCTTCATCTTTGGCGATGATTTTTCTTTATTTGTTTTAAGGTATGCCGTGGAGTTTCAGGACTTTTGGAGTTGCATAGAATAGGCCTCCAATATTTGCTCCTTTTCCAGCCCAGAAGTCCAACTGCCAGCATTCTCCCTCTTCATATAAACCTTGTAAAATAAGAGAGAATAGCCATAAGTATTGTGACATAACATGAAATAACAACCCATAATGCAATAAATAATGTCATAAAAGCATGATGCAAAATGGACGTATCAACTCCCCCAAGCTTAGACCTCACTTGTCCTCAAGCGAAAAGCCGATAACAATAAATATGTCCTCATGTTTAGAGGTAGAGGCATTGATAAAAATAAAATACAAACATGAAGGCATCATGATTATTTCATAACAGCAACATATAAAGATTTTGTCATATGATTACTCATGTTCAAGTGATGATCTTTTCACAAAGCCAAAGCATGAATCAGAAACCTTATTGAGCACCAAAAAATTATAGTCTCAGTCATTGAAGCAATTGCAATTTATCATAACATCGGAAAGAGTCTATGTCAGAGCTTTAAAAGCAAGTCCACATACTCAACTATCACTTAGTCCTTCATAATTGCTAACACTCACGCGATACTTGTGGTTACGGAGTTTTTAATCGGACACAAAGAAAGATAGGGGCTTATAGTTTTGCCCCACAACCTTTTACCTCAAGGGTAACGTCAACAATAATAATTCATGCTCTCCCACATCCAATTAGATATATATATCATGTTCTTTCCAAAATGCTGAGCTTGCCAAAGGATAAAATGAAAAAAGAAAGGCAAAGATCACCGTGGCTCTTGCATAAGGTAGAGAATAATAATTAAAGATAGGCCCTTTGCAGAGGCAAGCAGAGGTTGTCATGTGCGTTTAGGGTTGATGCACAAAATCTTAATGCAAAAGAACATCACTTTATATTGCCCCTTGTATGTGAACCTTTATTATGCAGTCCGTCGCTTTTATTGCGTCCACAACAAGTTCGTACAAAGCTTATTTCTCTGCACTAATAAGTCATGCATATTTAGAGAGCATTTTTTATTGCTTTCATCGATGACAACTTACTTGAAGGATCTTACTCAATCCATAGGTAGATATGGTGGACTCTCATGGCAAAACTGGTTTAAGGGTATTTGGAAGCACAAGTAGTATTTCTACTTGGTGCTGAGAATTTCGCTAGCATGAGGGGGAAAGGCAAGCTCAACACATTAGAGGATCCATGACAACATACTTTATCTCAGATATAAGAAAACATAACTCATTATGTTGTCTTCCTTATCCAACCTCAACTCTTTAGCATGTCATATTTTAATGAGTGCTCACAATCATAAAAGATGTCAATGATAATATACCTATATGTGAAACCTCTCTTTCCTTATTACTTCCTATTAATTGCAACGATGACCAAAGCTATATTTGCCAACTCCCAACAACTTTTAATCATCATACTCTTTCTATGTGAAGTCATTACTTTCACTAAGATCAATATGAACTCTTTGATTCTTTTTATTATTTTTCTTCTAATCACCCAAGATCATGGCAAAATACTCAAGCCCTTGACTCAACACTAATCTTTATTATATAGCTCACGAACTCGATTACAAAGAAGGATCGTAAAGCAAAACTCAAAACTAGATCATTCCATGACTTTATTCTACTAAATCAAGATATTACTAATAGGATCAAACTAAGAAAAACGGTAAAGATAGGAGTTGTGATGGTGATACGATACCAGGGCACCTCCCCCAAGCTTGGCAGTTGCCAAGGGGAGTTCCCATACCCATGTGATTATATCCTCAGAGGTGATGGAGGTGGTGATGATGACGGTGGATAATCGCAGATCGAGCGTAAAAGTTCCTCCAACTTGCGGATAATGCCCTTGAGCCCAGCAATATGATCCTTCAACAAAATATTCTCCTGTGTAAGATACTTGTTCTGTATGCGGGCTAACTCGATCATCTTGAAAGCTTCAATCTCTGTTGGAGTGAAAAGGTTAGGTAAAGGTTGAGGGATGTATTCTTCTTTCACCACCGGAGCTTGAACCTCCATGGCCTTCTTGATACTTTCACCCTTTTTGATTTCTTCTGGTTCCTCTCTTTTCAACTCTATCTTCAATAGCCAAGCATCCTTGTCTTCGTTGCTAGAGGAGGGAGAAGTCATGGTGCTCTAAATCTGCAACGGAAATAGCTTGAAACGAAAACAAAGGATATTTGCGTGATACGAGAGTCAAAACCTTCGGGAGTATATATAATGAATTTTTACCGACTAAAATATGTATCGTACAAGAAAACGGAGTCTGGAGGGCACACGAGGTGCTCACGAGGTAGGGGGCGCGCCCAGGGGGGCAGGGCGCGCCCTCCACCCTCGTGGAGGCCTCGTGTCCTCCCTGTACTGCTACTTATTTTTCTATTTTTCTAAATATTCCAAAATGGAGTAATATTGCCTTAAAAATTGTTTTGGATTCGGTTTACTTACCGTACCACATACCTATTGCCTTAAAAATTAATTTGAGCTCTCTATTGCTCAATTCTACTTGACCACTAGACTGCAGGTGATAAGGAGATGCAATCCTATGATTAACGTCATATTTAGCAAGCATTTTACGGAAAGCATCATGAATAAAGTGTGAACCACCATCAGTCATAAGATATCTAGGGACTCCAAACCTCGGAAAAATAACTTCCTTAAGCATTTTAATAGAAGTGTTATGATCAGCACTACTAGTTGGAATAGCTTCTACCCACTTAGTAACGTAATCAACATCAACTAAAATATGTGTGTAACCATTAGAGGCAGGAAAAGGTCCCATATAATCAAAGCCCCAAACATCAAATGGTTCAATAACAAGTGAATAATTCATAGGCATTTCTTGACGTCTACTAATATTACCAATTCTTTGACATTCATCGCAAGACAAGACAAACTTACGGGCATCCTTGAAGAGAGTAGGCCAATAAAAACCAGGTTGCAATACCTTATGTGCAGTTCTATCTCCAGCATGGTGTCCTCCATAAGCTTCAGAGTGACACTTGCATAGGATCTGTTCCTGTTCATGCTCAGGTACACAACGTCTAATGACACCATCTACTCCTTCTTTATAAAGATGTGGGTCATCCCAAAAGTAATGTCGCAAGTCATAGAAAAACATTTTCTTTTGTTGGTATGTAAAGCTAGGTGGTATAAATTTAGCGACAATATAATTAGCATAATCAGCATACCAAGGAGTGCTACAAGAAGTGCTTATGACATTTAATTGCTCATGATGGAAGCTATCATCAATAGGTAGTAGGTCATCAAGAACATTCTCTAACCTAGATAAGTTGTCTGCAACGGGGTTCTCAGCTCCTTTTCTATCAACAATATGCAAATCAAATTCTTGCAGCAAGAGAACCCATCTAATAAGTCTAGGTTTTGCATCTTTCTTTTCCATAAGATATTTAATAGCAGCATGATCAGTGTGAATAGTTACTTTAGAATCAACAATATAGGGTCTGAATTTATCACAAGCAAATACAACTGCTAAAAGTTCCTTTTCGGTAGTAGCATAATTTCTTTGAGCATTGTCTAGAGTCTTACTAGCATAATGGATAACATTTAATTTCTTATCAACTCTTTGCCCTAGAACAACACCTACAGCATAATCACTAGCATCACACATAATTTCAAAGGCTAAATTCCAATCAGGTGGCTGAACAACAGGTGCAGAGACTAATGCTTTCTTAAGTATTTCAAATGCTTCTACACAATCATCATCAAAGACAAATGGTACATCTTTTTGTAATAAATTAGTCAGAGGCCGAGAGATTTTTGAGAAGTCCTTAATGAACCTCCTATAAAATCCGGCGTGACCAAGGAAACTTCTTATACCTTTGATGTCCTTGGGACATGGCATCTTTTCAATAGCATCAACCTTGGCCTTATCAACTTCAATACCTCTTTCAGAAACTTTGTGCCCCAAGACAATACCTTCATTAACCATAAAGTGGCACTTTTCCCAATTCAAGACAAGATTAGTTTCTTCACATCTCTGCAAAACTCGAGCAAGATTGCTCAAGCAATCATCAAAAGAGGAACCATAGACGGAAAAGTCGTCCATGAAAACCTCACAAATCTTTTCGCAAAAGTCAGAGAATATAGCCATCATGCATCTTTGAAAGGTAGCAGGTGCATTACATAAACCGAAAGGCATACATCTATAAGCAAAAGTACCAAAAGGACATGTAAAAGTAGTCTTTGATTGATCCTTAGATGACACAGGTATTTGAGAGAAACTAGAATAACCATATAGAAAGCAATAATGTGTATGTTTGCATAATCTTTCTAGCATTGATCAATAAAAGGTAAGGGGTAATGATCTTTCTTAGTAGCTTTATTTAATTTGCATAAATCAATTACCATCCTATAGCCTGTGATAATTCTTTGCGGGATCAATTCATCTTTATCATTAGGGACAACAGTAATACCTCCCTTCTTAGGGACACAATGGACAGGACTTACCCACTGACTATCAGCAACGGGACAAATTATACCTGCCTCCAGAAGCTTAAGTATTTCTTTTCTTACCACTTCCTTCATTTTAGGATTCAGACATCATTGAGGATCACGAACTGGTTTGGCATCCGCTTTCAAATTTATTTTATGTTGACATAGTGTGGGACTGATGCCCTTAAGATCATCCAGAGTATATCCAATAGCGGCACGGTGCTTCTTCAGAGTTTTCAATAATCTTTCTTCTTCATGCTCTGAAAGGTTAGCACTAATAATAACAGGATATATTTTCTTTTCATCAAGATAAGCATATTTAAGATTATCAGGCAACGGTTTAAGCTCAAACACGGAATCACCCTTGGGTGGAGGAGGATCCCCTAGGATTTCAACAGACAAGTTGTGTTGCAGAATAGGTTCCTGTTTAAAGAATACTTCATCTATTTCCCTTCTTTCATTCATGAACATATCATTTTCATGGTCTAGCAAATACCGTTCTAAAGGATCACTAGGAGGTACAGCAATAGAAGCAAGACCAATAATTTCATCCTTACTAGGCGATTCTTCCTCACGATGTTGTTTACTAAATTTAGAGAAATTAAACTCATGAACCATATCATCCAAGCCAATAGTAACAACATTCTTTTCGCAGTCTATCTTAGCATTAACAGTATTCAAGAAGGGTCTACCAAATATAATGGGACAAAAGCTATCTTGTGGAGAACCAAGAACAAGAAAATCAGCGGGATATTTGGTTTTCCCACACAAGACTTCAACATCTCTAACAATTCCCACTGGAGAAATAGTATCTCTATTGGCAAGTTTAATTGTGACATCAATATCCTCTAACTCAGCAGGTGCAATATCATGCATAATTTCTTTGTATAAGTCAATGGGTATCATACTAGTACTAGCACCCATATCACACAAGCCATGATAACAATGATCTCCTATTTTAACAGAAATAACAGGCACGCCTACCATAGGTCTATGTTTATCTCTAGCACAACGTTTAGCAATTCTAGCAGTTTCACCCTGGAATTGAATAACATGCCCATCGATATTATCAGACAA
Organism: Triticum timopheevii; assembly: GCA_963921465.1. Lineage (NCBI taxonomy): Eukaryota > Viridiplantae > Streptophyta > Magnoliopsida > Poales > Poaceae > Triticum > Triticum timopheevii. The sequence continues at coordinate 582,539,423 of OY997268.1, forward strand.
GAGATCTTTAACAATAGAAATATTAGGTTCTACTTTGACTTGCTCAGGAGGTGTATAAGTTCTAATATTGCTTTTATGAACAACAGTTGAAGCTTTAGCATGATCCTTCATTCTAACAGGGAAAGGTGGTTTCTCAACATAAGAAGTGGGAACAATAGGATCATTATAAGTGACAATCTTTTCTTCAACTTTAATAGGTGCAACTACTTTTACTTCTATGGGAGGATGATATTTAAACCACTTCTCCTTGGGGAGATCAACATAAGTAGCAAAGGATTCACAGAAAGAAGCTACTATCTCAGAGTCAAGTCCATATTTAGTGCTAAACTTACGGAAAATATCGGTATCCATAAAAGATTTAACACAATCAAACTTAGGTGTCATACCTGACTCCTTACCTTCGCCGAGGTCCCAATCTTCAGAGTTGCGTTTAATTCTATCCAATAAATTCCATCTAAATTCAATGGTCTTCATCATAAAAGAGCCAGCACAAGAAGTATCGAGCATGGTGCGATTGTTATCAGAAAGCCGAGCATAAAAACTTTGCATAATCACTTCTCTTGCAAGCTCATGATTGGGGCATGAGTATAACATTGATTTAAGCCTCCCCCAAGCTTGAGCGATGCTTTATTCTTCGCAAGGCCAAAAATTATATATATAATTGCGATCACGATGAACAAGATGCATAGGGTAATACTTTTGATGAAATTCCAATTTCAATCTTTTATAGTTCCATGATCTCATATCATCACATAGCCTATACCATGTCAATGCATCTCCCTTCAAAGATAAAGGGAAGGCCTTCTTCTTAACAACATCATCGGGTATACCTGCAAGCTTAAATAGTCCACAAACGTCATCCACATAGCGTAGATGTTCATCAGGATGCTTTGTCCCATCTCCTGTAAAAGTGTTAGCTAGCAGTTTTTCCATCAAACCCGAAGGAATCTCAAAAGGAGTTTCATTTTCAATAGGTTCAGTAGGTTGAGTAGGTTGAGGAGCAACTCTTTGCTCTACTGCACGGGGTGAAGATACCCCGAACAAGCCCCTCAGACAATTACTTTCCATAGTAACAAGTGACAGAAAATTTCAGCACACTAAATAAATTTTTCCTTACCAAATTCCACCTACCAAAGGCGCTTCACTCCCCAGCAATGACGCCAGAAAAGAGTCTTGATGACCCACAAGTATAGGGGATCTATCATATTCCTTTCGATAAGTAAGAGTGTCAAACCCAACGAGGAGCAGAAGGAAATGATAAGCAGTTTTCAGCAAGGTATTCTCTGCAAGTACTGAAATAAGTGGTAACAGATAGTTTTGTGATAAGATAGATTGTAACGAGCAACAAGTAACAAAATTAAATAAACTGCAGAAAGGTGGCCCAATCCTTTTTGTAGCAAAGGACAAGCCTGGACAAACTCTTATAATAGGAAAAGCACTCCCGAGGACACATGGGAATATCGTCAAGCTAGTTTTCATCACGTTCATATGATTCGCGTTCGGTACTTTGATAATTTGATATGTGGGTGGACCGGTGCCTGGGTGGTGTTCTTAATTGAACAAGCATCCCACTTTTGATTAACCTCTATTGCAAGCATCCGCAACTACAACAAAAGTATTAAGGTAAACCTAACCATAGCATGAAACATATGGATCCAAATCAGCCCCTTACGAAGCAACGCATAAACTAGGGTTTAAGCTTCTGTCACTCTAGCAACCCATCATCTACTTATTACTTCCCAATGCCTTCCTCTAGGCCCAAATAATGGTGAAGTGTTATGTAGTCGACGTTCACATAACACCACTAGAGGCTAGACAACATACATCTTATCGAAATATCGAACGAATACCAAATTCACATGACTACTAATAGCAAGACTTCTCCCTTGTCCTCAGGAACAAACGTAATTACTCACAAAGCATATTCATGTTCATAATCAGAGGGGTAATAATATGCATAAAGGATCTAAACATATGATATTCCACCAAATAAACCAACTAGCATTAACTACAAGGAGTAATCAACACTACTAGCAACCTACTAGCACCAATCCTGGACTTGGAGACAAGAATTGGATACAAGAGATGAACTAGGGTTTGGAGATGAGATGGTGCTGGTGAAGATGTTGATGGAGATTGCCCTCTCCCGATGAGAGGAGCGTTGGTGATCACGATGGTGATGATTTCCCCGTCCCGGAGGGAAGTGTCCCCGGCAGAATAGCTCTGCAGGAGCCCTAGATTGGTTTCGCCAAGGTTCCGCCTCTTGGCGGCGGAGTCTCGTCCCGAAAGGTTGCTTCCTATTTTGTTCTCATCGAAAGACTTCATATAGGAGAAGATGGGCGTCGGAGAGCCACCAAGGGCCCACGAGGTAGGGGGGGCGCGCCCAGGGGGGTGCGCCCCCCACCCTTGTGCAGGGTGTGGGCCCCCTGGCCTTCATCTTTGGCAACGATTTTTCTTTATTTATTTTAAGGTATTCCGTGGAGTTTCAGGACTTTTGGAGTTGCATAGAATAGGCCTCCAATATTTTATCCTTTTCCAGCCCAGAATTCCAGCTGCCGGCATTCTACCTCTTCATATAAACCTTGTAAAATAAGAGAGAATAGCCATAAGTATTGTGACATAACTTGAAATAACAGCCCATAATGCAATAAATAATGTCATAAAAGCATGATGCAAAATGGACGTATCACACACCATTACGCTCTGGTGTTCCAGGTGGCGTGAGTTGTGAAACTATTCCACATTGTTTTATATGAAGGCCAAACTCGTAACTCAAATATTCACCTCCATGATCAGATTGTAGAAACTTTATTTTCTTGTTACGATGATTCTCCACTTCACTTTGAAATTCTTTTAACTTTTCAAATGTGAGGGTGTCCTGGATTAGGGGGTCCTCGGACATCTGGACTATATGCCTATGCCGGACTGTTGGACTATGAAGATATAAGATTGAAGATTTTGTCCCGTGTTCGGGTGGGACTCTCCTTTTCTTGGAAGGCAAGCTTGGCAATTCGGATATGTAGATTCCCTTCTCTGTAACCGACTCTGTGTAGCCCTAGCCCCCTTCGGTGTCTATATAAACCGGAGGGTTTAGTCTGTAGGACAAGAACAATCATAATCATAGGCTAGATGATACAAACATGGGTGATGCTAGTGATGTCGGGAAATTAATAAGGCGGCATACTTACGCTCCTAATTATTGTCAGTTGAGTAAAGATAATGGAGTGGACAAAGTTTTGGTCAGTATTTGTATGCAAGAAGCTGCATGTACGTTTGATCAAGGTGTGCAGGAATTTGGTTGTTTCTTCTGGTTGTCACGTAAAAAACATGGCCGGCTATAGATGCACAAGAGATATTTTTTTATTAAGACTATCTCAAAAACAATGAAAAAAAAACAAGCGTACGTCAATAGATTTAAATGGTGGCAGTTGCTTTCCTTGAGAGATATAGGTTGGGGGCCACCAAATAAATTGTGTTAGTTATTTTAGGTATTTATTTTGTAATGATTACCAGCTAAAATAAAGCACGTGATCAGTTTTTCTTTCCTTGGTTATTTTGATCGAGAGTTAGAGATAGAAAGAAAGTTTGTTCGGTCAACTTCTTAGGCAAGTTTGAGTCCCCACGTATACTAGTATATATAGTCATAGTACGATCAATGTAAGAGGGGAGATTATCTTTTATGAAATAGACACGATGTGTTTTTCAGGGTAGACACCCGTATCAAGTTTTGGAGGGATCTTTAGAAAACCTCTGTGTTGTGATTTCTCTTCGTGGAAATTGTTTTTGCGCGTGAGTACTTCGTTGAGATTGGTTTTCTCGTGCTGGGCCGCAAGGTTTAAACCCTCTACTTCGTGTACACCGTGTGCACGGGCGAGAGGTTTCTATTGGTGGTGGTGGAGTGTCGTGAAAGATCGGACCGCAACAACCGATCGAATCTCACCACGAGGTTCGGTCATCATCAGTTGGTATCAGAGCAAAGGTTATTCACGATACAATATTTTTCTTTGAGTTATTATTGAACTTGTTCATCATGAGGAAATATTGTAGCTCGCAAATGATCATGTCGGCGAAGAAGGATCCATTGCGTGCCTCGCCGTGGTACCAATGCTTTACGCATGTGCGTGTAGGGCCGGTGAGCTGTGCAACTTTGATGAATTGCTATTCTAGGATGAATTTAGTGAGTCGGACTATGGTTGATGCTTTGAACCTGCCGTTGATTGAACATCCAGAACCGTATGAGCTTTGGTGGAAGGATAAGTTTGTCAAGATTATGCATCGCGTCGAGGTGCGGTTTACTTTATGCGGATATGGTGATCTGGTTATGTCTGATGTGCTTCCTATGCACATGCATACATGTTCGATACTGTTAGGAAAACCATGGACAGATAAAAGACAGTTAACATATCATTCAGTTGGAGAATTTTCTTTTGTTCATGGAGGACAATACGTACCAGTTGACACGTACACTTTTGATCAGTATAAGGTGGACCGTCAGAAGCGGGATATTGCTCATGCTTCATCAGAAGAAAAGAAGAAGAAAGTTGACGCTCCTGAAAAAAATTCGGTCATTACTCAGTCTGCTATTGTTGAAGAGATTGACTTGAAACCGAGGACGGTTTCGTTTCAAGGAGGAGAGGATGATACAAACATGGGTGATGCTAGTGATGTCGGGAAATTAATAAGGCGGCATACTTACGCTCCTAATTATTGTCAGTTGAGTAAAGATAATGGAGTGGACAAAGTTTTGGTCAGTATTTGTACGCAAGAAGCTGCATGTACGTTTGATCAAGGTGTGCAGGAATTTGGTTGTTTCTTCTGGTTGTCACGTAAAAAACATGGCCCGACTATAGATGCACAAGAGATATTTTTTATTGAGACTAATCAAAGAATCCTAACCTGCTACTATTTCTCACAGTCAAGACCGCGGGAGCAACAAGCGTACGTCAAAAGATTTAAATGGTGGCAGTTGCTTTCCTTGAGAGATATAGGTTGGGGGCCACCAAATAAATTGTGTTAGTTATTTTAGGTATTTATTTTGTAATGATTACCTGCTAAAATAAAGCACGTGATCAGTTTTTCTTTCCTTGGTTATTTTGATCGAGAGTTAGAGATAGAAAGAAAGTTTGTTCGGTCAACTTCTTAGGCAAGTTTGAGTCCACACGTATACTAGTATATATAGTCATAGTACGATCAATGTAAGAGGGGAGGTTATCTTTTATGAAATAGACACGATGTGTTTTTCAGGGTAGACACCCGTATCAAGTTTTGGAGGGATCTTTAGAAAACCTCTGTGTTGTGATTTCTCTTCGTGGAAATTGTTTTTGCGCGTGAGTACCTTCGTCGAGATTGGTTTTCTCGTGCTGGGCCGCAAGGTTCAAACCCTCTACTTCGTGTACACCGCGTGCGCGGGCGAGAGGTTTCTATTGGTGGTGGTGGAGTGTCGTGAAAGATAGGACCGCAACAACCGATCGAATCTCACCACGAGGTTCGGTCGTCATCACTAGCTCCTAGGGTTTAGCCTCTACGATCTCGTGGTAGATCAAGTCTTGTAATACTCATATCATCAAGATCAATCAAGCAGGAAGTAGGGTATTACCTCCATAGAGAGGGCCCGAACCAGGGTAAACATCGTGTCCCCCGCCTCCTGTTACCATTAGCCTTAGACGCACAGTTCGAGATCCCCTACCCGAGATCCGCCGGTTTTGACACCGACACTGGTGCTTTCATAGAGAGTTCCACTATGACGTCGAAAAAAAGGTTTGATGGCTCGCCTTGTTATCAAGGACAACATCGCCTCTGGGGGTGCCCTGGCTTTAGGCTAAACCCTCTGACTAGGCGGCTTCGTCATGACTGCCCGTTCGGCCGCCGTGCCGACGATGACTTCTCGGGTCATCGAAAACAGCCTCCATGTCAGCTCGTAATACGCCGAGCGGATGGATCCAATGGAACTTTCGTCCTTGAACGAGCTCTTGGATCACATTGCCACCTTGGGAGTCGCTACGGACTATGATCGGATTGGGCTTAAACCCGATCAAAGAGAGATTAACTCTCCGCCGGTCACCATCAAATAGCGGTGGTGGAGGAGCAATGCAGTGATTCCTCCTCTATTTTGAGGATGAACTATGTCCGGATTCCCGAGCTCTCCGAGCCGGATACCCACTCGCGGGAGGACATGACCCAAACTCTGAGCTTAGAATCGGACGCCGGGCCAAAACAATTGGGCAACATCTCGGAACCCAAACTACCAAGTTTGGAAGTTCCTCAGCCTTTGGGTCTCGGATCGGGTCAGGGTTCGGACTTGAATCCACCCACCCACCCAGATACAAGCGATCTTTCCCATATTAGACAACAATCCCAAGAGACAGTACATCACTTTTGGGCCAGATTCCTCCTTGTAATGAGCAAGGTTAAGGATTGTCGCGAGGAAGATGCAATCTCATACTTTTGCAAAAATTGCACGGACAAGGGAATCCTTAACGCCATAAGTCACCGTGACATATCACACTTCGCTGACTTGGCGGCCATAGTACAGAAGTATTGTGCAATGGAAAGCGCCTGGAAAACCCAGGCAAAATTCTGGGATCCCCCGGCTCTCACTAAACCCCCTGTCTGAACCAAAAGGGTGCACTCTCACAGGTTACCCGATCCAATCACAAAGAAACCAAAGCCCACTACAGGGCGTGGAACCGTATTGGAGGGATGGCTCAATAGGCCATGCAAAATTCACACCACACCGGATACTGTACCAACACACAGCCTTAGAGCATGTGGATACTTCGGCAGGTGGCCAAGAGAAGTGAGGATCTCCTCATTAACAATACCGCAGAGCATCATCCCGCAGAAAACAACAATACAGTGTTGACAGTCTTCGAGAGTTTCGCCTTGAATAACAGGCACAAGAGAGCATTCCGCGGCCTTGCTGAAGTTTGTCATGTTGCAGCAATAAATCCCTGGAACGACGCGGATATTACCTTTAATGCCAGTGATGAACCTCAATTCCGAACAGTCCGGGCACCAGCCGCTTTGGTCCTTAGTCCAATTGTGGACAACTTCCGGCTTACTAAAGTGCTCATGGATGGCGGCAGCGGATTAAACCTCATCTACGGGGAAACTCTCAACAAAATGGAAATAGACAAGAGCCGCATTGAGCAAAGCAGCACGACCTTCCGAGGGATTATCCCTAGTCGGGAGGCACGATGTGCGGGAAAAATCACACTCGATGTGGTATTCGGTACGCCAGAAAATTACAGGTCCGAAGAGATAACATTCCAAGTGGCCCCATTCAGTAGTGGATACCACGCCCTTTTAGGGCGGGACGCATTCACGAGCTTCCAAGCTATACCCCATTATGGGTACATGAAGCTCAAGATGCCCGGGCCCAATGGAATCATCACTCTAGCGAGTGATCCGGACATGGCACTTCACGCCGAAAATAAAACCGCCGCCCTGGCCCTTGAGGCATTATCCGAAGCCCTCGCGGCCGAAGAACTAACTGCATTACGCTCCACAGTGGATAGGGACGATGTGATACTCGATAAGCGATCCAAGTCCACCTCTTTCAAACCTGTAGACGAAATTGTAAAATTCCAAGTCCACCCAACGGACTCTATAAAAACAGCAACCATTGGGGCATAGCTGAACCCCACAATCGACGCTGCACTGCGGGCGTTCTTACGCGAGAATTGGGACATCTTCGCCTGGCACCCTTCAGATATGCCAGGGATCCCACGCAGGCCGACCGAACATAGCCTCAACATATTGGCGGGATACAAGCCGGTCAAGCAGACAGTACGGCGCTTTTCACAGCCTAAACGACAGGCTATGGGAGAGGAGCTAGCCAAGTTACTCGAAGCCGGATTAATCAGAGAAATAAAACACCCGGACTGGCTAGCAAACCTGGTGATGGTACCAAAGAAGGATAAATCCTGGCACCCATGTGTCGATTTCAAGGACCTCAATATGGCTTGCCCCATGAAAGTGCGTTATATCGACTAGAGGGGGGGGGGTGAATAGGCGATTTTTATGAATTCTTCACTGAGGAATTTGCTGGTGAGGAAATTCCTAAATGAAGAACTACTCGCAGCGGAATAAGTACTCAGAAAGGAACATAACAGAACACAAGCATAGTCATGATGATGAAAAGAAGACAAGCACTAAGTACAGAAAGCGTAAACACAGGATAACACAAGAAAGAAGAAAAACAGACTGAAGAAATAGAACTAAGAAAATTGAGAAAGTCTTCAGTCAAAGTCTTCAAACAGATATGAACAAACACACAACAACATACATGAGGAAATGAAAGAGTTGAGGAGATAGAACCAGTTAGCTCGGTGAAGACAATGATTTGGTAGACCAGTTCCAACTGTTGTCTCAGTTGTACATCTGGTTGGAGCGGCTGAGTATTTAAACTCGAGGACACCCAGTCCCGGACACACAGTCCTCACCATATTCTCCTTGAGCTAAAGTCATACCTCACCCAATCACTCGTGGTAAGTCTTCAGGTGACTTCCGCACCTTCACAAACTCGGTCACTCAGCGATCCACAATTCCTCTTGGATGCTCTAGACCTTGACACCTAACCGCCTGGAAGAAGCACATTCTTCAAAGGAAACAGGCGTCAGATCCACGCAGGATCAATCTTTTCAGTGATGCTCAATCACTTGGGGTTTTGTAGGTTTGGGTTTGGGATTTCCTCACTTGATGATTTTCACTCAAAGTCCTCGGAGGATGGGTTGCTCTCAAATGACAAGTGACAGTTTCTCTCGGAGCAGCCAACCATCTAGTGGTTGTAGGGGGCGGCTATTTATAGCCTAGGGAGCAGCCCGGCATGATAAGACATAAATGCCCTTGTCTGATATGACCGTTAGGTGGATAGATATTTTGGGACAGCTGGCGCGTAGCACAGCAACGGTAGGAATATGTGGTTCGAATTCCTCAGGGCTATCATGTTCCTCACTTTGTAGGCAATCCACACTGGCAAATTCCTAACTCTTCAGTCAGAACAAATTCCTCAGAGACCAGAAGAACTTCGTCTCTGTCACTGAAGAATATGACTGAACTGTGCGAGATTTCCAATGGCTTCACTCGAAGGGATTGGTAGGTGTAGGATTATGAGTTCAGCATCACATGGAAATTTTTCCTTAGTATTTCCTCGACCCCCTTTAACAGTACGATGTTTCCTATGACTCAAGAAAGAGAAAATGAAACAGTAAAAACAAAAGTCTTCATGCTTCATGTTCCTCGAATGATTACTAAGTCTTCAAGGTCACACCAATTTCTTCACTTTCAAAGTCTTTAGAAAGTCTTCAGAAATACAAAGTCTTCAGTTGAAGAACTTCATATTTAGGGGTCGACTTTCTCTGTAAATATCAAACTCCTCACAGACTTATAGACATGTGTACACTCACAAACGCATCAGTCCCTTAACCTATAAGTCTTCAATACACCAAAATCACTAAGGGGCACTAGATGCACTTACAATCTCCCCCTTTTTGGTGATTGATGACAATATAGGTTAAGTTTTCAACGGGGATAATTGTATGAAGTGTAAATCCTGATATTGAGGAATTTGATTGCAAGATATAGAAGAACTCCCCCTGAAGATGTGCATAGTGAGGAATTTGCTTTTGAAGCAATGCACACTTGAAGAGTATAATAATGGAGATCTCCCCCTATATCTTGTAATTCATACACGCATTTGACATATAATATGAGGAATTTGAAATGCATGATGAAATATGGTGACTGATGTAATTCAGCATGCGTGCATTAAAATTAATGAGAAATAAGCATGCAGAAGAACACAGCAAAAGTATCAAGCCACCATAGAGTTTAAGATTACAACTCGATCTAGCAAAGTCATCAGAAGAACGAGAGTTGTAACTTAGCAAAAAAACGCCCATATATAGACCCGCTTGAAGACTAACTCAAATTTCTCCCCCTTTGTCATCGAATGACCAAAAGGGTTGAAACTGAGGACTAACGCCATTGAAGAATATCATGATGATGGAGGAGTGCCAGCGTTGTCAGGATCTTGAGTCGTTGTAGGGCCTGCTGCGGTGTCGTCCAAGTCTTCATGCTCGTCCATGGCACGTGATGAAGAATATGAGCTGGCCACCAAGGAAGGAACCTTGACCTTCTTATATTTCTTCGGTGGAGGTGCATACTAGTCAAAGTCTTCCTTGAAGCCCATTTGCTTCAGATCTTCTTCGCCATATAGATGTGACAAAATAGCCCAGGTGCGATCAAACACTTCATGGAGGTAGTAGTAGTTTTTCTTCACTACATTATGTGTAGAAGTCATGTTGTGAAGAATAGAGCCAAACTGACGCTTAACCCACTTGTGATTCCGATCGACCTTCTGGTGAAGACTTATAAGCAGTTCACGGTCAGTCATCACACGAGGAGCAGTAGCTTGAGGACTTGACTTTGGAGCAGAATCATGTGTGGCAGAGTCATCATTGGTGGAGTAGGATGCAGCTTTGCGGAACTGACCATCCAATGGACGAGTGCCTTCATCGATCACAGCTGGTGACTTGCCCTTCTCATCGGATGAGGAAATTATCCGCTTGAGGACTTCAATAGGGGGCAAGTAGCTGAGGTGATTTTGAAAATCAGCCTTGTAGTTGAGTGAAGACCTTGTTCTGAGGAATCTCATGATCCACGACGCGTAAGGCTTCAGCTCAAACGGTGAAAGTGCAACATTCGCGAGAGTCCTCATGAAGAAATCATGGTAATTGATAGGGATACCATGCATGATGTTGAAGAGCATATTCTTCATCACCCCCACAATTTCTTCATCTGATGAATTATGACCTTTGATGGGACTGTTTGTCTTTATCAGAATGCGATATATAGTCCTTAGCACATACAGCAAATCCTTCACGAGGAATTTGGTCCTTTGGGCTTGTCCAGGCTTCTGCGGCTTCATGAGCACTTGCATATATTGATCAGTAAGTTCAGCTTCATCATACAGAAAGCGAGCGCCTTCTGGTGGAGGACTGATTGGCAAGGCACGAAGCAATTCAGAGGCTGGTGCCTGTTAATGTGTGTTTTCGGTCATCCAGTCCAACACCCATGAGTTGACGTCAACAACATTGTCTATGATATGCAAAGTTGCGTAGACTGAAGAATAAGCTCTTCATTCCAATCAACGATGTCAGAGCAGAAATTCAGCAAGCTGGCATCGTGAAGCATACTGAGAACCGGCGTGAAACAAGGCATAGATTCCATGTCCACGTGAGGAATGTGCTCATGATCGAAGACCTTGTCCTTGTCAAAGAGAACTAAGGAATAGAAGTTTGCCTGGCTGGTAGTCCAGAAATGCTTCCTTCTAAGACGAGCATTGTCATACAGATTGAATTCAGTGAAGAATACGTGCTCGCCGAAGAAATCATCAGCCTTGAATTTTGGCTTCTTGGAGAAGGGATTCTTTGGATTGGGTTGAGGGGTGTCAGTGATCTGCAGAACCACCTCAGGAATCGCGATCTCAGGTTCCTCATACTGAGGAATTTCAGTTTCTTCTGCATCTGCAGCCTGTGTCATTACTTATTCATTCACAGTTTCTTCGGCACTAGTGGCTGGAACGTCTTCATGAATAGACGGGGTTGCACGATGTTCATTAGATCCCACTTGTACTTCAGTAGCGGCTGGGGACTGAGGAACAGTTTGGAGAGGAGTGAACAACGGAGAATTGGGGTGCTGACTTTCCCAAAAGTCATCATTTAGCACTGGTGTGGTACATCCGATGTCCACATCCTCATCTTCAAGTTCTTCAACACCTGCCTCTTCAGCAGTGAACTGAGGCAAAGGTGAGGAAATGACTGGGGTTGAAGGGATCTCATCCACTTCAATTTCTTCGTCCAACTGCTCTGTCGAAGCAGGCGATGGAGTTTCTTCATTAGATTCCTCAGGAATCTCATATTCTTCGCCAAAAGGAACAAGGTCCTTTGATGGCATTGATGAGACGGGAACGGCATTAATTGGATTGTCAATTGAACTGATCAGAGTCTTCATCTTCTTCGGAGCTGAAGAATTTGAAGAGGTTGATGCCTTCCTCTTTTTCATCGCTGCACGCTCTGCAGCCTTAGTCTTCTTCACATCAGATGCAGATGGAAGGATCAGAGTTGGTGTAGGCGCAGGAGGTGCATTTTCTTCAGGCGCAACTATTGTAGTTGCCCTGACTTGTTCACTTTCTTCAGGCCCATCACTAGCGGATGCCCTGGCAATATCATCAGCAGCTGGAATGCAGTCATCATCCCTAGTACTCTCATTTTCTTCAGCAGCCATACTAACATCAGCGGTGCTGGCATGTTCTTCAGTGGGCTGGGCAGATTCTTCAGCCTGAGGAATTTCAACATGCACCGGCGCAGAGGCAGTTGAAGAGAAAGTCTTCGTCAAATTGACGAACCGAACCTTTGCTCCCTTCCAATCAGCATGGTACCGATTGAAATCATCACTAAGTTGCTTGATTTCAGCCTGTACAGCAATGAGTTGTTCAGGGGTAAGAGTGAGGACATTGTCCTTGAGGTAGCACTGTTTCTTGTATTGCGCTGTCTTCAGCCTTCGTCCTTCTTCATACTTCCACTTTTCTTCCTCAATGAAGTGAGTGAGAACATGACTTTGACCAGGAGTGAGGTTCATCTCCGACAAAGGTGTAGCGGGGTCCTTGTGCCATAAGTCAATGAAATCGAGGATCAACTTGGGATCCAGAAGTAGTGGCACATTGCTGCCTTTGGCTCTAGCGGCCCTGGCTTGCCTGTCTCTGATGATTTTGTCAAGTTCATCATCATCCGCCTCATCATCATCAGAGGGCACTTGAAAAGCGACTTGCTTCTTGTGAGGACTTGGTCGAATACCTTGTCTAGCAGTGGCCTTTTTCTTCAGCAGTGAGGGACCAGCTGAGGAAGGTCGAGCAGCTAAGGAGCTTGGAGATGCTCCTGAGGCAATAGAGAAGCCTTGAGTCCTTTGGCACGTGGCAAGATGCACAGGTGCCGAAGATTTTGTCGGAGCAGCTGAAGACTTTGTCAGAGGAGGCGGAGCAGACTGAGGAATTTGCCGTGAGGGCTTTGAAGATGCTGGTCGTGAGGGCATTGCTGAGGAGCTTGTCCGTGAGGGCATTGAAGGAGAAGCACTGGACTTGTGGGCATGCTTCTTTGGCATAGCCTTCCTGGGCATACTACTAGAGGCCTTAGCAGTGTTAGCAGCAGCAGCAAAATCTTCATTGAATTTCCTCACTGCTTCTTTTGCTTGCTTGGCTAGTTTGGCCTGGTGCCTAGCCCATTCAGTAGAATAGTCCTCACCGCACTTGAGGCTGGTGGGATCCGCTAGTTGGCCAGGTCTCAATGGAGGTCTTGAGCATCGAGGGTTGAGCGCGAATTTCTTCATGTACTTGGGAGTAACATATCTGTACTCTCTCCATTCTCGTGCCCATCTCCTCTCAATTCATTGTATGTGCACCTTGCACTGATTCTTGTCCTCCTTGCCAAACTTGGCCTCATCAGGAGTGCAGTATCTAGCATAAATATCCTCAGGGATTTCAAACGATGTGTTGACCTCAAGCCTTTTTCCTCCCTTCTGTGGCTTCTTGTCAGCCATTTTCTTCAGCTGAGGAATATGAACAACTGAATTTTCTGAAGAGGTATGAAACTTCTTCGAGGAACGTTGCAAATGAGTTAAGTTGATGAGAACCTAGTGATTCAACAGTGGACATTTGTACCTGTGAACAGAGTATAGTTGCGAGGAATTTGGAGAGGTCATATGCGTTCTCAGAAGATTTTCAAAAAGAATAGGTTTGAGGAATTTGACCGATGAGTCTTGAAGAATTTCGCTAAGCATTCTTTATCTTAGGTTCCAGAGTTGTACAGATTTGAAAATCCACACAATTGAGGAATCTTGACGAAAACCATTGCTTATAGAAATGAATCAAGAACAGATAACATGTGAGGTGTTTTAGTGTGTGAAGATTTGAAGAATAAACACCTTTGAAGATTTTTAGGAAAACACATGAATCAAAGTAGGCAATAAAAGTAACTTTTAATTACCGGAAGTGAAGAACATGACGAACTGGGAAGCGTTGAGGTGAAGTTCGTCCGTTCAGATCTTCCACGCCCTAACTCGGCAGAGGAAGACGGCTACGGCGGCGGCGGAGTGAAGAAATCCGCAACTGGTGCGAGTACGACGACGACGAGGTCGAGGCAGTGAAGCTCCTCCTCACCGGTGACGATGAAGTAGCGGCGGCGCTAGGGTTTGGGAAGCTCGAGCGGGAGAGAAAGAGAGGTCGAGCGGAGTAAAAGTGAAGTGAGGAGAAGGCAGGCGCTCGAGCGGTAGTGAAAAACTGTGCGCCCGAGGATTTCAGACGAACGTGCCCCTGGCTTTTCCCATTCACATGACATGTGTCACCCATGTATTGTGAGGTGGAGATCATGTAGGATCATGGGTGAATAGATAAGTATTTGTCGTGAGAAGTGGAATGGTTTGAGCGGCAAAGCCGAAAACTTACATAAGATAAGTTTTAAGTTACCGTTCGCAATTTCTTCAGCTGTCAAGGACACAGTGAAGATTTTGAACGAGTTTCAAATCAGAACGCATATGAAGAATTTGTGAAAAGATTATATTGAGTTTGGCATAGAGGGGGAAGGGTCTGATCACATTCACTTAGCGGAAACAGTCAACTTGAAGAATTAGCAATAAGTGAATGCTGTAGAGGACATAAAACTCATATATATATATATATATATATATATATATATATATATATATATAGGGTGGGTCTATTATGATAACACCCCTTAAGACCTTATTCTGCACACCAAAACACCTTATTCTGCTAACGGTACCGAGCTGACCCGTAGCTACAAACTAACCCCGCAAAAGCAAGAGACGAGCTGCACGAGGTAAAAAAAAGAAACTCCCTGCTCCGTGTCCCCACGACCTTCATCTCCCTGCTCCCCTCCCAGCCAGCCACCTCCCCATGCAGCGCCCACCTCCCTCCCCATGCCGCGCCCCACTTCTCCCCCTGCGCCGCCCCACTTCCCTCCCCACCTCCGGAGCGGAGCACCCCTACCCAACCCTTCTTCTCCGGCGGCGCCGCCCACCACCACCTCCGGTTGTGTCCCACGGGCACCACCATCTACACCGGCCGCCACGCTCCTCTTTCTCCCACACCATCCAGCGGACATGGCAGGATCCGACCGCCCTCGGCCCCCGGCGCGGCCTTAGCCACCGGATCCGGCCACCGCCGACCCCTCAGCGCGGATGCCACCCCGCTCGCGCAGCTCGTCGCCGAATCCGGTGAGATCCGCGTGGGTGCCCCTGTCCCACGCCGCCGAGACCGCCCCTGTCCTGCGCCCTTCCGATGGGAGGATGGGGAGGAGGTGCTCCATCGACGGCGAGGTCAACAGTAGAGGTCGTGGCCCCGCCTCCCCCACCTCGGGCGCGAGGTCACCGCGTCTTCCAGGCACACCGGTGACGGACAGGAGGCCGTAGGAGGAGAGTCGGATGTCGCCTAATCCGTTCCTGTGGATGCATGTCACGGCGCGGGGTGGGCAGAGGGACGAGGGAGTGTGCTCCCACGGGCATCCTACTGTCCCTACGGATCCTCGTCGGCGGAGTCTATGCAGTTGCT
Organism: Triticum timopheevii; assembly: GCA_963921465.1. NCBI lineage: Eukaryota > Viridiplantae > Streptophyta > Magnoliopsida > Poales > Poaceae > Triticum > Triticum timopheevii. The sequence goes on from OY997268.1 coordinate 582,555,048, forward strand.
GGATCCCGGGAAGTCAACGCGTCGCGGCTGTGCAGTACTTGCGTTGTAGCCGTGCAGTTCCCCGGTGACCCACCGCATCGCCAGCCTCTGTGCAGCTCGGTTGCCTCTCACCGTGCAGCTCGCTTGCCGCCCCCGTGCGGCTCACCTCCGCTGAGCAAACTCTCTCTGGCGAGTCCACATCGCGTCCGCACCACATCGTGCAGTTTGAGTGCAGTTTTTGATTATTTTTGCAGCAGCACATCCATTCAACCCAACAAGTACAGAGTTTGTTTGTTCAGTGCAGTACCGCAGTGCAATGCAGTGTAGTTTCGGTTTCAGAGTCCCGTTGAAAGCCTCGTGGTGCTATCCTCCCCCATAATTTTTATGTGAATTGTGTGTACAGCCTGTGTAACGGAATTGCAAGGCCAAGTTTGTTATAGAAAATGATGCTTAGATGCGATTAAGTGTAAAATCCTATGTGGTTCACTTGGCAAACAAAAGTGTCTGGTATGTAAAATTTTTGAAGCTCACTTTGTAATGTCATGTGGCTCACCTCTCGATAGTTATGTGGTCCACTTATGCCCGAGGTGAAGCTCACTTTGTAATGTTATGTGGCTCACCTCTTGATAGTTTTGCGGTCCACTTACCCTCGAGGTGAAGCTCACTTTGTAATGTCATGTGGCTCACCTCTCGATAGTTTTTGCGGTCCACTTACGCCCGAAGTGAAGCTCACTTTGTAATCTCAAGCGGCTCACCTCTCGATAGTTTTGCGGTTCGCTTACGCCCGATCCGATGTGAAGCTCACTCTGTAATCTCATGCGGCTCAGCTCTCGATAGTGTTGTGGTTCACTTATGCCCGATGTGAAGCACACTCCACTTCCTCGCTTGACAAAATTTACGTCTAAAAAAACACAATGAAGTTCGGTAGCCCGTCTGATGCAGTGCGGTATTTTGTCTGAAGCAGTGCATTCTGCTGTCCGATGAAAGGTCCACTCGCTTGGTCAACGCACGTAAAGATTTAATAAGTATAAAAAACACAACAAGTACTCATGAGGTTCACTTTTGGTAGTGTTACGGTTCACTTTCGGAAGTGTTGTGGTCCACTCTCGTTCGGAAAAAACTTGAAAAAAAAGACAACAAAAACTTGTGCGAGAAAATTTATGTTTGACAAAAAGAAATCATGAAGTTCACTTGACTGTCTGTTGCTGTGCGGTTTTCAGTTTGAAGCAGTGCGTTTTTCTGTACGACGACGATTTTGGTGTCACGAAAAAATAGAGTGTCCGCTTTTTGCTAATTTTAAAACTGCTCTTAAACCGTAAGGAATTAGAGAGTGTGTTCTACATGAAAAAGTTGCGTCTCATCGATATCTTTCCAACGGCATATCATTTGAATCATTTTGACAACCGGTTTGTAAAATTTTTAAAAAAACGGCCGCTGCCACTCGTCCTCCGCCGCACGATTTTCAAAATTAACTTAAAACTGTAAGCAATCTCAAAACCATTCCTACATATGATAGTTGCGCCTTGTCCATAGCTTTCCAACAACGTATTACACACCTCGTTTCGACATATGGTTCAAAAACTAGAGCGAAAATAGTACCGAAAATTTGAGAAAATTTGAAAAACAGAATTCCGCGATTTAGTAAATTTGAAACTTCTCTTAAACCGTAATGAATTAGAGAAAGATTTATATATGAAAAAGATGCGCCTCGACGATATCTATCCAACGGCGTTGCTTCATTCCGACAAGCGGTTTAGAAAAAAAGCGAAAAAACGCTCGCTGCCACTCGTCATCCGCCGCACTATTTTTAAAACTGCTCTTAAACCGTGTGGAATCTCGAAAAGTGTTCAACATGTCGAAGTTGCGCCTAATCCATAGCTTTTCAATGGTATATTACACGCCTCATTCCGATAAACGGTTAAAAAATTAGAGCGAAAACAGTACCGAAAAAACATCGCGTGCAATTTTTTTCGACACGAAGTTCACTAGTCTCTATTGCAGTGCTCGTCGTTAAAATGATGCAGTGCGCTTCTGTTGAGCGTGCAGTGCCGAAGTGGTGTGCAAAATAGTTATTCTGCTAATATTAGCAGAATAGACCATCTGTATATATATATATATATATATATATATATATATATATATATATATATATATTCAAATGAAGACAAACTACGGAAATAGTGAAGACGCAAGTTGAAGAATTTGAAAAACTGAGGAAAAACTCAAATTGAAGATTTTCAACTTTTGTAGTGGCGTAACCCACCGTATAAGAAAGTTGGCTTCAGACACCGCATACAATTGTCATAGGGTTCTGAGAGTCAATTTCTTCATTAATTTCTTCACACTTAAAGGGTTAGTCTTCATTGATTGAAGAAAAACGTTACTTCGTGTGTTGCGTCAAGTCAGCATAAGTGTTAGGATGAGTGTCCATATCAGAGAACATTCTAAGATTCTAGGATATTTAGCTCACACCGCAATTTGCTAAATCTCTTCTGATCCAAGGGCTTAGTGAAAATATCGGCCAGCTGATCTTCAGTTCTTGCATGGCAGATGGAGATATCGCCCTTCAACACATGATCACGAAGAAAATGATGACGAATTTGGATGTGCTTTGTCTTCGAGGGCTGAACCGGCTTGCGAGAAATCTTGATAGCGCTCTCATTTTCGCAGTAGAGTGGCACATTCTTCACGTTAATGCCATAGTCCTTGAGAGTTTGCTTCATCCATAGTAGTTGAGCACAACACGATCCAGCAGCAATGTACTCAGCTTCTGCAGTGGAGAGAGATATGCAGTTCTGTTTCTTCAAGGACCAACAGACCAAAGATCGTCTGAGGAAATGGCATGTGCCTGACGTTGACTTGCAGTCCACGTGATCGCCAGCATAGTCAGAGTCTGAATATCCAACAAGATCAAATGAAGAGCCCTTGGGATACCATAATCCAAGTGTTGGTGTGTGAGCTAGATATCAAAGAATATGCTTCACAACCTTATGGTGTGATTCCTTCGGTGTAGCTTGAAATCGGGCACACATGCAAACACTAAGCATAATATCTGGCCTAGATGCACATAGGTACAATAAAGAGCCAATCATGGAGCGGTATACCTTTTGATCAAAGTCTTGACCATTTTCATCAGTGCATAGATGGCCATTTGTGGGCATTGGAATTTTGACCCCTTTGCAATCTTGCATGCGAATTTCCTCAATACATCTTTGAGGTATTTCTCCTGTGATATGAATATACCATTGCGCTGTTGACGAATTTGAAGACCTAAAAAGAATTTCAATTCTCCCATCATAGACATTTGATATTATTCACTCATCATATAGGCAAATTCATCACTATAACGTTGGTCAGTACAGCCAAAGATAATATCATCAACATATATTTGGCACACAAACAATTCACCATCATAAGATTTAGTGAAAAGAGTTGGGTCGAGTGAACCGGGTTTGAAGCCTTTCTTCATGAAGAATTCGTTCAAAGTGTCATACCATGCCCGAGGGGCTTGCTTGGGGCCATACAGGTCCTTGTTGAATCTGAAGACTTTGTCGGGATTCCTTGGATCTTCAAAACCTGGGGGTTGAGCAACATATACTTCTTCCTCAATCTTACCATTGAGGAATGCACTTTTCACATCCATTTGTTGTAAGATAATATCATGATGGTTAGCGTAAGCAAGTAATATGCGAATAGCCTCAAGTCTAGCAACAGGTGCAAAAGTTTCATCAAAATCAATTCCTTCAACCTGTGCGTAGCCTTGAGCTACAAGTCGTGCCTTATTCCTCACAACAAGGCTATTTTCATCTTTCTTGTTGCGGTAGATCCATTTTGTGCCAATGATGTTGTGCTTGCAAGGATCTAGATGTTTGACCAGTTCCCAGACATTGTTGAGCTCGAACTGATGTAATTCTTCTTGCATAGCCTGAATCCACTCGGGCTCCAGAAATACTTCATCTACCTTAGTGGGCTCTGAGATAGAGACAAAAGCAAAGTGCCCACAAAAGTTAGATAAATGTGAAGATTTTGAGCGAGTGAGAGGACCTGGTGCTTCAATGTCATCAATGATCTTCTCAATTTTCACTTCGTTAGCAATGCGAGGATGAGTGGGTTGTCTTCGAGGAATTTGATCAGCATTCCCTTTAGGAGCATTTTCTTCAGCAACATTTTCTTCAGGTGCGCCAGCTTGGTGATCATCATGATCAGGAATGAATTCATTCAGCAGATTCTTCGGTAGGAATGACATCCTCAGTAGCCTTGAATTTGATGGAATCTTCAGGTGCTGGTTCATCTAACACAGAAGGTGGGTGCTCTCTTTGCGAGTCATTAGTTTCATCGAACCGCACATCTACAGTTTCAACAACTTTGTGAAGAACGTTGTTGAAGACTCTGTAGGTGTGCGAGTCCTTTCCATAACCAATCATAAAACCTTCATGTGCTTTCGGTGAGAATTTAGAAGTGTGATGAGGATCTCTAATCCAACATTTAGCACCAAAGACTTTGAAATAACTCACATTTGGCTTTCAGTCAGTGAGGAGTTCATAAGCAGTTTTCTTGAAGAATTTGTGAAGATATACCCTGTTGATGACATGGCACGCAATATCAATTGCCTCAATCCAGAAGCGACGAGGCGTCTTGTATTCATCAAGCATAGTGCGAGCCATTTCATCAAGGGTTCTATTCTTGTGCTCCACAACGCCATTCTGCTAAGGAGTATAAGGAGTAGATAACTCATGAGTAATACCAAGTTCATCAAGATAGCCATCCAGACCGGAATTCTTGAACTCGGTCCCATTGTCAGTTCTGATGTGCTTGATCTTCACACCAAAGTTGGTTGAAGCCCTCGAGGAAAATCGTTTGAAGACTTCCTGGACTTCATGTTTGTAAGTGACAATGTGCACCCATGTGTAATGAGAATAATCATCAACAATAACAAAGCCATATAGAGATGCATTATTAAGAATTGCAGAATAGTGGTTAGGTCCAAAGAGATCCATGTGAAGTAATTCAAATGGAAGAGTGGTAGTCATGACAGTCTTCGCTGGATGCTTGGCCTTTGTCATCTTTCCAGCTTCACAAGCTCCGCATAAGTGATCCTTGAGGAATTTGACATTCTCAATGCCAATGACATGCTTCTTCTTCGCAAGCGTGTGCAGATTCCTCATGCCAGCATGACCAAGTCGTCAATGCCATAGCCAGCCTTCTGAAGCTTTCGCAAGTAAGCACACGGCTGGTTGTGGTCCTGTAGAGAAATCAACAATATACAGATCTCCTCTCCTAAAGCCTTTGAAGACTTTGGAATGGTCAGCTTCCATGATCACAACACAACGATATCTTCCAAAGACAACAACCATATCAAGATCACAAAGCATTGAGACATCCATGAGGTTGTATCCTAAGGACTCGACAAGCATGACTTTGTCCATGTGTCGATCCTTTGAGATCGCAACCTTACCTATACCCAATACCTGACTTTTGCCTTTGTCAGCAAAGATGATATGCTTCAGATGTGACGGTGATAAAGGAGCATCCATCAATATATTCTTGTCATCCGTCATGTGATTTGTACATCCACTATCGAGGACCCACTCGTTTTCTTTGGGCTGATCATCCTGCAGATGAATTAGTGCAACTTACGAACTCATATACTTCATTAGTGAAGAATATGACATCAATATCATCAGTTCAATTTCATCAAGAAATAGCACAGGTATTTCAATATGAGGACGTGAGAAATGAAAATTCATTTCTTCATGATTAGCCCGCGTCCTTTCAGGCACCGTTCAGGTCTCCAGCAAATTCTTCAGTCGTTTTGAGCACGACTGGAGACCTGACCCTGCAAAAGAGATTAGTTCTTTTTCTTCACCACCCACATCTGGAGGGGTGGCAAAGAATTCATCACTCTACGAGCACCATATGAGAAAGGTGGCATGGAAGCTAGTCTGCTTCGTTTCACATAAGAGGGGTTAGGGTAAGCATATGAGTAAGCAGAGAAACTCTTCGAGGACTTATGAACATAATAATTTGAAGAATAATGCTCATATTCATAGCCCTTAGCTCTAACCTGTGAAACAGAAGGGTTAGCATGATGATGATCATATGAGGACTTTGATCCTTTTGACGAATTTGATCCATGTGAAGAATTAGGTCCATATGAAGAATTTGATCTGGGGTTCCTATTCTTCACAGGTGGTGTCATGAGGACATTCACCTGAAGACTTTCAAGATAACTTTCGGGAACCCAGATTTTCTTCATAGGGGAACCGTTCCTGCAGTTAGTGCCAACATATCTAGCAAATACTTCACCATTCTGATTTTTGAAAAGTTTATAGTTGGAGTCAAATGACTCATCAGAAGAATGAGGAGATTCACATGTAAAGCCAGATAGATTGGATGGATCAACTGGAGGTCCTTTTGCAGCAACCCATGAGGTTTTGGGGTACTGCTCAGGTTTCCAATATGTTCCATCAGCATTGAGTTTCCTCTCAAAGGCAATACCCTCTTTCCTAGGGTTTCTGTTGAGGATCTGCTTTTTGAGCACATCACAAAGAATCTGATGCCCTTTGAGGCTTTTGTACATGCATGTTGTGTACAATTCCTTCAGCCCTGCATCATTAGTAGTACTAGCAATGTCCTCAGATAAGGAATTAGTGATAGCAGAGACATGTGAAGAATTTGTAACATTTGAAGCATTTGAACATTCAGGTGAAGAATTGGCAGATTCACGTTCAATGCACTTCAGACATGGAGGAACAAATTCTTCCTGAGTAGCATTGATTTGTTGAGCAAGTAATGAATCATGATCCTTATGAAGATCTTCATAACTCACTCTTAGCTTCTCAAGATCTTGCTTTCTTTGAAGAAGTTCAAGAGAAAGCTTCTCGTGATCAGATAAGAGAGCGTTATGATGACCTTGGAGGTCGTCAAACTTGGAATGGAGTCCCTGAAGACTTTCAGCCAAGGCTTTTGACTGATCCATTTCTTCACCCAACATATCATCGCTCTTATTTAGCATGTATTGAACTTTTTCCAAAGCTCTTTGTTGTTTAGTGGCAAGGGAAGCAAGTTTAACATAGCTAGGTCCAAATTCATCGCCTGATTCATCATCACTAGACTCGGATAGGTAGCATTCGGTTACCTCAGCACTGTTTGCCATAAGGCAGGGGTTGGACGATGATGGTTCTGGTTCGAATGTCATCGCATTGAGAGATTCCTTGTAATCCTCAAACCAAGGATCATGACGAGTTCGATGACCTTCATAGACCTCAGAGAGACGGTCCCAGATTAGCTTCGCGCGATTGAGATGCATGACATTCCTGAACTGATTTCGGGACAGACTGGAGCAGATGACATCCTTCGCTGTGAGGTTAAGCAGTGTGTACTTGCGAATGTCATCAGCCTCCGCCATCTTGCATAGATCGGTAAGACCAATCTCAGTGATGGTCCATAGTTCGCTGTCCATAGCCATGAGTCGCTTCTTCATCATGGCCTTCCACCGAGGATACTCATGACCGTCAAAGATGGGACAGGATACATTCCTCAATCCTGCAATCGACATAACTAAAACTCCAGGCGGTTAAACCAAAATCACACAGAACAAGGGAGTACCTCTCTCTGATACCAATTGAAAGTGCGTTATATCGACTAGAGGGGGTGAATAGGTTATTTTTATGAATTCTTCACTGAGGAATTTGTTGGTGAGGAAATTCCTAAATGAAGAACTACTTGCAGCGGAATAAGTACTCAGAAAGGAACATAACAGAACACAAGCATAGTCATCATGATGAAAAGAAGACAAGCACTGAGTACAGAAAGCGTAAACACAGGATAACACAACAAAGAAGACAAATAGACTGAAGAAATAGAACTGAGGAAATTGAGAAAGTCTTCAGTCAAAGTCTTCAAACAGATATGAACAAACACACAACAACATACATGATGAAATGAAAGAGTTGAGGAGATAGAACCAGTTAGCTCGGGGAAGACAATGATTTGGTAGACCAGTTCCAACTGCTGTCTCGGTTGTACATCTGGTTGGAGCGGCTAAGTATTTAAACTCGAGGACACCTAGTCCCGGACACACAGTCCTCACCGTATTCTCCTTGAGCTAAGGTCACACAGACCTCGCCCAATCACTTGTGGTAAGTCTTCAGGTGACTTCCGAACCTTCACAAACTCGGTCACTCAGCGATCCACAATTCCTCTTGGATGCTCTAGACCTTGACGCCTAACCGTCTGGAAGAAGCACAGTCTTCAAAGGAAACAAGCGTCGGATCCACGCAGGATCAATCTCTTCAGTGATGCTCAATCACTTGGGGGTTTGGGCTTTCCTCACTTGATGATTTTCACTCAAAGTCCTCGGAGGATGGGTTGCTCTCAAATGACAAGTGTCAGTTTCTCTTGGAGCAGCCAACTAGCTAGTGGTTGTAGGGGGTGGCTATTTATAGCCTAGGGAGCAGCCCGACATGATAAGACATAAATGCCCTTGTCTGATATGACCGTTAGGTGGATAGATATTTTGGGACAGCTGGCGCGTAGCAGAGCAACGGTCGGAATATGGGGTTTGAATTCCTCAAGGCTATCATGTTCCTCACTTTGTAGGCAATCCGCACTGGCGAATTCCTAACTCTTCAGTTAGAACAAATTCCTTGGAGACCAGAAGAACTTCGTTTCTGTCATTGAAGAATATGACTGAACTATGCGAGATTCCAATGGCTTCACTCGAAGGGATTGGTAGGTGTAGGATTATGATTTGAGCATCACATGGAAATTTTTCCTTAGTATTTCCTCAACCCCCTTTAACAGTACGGTGTTTCCTATGACTCAAGAAAGAGAAAATGAAACAGTAAAAACAAAAGTCTTCATGCTTCATGTTCCTCGAATGATTATCAAGTCTTCAAGGTCACACCAATTTCTTCACTTTCAAAGTCTTCTGTAAGTCTTCAGAAATACAAAGTCTTCAGTTGAAGAACTTCATTTTTAGGGGTTGACTTTCTCTGTAAATATCAAACTCCTCATAGACTTATAGACCTGTGTACACTCACAAACGCATCAGTCCCTTAACCTATAAGTCTTCAATACACCAAAATCACTAAGGGGCACTAGATGCACTTACACCCCAAGGATCCCTTCCCCCTCCCCCGCATCGATCAAATCATCGATGCTACCGCAGGACACGACTCATTGTGCTTCCTCGATGCATACTCCGGATACCATCAAATCAAGATGGCAGAGTCCGATCAAGCCGCAACGGCATTCATCACCCCATACGGCCCTTTCTGTGTCAACACCATGCCTTTCAGGCTCAAAAACGCTGGTGCAACCTACCAACGCATGATTCAGACATGCCTAGAAAAAAAATTGTCAAAACAGTTGAGGCATACGTGGACGATGTGGTCATCAAGACCAGACACGTCAAATCTTTAATAGATGACCCAAGGCTCACATTTGACAACCTCCGAACATATGACATCAAGCTCAATCTGGAAAAATGTGTTTTCGGTGTTCCCGCCGGAAAGCTCCTGGGCTTCATCGTTTCGAACAGAGGAATTGAAGCAAACCCGGGTAAAATCCAAGCTTTGTCACAGTTGGCTACTCCAATAGACCTCAAGCAAATCCAGAAATTAACTAGATGCGTGGTTGCCTTAAGCCGCTTTATCTCCCGATTGGGAGAAAATGCACTACCTCTTTATCGCCTTCTTCGATGCACCGAACACTTCGAGTGGACGGATGTGGCTACGGCCGGACTAGAAGAAATAAAGGCCCTCTTGGCCAGCAACCCAATCCTGGTCGCACCGAACATTGGCGAACCCATGATGTTATATATATCTGCAACACACCAAGTTGTAAGCGCAGTGCTCGTCGTCGAATGAGAGGAGGACAGACATAAGTTCCCGCTTCAAAAGCTGGTATACTACGTATCCACTGTCCTCACACCATGCAAATCACGGTACCCACATTATCAAAAGATAGCATATGCGGTCTTCATGGCATCCCGAAAACTATGACACTACTTTCAAGAGTGTTCAATCACGGTGGCCTCCGAAGTACCACTCAACGATATAATAAATTATCGTGATGCCACGGGTCGGATTGCTAAGTGGGCCATCGAGCTCCTCCCATTCGACATTACATATAAACCACAACGAGCCATTAAATCGCAAGTACTGGCTGACTTCGTCACCGAATGGACAGAAGCCGAACTCCCTAAAGAGTACGGCTCATACTCCAATTGGATCATGCACTTTGACGGCTGTAAGATGCTGGCTAGTCTAGGAGCGGGCATTGTCTTGACATCCCCCACTGGAGATACAGTCCAATACGTACTCCAACTACTATACACAGACTCCAACAATGCAGCCGAATACGAGGCTCTGTTGCATGGTCTTCGGATGGCGGTCTCCATGGGCATCCAACGCCTAGAAGTGCGTGGGGATTCGAACCTCGAAATATCTCAAATAAATGGAGACTTCGACGCCAAGGACCCGAAAATGGCGGCTTACCGTAATGCCGTCCTCAAAATGTCAGCTCGATTTGAGGGGCTTGAAATTCATCATGTGGTTCGAGAAAAGAATCAAGCGGCAGATATCCTTGCCCGCATCGGTGCTAAGCGCGACCCATCCCACCCAACATCTTCTTAAAAAGGCTGTTCAAGCCATCCATGGTGTGGCAAGGGGAGACCAGCAATACTAGTCCGGATCCGACCACAACCCCAGATCCCGAACACACTAACATAATCAGAGGCTCCGCCACCGAAATAACACCTTCGGCCCATCTAATCATGGCTGTCATCGCCCCGTGGACCGAACCCTTCTTAGCCTACCTAAATAGGCAAGAACTCCCTGAGGACCAACATGAGGCACGTTGCATTGTGCGGTGCTCTAAAGCCTACAAGGTCCACGAGGGAGATCTTTATAAGAAAAACACAACCGGGGTACTTCAAAGATGCATCTTCGAAGAGGAAGGGCGGCAGCTCTTGGCCAAAATTCATGCTGGACTCGGCGGCCACCACTCCGCAGCTCGGGCCCTTGCAAGCAAGGCCTTCCGTACAGGTTTCTACTGGCCGACAGCCCGAGCAGACACACATGACCTCATCCAATATTGCGTCGGTTGCCAGCTCTTCGCCAACCAAAGCCATATGCTGCCCACCACTCTACAAACAATCCCCATAACTTGGCCCTTTGCGGTCTGGGGGCTCGATATGGTCGGACCCCTTAAAGGAGGAAGCCATAAGAAAAAATACCTGTTGGTCATGGTGGATAAATTCACCAAATGGATAGAGGCCAAACCGGTTAAAGCAACCGAATCCGGACCAGTCATAGACTCATATCAGGGGTCGTGCACCGTTACGGTGTCCCCCACAGCATCATCACCAATAATGGCTCCAACTTCACAGCTGACGAGGTGAAAACTTGGTGCAGCAACATGGGCATCAAGCTTGATTACGCCTCTGTCTATCACCCCTAAACAAACGGTCAAGTCGAACGAGCAAATGGTCTTATTATGAGCGGCATCAAACCAAGACTAGTGCAGTCACTGAAGGAATCAGACATGCACTGGGTCAAGGAGCTGGACTCCGTACTATGGGGGCTACGGACCACGCCAAATCGCACTACCTGATACACACCATTCTTCATGGTGTACGGCGCAGAGGCGGTATTGCCCTGCGATATCATTCATGACTCACCTCAAGTGCACATGTATGACGAGAGAGAAGCCGAGCTTGATCGGCAAGACAATTTAGATGCCCTATAGGAGGAGCGCGATGTCGCAAAAGCCTGTTCCGCATTCTATCAGCAACAGGCTCACAGGTATCAAGCAGAGAAGTACGGGTCAAAACTTATAACGTTGGTGAACTCGTTCTACGCCTACCGGAGAAGAAAAAGGACAAGCTCAAGCCCAAGTGGGAGCATCCCTTCATCATCGATAAAGTTCTCACCGGAGGAGCGTACCGCCTGCGTGATGCATCAGATAATCGACTCGAGCCGAACCCATGGAACGCAGCCAGACTCTGGAGATTCTACGCCTAGCGCCGAACTCTGTGTTCGTCTCCTTCCCTCCGCCTTTTTTAGTTATATCCTCTCTCCTTCTTTTTATGGATCTAAGGCTTTAAGTGTGACTCGACTACACACTCTTGACGCGCTAAATCCTCAATTATGCGTGCTCACTATACCTGGGGGCTTCTTATACAGAAGCTTAATATAATTATCTTTTGGGCATCACACTCACTGCATATGTGTCGCTTCCCCATATGTACCTTTTCTTCACCATTATATGCATCGATATGACTTAAGTTTTGGCCAAGCTGGGTTGCCTGGCTCCTGTGTTTATGCCCTACGTTCCTGTTAGTTCGGCTAGGGCATAAGGGGAGCACCTCTGCGATTTTTGCTGCCGGGTACTCCGGACGTGTACCTCAGACTGGGTGAAGCCGAAAGCAAGCGTTCTTAAGGGAATATTCGGCCGGTGAACTAAAGATGTTTTTACCTATTACAATACAAACCCCCAGATGTTGCATATACTGCATTTCTGCTCGCAGTTCGGAGATGTACATTAATGCATGCGTACCCAGGGAAAGGAACCCTTAACGGAACTATTCTCTCTGGAAGATGTTTCTTACTATCCATGTAATATAACATAGCTAGTTGGGTACTTGTTTGTTCAAGCAATTATGACCCCTACGCCTGGTTTCCACGCGTACCCCGGTTTATATAACTGAGCGGGTATTCGGAAACACTCCGGACTGTCGGGCCCGGAGGCTGAAGTGAAAAGGTCCGTCATGACAAATGATTTACAATCCGGCTAGGGACAAAATATGTCAACTAAAGTACATAGTCACTTAGACTCACATACTTCTTCTTCTATGCCATCGAACAGGCTGTCTAGCCTATAATCCTGTTGGGAATACTTTGCGGCTAATCCTACCTGGTCATATACTAGACTAACGGGAATCTCTTTCCCATCTGACCCTACAGGTCTGACCCGGGCCATGTGATTTGGATCGAGCTTGGTATACCGTGTTTTTTTACCATGGCCCAAGCTTCCCTCGCACCTTGTCGACAGGCAGATATCTTCCATAATCGGAAGCGCCACCGCGCTCCCTTGAGCAGCTGTACAAGCTCCCCCATGCTTCCTGGCAGGGAGGCGGATGGCCACAAGGCCTTGGCGACACCCTGCATCACTTGCCGAACTTGTTCGTGCAATTGCGAAAGCTCTTGCAGAAGATCGCCTGAGGATCCGGGCATCTCCTCTTCGGGACGACCAGTCAGTATACCTACAGACATAACTCTGTTAGCCCGTTTCTTCGCCGAACTATATAAAGGTTTGTTTGAGCACATACAAAAAATGCCACGTTGCAGCCTTCTATTCTCCTTCACGGAGTCAGCTAGCTGGGCCCGAACATCTTTCAATTCTACGCCCAGACGGGTATTGGCATCCTGGAGATTGTTTTTTTCTCGCCTGACCCATGTAAGTACATGCTCGCCAGCCTCTAGTTGTCGTTGAGCTCTTTGTTCATCCTCTTGTAGGATCTCCGTATCACTCCGGGATTGCATGCGGAATCTATTGTTAGATCTGCAACATGCCAAACACCAAATGGTACACGTAATTACGTTTTTTATCGATCGAGAGAAATATTACCAGATGAGGCCTTCTTGGATTCCTCCATTTCGGCAGCTACGGCCCTTAGCTGGGCTTTACACTTCTCCAGCTCTTGAGACAAATGGGTATTCTTCTCTGTAAGAACCTATTAATACAATGATCCTTAAATCAGTTGTACCAACTGTTTCAAGTCTCAGGGGCTACTGATATACATAATTATCGGATTTTGCTTACCCGTATATCTTTTAAATACTGGTCTGTGGCTCTAGCAAGCCCATCTTGAGCAGCTCGGATGTACACGTCTCACGAGTTGAAGGCATTGAAAGCCTCCTCGAAAAAACTAGGGTCGCGGAGTGCGGCCTGCCGACGCCAATGATTCATAGCGCTCTCCACCTCAGAATTTGTAGAGGATATGCTATCTGAATCCTCTGTAGGAGGACCGTCCGGTGTCGTCCCCATGTTAGCCTCCACCCTCGAGGCCGGTTCTGGAATCCGGCTGGTAGAGGCGTGACAGGTAGGATCCCTGGATACAGTCCGGCGAATATTCTTTCTGCCAGGACACAGCGGATGTTGTTATATTTTAAGATAACAATCACAGAGCATGTTTTAAACCATACCTCTTCGATGGCGGCTCGGCCATGTCTCTGCTTGCTTTCCTTTTTGGAAGCCTACCCGGTCTAGGCGCCCCTTGTTCGTGAGTCGCCACGGGTTCGGCATGGCGCACCGATGGCCTTCCCTTTATAGCATAGTACATGCACGGTGGTTAAGGGGGAAAGACTGAATCCTTTTCGGAAGATAGGTCTCCTGTTTTACTTACATGTGATGCAGGGAGGAGGCCGACATAGCCGGCAATGATGGCCACCAAGGTGCCGTCACAGCTCGCCTGGTATAACACCCTGTCGCCAAGCTCCACAAATATGTCCGGATCTTCTTCGAGTCCGGGGTCAAGGGCCCGGTTGTGGTCCTCTGGTTGTGGAGGCGGGCTATGGACCTCCCTCATAGCTTTCCGCATTTCCTGTTATGGACTAGCGAGGTAAATATTTGTGATGAAAGACGGCGAGAATGAATAGAGTTGAGTAAAAAACAGCAGCTCACCCAACTAGTGGGGTTGTACATGGAAAATCCATCCCGTGGCTTAATGCGGATAAACTCCTGTTCTTCTCTTTTGTATAAATCAGATAGTATTTTCGCCACAGCGGCGGCGGAGTCCGAACCTTTCCGACTACAGCGGGTGGCATCGTCTTCTCCGTTGAAGTGCCACATGGGATGCCCCCAATACTAGAGCGGTTGCACCCCCCGCGTTATGCATATTGACATCACCTCGATTATTGTCAATCCAGATTTGGCAAGTGTTTTTATCCTGCCCATCAATTGAAGGACTTCTCTGTTATCTTCCTCCTTGGGGCTCCGAGGACGCCAGCTACGGCGTTTCTTCAATGGGGAATTTGTGAACTCAGGAAGACCCATTCGGATAGGGTCAGGAAGGGAGACGTCCTCTATATAAAACCACTCGGAAGGCCAATCTTTGGATGTCTTCTTTGGAGTGCCGGACAGGTATCCGGTCCCAGTGATGCGCCATATTTCGGCTCCGCCCACTTGGAATATTGATCCCTCCTGATCAAGGTTGGAGAAAGCGGTAGGCGTAAGCGAGGCGATTGGCCTTCGCCTAGTGCCTAGGTGGTAATATAGTTTTTACTCGTAGTGTATTTGTGATTATTATATGGGTGTTGATATTAGTTTAGGGCATATAAATAAGTTAATTACCATCGACTACCATTGGAATATAACCCGTTTGGCATATTAGTGCAGTACATGGCATGATTTCTTGCTTGCGTAGGCAATTCCTTGCTTGCACTGCCTAGACCTCCATTTATGCCCTAGGCGAGGCGTTTGGACATTGCCTAGCGCCTAGGCGTGCCTAAGCGCCTCCTAGGCACTGCCTTTTCCAATAGAGCTCCTGATTGCGAGGGACAAGGCAGAACAACCTCTTCCATAGCTCGAAATGAGCTTCGTTGCCCAGAAATAACTCACAAAGGGCGACATAACATGCGATGTGCAGGATGGAGGCAGGGGCGAAGTTGTGCAGCTAGAGGCCATAATACTCCAGGAGCCCGCAGAGGAACGGATGGATATGCCCCTCAGCAAGTAAGGGACAAGGCACACTCGCTCCCCCGGGATGGGTTGGGAAAACTCTCCGTTTGCTCCCCGCCGTCAAAGGTGGCTAATCCGGCTCGAACGGGGACAAGATATGCAGGTGGAAGAAACCCCCGGGTCTACAACTTCACCAATTGGCCTGGGATACGGTACACTTCTCCCAATCACCTGGCCTGGCGCCATGGGGACGAGAGGAGGAGCTGCTGTGGCTGGCCAGGATGGGATGGTTTTTTCGGGCACGCTCTGATGAATCCTCGCTTGGGGAAGATGGTGTGATTTGGATCTGAGGATCCCCGTCTCTTTAATAGACGATTTATTTACATGGTCAGGGTGGCAAGTGTAAAAATGCTCTGGCTTCTCGCATTCGCTCGACACGTGGAGGCTGACACTATTAAGGTACAGAAGCCAATGAGTGCATCATTAAATGGGAAGACCGGCACTACTCGTTACAACAGGTACTCTGGAGAATTCGGAGAGGGAACCTGCTACGTCTTGAGCTTGCGTTGGTTTTCTTTGAAGAGGAAAGGGTGATGGAGCAATAGTAGTGTAAGTATTTCCCTCAGTTTTTGAGAACCAAGGTATCAATCCAGTAGGAGGCTCCTCAAAAGTCCCACGCACCTACACAAACAAACAGAGAACTCCCAACAAACGCAATAAATGGGTTGTCAATCCCTTCACGGCCACTTGCAAAAGTGAGATCTGATAGAGATAGTATGATAAGAGAAATATATTTTTTGGTATTTTATGATATAGATTGGAAAAGTAAAGATGCAAATAAAAGTAGATTGAAAGCTTTTATGATAAAAGATAGAGCCGAGGGCCATAGGTTTCACTAGTGGCTTCTCTCAAGATAGCATAAGTATTACGGTGGGTGAACAAATTACTGTCGAGCAATTGATAGAAAAGCGAATAATTATGAGATTATCTAGGCATGATCATATATATAGGCATCATGTCCGTGACAAGTAGACCGACTCCTGCCTGCATCTACTACTATTACTCCACACATCGACCGCTATCGAGCATGCATCTAGAGTATTAAGTTCATAAAGAACAGAGTAACGCATTAAGAAAGATGACATGATGTAGAGGGATAAAATCATGCAATATGATATAAACCCCATATTTTTATCCTCGATGACAATAATACAATACGTGCCTTGCTTCCCCTGCTGTCACTGGGAAAGGACACCGCAAGATTGAACACAAAGCTAAGCACTTCTCCCATTGCAAGAAAGATCAATCTAGTAGGCCAAACCAAACTGATAATTCGAAGAGACTTGCAAAGATAACTTAATCACACCTAAAAGAATTCAGAGGAGATTCAAATATTTCGCATAGATAAACTTGATCATAAACCCACAATTCATCGGATCTCGACAAATACACCGCAAAAAGAGTTACATCGAATAGATCTCCAAGAAGATCGAGGAGAACATGGTATTGAGATCCAAAAAGAGAGAAGAAGCCATCTATCTATCTATCTATACCTATACTAATTATAGACTCCCAAGTAATTACCACGTTAATTAGAAATTAGGAGCTGTTCATCTGGTGGGACCGAGTTATTACGGTCTAGATCTCCTTGCAAGATCTCCTGTTAATTAGAAATTAGGAGTCGTCATCTGGTGGACCGAGTTATTACGGTTTAGATCTTGCGCAAGAA
The DNA here is from genome assembly GCA_963921465.1 of Triticum timopheevii. Taxonomy (NCBI): domain Eukaryota; kingdom Viridiplantae; phylum Streptophyta; class Magnoliopsida; order Poales; family Poaceae; genus Triticum; species Triticum timopheevii. The sequence goes on from OY997268.1 coordinate 582,572,443, forward strand.
TATCCATCCTAGAAAATCCCACGTTCATGAAAAATAGGATCCGTACATCTCATGGAATCGAGTATTACATGTAGATTCCTACAAAAAACAATGTTTGTGAACCATCAGATTATTCTAGGAATCATCTCTGCTAATCAGATTACAATACATAGTCCCAAGCGCACGCCTCCTCTATGCCTCTCGCGCACGCCTCCTCTCCACCTCACGTAGAATCTCACGTGCAGGGCATCTCTCCGCCATGGATGATCTGTATCGGCTGCCTCCTCCGTCTGCTTCCGTCGTCAACCCATCCCCTCGCTCTAATCAGTCTTCTTACCGGCGTCGACGATGCCACAGATCAGCACGGCCTCTTGCCTTTTTTCTCCATCGTCTCCCTTGCTACCCATGTTCTTGGAAAAGTCGCCTCTTTTTGTGATCGATGCCGGCCTGCCGCAACATGACTCTCCTCATCCCCTTGACACCGCCTTCTGCTTCTCCTCAGGTTATCTATCTCCTCCTAGGATTTTTCTTCAATTACAAAAGACAACAATACCTTTCTCCATGATCTCTGTAATGGATTCAATTCAAGTCCATTGCTGAAGAACTTCCATTCCAGTCATGAGATCATCCATGGCAGACAAATGCCCTGCACCTGCATGTGAGAAATTGTGATCTCATGGAGGTGGAGCGGAGACGCGCGCTGATTAGGATGAGGGAGATGGCTGGTTGACGGCAGTAGATGGAGCAGGTGGCTAATAGAGATTGCCCACTATGGATGGATGGCCTGGACATGAGAGTTTGTGCGTAATCTAATCTGATGGAGGTGGAGAGGAGACCTGCGCGAGAGGCGGACAGGAGGTGTGGTGTGTGCGTGTGCGTCAGTGCGTGTACATTTATCTAATGGCTTTCTGCTATGGATGTTTATACCTCCCTTAAAAAATTCTGTCATGATCTTCTTGACGTTTCAGCTCAGTTGTCAATGTTCCAATAGCCGGCAAAATATTCTGTAGAATCTATAGCAGACTCAAGCACGACTCTTTCCATTGTGCTCACCTCCCACGGACTCCTTCCGTGTAGGAGCCTGCTACAAACGCCATAGTTCTTCTCTCCCTCCTATCTGATTGGACTACCACGCTGATATACATCAATCTCTCTCCCGTGTGCATGTATTGGCCATGATTTACCCATAGCTTGGACCAATCAACGGCTGCATAGAAATTGAGCACACATCCATTGCCAATTGGTAGCCATCGCTTGCACCAGTCCATCCAATAAGGTCTGCAAGGAGCAATACTGCAGTAGGTTTTCCTTATTTGGGGATTTTTATGTTCTCCATCTTGCAGTTTCAGACATGGTCTCTAATGAGCATGTACAGTCTAGGTTTCTGTTTTGGGGAGATTATGATGGCAGGCGTTCATTAGTTTCATACATTTTTTACACTTACATATGTATTACTGGGATGATTTTTGTAGGTGATATTTAATCCAATTAGGGGATTCATGACCAAAGATGTACATGTACTTTCGTGCAGTGAACTCAAGCATCCCTTCTAGGTTTTTTTTTATTGCAGGGGACCTTCTATAAGTTTATTGGATAGGGGATAAGTTGTTTTATAGCATTACTTGGTTTGTTCAATCTACTTCTCGGTATTTCTTTACAACCAAAACACTACGGTTCTATTAACTTGGATCTGTTCTTTCAATTTTATGGCCACGCAATGATCTAATTAGACACATGCATATCGCAGAAGCACAAGATATGCTGTTCGAATGGTATTCTATTTAATTGTGCTCTTTGCTTAATGGAGCGTATACGCATTCAGGAGGTCAAGAAGGGGACGGCAATATTTATTCGAAGCAACAAGGGACATCGAAAAATGATACTCAATTTAACTTCTTGGTAGTTCTTCCTCATATATTTTTTATTACATGGTAATTTAATGTCATTCCTTTTTTAAAATTGATTTACTATATGTGAGTTGATTTATGTACACTCTACGTATTGTATTTTATGGTGCTAGCACTAGCTGCTACGTAATTAAGATCTGATTAGTAGTACCAAGAAACTGCAAATAAATTTATATGTACTCACTGCTTCCAGTGTTAACTTTAATAGACAAGCAAAAAAGAACCTGCAAAACAAAAACTAGCACGCATTGTGCTCACATAAAGTTCAATCTCTATTTCTTTCCTGAAGCAGAAATATGGCCTTGCATGCATGTATTTCCATTCTCATATAATCGTAAGAATCATGTTGTATGATCTAATACCTTATATATAAATGGAAAGGAGGAAGGTATGACTAAACTAATTCTGGCATCATCTTGGATAGCCAATGTCTTTGTTTTAGAGAGGCAGGATGATTATGCAACTATTCCACGTACCACCTTTGGTGCTACATTTTTTGTTCAACAGGCAATCAAACAGCTAAGGACTATTCATGGGCGGTTTGATCAGCAGCTTCATACATATTGTACAAGATGTGTCACATGTGTAGCACCACTCGAATGATTATGAAGGGATCCATGGTATGTAAACTTTGAATGCTCTTAAGTTCCTGTATACCAGATTTATCTCAGTTGTTTATTTTGCATGACCCAATTAGTGCCAATTAAATATGATCAACTCAAAAAGCACAGTAGGGAAGTCATTTTTTAATTCTGGTGATCTTTTAATTGAAGGCGTACTTTGCTGGATTTTGTGCAATAGTTCATTATTTACGGCAGCACTTATTCTTTTCTACTTTTAGGCGAGGTCAATTTATAATGGACGCATGTTTTTCCATAACTCTATGTAGATGTTTGGACTTGAAATTATTATGTCTTCGTATGAAAAGAAATTCTTTTTATGCATTGGTGTCTTTGGTTGTTTTGTCTATGAAAATGATATTTAGTATTTTAGCTGTGCGTTTTTATCATGATGGCACATGGAGTAAAATCGTAGTTTGTACCACGTTCATTGGAATTATCCTTTTTTTAATGATTAGCTATCACGTGGTGTCGGACTACTTGCCAGCTATATTGTTGGTTGATTGGACATAGATAATGATTTACAACTTCGTGTGCCGTGTGTACATGCATCAGGTATGTGTAATAGTGATCCATCTCGCCATTGAGCGTCGGTGTTTGACAGAATCTAGGAGAAGTTACAAAAGGAATACTTATGAGCATGTCTATGGTTGCTGCATAATCTTGCTGCATGGTCTTCCTTCCGGTTGATTAATTAGTTCCATTCTAGCATTACTATCTTCTTAATTGAGTTCTTAATTAAATTCTTCTTTTATTTCATCACAATTGCGTGTGGGCATCCATTATTCAAATTTTCAATCATATTCAAATTCAATGCTAAAGTGGCAAACTCAACTGAATATTATTGAAGATACCGAATAAGCGATACTGTCTTGGTTATATATAGTTGGTCACAGATAGTGGAAAAGTTGTTAGAGCAATAATTTTGATACATGTACTACAATCCATAATTTAAAGAAATCTCACATATAGCACTAAAAAAATTAAAACCTAGCCCATGTGAAAGCAAAACCAATAAATAGTTTGAGTCTTTTCTATATGCATTCTGAAATAAACTAGCCCGTGCAACGCACAGGTTGGCGACTAGTCTAGCTAATAACTATGGACCCGAAGGTCTGTGGTAAACTACTCACAACTCATTGGAGGGGCTATGGTGTTGATGTAGAAGCCCTCCATGGTCGATTCCCCCTCCGGCGGAGCGCCGGCGAAGGCTCCAAGATGGGATCTTGCGGATACAGAAGGTTACAGTGGTGGAAATAGTTTTTCGTGGTCACATTTGATGTTCTCGGGGTACGTGAGTATATATAGGAGGAAGAAGTAGGTCGGTGGACGCCCGAGGGGCCCACGAGATAGGGGGCGCGCCCAGTAGGGGTGGGCGCACCCTCCACCCTCGTGGCCGCCTCGACTGCTTCTTGACTTGCACTCCAAGTCCTCTGGATCACGTTCGTTCCAAAAATATCGCTCCCGAAGGTTTCATTATGTTTGGACTCTGTTTGATATTCCTTTTCTTCGAAACACTGAAATAGGCAAAAAAACAGCAATACGGGCTGGGCCTCCAGTTAGTAGGTTAGTCCCAAAAATGATATAAATGTGTAAAATAAAGCCCATAAACATCCAAAACGGGTAATATAATAGCATGGAACAATAAAAAATTATAGATATGTTGGAGACGTATCAAGCATCCCCAAGCTTAATTCATGCTCGTCCTCGAGTAGGTAAATTATAAAAACAGAAGTTTTCATGTGGAATGCTACCTAGCATAATTCTCAATGTAATTTTCTTTATTGTGGCATGAATTTTCAGATCCAAATGATTCAAAATAAAAGTTCATATTGACATAAGAAATAGTAATACTTCATGCATACTAATCAAAGCAATCATGTCTTCTCAAAATAACATGGCTAAAGAGAGTTCATCCCTACAAAATCATATAGTTAGGCTATGCTTCATTTTCGTCACACAAAAAATTCTCCCAAATTATACACTCCCGATGACGAGCCAAGAAATTGTTTTGTACTTAAATAATCTCAAACTTTTTCAACTTTCACGCAATACATGAGCGTGAGCCATGGATATAGCACTATGGGTGGAATAGAATATGATAATGGGGATTGTGTGGAGAAGACAAAAAAAGAGAAAGTCTCACATTGACGAGGATAATCAACGGGCTATGGAGATGCCCATCAATTGATGTCAACATGAGGAGTAGGGATTGCCATGCAACGGATGCACTAGAGCTATAAATGCATGAAAGGTCAACAAAAGAAACTAGTGGGTGTGCATCCAACTTGCTTGCTCACGAAGACCTAGGGCGTTTTGAGGAAGCCCATCGTAGGAATATACAAGACAAGTTCTATAATGAAAAATTCCCGCTAGTATATGAAAGTGACAACATATGAGACTTGCTATATGAAGAACATGGTGCTACTTTGAAGCACAAGTGTGGAAAAAGAGATAGTAACATTGCCCCCTTTTTATTTTTTTTATTTTTTTGGGCCTTTCTTTTTCTTATTTTTCTTTTTTTTCTTTGGCCTTTCCCTTTTTTGGCCTTTTTTATTTAGGGACAATGCTCTAATAATGATGATCATCACACTTTTATTGATTTACAACTTCTGAATTACAACCCAAAACTAGAACAAGATATGACTCTATATGAATGCCTCCGGCGGTGTACCGGGATGGGCAATGAATCAAGAGTGACATGTATAAAAAAGTATGCATGGTGGCTTTGCCACAAATACGATGTCAACTACATGATCATGCAAGGCAATATGACAATAATGATGTGTGTCATAATGATAAACGGAATGGTGGAAAGTTGCATGGCAATATATCTCGGAATGGCTATGGAAATGCTATAATAGGTAGGTATGGTGGCTGTTTTGAGGAAGATATAAGGAGGTTTATGTGTGATAGAGCGTATCATATCACGGAGTTTGGATGCACTGGCGAAGTTTGCACCAACTCTCAAGGTGAAAAAGGGCAATGCACGGTACCGAAGAGGCTAGCAATGATGGAAAGGTGAAAGTGCATATAATCTATGGACTCAACATTAGTCAAAAAAGAACTCATATACTTATTGCAAAAATCTACGAGTCATCAAAAACCAAGCACTACGCGCATGCTCCTAGGGGGATAGATTGGTAGGAAAAGACCATCGCTCGTCCCCGACCGCCACTCATAAGGATGCACAATCCAAGGACACCTCATGTTTCAAATTTGTTACACAACTTTAACCATATGTGCATGCTACGGGACTTGCTAACTTCAACACAAGCATTCTTTAAATTCATAATCACCCAACTAGCATGACTTTAATATCACTACCTCCATATCTCAAAACAATTATCAAGTATCAAATTGATCATAGCATCCAATTCACTTCCCATGATAGTTTTTATTATACCTAACATGGATGCCTACCATTCTAGGACCAATTTTTTAACCATAGCAAATACCATGTTGTTCTAAGAGACTCTCAAAATAATATAAGTGAAGCATGAGAGACTCACAATTTCTACAAAAATAAGCCACCGTTGTGCTCTAAAAGATATAAGTGAAGCACTAGAGCAAAAACTATCTAACTCAAAAGATATAAGTGAAGCACATAGAGTATTCTAATAAATTCCAATCAAGTGGGCTTCTCCCAAAAGGTGTGTACAGAAAGGATGATTGTGGAAAACTAAAAAGAAAAAACTAATATCATACAAGACGCTCCAAGCAAAACACATATCATGTGGCAAATAAAAATATAGCTCCAAGTAAAGTTACCAATGAACGAAGACGAAAGAGGGGATGCCTTCCGGGGGCATCCCCAAGCTTAGGCTTTTGGATATTCTTGAATATTTTGGGGTTCCATGGGTATCCCCAAGCTTATGCTTTTGCCACTCCTTATTCCATAGTCCATAAAATCTTTACCCAAAACTTGAAAATTTCACAACACAAAACTCAACAGGAAATCTTATAAGATCCATTAGTGAAAGAAAGCAAAACAACCACATAAGATACTGTAATGAACTCATTATTTATTTATATTGGTGTTAAAACTACTGTATTTTAACTTCTCTATGGTTCATACCACTTAATACTAACCATAGATACATCAAAATAAGCAAACAACACACAAAAAACATAATCTGTCAAAAACAGAACAGTCTGTAGCAATCTGTAACCATTGAAAACTTCTGGAACTCTAAAAATCCTATAAAAATAGGAAGTCCTGGGAAATTTGTCTATTGATCTACATAAAAAAGAATCAACGCAAAAGCACGTTTCTGTGAATTAACAAAACTAATTTCGTGCGTGTAAAGTTTCTGTTTTTCAGCAGAATCAAATTAACTATCACCATAGGTTATCCTATAGGTTCTACTTGGCACAAACACTAAATTAAACATAAAAACACATCTAAACATAAGGTAGATGAAAATTTTGTTACTAAACAGAAACAAAAACAAAAAACACAAATAAAATTGGGTTGCCTCCCAACTAGCGCTATCGTTTAACGCCCCTAGCTAGGCATAAAAGTAAGGATAGATCTAAGTAGTGCCATCTTTAATTTTCAGTTTTTTCGCAGAGTCATGCTCGAATCCGGGAGGTTCTTTACGTTTCCCTTCATACTCGGAAATTTTTAGATCTAAAGAATCCAACCGCTTATTGCAAATAGTAATCAACATATTCATGCGGTGAAGATTTCGGCTAACACTTTTAAGAGGCTCAAGAGACTTTTGTAATATTTTTGTTACTTCGCAAATCTTTCCAAACACTTGTGTTTCTTCTTGGGTAGGATGTGGTCCCCCTTTTTGAGGTAGTGTTCCCACTATTCCCTCTATAATTTCATGCACAATACTAGGATCAATTTCAATAAAATTTCCCTTGGCAATGCAATCCAAGAGTTGTCTATGCGACATATTTAGCCCAACATAAAAATTGCGAAGTAGAATTCTAAAATTCACCTCTAGGGTGCAATTGAAATAAGATTCCATCATCCTATACCAAGCATCTTTTAAGTTTTCTCCTTGCCTTTGCTTGAAGTGAAGAACTTCAAACTCAGGAGACATAGGAGCGTATAAGGAACTAGCCATGACAACGAGCAAACAGAAAAAGGCAAGCGAAAAATAGAGAGGAGAAGATTGGGAAAGAGAGAGCGAATAAAACGGCAAGGGTGAAGTGGGGGAGAAGAAAACGAGAGGAAAATGGCAAATAATGTAAATGCGAGGGAGATGAGTTTGTGATGGGTACTTGGTATGTCTTGACTTGAGCGAAGACCTCCCTGGCAACAGTGCCAGAAATCCTTCTTGCTACATCTTGAGCTTGCGTTCGTTTTCCTTGAAGAGGAAAGCACTACAAAAAAATACACTTCCGTGATGATACGTGTTTGTCACAATAGGTCGCGTTTTTTGTCATGCATGTACATCCATGATGATTTTATGACAGAATCAAGATAGTCATACATGTGCTGTCGTAGAAGTGTTCCATGACATTACCAAAAATATCATCACGGAAGTGTCCACTTCCATGACGATAAATTGCGCGTCACAGAAGTGCTTTCGTCAAGGGTGACCGACACGTGGCATCCACCGTAACTGAACGCCGTTAAGCTATCGGGTCAGGTTTTGGATCCGATAACCCGTTAACAGCCCCAACCAATGGGGATTTCCACGTGTAAAATCATCGTATGCTGGAGGAAACACGTGTCGGCTCATCGTTGGGACAGATGTCATCCACTCATTGGATAGAAGGCGCCTATGATACGTCAACACATGGTACGGCCCAACAGAGGCCCATTCCTGTGAAAAGGCCGGCCCGTTTGACTTGGTCAAAATGTGGCGGTCCGGCCCATTTAAAGCCTGTTAACGACATGTTTGCATATAGCCCATTTATAGCCCGCTAACCCAAGGCCCGTTACGCCCTATCCGAATTAGGCCCAGTAGCGTCATCTAGGCCATCCAATATGATTCCAGCCCGTTTTCACTTCTGGCCCATGTATGGCCCATGACGTCTTTTGGCCCATATGAGGCCCTATGTAACTCTTGGCCTATTAACGGCCCGTGGTGAAACTGGCCCGTAATGAACAGTGTATCACGTTACACCCATTAACGGCCCGTGGTGAAACTGGCCCGTAATGAACAGTGTATCACTTTATACCCATTAACGGCCCGTTATTCCGTTGGGCCGTTTCCAGCCCATGTTATCTTTTGGCCTTCTCAGAGCCCATTTATTCTTCATTTCCAGCATTCGTTTACTTATGGCCCGTTACTGTCATTTTCGGCTTGTGGGCCAAATTCAGCATGTGGTTATAGTCGGCCCGTTTGTGGTCCGTTAATAAGTTGGGCCATTTTGATAGCGTCATCAAATACGGCCTATTAACGATGGCCCGTTATGGTTGGCCCATGAACGGACGATTCCAACTCTAGCCCGTTTACACCATAATGCGGTCTGTTATTGGCCCATGTTTGGCCAATCGATCATACGGCCCGTATAAGGCCCATTGATGATACGTCCCGTAGAAGGCCCATTGTTTCTACGGCCCGTAGAAGGCCCATTGTTTCTACGGCCCGTAGAAGGCCCACTGTTTCTACGGCACGTAGGAGGCCCAGTGTCACTACAGTAAATATTAGCCCATGGTTATCGTGGCCTAGTTTTAAAAAATAGGTTATTGCAGCCACTAGCAAACCGCGGAAAAAGAACTGCACTGACTACAAGAAAACAAATAAACAAGACAACAAGGAAATAAATAAGCAAGCAACTTATGCTAGGCTATCACGGCTATTACACATATTACATCCACTGGGCATCAAAGTTCGCCACCAGTGCAAATATAGGGAACAAAGCAGCATAAAAATGCCGCAGCAAAACAAGTCCAGAACTGAAACACTTCAGAAGAGTTCAAGAAACAATATCCTGGGTACCCATAATGCTGGCAAGATGCTTAGCAAGCTTATTAACTTTCTCTTGTTTGGCGCTTAAATCCTCTAGCGCTTGCTGTTGCACAAGAAAGTACAGATATGAATTCTGTAGGGACTTCCTCAGTCCTTCGGCTTCTTGCCGCAGCACAGCTGACTGATGCCTTTCAACTTGTAGCTGAGACTGAAGAAGCCGAAGTGATTCAGGCAGCAAGTTCGAAGAGCTTGTGCCAGCGGTACTGGCCAGTAACTCAAACACTACATCAACGCAGGACTGTGGGGTTTTCTCACTGTCTACAAGATCGTTTTTATCACCTTTCTTGGAGACCAACAAGGTTGTCTCACTATCTTGAACCTTATCTGCATTACTTTCTCTACCATTGCATAGTGGGGTGCTCTTCTCCAATACTGTTTGCATACTACAAGAGAAACAAGCAGACACATCACAGGTTTAGCATGTAGTATATGAAACTCATTTTGGTAAACCGGTTCAGTAGTAAGGTGGACAAGATAACAACATGAAACAAACATATATCTATGTACTATGGTCACTGTATTGTCCTTATAATTCTAGTTTATGTTCCCTAATCAAGATAGAGACACAGTTCAACTCATATATTTTTAAGACACAACAGCATAGACAAAATATAAGTGTGAGAAACTACACAGCATTGGCAGCACTTGTAATGTGCATCACATGAGAACATAATTGTTTATACAACTTACACTAAAATCAACATAGAGCAAGAAGTTAGAACAACAATCCAGTTAAAGAAATAGGTTTAAAACATACCTATTGCGCCATTGGAGTTTCAATTGGATCCTTCAAATTTGAAAGTAGTTGGTATGAGTAAATACAGTGATGCAACAATAAAGGAGTATGGACCATAGCTAGTGAATCTGATTGAGAACAGTTGCTCTTCTGCTTTAAACGTGGAGTTTGGTTTAGCTGTGGTGGTCTTCGTGCTTTGGGCACTGCAGTAGCTTTACAAACTGCTCGTGTGGGGGTACTCTATGGTGGACATGGTGCTTTGTCAACTAGAAGTGGGTTAATATCCGCTGGGGTTGCGGCTAGATGGGTTGTAGCTGGTTCTCTGCCCAACGGTGTAAGTGTGCAATCTGGAAGAGTCTCGATTATGTGTGGTGGGGCTAGTTTGTGGGCCAGTACAACCATGGTTGTATCTGCATCAACGGGTAGCACTGTCTTTTGTGAAGAACGGGTTTTTTGCTCCCTTAGATACTGCCATCACCCCCTCCAATTCAAATGGCTGATAAACAAGAAAAGAAATTGAACATACAGACATTGTATGATAGACAGATGTGGTAATTCACATATATGTTGTCTAACCAAACAGGACAGCATGACACAGTTTCACATATATGATGCCTAACTAAACAGGATAGCATGACACAGTTTCAGATATATGATGGATAACTTAACAGGATATAATGGCACAATTCAACATATGATGAGTACCTAAACAGGATGACATGACAAAACTATATGATGTCTTTCTAAAATAGGTTGGGATGAATTCACATACATGTTGTCTAAGTATACAGGATGGCATGATATAATTGACATAATTGATTCATATACTAAGCAGCTGGCACTCGCATGTATGATCTCTAAACTAAGCAGACAGAATTCAATATTGTGCATATGATGTCTAAACTAAGCAATGCAAGACACCATATGCATCATATGAGAAATATAAACATTGATACTTAGAGCATACACCTCAGGTGGGATATGGGACTGGTCATCTGTCTCTGAATCCTCCTCTGAGGAGCTTGTAGGATCGGAAGTATGTCTAGAGGGGGGGGGGTGATTAGACTACTTGACCAAATAAAAACTTATCCTTTTCCCAATTTTAGTCTTTGGCAGATTTTAGCTAACTTATCACAAGTCAAGCAATCTTAACACAATTCAAGCAAGCATGCAAAGAGTATATGAGCAACGTAAAGTAAAGCATGCAACTTGCAAGAATGTAAAGGGAAGGGTTTGGAGAATTCAAACGCAATTGGAGACACGGATGTTTTTGTCGTGGTTCCGATAGGTGGTGCTATCGTACATCCACGTTGATGGAGACTTCAACCCACGAAGGGTAACGGCTGCGCGAGTCCACGGAGGGCTCCACCCAAAAAGGGTCCACGAAGAAGCAACCTTGTCTATCCCACCATGGTCGTCGCCCACGAAGGACTTCCCTCACTAGTAGTAGATCTTCACGAAGTAGGAGAACTCCTTGCCCTTACAAACTCCTTGGTTCAACTCCACAATCTTGTTGGAGGCTCCCAAGTGATACCTAGCCAATCTAGGAGACACCACTCTCCAAGAAGTAACAAATGGTGTGTTGATGATGAACTCCTTGCTCTTGTGCTTCAAATGATAGTCTCCCCAACACTCAACTCTCTCTCACAGGATTTGGATTTGGTGTAAAGAAGATTTGAGTAGAAAGCAACTTGGGGAAGGCTATAGATCAAGATTCATATGGTAGGAATGGAATATATTGGTCTCAACACATGAGTAGGTGGTTCTCTCTTAAAAAATGTAAGTTGGAAGTGTAGGTTCGTTCTGATGGCTCTCTCCACGAATGAAGAGGAGGTGGAGGGGTATATATATCCTCCACAAAAAATCTAACCGTTACACACAACTTGCCAATCTCGGTGGGACCGAATTAAGGAACTCGGTCAGACCGATTCAGCAAATCTAGTGACCGTTAGGATTTTTGGTGGGACCGACATGCAACTCGGTAGGACCGATATGGTTAGGGTTAGGGCATAACGTAATCTTGGTGAGACCGATTACACAAACTCGGTGGGACCGATTTTGGTAATAAGCTAACCAGAGAGTTGGTCAGGTAAACTCGGTGGGGCCGGTTTGCTCATTTCGGTGGGACTGAAATGTTACGAAAGGGAAACAGAGAGTTTACATTGCAATCTCGGTGGGACCAATCGCTCATCTCGGTGGTACCAAAATGTTACGAAGGGAAATAGAGATATTACAATCCCATCTCGGTGAAACTGAGATCCCTATCGGTGAGACCGATTTGCCTAGGGTTTGTGGCAGTGGCTATGACATCTGAACTCGGTGGCGCCGGATAGAAAGAACCGGTGGGGCCGAGTTTGACTTTTGGTTTAGGTCATATGTGGATGTGAGAAAGTAGTTGAGGGCTTTGGAGCATATTACTAAGCATTTTGAGCAAGAACCTCATTAAGCAACACCTCATCCCTCCTTGATAGTATTGGCTTTTCCTATAGACTCAATGTGATCTTGGATCACTAAAATAGAAAATATAGAGTCTTGAGCTTTGAGTTTGAGCCAATCCTTTTGTCCTTAGCATTTTGAGGGGTCCACTTTTCTCATCCATGCCATGCCATTCATTGAGCTTTCCTGAAATATTTATCTAGAAATAGCATTAGCTCAATGAGCTATATGTTGTTAGGAATTACCAAAACCACCTAGGGATAGTTGCACTTTCAATCTCCCCCTTTTTGGTAATTAATGACAACATATAGATCAAAGCTTCGACAAATGATAGTAAGAGTGAAAAACATTTTCGCTTTGAGAAGTATGTGAAAAGCAAGAGCTCCCCCTAAATTTGTGCATAGTTTAAGATTTTCTTTGGACTGCAAATGCATAAAGAGTTAAGATCATGGGTTACTCTTCCATGTCACATACATCTTGGTGGAGCGCTCAAAATGATAATAATTAAAATACATGCACTCATCACCAAGCAAAGTGAATGATCATATAGAGATAAAAGGATAATGTCATCCAACAAGCATTAATGTAGCATATAATCAAACACATGATCATCCAAGTATCACACAGGCAAACAAAGTATATCAAACAAGCAAACAAAGTTCAACCACCAAAACAAGAGAGAATAAAAAACAACGCTCTCTCTCGAAGCCTATGATCTATACATTTTTCTCCCCCTTTGGCAACAAGTTACCAAAAAGTTCATAGAAAATGCATAGTACTAAATCGACTCTCAGGCTTGGTCTTCAGGTGGTGGTGTAGAGATGACGCCAAGGACGAAAACATCAGTTGATGAAGTTGGAGCTGGTGGAGTAGGTGCTGGAGATGGTGGCACTGAAGCTGTAGCAGGTGTAGATGAAGTTGTTCTTGTGTCTGGAACAGGCACTACATCTGATCTCTGAGCTCTGGGCACTCTAGCAAACGCATCAGTGGTTGTCTTGCCCTTCCTCTCCTTCATGTCATCTTGAAGTTGCTCAACAACTGACTGTATCTCAGTGACCTTCACATCCAAGTCATAGAACTTCTGCTCCATGATCCTCTCCAGGCTCTCCTGGTTCTGAGTCAGGGTGGCCATTCCCTTCTCAATCCTTAGAGTGGAGGCAATCAAGTAGCCAAGCTGATCTTGCTTGCTCTTCAGGAAGTACTGAGATGCCTCATCAATGGTTGGCATCTTTGTAGCCTTTTCAGTCCTTGCCTTCTCCTTCTTTGCTTGTGCTTGCACAGAAGATGGTTCATCTTCATCCATAACAACTGTGTTGTCCTCAAAATCTGGATAGATGGGCATGTGATCCTTGTCCAAGAGGTATGTGCCAGTGCCCATCTTGGAGTTGATTAGCTCCTGGATCTGTGGGGCATACCCACAACTTCTCTTTTGGTCAGCAGTTGTCCTCTTGATAGTTTCCACTATGAGGCTCATGACCTTGAACTTTTGAGGCACATCAAATATGTGAAGCAGATTGATAGCATGGCCTCTGATCATCTTGTGATCACCTGACTTAGGCAAAAGAGTGTGCCTGAGGATCCAGTTGATGGTTGGCAATCCTGACAGAAGGTAATGTACTGATCCAAACTTGTGTGTTTCAACAGCAGCATCTGGGATCTCCTTGTACATATGTGACATATAGTTGTGATCCTTCTTCTTCTTGTCATAGACATCCAAGTCATCCTCTTTATCCTTAGGTGCATTGATCAGATTATCCCATTCTTCAATAGTTGATTGGTACCTAGTACCTTCAGACATTCATACTATCCTTCCATCTGGATAGAAGTGTGATGTGGAGTAGAACTACATTATAAGCTCATCATTCCACTTTGTGAGCTTCTGCCCAACAAAGTCATCCACTCCACAAGCATTGAAACTGTCATACACTCCAGGATAGTGTTCTTCATTTTCCTTGATATATTTCCAGTCCACCCATCTCATGTCACAGACCACTGGCTTCTTTTCAAGAAGCACTGTCTCATAGAAGTCATGATGTTCCTTTGTACGGAACATGTAGTCCACAACAGTTCTCCTCCTGACTGCATAGGGATCAGTCAATCTCCACTGTCTGAGTCCTGCATCCTTTGTCAGCTTCATATCCTCAGCTACAGGATGAACATCATTGTGATCTGGAATTTTGGGCTTCAACTTTCTCAAGACATGTTCCTCATCATCTTCTTCTTCAACAACAACTTCAGGCACTGGGGCCTTGTTCTTTTCTCCAGCAGGAATATTCCTAGTATTCCTCTTGGGTGCAACTTTAGGCTTTGGAGCAGATGCCTTGGGAGCTTCTTTGGGCTTTGATGAAGTAGCCCCTGACCTGATGGCATCACCCATAAGCTTCTGAGCTTTAGGTGCTGGTGCAGCAACCTCTTCTTCTTCATCTTCTTCCATCATGGAAGGCTTTCCAACAACCCTGGCCATGGTCTTCTTGACCCTTTCCTTCCTCTTCTTCCCTTCTCCAGCAGCCGCTTTGGGTTTAGATTCCAAAGGCACTTGAGTGGAGGCTCTGGTTTTAGACATGGGAATTCTTCTAGCAGGTGCTTTGATCCTCATTCCAGGCTTAGTGGCAACAGTTGTGCCATATTCCTTTTTGAGCACCTTCTTCTTCGAAGTGGCCTCATCCTCTACAGCCACATAATCTTCATCCTCAGACTCTGAGGTTTTCTTCTTTCTGGCCCTGGTGGCTGCCTTAGGCAAGTTGCTAGGTGTGCTCCTGCTACCATCATAGCTGCTAGAGGGACTAGTGCCCTCACTCATGTGAACCTGTTCCTCAGACTTGTTCTGACTGTCACTTTGATCAGACATGTTGAAAACACTGACAGCAGACCCTGTGAATAGATATAGATGAGGTAGATAGGATGAGCATCACAAAATACAAATGTTTTTGCAGAAGAATGAGTTAAAAACTTAGTTTTAGTTTTCCACAGAAAGCATTTCGGATCTATCGATTTGTAAACTCGGTGATATCGAAGCAGCTTTTGGAACCTAAACTAGTGAACTCGGTCAGACCGAGTCATAGTTCGGTGGCACCGAGACTGCTAGGGTTTCACAAAGTCCTGAACTCGGTCACACCTATTTGCAATTCTTGGTCAGACCGAGAATCACATGTGCAATGGCCTTGGCCAAATCGGTGGAACCGATTTCTACAACTCGGTCGGTCCGAGATGGTTTCGGCGGAAACCTAACCCTAAATTTTCAATCCAAACCTAATCTACGGAGTGTTTTTACTGGATAAGATGATCTCAATCGTGGCAAGATACATGGCAAAAACAATGTGCTAGGAATCGGAGTGAGATTAGCACAAGGATCAAGTCCATACCGTAGTTCGGTGATGGACTTGCTACGGCGGCAATGGCGGAGATGATTCCCGTTGATGGTGGCGGAGACCAGCGGCGGGAGGTAGCTGGCGACAAGGAGGACGATCCGGAGACCCAGGGAGGCAGAGCAGGCTGAGCGCGGGCGAAAGAGATCGAAGAAATTTCCAAATTTTTTCCTATGGATATATATAGCCTGACCCTGTCGGTGTGACTGAGTGGAACAACTCGGTGGCACCGAGATGCATTACTGCAAGCAGTTACTACAACTCGGTGTGACCGAAAAGTTTAAATTGGTTGCACCGAGATTGAAAACCTAGATCGACTTAGTGATCTTGGTATGACCGAAATGGAAGAATCGGTCTGACCGAAACACATAAAGAAGTTTTGGAAGTTTAAGTCTATGACGAATCGGGGACTCCGAGTGCTCCTCACACAGAGTGGTTCGAATCTGACTTGATCAAACTTTGTGATGTAGCAAGAATAGAGTTTGAGATAAGAAAAGCATAGATAGCTAGAGAAGGTTCTTAGGCATTCTTGTCCATCCACTTGGCAAAAGAAAAGAAACCAAATAATCAAAACAACAAGTGGATGTCCTCGAATGAGTGAAACATGCAACCAACATGCTCACACAATAAAATGACAAATGAAATATGTGGCAAAGCATGCACAACCATTCTAGCATCTATCAAGCAATTGGCGATGACTAGGTCATCTATATATATATTGACTTAGGAGTCAAATGAGAACATTTGATCATAGGTCATACTCATCGTTTAAGCTCAAGTGGGGTTGCCACTTTTACATAATGCATTGTTGTGTTCACACCATTAGAGTTGCTTTAACTCAATTCTTAGAGTAAAGCTCCCCCTAGATGTGAGATCCCCCCTTAGATGGATGAACTAACCTTGGGTTTTGTCGATGATGACTTCATGTAGGTGTTGAAGATGTGGATGCTCAATGTTTATGTAGATCATTTGGAGCAATCCTTTGGAGTGAGTTGCACTTTCAATACCTACACGGGTTAGTTCCACAAGGATATCCATAGACATAGAGTGTTGCACACACAAAATGATGTCTATGAAAGCATTAGGTTACCTTGTCCCTTGTCTTACCAACAAGAGGGTTTGTGACTCCATGAACTGGTGCAAGATGTGGAAGTTGATTGCACTTGTCCTTGCCAAAAATGATAAGAGTGAAGTATGTTGGCGGAGTCACCCTCAAGAACTCTCTAGTTCTTCTTCTTCAGGATCCACATCATCTTGATGGGAATCCTTGGAGTTGTAGTCGTACTTGATGAAGTAGAACTTGACGTAGTCTTGGGAACCCACTTGACCAAGGCCTTGGGAGCTTCTTCAAATGCATCAATCTCCTCTTGAAGCTCATCCTTGCCTTTTTGCTTATGGTCTTGTGGTGGAAGATCATCTTGATCTTGTGTCCCTTTGAAGGAAGTAGGATCATACTTCTCTTGTTGTGGAACAAACTTCGTCTTGGGGTATTGATCTTCTTCCCACTCAACTCCATTGGCATTGGACTTTCGTTCAAAACCAACACTTTGGTTCTTCCGGTGCCTTCCTTGCTTGCGTACAATTTCCTCGAATTGCTTACTCCCGGCAAGGCTCTTGTAGACACCTTTCTCTATAATTCCCTTCAATAAGCTATTTTCTTGCTCAAGTGTAGCTTGGCTAAGAGAATCATTAGTGGAATCAAGAGAACTACTAGAAGCAACAACATTGGATTTAGCATGATTATTGTTACTACTAGAGGAAGAATCCTTCTTGTTCTTGTTACTAGACTTGACTTGAGGCATGTAAGTAGATAAGAGTGAACGCTTGGCAATGTAAGAAGAACTTTTCTTGCGAAGATCATCATTGATTGCCTTTAAGAACTCATGATCTTGCTCAAGGTTGAGCTTTTCAAAGCGTAACTTCTCATGAGTCCTTAAAAGTTCTCGATGATCCCCTAAGATAGTTTCATGAGCTAACTTAAGAGTGTTTAGTTCTTTAGTTAGGAGCTCAATCTTCTCCTTATCATTGTCATTCATTTTATCTTGATTAGCATGATTAATTGACGTTTCATCGTAGTATTCATCACTAGAGTTATCAATAAGTAAATCATCATCACCTAACAAGTCATCTTCATCACTATTGAAATCAACATACTCGGGGTGGGTTACCTTTGGGCCTTTAGCCATGAAGCATCTTCCAAGTCCCTAATTTGGTGAATCAAATATGTTGTAGGAGTTGGTTGACACAAGTTCTAGACCGGCAACACCTTCATCTTGAGTATGTTCGGAGTCGGAGTGATAGCTTCTCTCAGAGTGATTGTCGGAGTCGGAACCGGATACCCATTCACCAACATGAGCTTGATGTCTTTGTTTTGTGTAGCTCCTTGATGACTTGTCCTTCCTTTCCGAATCCTTGCTTCTCCAGGATGTTCTTCGTTCATAACGATCATCTCTACTCCTTCTCTCTCTTGGTGGTGATTCTTCTCTTCTACTTCTCCTCTTAGGTGATTCTTCTCTTCTTTTGTAGGGAACCATACACTCATTGGAATAGTGTCTGGGTCTTCCACAATTGTAGCAATTACGCTCTCGACTAGAAGATCTTTTGTCATTGTAGGACCTTGACTTGGAGCTTCTCTCTTTGCTTCTACTTTTGTACAACTTGTTGAAGTTCTTCACCATTAGGCTCAATTCTTCATTGAAGGTTTGTTTCTCACTTGATGATGTGGGGGATTCACATGAGGCTTTGTAAGCACCACTTGACTTGTTGTGGAGCTCCTCCTTATCCTTGAGTGACATCTCATGAGCAACAATTCTTCCAATGACTTCTGTTGGCTTGAGATTCCTGTAATTGGGCATCATTTGGATCAATGTGCACACGGTATCATATTTTCCATCCAAAGCTCTTAGCATCTTCTTGATGATGAATTTGTCAATCATCTCTTCACTTCCTAAGCCGGCAATCTCATTTGTAATGAGAGCAAGCCTAGAGTACATTTCAACGACGCCTTCACCATTCGTCATCTTGAACTTGTCAGGTTGACTTTGTAGAACATCCAACTTGGATTCCTTGACGGAGTCGGTACCTTCGTGCATATCAATCAAAGTATCTCAAATTTCCTTTGCATTCTCAAGACGGCTGATTTTGTTGAACTCTTCGGGGCACAATCCTTTGAAGAGGATATCACAAGCTTGAGCATTGTATTGCAGCATCTTTAACTCATCCGCGCTAGCTTCACGGTTCGGTTCTCTCCCATCAAAGAATTCACCTTGCAAGCCAATACACACAATAGCCCAAACGACGGGGTTATGTCCGAGAATATGCATTTTCATCTTATGCTTCCAACTAGCAAAATTAGTACCATCAAAGTAAGGACCTCTACTGTGATAGTCTCCCTCGCTAGACGCCATACTCTCCTAGGTTGTGAAACCAAGGCTATGATCACCAAAAGCTATGGAAATCAAAGCAAATGGAGACCAAAGCTCTGATACCACTTGCAGGATCGGAAGTATGTCTAGAGGGGGGTGATTAGACTACTTGACCAAATAAAAACTTATCATTTTCCCAATTTTAGTCTTTGGCAGATTTTAGCTAACTTAGCACAAGTCAAGCAATCTTAACACAATTCAAGCAAGCATGCAAAGAGTATATGAGCAGCAGAAAGTAAAACATGCAACTTGCAAGAATGTAAAGGGAAGGGTTTGGAGAATTCAAACGCAATTGGAGACATGGATGTTTTTGTCGTGGTTCCGATAGGTGGTGCTATCGTACATCCACGTTGATGGAGACTTCAACCCACGAAGGGTAACGGCTGCGCGAGTCCACGGAGGGCTCCACCCAAAAAGGGTCCACGAAGAAGCAACCTTGTCTATCCCACCATGGTCGTCACCCACGAAGGACTTGCCTCACTAGCGGTAGATCTTCACGAAGTAGGAAATCTCCTTGCCCTTACCAACTCCTTAGTTCAACTCCACAATCTTGTCGGAGGCTCCCAAGTGACACCTAGCCAATCTAGGAGACACCACTCTCCAAGAAGTAACAAATGGTGTGTTGATGATGAACTCCTTGCTCTTGTGCTTCAAATGATAGTCTCCCCAACACTCAACTCTCTCTCACAGGATTTGGATTTGGTGGAAAGAAGATTTGAGTGGAAAGCAACTTGGGGAAGGCTATAGATCAAGATTCATATGGTAGGAATGGAATATCTTGGTCTCAACACATGAGTAGGTGGTTCTCTCTCAGAAAATGTAAGTTGGAAGTGTAGGTTCATTCTGATGGCTCTCTCCACAAATGAAGAGGAGGTGGAGGGGTATATATAGCCTCCACACAAAATCTAACCGTTACACACAACTTGCCAATCTTGGTGGGACCGAATTAAGGAACTCGGTCGGACCGATTCAGCAAATCTAGTGACCGTTAGGATTTTTGGTGGGACCGACATGCCACTCGGTAGGACCGATATGGTTAGGGTTAGGGCATAACGTAATCTCGTTGAGACCGATTACACAAACTCGGTGGGACCGATTTTGGTAATAAGCTAACTAGAGAGTTGGTCAGGTAAACTCGGTGGGACCGGTTCGCTCATTTCGGTAGGACCGAATTGTTACGAAAGGGAAACAGAGAGTTTACATTGCAATCTCGGTGGGACCGATCGCTCATCTCCGTGGTACCGAAACGATACGAAGGGAAACAGAGATATTACAATCCCATCTCGGTGAAACCGAGATCCCTATCGGTGAGACCGATTTTCCTAAGGTTTGTGGTAGTGGCTATGACATCTGAACTCGGTGGCGCCAGATAGAAAGAATTGGTGGGTCGAGTTTGACTTTTGGTTTAGGTCATATATGGATGTGAGAAAGTAGTTGAGGGCTTTGGAGCATATTACTAAGCATTTTGAGCAAGAACCTCATTAAGCAACACCTCATCCCTCCTTGATAGTATTGGGTTTACCTATAGACTCAATGTGATCTTGGATCACTAAAATAGAAAATGTAGAGTCTTGAGCTTTGAGTTTGAGCCAATCCTTTTGTCCTTAGCATTTTGAGGGGTCCACTTTTCTCATCCATGCCATGCCATTCATTGAGCTTTCCTGAAATATTTATCTAGAAATGAGCTATATGTTGTTAGGAATTACCAAAACCACCTAGGGATAGTTGCACTTTCAATCTCCCCCTTTTTGGTAATTGATGACAACATATTGATCAAAGCTTCGACAAATGATAGTAAGAGTGAAAAACATTTTTGCTTTGAGAAGTATGTGAAAAGCAAGAGCTCCCCCTAAATCTGTGTATAGTTTAAGATTTGCTTTGGACTGCAAATGCACAAAGAGTTAAGATCATGGGTTACTCTTCCATGTCACATACATCTTGGTGGAGCGCTCAAAATGATAATAATTAAAATACATGCACTCATCACCAAGCAAATTGAATGATCATATAGAGATAAAAGGATAATGTCATCCAACGAGCATTAGTGTAGCATATGATCAAACACTTGATCATCCAAGTATCACACAGGCAAACAAAGTATATCAAACAAGCAAACAAAGTTCAACCACCAAAACAAGAGAGAATAAAAAATAATGCTCTCTCTCGAAGCCTATGATCTATACATTTTTCTCCGACACATGCTGGAAGTACTGTTCACTCTGAACTTAACTGAAGAAAATGAATTTTACAGTCGAAACTGAATTTTACTGTCGAAACTGATTGAAATAGTAACAGAGCATTGCAATAGATGTTTAGGGTGTTCGAGCACTAGTAGCAGAGAAGCAGTGATCTAAATCAGCAGACGCTCGAGCAGGGAACACACTAGCAGATAGCAAGTCGTGCAGTACCATCGCGAGCGAGTGCTAAAGCAGCAACTCCTGTAGCTGCCAGAGGTCGTGCAGCAGCAGCGCGCAAGCGAGAGCAAGAGCAGACCGGCAGCACGAATGAAAGCAGGAGCAGTGCAGCAGCGTGACTGACAGCAAGAACAGAGCCGCAGCACGAGCGAGAGCTGGAGTAGCTACAGCTAGTGCCGTTGTGGAAGTCGCCGCCGAGGAAGCAAAGACATGGGGGAGAGACGCGGTGGATGATGTGGCCAGCGATGACGCCTTCGATGGATACCCGCCATGTCTGCTCGGTATTGAGCACCGGCAGCCCCGTGAGATCGAATAAAAGATAAAATGCAGTGGTGAGTGCAGAACCTCCTTGGTGGCGCCGAGTTGGCCTCGGCTTCATCAGAGGAATTGGTGAGGGTGTTGCGGTTCCGGTGGGGCAGGTCAAGACGACACTGTGGATATTGAGGTGGCGCGATAGACGAGGCGAACGTCGGGGCAGATCCTTGGAGGTGGAGGACGGGGCGGCTGATCTAGCGGGACGACGGGATCGACAACAGATCCTCATCTGGTGCGGTGGATGAGGGACGGCGAGCTGTTGCGGTGGACGACGTAGTCAGGGAAGAGTCTCCGGCTGGGTGGCGGTCGGGAGGCCGACGGAGGAGAGTGGGGTTTCGCGGGTTTTGGCGGCCTCGGTGTACGAATGGGGGGCGAAGGGGGAGGGGGGAGCCAAGCTTAGGGGCACGCTTGTCCGAAATGTAGGGTAAGTTACCAGCGTACCCCCACCGGTTTTGACACCGCGACGTGGAGCTTCATTTTCGGTTGAGGGGTAGAAGGGGATTTCGCGTGTATGGGCTGCGGGACCGATTTCGGATGAGGAGGGAGTTCTCGCGCACGTACAAATT
This sequence comes from Triticum timopheevii, assembly GCA_963921465.1. Taxonomy (NCBI): domain Eukaryota; kingdom Viridiplantae; phylum Streptophyta; class Magnoliopsida; order Poales; family Poaceae; genus Triticum; species Triticum timopheevii. Next base: position 582,595,144 of record OY997268.1, read on the forward strand.
TCGGGATAACAAGGCGTGGCGTGGTTTGAAGAGGCGTGAGTTTCAAAGCAGGTGAGACAAAAGATACTCAAGCTTGAAAATTTCGGGATAACAAGGTGCGGATTCCTTGTTCGACAGAACAAACTTAATGTGTAAAAAAACAATTCATACAAGAAACAAGAGAGTCATGTCCCCTTTTACTATATTGCTATAGATGCCATTGAAAAAACTACAAGAAAAATGTAAAAAAAATCGGGAGAACAATATTACCCTGCACAGTACCAAATCGATTCGCACTTGCCTCAACAACAACAAAAAACAAATCAATTCCCACCAAAGAAAGAGTAATGTCACTTTTTATATGATTACAGATGCCATGATCTTGAATTTCAATTTTTGAATCCACGTTATGTTGAATTCGAATATATTGTTAGGTGACCTTGCTGTTTATAATTGATGTAGTCGTACATTTTGATCTTCCATCATATATGAACATTTTACTCCACCATGTGAACATATATATTGTCGTCTACCATATGGACTAAATTTGAATCAATTTTCCTTATTTGAATACGATTTTTGTCAAGTTATACAATAATTTAAATATTATCTTGATAACAAAAAACATGCATATAGCAGTAATCATATTTCACTATGAACTACATGTACCATACGCTCTCCAATTCAAATATGTGTATCCATTTTATGTTGAATTCAAATCATAGTACATTATTGGTCTAGGTAGCGAGATGTTCGGGATAATCTAAACCCTGTTTTCATATGTATAATTTTTGGCTGAATTGGGACAAGTTTTGGTATAAGCTTCTTGCAAAACCGGAGATTCTCTCAACAAGCCTCATGGTTTCGAGAGGGAACGTGTCACCTTTGTGTGCGAAATGATATATGCTGCCTCCCCCTGATTTTATTTATATAGGCAACATAGAACTATATGAGTGCCCAGTTAAATTTTGGAATTATTTCGGGTTCATTTGGCCTTTTTATACATTAATTGAGTTTATGGACTTTTAATGTGCATAATCTAAATATGAATTGCATGCACATGCTCCGGTGCACCAAAGTGGGTTGAAAATCACATGTGTGTCCTTGGTTGAATTTATAGGTCCCATGGAAGAAATGAGAATGAAATTCAAACATCTGGGCGTCATGACTCGGCCGAGAACATCGAGAAATTTAGATTTTAAATTCATGTAAATCCAAAACTCGCCTGGAAATCATGAAACTTGGCATGGTGTCATGTCATGGCACTAACATGTTGTGGTAAAAAATTGGGCCGATTTGGAAGCTCGTGGTTCTAAGAGGGAACGTGCCACCTTTGAGTGTGAAACGATATACGCTGTCCCCCCCCCCCCTTGAGTTTCTTAACAAAGGCAACATAGAACTACATCAGTGCCCTGTTATATTTTGGAATTATTCTGGGTTCATTTGTCGTTTTTTATACATTAATTGAGTTTATGGTCATTTAATGTGCATAAGTCAAATTTGAACTACAAGCACATGCTCTCGTGCACCAAAGTTGGTTGAAAAATCACATTTGTGTCCTCGGGTGAATTTCTAGGTCCCATGCAAGAAATGAGAATAAAATTAAAACATCTGGGCATCATGGCTCGGCCGAGAACATTGAGAAACTTGGTTTTAAAATATTTGTAAATCCAAAACACGTATGAAAATCATGAAACTTGGCATGGGTGTCATGTCATGGTACTACCATGCTGTGGTAAAAAAATTGGCCAAATAGGAACATATTTTGGTATAAGCTTCTTGCAAACCGAAGCTTCTCTCAAGAAGGCTCGTGGTTCTGAGAGGGAACATGCCACCTTTGAGTGCGAAACGATATACGATGTCCCCCTTGAGTTTATTTACAAAGGCAACATAGAACTACGTGAGTGCCCTGTTAAATTTTGGAATTATTCCGGCTTCGTTTGGCCTTATTTACACATTAATTGAGTTTCTGGTCATTTAATGTGCATAATTCAAATTTGAACTACAAGCACATGCTCCCGTGCACCAAAGTTGGTTGAAAAATCACATTTGTGTCCTCGGGTGAATTTCTAGGTCCCATGCAAAAAATGAGAATAAAATTCAAACATCTTGGCATCGTGGCTCGATCGAGAACATTGAGAAACTTGGTTTTAAAATCATGAAACTTGGCATGGTGTCATGTCATGGTAGTACCATGGCGTGGTAAAAAAAATTGGCTGAATAGGAACAAATTTTGGTATAAGCTTCTTGCAAATCGGAGCTTCTCTCAAGAAGGCTCATGGTTTTGGGAGGGAACGTGCTACCTTTGTGTGCATAATTCAAATTTGAAATACAAGCACATGTTACAGTGCACCAAAGTTGGTTGAAAAATCACATGTGTGTCCTCAGGTAAATTTCTAGGTTCCATGAAAGAAATGGGAATGGAATTCAAAATTCTGGGCGTCGTGGCTGGGTTGGAAACATTGAGATACTTAGTTTTTTAATTCCTGTAAATCCAAAACACGCATGAAAATAATGAAACTTGGCTTGGTGCCATGACATGGCACCAACATGCTGTGGTAATTTTGCAGTCCGATTTGCAAAGGCGCACACATTAACAATCAACATAGTCATTTTGGAACAAGTGTTGTCATGTTACAATCAGAAACACAAGTATTATTGAAACCGTGGGCGTTCTACTTACTAGTACCATTTACGTGCCGCCACACGTCCCCATTTTTTATTAGCTAGGAGGCGCCGTGCAGGGTAGCTATTTGAGTACGAGAGGCGTGCAATCAGACCCCTGCGCGTGCTTATCGGGAGGAGAGCCCTTTGACCTCCATCTACCGTCCACCTCTCTCCCAAGGTGTCCATTAATGGCGCCCAAGCCTCTGTTTAATGGCGTGGCTATGTCTCACTCGACTGAGATTTAAGAGAGAAAAAAGAAAATCTGAAAGCATGGATCTTGATGTAAGATCCGACGAACCTATATAGCATCTACTGTGACTTATAGCAAGACTGATGAATATATAAGGACGATTAATTGTCTTACATAATTAGAAAGATAATTAAAAAAGCCACATGCAGCTATGCCTAAAATACACAAGGGCAAAAGAAGAAGGAAGACAAGGATCTGGCTCACTCTCTACTTTCTTGATGTGTTGCTGCAGGCCGCGGGAACTAGTCTTCGCGTCGAGCGGCGATGAGCTCTTTCGTGTCCTCCAGATGCTGCTTGAGAACATCCACGGATTCCTCCACCAGCCTTTGGCGCTCATTGCGAAGCATGTCATTCTCGTCCATAAGTTTCTTGACGATGACGTCGGACCTCTTCAACAAGGCACTGGTCTCCTCCTACTGGTCTGCACTTCGGACGATCTTCTCCCTCAGCAGGTCGCACTCGGCTCGGAGCCTCTCATTGCCCTCCCTTAGTTGTCGGATGACGTCGGTAGCCTGTTCAAACGAGGCTTTCATGTCGTCCTGCAACCTCGCCCAGCCGGAGATCTGATCCATCTGGCTATGGACGATCGCATGCATGTGCCTGTAACAATCGTCGCCTGCCCGCAAGAAATTTTCCTAGGCCGCCGCGGCGCGGTGGGACATCTCTGCTGCATTCGCGGCGCGGCGGGACATCTCTGCTGCTTCCGTGGCGTGGCCGAACCAGTCTGCTGCATCAACAGTGCGGCGGGACCTCCGTGTTGCTTCAGCGGCACAGCGGGACCTCTGTGCTGCTACTTCCACGCAGCGGGACATGTCGGCTGCTCTCGCAGCGAGGCGGAACATCTCTCGTGCTTCCCTTCCATGCTCACCTCTCCCTGGTGGCAATCTCTCGACCCAGAACTCACGCTGGCCATGGCAGGCGCAAGGGAAGGATGCTGAATGACTTGTTTGTTTTTGTGGATGAGGAGTTGAGGAGGAATGTGCAGTCATCTTGGCATACTAGTATTTATAACCGAGTACTAATACGGTCCGAAGTGGGAAACCATTTAGGTTGTGATCGGTGTGAACAGGTTTGCAATTCAATATAGCGTGGAGTAATTTGGAATGTGCCGAGACGCAAGCTCAAAATTTATTGGCGGTTCTAGTTTCGAAGTGCGGCACTATTCCCGGATGGAGTAGTTCTTTTTCTACTCCCTCCTTTCCGGTTTTATAGGGCTTATCTCAAAAGTTCAGTTTTTCCATTTTATAAGGCTCAATTTGGTTGTTCCCAAACACATGTTCAGATTCCAAGGTGCATTAAATCATTGCATGCAGGTATTAAGAGAAAATTGACCAATGCATGTACTTTATGCATGCATGCATTGCAATTAATGCATTGATAAACATAATTTTTTGAGAAAAACAAGAGCATTAATTAGGTGCTTTTGCAAACTACAAAAAATATTCCACCACTCACCATCATGGTTGGTGAGATTTTTGAATTAAGCCCTATAAACCGGAAAGGAGGGAGTACTGTTGTGTATGTGCAATAACTGGCACCGTCGTATACATATCTTACGGTTAATGGGGCGTTCGACAGGAATGGCCGCGTGGCGAGCTCTAGGCTAGTCTTTTTTTCAGACGCATTAAACCTATCTCTCAGGACTTCTCGCACGCACCATCGTGTCGCCCACAAAAACTTGTACTCTGAGTTTAGTATGTTATACAGGAAGAGAAGACGTGCACGCACGCACTCGTCCTCTCACACACGCGTCTGTTTTTTCTCGAAAAGGAGGATGATGACCCCCGGCCTCTGCATCTGGGAGTCACACACGCATCTTTAGCTATGAATTGTAGTGTTCTCAACCATCTGATTGGCTCTATCATGGATGTACCCATATACTAAAACATGTCTAGATACATCTATATTTTGACAAATGGAAGGCATGTATTGTGGAACGAAGGGAGTGCTTGTCATCAAAATGGATAAAAAGGGATGTATCTAGAACTAAAATATGTATACATACATCTCCTTTTATCCATTTTGATGACAAGTAGTACTTCTTACCCAAAGGAACTTTATATCCAACAGACACAAAATATCCGTTCGACTGTTGGAAATTACTGATCTGATGTCAAAGTAATTGCTGCATCGCCACCAAAACCCACCATTTCTTAAGCTAAAGTAGACCGAGGTAATCCCTATATTAGCATATTACTAAGATAAATAGAAGGCACTGTAGAAACATTTAGGACGTGAGCTTGTCAATCTGAATGTGGAGGTACACCAGCTTTGCCCCGGTCAGCAGCTTGGGCGGAACTGTCAAGAAGGTCAGCTCCTACACATCGACGTCGCTGGGATCCTTGCTGCTTGTCACCTCCATTTCCACCTTGACGGCGTCGGTCATGCCTTTGGGCTCCCCCGACGGGCCGTTCGCCCACAGCTTGGCCATGTAGTGCGGCAGTGGGGACACCCCCGCTCTGATGTAGATGACCGACACGACGATAGGCGCGCCGATGTCGAGCACGCCGCCGACCAAGAAAAATGCGCGGTCGTCCTCCTCCGCGAACAGCAAGTGCCGTGGCTTCAACAGTGGCACTTGCAGCTAGAGCACCTTGCCATACTGGATCCTGTGCACGGGCATGGGATGCGCGGTGCTGATGTGGTGGTAGAGCGCCAGCGGTGGGCCTTCGTAGCCGCAGACGGGCATGGGGCATTTGCAGGGCACGAGCGGACACATGCTCTGGTGATCGGCGAGCTTGTGGTAAGTGACATAGAGCCCACAGCCTTCGTGCGGGCACTCCACCCTCACCGACGAAAGGACGGAGTCCACCATCGTGTTCCGCACGTCAAAGCCACCGCCACGCTCGCACTTCTGGCACTGCAGCTGGTTCCCGGGGCGCTCGACGCGGCAGTCCGCGCAGGCCAGGTGCCCTCCCTTGCACTACAGAAATCAATCGAACAGCACATCAATCAAGAAACCTGCACCTTGCTCAATCAGCCGAACGGACGAGGTGTATTCGAACCTCATACACTGGAGGCGTCAAGGTGTGGAGGCACAAGGGGCAGTGGAGCATGGTGAGGTCCATCGAGACCTTAGAGAGCTCCATCATCGGGTCATGTTCGGTCTGCATGATCTCGCCCTCCTCGTGCACAACCATCTCTCGACTTGGGCCGGGGCATTACAAAGCTTTACCGTCACATATTTTATACCACTTCAAGGTGCATTAAATCAACACATGCAAGTATCAAAAGGAGAGTCACGGCATGCATGCATGTGTTGTAATTAATGCATCGGTAAACGCAAATTATTGAAATATATTGAGTGCATTGCTTTGATGTGTTGCGTCAACTTGTACATCAACGAGAAGTTTGATTATCCTCTCCCTCGCGGACTTAACTGCACCTGCCTTTGGCTGTATGACAGGTTGGCCACATACCTGTCGGGCCCACCTGTCATACACGCAAATGCAGGAGTGTCCCTCCCTCACCCACGAGCGTGGTGGCTGGCAAGACTAAGAGAAGCTTTCGCTACACGCTCTCTCTCCCGCGCGCGGTGGACATGCAGCAGTTCAATCGGTGTCAGATGGCCAGAAGCATACTGTAGTACTCCATCATTGTTTGACTTCCTGAAGAGGCAAAGAGCCAAGTGCATCCCGGGCGCTCGTGTGGCAGTTTCATGTGTAGAGTAGTCTAGGATAGCGTGTACCATGCCTGTAAGCTTAAAATCATTGGGGTCGGCTCCATGCTATGTGGTCGTCTCGAAGTTCTTAAAAAAATTAAAATAGTCTTATGGCCCTACCTGTCACCCTGGTGATTGTAGTTTGCACGCTCATCTGGTCAAGACAGGAATATATTTTTTAATTTGTTTTTTTAAAGGGGGAACTCCCCAGCCTCTACATCAGAACGATGCATACGGCCACATATATTTTAATTTGTGGCAGGTAAATGTTAGAGGTTGCAGCAAATATATTGTACACTGCGGGTCTTTTAGCTAAGTTTAGAGGCAAGCATGTGGGGCCAGTGCTATGATGTGTCGCATCAACTCGTACAATGAGGAGAAGCTTGATTTTACTACACGTCTTCTCCCTCACCTATGCGCGCGGTTGCTCGCAAACAAGGACAGGCTTTTGCTTAGTAGTACTTCTACAACAAGCTATCCATCCCGCTTGCGGTGGACGGACATGCAGCAGTGGATTCGACACTATAGAATCAGTAGTAGTAACATCATTGTTCGTCTTCTCGAAGAGGCAAAGAGCCAAGCGCAAACCGAACGTTGCAGTTGCGAAAATTGGAGCACGCATATATAGCCAGGCTCTTGCATGAGAAAAAATTGCTATGTGAGCCCACTATTGTACTAGTACGTACAACTACTTGCTAGTATAGCCCTGTAAACCAGAAAGGAGTATTTTCCCTTCTAGAGATTTCAACAAGTGACTAGACTACACCGAGACGGAGTGCATATGGAGCAAAATGAGTGAATCTGCACCGTAAATAAATACGTATCATTTTCCTCTCCGAGGTGCACAATATTGAGTATACTCACTAGTCTCTTTTTGACACGCATCTACGGTTTTTTGGACACAGTATAGACACAAGCGCTCATATACACGCGCATACACTCACCCCTATGAACGCACACACGCACGTCACTATCATCTTGAAATTTACTAAGTCACCATAGGCACCTCGTCATCGACGGGTCCATAGGTGCTTGAATGCCAAGGAGGGAGAGGGTAGCGGTTCCCGAGATGTTGAACGGTCAATGATGCATCCTCAATTACATGCAGAGGGAATTAATTGGAGAAGCAGAATAGAGCCAGCATGATGTGAATGCAATAGAGTTTGGACTCTCATATAATAAAGGAACCCCACCACTCCAATCCATCTACTCCCAAGTCTCTGCGCAACACTGCTCACTCCAATCAAAGACCAAGTGACCAGAAGCCACAAGCACCAATGGAGGCGATGGACGTGAGCGGCAGTCGGCTGTGCCAAATCATCCAAGGCACCGGCCTGCGGCCCCGCACCGTGCAGCGTTTCCAGACGGTGCTGGCGACCGCAGGCATCGTAGCCCTCGCCGACGCCGGCTTTGCCTCTCGCATGGACGACATGATGGTCAACTCCATCCGCAAGTTCACCGCCGTCAAGAAGCACGCGGATGACCTTGCCCTACTGCTCCAACCTGCGCGCCTAGGCTCCTCATTGCCTGCCACCCTCATCGGCCTCCATGGTGACGAACTCTTTCAAGCCCTGGTGGCCCTGCAGGTGCCGGAGGTCGCGACAAAGAATGTGCACCTCGAGGCCACGCTCACCGCGCAGCGCCTCGCCATGCAAGAAACCGTTGACCTGCACATCCACGTGTACGAGGAAATCGTCTACATAGGCCACTACAAGGCAAGCGAGGACAGAAAGACGTTAGCCTTCTTCCAGCGGCTGGAATCTTTGGACGCCATTGTTCAGAAGCACGTCGACCTGGCCACGAAAGTCGCTGCTACTTAGGCGCCGTTCGGTGGGCCGGTGCCCTGAGTCGAGGAGGTGGACGTCGTCGGTGGATGCATCTCTTCTTCTTGCCTCCTGTAACCAGCACTGCATCGCCTCGTGGCCTTAATGTTTTATTAGTATAGTACTCCCTTCGTTCCCAAATATAAGTCTTTCTAAAGATTCCAGCAAGTGACTACTACATACGGAGCAAAATGAGTGAATCTACACTCTAAACTATGTCTACATACATCTGTATGTTGTATTCCATTTGAAATAGTATCTGAAAAGGCTTATATTTAGGAACGGAGGGAGTATATGGCATTTTTATTCCAGTTGTAATGTTTTCGCTGTGAGGTGGGGCCGCAGTTGAGCAAACCCACCCCGCCCACCGAGCGTCGGCCGAGTTTAGAATTAGAAGAGAGAAACAAGGGAGGAGAGCTAGCTGTAGCATGGACGCTGTTGTCAGATGGGACTCGTGTTTATAGAATAGGAGTACTGAGCACTCGTGCCTCTTTTTTTTGAGGGAAAAATTAGTCATATGTCTAGTACCACTAGTTGGGTGCGTGCGACCTATAGCTGTCATCACTTTAGGTCTTCTTTTCGAACCGCGGCTATGCTTCACAGTACATATTTTTTCACGCATTTATCCTCCTATATGTACTCCTAGGCTATTTCCATGTGCTCCCATTCACCGACATGTGGGACATAGAGCATCTGGGTCGTAGTGCATGCACGACTCGGAGCATATGTCGGGGTACTTTACATTTCGGACCTCACGAATTACATGCAAACCCCCCGCAGAAGAATAAATGAATGAATGAATTACTACATGAAACCGGATTATTTTCGTGGAAACCGGAGCACGTTCATTAAATTTTGGACATAACACGTTTATAAAAAATGACCGGACCTAAACCAGTCTAAGGGCCTCTTTGATTTTTCCCGCAAAAAAGGGCCTCTTTGATTCGCAGGATACTGAAAACACAGGAATGGGGAAAGTATGATGGTGATGAACCGAGACGAGGAGAACTCTAACTTAGTTAGAGGTTAGAGTTAGATTCTAACCCTGAACTAACTCTAAACCAAAGAGGTGTATGGATGGCAGGGTTAGATTGACAATAAATGCTCTTTCTCAATCAATTGACTACTTTGGACCCTATTTCCTACCGGATTTGGTGTGGCCAGCTCTTTTGTGGTCTCCTCCCGCTCACAATTGACATAAACGAACCATCTATACAAATCAAGCATGCAAAACATCATAATTTTTACTTTGTCCATACAAATGAGATATCCCACTTAAACATACAAGTCGTCAATCAAGCTTCACAAAATAAAAAAAACACTTCATGAAACAAAGCATGAGCTAACTCATCACGGAAGTCATTCACGATAGGGAGGGAGCCCGGAGCCCCTCACGCACTGAGGGAGGAGCTCACCATCGTTGCTCTGGAGGAAGGCTCTATAGAGCCGAAGCCCCGGGAACCCCTCTGTTGCTGGCCCTTGCGAGTTGAGGTTGACACCGGCATGGGTAGCAGGGTCGCTTGCTGCCGAGTGGGAACTTAATCTTTAGGCCTCTAGAAATAATGCAAACCTGTAACTAAAATACCTAGAAAGGTGAACTGAATCTTTGGGCCTCTAGAAATAATGCAATCTTGAAACTGAAATACCTAGAAAGGTGAACTGAATCTTTGGGCCTCTAGAAATAATGCAAGCCTGAAATTGAAATACCTAGAAAGGTGAACAGAATCTTTGGGCCTGTAGAAATAATGCAAGCCTGAAACTGAAATACCTAGAAAGGTGAACTAAATCTTTGGGCCTCTGGAAATAATGCAAGCCTGAAATTGAAATGCCTAGAAAGGTGAACGGAATCTTTGGGCCTCTAGAAATAATGCAAGCCTGAAACTGAAATACCTAGAAAGGTGAGCTGAATCTTTGGACCTCTAGAAATAATGCAAGCCTGAAATTGAAATACCTAGAAAGGTGAACTGAATCTTTGGGCCTCTAGAAAGATTTATTACCTCCTCAAGCAACATCAAACAATTCCTTGCGTGCACCAAAAATATATACCAAGTTTGACCAGGATCTACTTTTCCAAATCAGAATTAGCGCTAGAGCAAGCAAGATCAATGATATGGCCGTGAGACAGAGAAGGAACGAACAAACTCACCCCTCTCGTGACCTCCTGGTAGATGCACCGCCGTCGCGCATGATAGAGGGAGAAAAAGACTGGTGAAGGGGGAGCAGGGCGACCTTCAAAGGCCGGAGGGAAAGGGCGGTCGGAGTAGGGCGCCGGAGGCCGGAAGGAGAGAGAGGGCGAGCGGCGCTTGGGCGGGCGGCCCTATGGGGAACACAGAGGAGTCGTCCGAGAGGGGGAGCGATCTGGTGCGGGTAGGGGAGATTTTTTTAGTTCTCTTTTAATGGGCCCGAGGATAACTAACCCAATTAGAACCTCTCCGCCGGGCTAGTTTTTTTTAGCTGGGTTAGAGCAAACTAGCTCAAACTAACCCCTCTTGTTTCGATAATTTGAGGCTATTTCAACCCAAACTAGCTCTAACTCAGGGATCCAAACAAAGAGTGTTACTGTACATGCTACAGTGTGGACCGTAGCATATTGTTTTTATGGCCATATCACCACATTGTTTTCTACTGCTGGTTCACTGGGCTACCATGGTTCGCACTGCTGGTTCACTGGGCTACCATGGTTCGCATTGCTGGTTCACTGGGTTGCCGTGGTTCGCACTCCTCCGACCTGAGTAGTAGTAGTACTAGTATATACCGCATCATTCTTTGCTCCTTCTTACTACTCCGACATGTGGGAGAGCCAGCATCCGGGTCGATGTGTCATGCACCAGATTAGAGCGTGGAATAGAAGGGGGGCATCACCCCGGTCGGAGCGCCAGTAATTCATGACTATAATGAGTGGTCATATCACAAGTCTTTCCAGCAGTAACGCGCCGTCAAATTGCACAGCCTGACCTTTCCAGCAGTATGTTTGAAAATCCGCCACTCGATCACCCTCCTCGCCTCTTTGTCAAACAGCCTACCCGAAAACTGCCGCGCGTACTGCCCGAGAAAAGCCCTGCCCTCAACTTTTAACTACGTGAAAATAGTTCGAGCTTGTTCGTTCTATATAAATACAGTACTTATTGTACATTTATTCACCCGTGGGGTTGTTCAATGAATGGAGGGGCGGGGAGCACAAGTGAACAACATTGTAGTACTACTAGTAGTAAGTAGGAGTCGTACAGTAGTCACCTTAAATAGAGAGTTTCTTTTCTTTAATGCCATGTACACAAATTGAAACACTTGTTGTGGAGAGAAAAAAGATAATCACTCCACTATATATGGACGCAGGGGCCTGAGCGCTTGCTTTACTAGGGTTGCTCTCTTCATTCTCTCATCCTCTCCAGATATAAACAAGACAGCGGTAGCGACATTTTCTCTCTATTCGCCACTGGTCACAGATCTGGCCGGATCCCTTCGGCCGGTGTGTGTAGAGGACTAAAAGGTGCATCGTTCACGCGGTCATCGCCACAGAGGGAGGAAACCCACAGCTGCCGGAGGGGCCCGATCATCTGCCCGTGTCGTTCTCTTCGACACAGCGCTGGCTCGGGAGGTCCTCCGACCCTTCTTCCTCCCTGATGTATTGTCCGCAGATCCGACCTGCCGCCGCCGACATCCCGGCGACCCTCAGGTATAAGTTCTTCGAAAGCAGCCTTGCTCTACTGCCCCAGCTCCCCATGTGTCTGCATGTGCATCTTTTTCTACTCCCATCAGCTCTTCCAAAGCCACCTAAGTTTTTAGTATTATTAGAGGTAAAGCTACTTCATGCATTCGAATCTAGGGCTTTGTTCAAACAACGAAGAAAGGGGGGAAAGTTGTAGCATGAATCTAGGACTTGATTCAAAGAGGAAATAATATGGTGAAAGTAGTAGAGACCGGATACCCAACTGGTCTCTTGGTTGAGAAGGGAAATAATGGGAAAACGCAGTACAAACTGGATAAGGAACAGATCTATTATTGGTTGAAAAAAGGATAGAAAGTGGCGGCTGGTGGACAAGTCAACAGAGTATGTCCAGGATTAGATTTGCTGCCATCACATAGTAAAAGGTCTCCAGGATTAGATTTGCTGCCCTCACATAGTAAAAGGTCTCAGGATTAGATTTGCTACCCTCACATAGTAAAAGGTCTCAGGATTAGATTTGCTGCCCTCACATAGTAAAGGTCTCCAGGATTAGATTTGTTGCCCTCACATAGTAAAATGTCTCCAGGATTAGATTTGCTGCCCTCACATAGTAAAAGGTCTCCAGGATTAGATTTGCTGCCCTCACATAGTACAAGGTCTCCAGGATTAGGTTTGCTACCTCACATAGCATGAACAAACTCGGCATCACCACTTTATGCCTCCTTGTAGGTACATTGTGCTGATGCGTCCACTGTCGCATGTCCTTATACCAACCTTTTGCTGTTGTTAATGTAAGGGCGCATGTAAAATGAAGCAATCACACTATTACCTTAGGGACATGTCTAACCAGTGTTATTGTTAATCTAATGCCTCCAGTGATAAGATGCAATTAAACTGTGTTAGAAATGGCACTCCTGCTATTTTCCCCAGTATGATAAGTAAGTTGCTCCTTTACGCTACTGAGTGTCCCGGTGTCCCCACGGTCCCATGCCCTTAAACCAACTCTTTAGCTGCTGTTGATTTACTGTGTCCGGTAAACAAGCAATGCCACCATTAAAGTAATCCCATATTTGAGGAATATCATTGTTGATCGTAATGCTTCTGGTAACATGAAGCATTGCTGATGTTTTAAAATTTCTATTGTCCTTGCTTGATTGCCATGAACATAATTAAGATGCTTCTTTTCATTTTGTATATGTTTCGTATATTCTTATTAACCAGCAACTGTTTACTTTCTATCTTTTTGTTCAGATAGGGATATCCATTTCACCGTGTTGCTATTGTGAACTTTTGGTGAACTGCACAAAAGAAAATTGGAATGAGTGTCTTGTGCAGTTCAACTAAAATGCCACGTGGGCAACATCTCTCAATTTTGGTGGAACTGCACAAAATGGTGATTGGAGTTTCCAAAATCTTCGTCAAGTTCTGCTGGTAATCTCGTGCAACATTTTATTAGCCTTTGCAAGATGGAGCCATCACTGTCACTACAATGGCACTTTATTTTAGTGGAACTGCACAAAAGGATAAGAAAATTATAGTTGCACCTTACATGAGCCGGACAACCAACCTTAATGTTCCTCAATTTTAGTGCAACTACTAAAGAAGAACATGCCAGCTCACAAGAGCAAGTACTTCTTGCTAGCTGAATGATGCAACCTTTGCTTCATTTCAGGTGAACTGCATAAAAAGGCGCATGAATTGAATCATGGAACTCAAGGCAGACCTCATCCTAGTGGAGCTGCAGGTTGAGTTCAAGGAGGCCGCTATTAAAGTGAAATCATGCTCTCCTGTCTCCTTGTTTGTGCTGTGCAAACAGGAATACTCAACTATAGATGTTGTGACGGTCAAAAGCATTCGCCAAGTTCTTCGATTGTATGACATGGCTAGCCAAGATGGATTTAATCTTGATATTCACTTTGTCAAAAGGCTCTAATGGGTTGGTTCTGAATCTTGCAAGATGGGAATCAATGAGATGTGTAGGCATCTTTGTTGTACTTATTATTTGAATCTTATTTGTTGGTTCAGAATCTTGCAAGCTGGGAATCAATGAGATGTGTGGGCATCTTTGTTGTACTTATTATTTGGATCTTATTTGTTGGTTCTGAATCTTGCAAGCTGGGAATCAATGAGATGTGTAGGTGAGGAAGTCCTGGATTAGGGGGTGTCCGGATAGCCGGACTACCATCATCAGCCGAACTATCATCGGCCGGACTATCATCATCGATCGGACTCCAAGACTATGAAGATACAAGATTGAAGACTTCGTCCCGTGTCCGGATGGGACTTTCCTTGGCGTGGAAGGCAAGCTTGCAATACGGATATGTAGATCTCCTACCATTGTAACCGTCTCTATGTATCCCTAGCCCTCTCCGGTGTCTATATAAACCGGATGGCTCTAGTCCGTAGGACATAACAACAACAACCATTACAATCATACCATAGGCTAGCTTCTAGCGTTTAGCCTCCTTGATCTCGTGGTAGCTCCACTCTTGTAAACATCCAAAATATCAATATCAATCAAGCAGGACGTAGGGTTTTACCTCCATCAAGAGGGCCCGAACCTGGGTAAAACATCGTGTCCCTTGTCTCCTGTTACCATCCGCCTAGACGCACAGTTCGGGACCCCCTACCCGAGATCCACCGGTTTTGACACCGACATTGGTGCTTTCATTGAGAGTTCCTCTGTGTCGTCACCGATAGGCTTGATGGCCTCTTCAATCGACAACGACGTAGTCCTGGGTGAGACTTTTCTCCCCGGACAGATCATCATATTCGGCGGCTTCGCACTGCGGGCCAACTCACTTGGCCATCTGGAGCAGATCGAAAGCTACGCCCCTGGCCGTCAGGTCAGGTTTGGAAGCCTAAACTTCACGGCCGATATCCGCGGGGACTTGATCTTTGATGGATTTGAGCCACAGCCAAGCGTGCCGCGCTGTCACGATGGGAACGACCTAACTCTGCCGCCGGACAGCACCTTGGAGGCCGCACACGAACCCGCTCCGACCCATAGTCCGGAGCCGATCGCACAGATCAAGGACGGATGGCTGGACACCACCTCGGGAGCTGCAACCTCTACGGCGATGGAGCCGAACACTTATCTTGTCCCGCATAAAGCTCATGACTCTGAGGTGCCGGACTCCCTGCCGGACTCCGAACCTCCTGCGCCCCTGCCAGTCGAATCCGATTGGGCGCCGATCATGGAGTTCACCACTGTGGACATCTTTCAACACTCACCCTTCGGCGACATCTTAAATTCGCTGAAGCACCTCTCGCTATCCGGAGAGCCCTGGCCGGACTACGGCCAGGATGGTTGGGATGCGGACGACGAAGAAATTCGGACCCCACCCACCACCCACTACGTAGCCACCGTTGACGATCTAACCGACGTACTCGACTACGACTCCGAAGACATCGACGGTATGGACGACGATGCAGGAGACTATCAAGAGCCAGCGCCTATAGGACACTGGAAAACCACCTCGTCATACGACATATACATGGTGGACACCCCAAAAGATGGGGACGGCGAAGAAGCAGCGGAGGCAGATTCCTTAAAGAAACAGCCCAAGCGCCAACGTTAGCGGCGCCGCTCTAAATCCCGCCACAGCAAGAATGGAGATTCCGGCACAGGAGATAATAACACCCCAGAAAGTGCCGAAGATAACCCCCTCCAGCAAGATTCAGCGCAGGAGGAGGCAGAAGCAAGCCCTCACGAGAGGGCGGCAGACGAAGAGGTCGAGGATGATAATTACTTACCTCCCTCCGGAGACGAGGCAAGCCTCGACGACGACGAATTCGTCGTGCCTGAGGATCCCGTCGAACAAGAGCGTTTCAGACGCAGGCTAATGGCCGCGGCAAACAGCCTAAAGAAAAAGCAGCAACAGCTTCAAGCTGATCAAGACCTACTGGCCGACAGATGGACCGAGGTCCTCGTGGCCGAAGAGTATGAACTCGAATGCCCCTCCAAAAGTTACCCAAAGCGCAAATTGCTCCCCCGACTAGAGGAGGAAGCATACAAACCTGCATCACCAGCGCACAATACGGCAGACCGACCACCTCGTGGCCGCGACAGAGAGGCATGCGAGCCCTCCACCAAAACCGTACCCCGGCATCGCTCAAAAAGCATGAAGCCACGGGGGAATGCACCGGACTTGCGAGATATATTGGAGGACAAGGCAAGAAAATCCAGATCTATCGATGGATCACGTGGGCGCCCCAAGACCCACGACGAATACCGTCGCGCCGGATACAACTACTCTGGCCGGGCCGAACACAGCAGACAACGCTCTCTCGAGCTACGTCGCGATATTGCTCAATACAGAGGCGCCGCACACCCACTATGCTTCACTGACGAAGTAATGGATCATCAAATCCCTGAAGGGTTTAAACCCGTTAATATCGAATCCTACGATGGCACAACAGACCCCGCAGTTTGGATTGAGGATTATCTCCTCCATAGACATATGGCCCGCGGCGACGATCTTCACGCCATCAAATATCTCCCGCTCAAGCTTAAAGGACCAGCTCGGCATTGGCTTAACAGCCTACCAGCAGAGTCAATTGGATGCTAGGAAGACCTGGAAGCTGCATTCCTCGACAACTTCCAGGGCACGTATGTGCGACCACCGGACGCAGATGACCTAAGCCACATAATGTAGCAGCCAGACGAATCGGCCAGGCAATTCTGGACACGGTTCTTAACAAAGAAAAATCAAATCATCGACTGTCCGGATGCAAAGGCCCTCGCTGCCTTCAAAGATAACATCCGCGACGAGTGGCTGGCCCGGCACCTAGGACAGGAAAAGCCGAAATCCATGGCAGCCCTCACATCACTCATGACCCGCTTCTGTGCGGGAGAGGATAGCTGGCTAGCTCGCAGCAACAACCTCAGCAAAAATGCTGGCAGTCCGGATACCAAGGACTGCAATGGCAGGTCGCGTCAAAACAAAAACAAACGCCGCATTAACGGCGACAGCAATGAGGATACGACAGTCAACGCCGGATTCCGAGGCTCCAAGCCTGGTCAACGGAAGAAGCCATTCAAAAGAACCACTCCGGGCCCGTCCAATTTGGACCAAATACTCGACCGCTCCTGTCAAGTACATGGAACCCCCGAAAAGCCAGCTAACCACACCAACAGAGATTGTTGGGTATTCAAGCAGGCAGGCAAATTAATCGCCGAAAACAACGACAAGGGGCTACACAGCGATGACGAGGAAGAGACCCGGCCGCCGAACAACAGAGGACAAAAGGGATTCCCCCCTCAAGTTCGGACGGTAAACATGATATACGCAACGCATATCCCCAAGAGGGAGCGGAAGCGTGCACTAAGGGAGGTATACGCGATGGAGCCAGTCGCCCCAAAATCCAACCCATGGTCCTCTTGCCCGATCACTTTCGATCGAAGAGACCATCCGACCAGTATCCGCCATGGCGGATTCGCCGCATTAGTTTTAGACCCAATCGTCGATGGATTTCACCTCACAAGAGTCCTGATGGACGGCGGCAGTAGCCTGAACCTGCTTTATCAAGATACAGTGCGCAAGATGGGCATAGACCCTTCAAGGATTAAACCTACAAAGACAACCATTAAAGGCGTCATACCAGGTGTCGAGGCCAGTTGTACAGGCTCAGTCACACTGGAAGTGGTCTTCGGATCCACGGATAATTTCTGAAACGAGGAGTTAATCTTCGACATAGTCCCGTTCCGCAGTGGCTATCACGCCCTGCTCGGACGAACCGCATTCGCCAAATTCAACGCGGTGCCGCATTATGCATACCTTAAGCTCAAGATGCCAGGTCCTCGTGGAGTCATCACGGTCAATGGAAACACGAAATGCTCCCTCCGAACGGAGGAACATACAGCGGCTCTCGCGGCAGAAGTACAGAGTAGCCTTTTAAGGCAATTTTCGAGTCCGGCCGTTAAACGACCGGACACGGCCAAACGCGCCCAGAGCAACATCAACCAAGACCACCTGGCACGTTCCGAGCACGCGTAGCAATGCGGCCTCAACCCCAGCCCTTGCACAATTGTAAGACAAACTCTCCGCGTACATAATTACGCCTTGGAGATACCATGGGCATAGGGGGAGAGGCACAACCATAACAGACCCAGAGTGCGGTTCGACCACACCAGGGGCTCCCAAATGTGTCGCTCTTTTTATCTTTTATTTCTCTCTTTTTTTTACAGGACTCTGTCCGGCGGTGAACCTGCCGAACTCATGATACAACATCCAGGAAGAGACAAAGGCCGCGACGAACACTCAGGTGGTCTCCATTACGAGCATTAAATTTGTTAAATACACCATTCCGCAGCCTACCCCTGGAGGGAGATGCCTTTAATTCGTCCAATCCCTTGCTTTCCGCACTATTTGTATCATTTCGCACTCATAGCAGACCTTCTTGAATAAAATGCAGCATTTTTTGCCCATAATTGCATTATTTTCTATATATATATATATGTTCATTTACGACATGTTGCATCCGTATATTTTGGTACGGCCGAATACACCAGGGGCTTATGTTCCCTGCATTATGGTGTGATAAAGTCCGAACACTTTCACAAGTGCGGCACCCCGAACTTATAGCATTATATGAATCGGCTCCGAATCATGTCTTGGGTCAATAGTTGGGTTTGCCCGGCTCCCATGTTTGGCACCTTACGTTTCCATTCTATCAGCTAAGGTAGCACTGGGAGAACCACTGCGATTGCGCCCCGGTTGAGCCGGGTTAGCGCCTCAGTGGAGAAAGCTAAAACTGACCGTCATGATAAGGCGAGAGACTGGTCGCTGTTCGAGAGGTTTTTTTCGGGTCCTTAAAGACCTACGCCGCTTCGAGCGAAGTTTCGGATAATGTCCGACAAAAGGCGTGGATAGCGCCCCGAATTCGGTCTTCCGAATACTAGGGGCTTCGCCGAAATTTAAAATTATAGAATTCTATGGCTAAGTGAGAGTGTTCAAGCATTATAAGTCCGGTTGCCTTGTTTGTTGTGTTGAGCGCCTCCCTAGATGGACCCAACAATGGGAACAAGAGTGCTCAAGTTTATCCCGAACACCCCAGCACTCGGGGCATGGGGGCTGAAGCCGACGATTTGCCATCTCTCAGATTTAACAAACGGCCGCACAGAAGGTAATATTTTAAATTCAACAAGCGTTGCTTAGCGCATATGAACAAAGTTTTCAGCGCATAGGATACTACATAGCGAGTTTACTCAATAATTACATCTCGGGGGCACTCATCCGCAATCTTGCAGGCACCCTTCAGGACAGTCTTATAGTACATTTCGGACGTACGATATTCCTTGCCTGTTGGTGGCGCATCAGTGATTAGCTTCTCCGCATCCAACTTGCCCCAATGCACCTTTGCGCGGGCAAGGGCCCGACGAGCACCTTCAATACAGGCGGAGTGCTTGATGACCTCCACCCAGGGGCACGCGTCCACCAGCCGCCGCACGAGGCTGAAGGAGCTCCCAGGCATGGCCTCTCCAGGCCACAGCCGGACTATGAGGCCCTTCATGGCCTCCTCAGCTACCTTGTGGAGTTCGACCAGTTGCTTCAGCTGGTCGCTAGGGGGCACCGGATGGCCGGCCTCAGCATACTGAGACCAGAAGACCTTCTCCGTCGAGCTTCCCTCCTCACCATGGTAGAATGCGGTGGCATCGGATGCACTGCGAGGCAAATCTGCAAACGCCCCTGGAGAGCTCCGAATCCGGGTAAGTGTCAGGTAGTTTACATTAACATGCTTGCTTTGCATGAAAAATGCCTTACCCGCCGCTATTTTCTTCACATCTTCCACCTCCTGAAGGGCCTTATGGGCTTCGGCCTTGGCAGCTTTGGCACTTTCGAGAGCCGAGGCAAGCTCGGACTCTCGAGTCTTTGAGTCGCGCTCCAAACTCTCATGCTTTTCCATGAGAGCCTGGAGCTCTTGCCGAACCGCCGCCACCTGCGCCTCCTGCATTTCTCGCTCTGTCCGTTCCGCGGCCGCACTGCATTCGGCCGCGGACACGGCTTCCTTCAGGGTTGCCACCTCGTTCGTGGCCCCTGCAGTACCCATGTTATCCTTGTTATTTTTTGTTGCAACCTAAATCCTTTTCTGTAAGGTACAAGTTCAAAGTGGTGTTACTCACCTTCTTTGTCCTGGAGCTGCTTCTTGGCGCGGCTGAGCTCTTGCTCGGACCGCTCGAGCTCCTGCTTCACAGCACCAACCTCCGCAGTCAGTGCGGCAGAGGTCAGCAGCATAGCCTGCAACCCATATTGACATAATTTTTTAGCAACCCTGCGTATATCTTTTTAGATCCTCCGTCTGGCTTTTCTTTCCGAACACCGAACCGAGCATCAGGGGCTACTGTCTATGCGGTATTACATTACATAATTTTAACTTCTTACCTCAAAGCCTGAAAGAAGGCTACTGCAGGCTTCGGTCAGCCCGCTCTTGGCGAGCTGTACCTTCTGAATCACCGCACTCATAATAGTGCGGTGTTCTTCCTCGATGGAAGCGCTCTGGAGCGCCTCCAACAAATTGTCCGGCGCCTCCGGTTGGACGGAAGCCGCCGGCGTCACGGTCTTGCCCTTCTTGCGAAGGGGCCGCCGGCCGGACTCCGGAACCACTACGGGTTCTGATATGGAGTCCGGCGCAGAGTCCGGGAGGCCGCCTTGTGGCGCCTCCGGAGCCTCCCCCTGATGGGTCCCTTCTTGGGATCCCACCTCGGCGTCCTCGGGGTCGCGAGGGGTAGAGGCGGTCGGGATGGAGTCTACATCCGACGGAGCCAACGACCCGCTTGATGAAGCGGGGAGATCATCATTGGCCGGACTACAGGCAGCATGCGGCATCAGAATGACACTATGTGACACAGAAAAAGAAATTATAACTCATTCAGGAATCCGGATACTTACGATCTCGCCGGAGGCCTGGCCCTTGAAGGCCATTCTTCCTCACCAACATTGATGTTGGCGGAGCTGTCCGGGGGAATAGTCCTTCCCCTCTTGGACCCTTCGGCCTCCCCTGTTGGGGAAGCCTTCCTCTTCCTCTCTCCCTCCTCTGGGAGAGAGTCCTCTTTCTCCTCCTCGTTCTCGGGGGAGGAGTCCGCCCCGGAGTCGTCGGAAACCTGAAAACGGGAACTCTTTCGAGCACCCGTGGCCTCCTTCTTGGCCTTCTTCTCCGGCACCACGTGCAGTGCCCGAACCAGCAGCTTCGCTAGATGGGCGTCTACTGGGTTTTCTGGCATGGGAGCCAGGCAGATAATCTGCTCCGCCTTCCTCATCCAGTCCTGTCAAAGGAAAAGGGGAAATTAAAACCCGCATAGAGTCAAACTATGAAAAGCAAGTGTCCCGTAAAGGGGTAGAATCACTTACCTCGTCAGCTTTGCGCTGCGAGCGAAATCCGCAATCTTCAGTCGTGGATGCGGGGGCTTCGGCGCCCTTAAACAGCACCCTCAAGGCGCCTTCGTACGTCGTGTCGAAGAGCCCGCTCAGCGCCTGGTGCTGTTCCGGATTGAACTCCCACAGATTGAATGCCCGCTCTTGGCATGGGAGAATCCGGCGGACGAGCATGACTTGGACCACGTTAACCAGCCTAAGCTTCTTCACCAGCTTCTGGATGCAGGCTTGGAGTCCCGTCAGCTCCTTCGAACTACCCCACAACAAGCCCTTCTCTTTCCAGGAGGTGAGCTGCGTGGGGATACCAGATCTGAACTCGGGGGCCGCCGCCCACGTAGGGTCGCGCGACTCGGTGATATAGAACCACCCCGATTGCCACCCCTTGACGGATTCCACGAAGGCCCCTTCGAACCAAAGGACATTGGGCATCTTGCCCAACATGGCGCCTCCGCACTCCGCTTGAGTGCCCTTCACTACCTTCGGCTTGACATTGAAGGTCTTGAGCCACAAGCCGAAGTGGGGCTGGATGCAGAGGAAGGCCTCGCACACGATGATAAACGCCGAGATGTTGAGGATGAAGTTCGGCGCCAAATCATGGAAATCCAGGTCGTAGTAGAACATGAGCCCCCGGACAAAGGGGTGAAGTGGAAAACCCAGACTGCGGAGGAAGTGGGGAAGAAAAACGACCCTCTCATGGGGCCTGGGGGTGGGGATGAGCTGCCCCTCGTCGGGCAGCCGGTGCGCGATGTCGCCGGACAGGTAGCCGGCGCTGCGCAGTCTTTTGATGTGCTCCTCCATAACGGAGGAGGTCATCCACTTGCCTCCCGCTCCAGACATGACTGGGGAAGGTTGATACGAGATGTGCGGGCTTGGGTGCTGGAGCTTGAGTGCGCGGAGATGGATAAGCAAAGGAGGAAGGAGGCGTAGGTGAAAAGGTGAATCCTTATCCCTTATATGGGCGGGCGAAGTATACGCGTCCCCCACCGGCCTGGTAAAACTCGCTTATCCCCCGAGCGTCACCATCAATGGCGCGGTTGGCTTACCCACGTCCGTATTGATGAGAATCCTGGATTAAGGGGAACACGATCTCTGCTTCGACAAGACGTGCCAAGGAAACCGCTTCGCTAAATGCACTGAGGCGGTAAAGTAAAAAACGATTCAAGTAATGGCTTGGTAGTGGCATGACGTCATGCCGCAAAAAACGTCAGCAGATTGAACTTGTGTATATATTATTCTCTCTACGGTGAAATGTGGAATTTATTTTGCACAGCCGGACACTATCCTGGTGTTCACAATCTTCTATCATTCGGAGGAGGAACCCGCCTTGCAATGCCAAGCAATATACGCGCCGGACTTATCGTCATTGAAGCCTGGTTCAGGGGCTACTGAGGGAGTCCTGGATTAGGGGGTGTCCGGATAGCCGGATTACCATCATCAGCCGAACTATCATCGGCCGGACTATCATCATCGACCGGACTCCAAGACTATGAAGATACAAGATTGAAGACTTAGTCCCGTGTCTGGATGGGACTTTCCTTGGCGTGGAAGGCAAGCTTGGCGATACGGATATGTAGATCTCCTACCATTGTAACCGTCTCTATGTAACCCTAGCCCTCTCCGGTGTCTATATAAACCGGATGGCTCTAGTCCGTAGGACATAACAACAACAACCATTACAATCATACCATAGGCTAGCTTCTAGGGTTTAGCCTCCTTGATCTCGTGGTAGATCCACTCTTGTAAACATCCACAATATCAATATCAATCAAGCAGGACGTAGGGTTTTACCTCCATCAAGAGGGCCCGAACCTGGGTAAAACATCGTGTCCCTTGTCTCCTGTTACCATCCGCCTAGACGCACAGTTCGGGACCCCCTACCCGAGATCCGCCGGTTTTGACACCGACAGTAGGCATCTGTGTTGTACTTATTATTTGGATATTATTTGTTGGTTCTGAATCTTGCAAGCTGGGAAACAGGGCATGATGATGCAGAGGACAACAAGCATAACAAACAGTTCAAACTTGGTAGTATTATCTTTGTGAGAGTGCGACAAATGTGCTGATCGTGTGCGTCCTGAGAATAATAATTCTAATTGTTGTGCATGTTGATCATGTGGCACTGATAGAACGAGCCAATGCATTGCTTGTTTTAAGTATAAATTTCTATTAAAGCTAATTAAATTTAAGTAAAGTGACCACTAACTCTTGTTATTATAGTACCAATACAGACCGCTCGTGAACCGACGTGTGGCCGGAGTAGGTTTCTTAATGGAGGCGTTTGAATGCGCCGAGGGTGCATCTTCTGCCGGGCGTGCAGCGGACGAGGGAGGGGTAGTAACTGTTGTCGCCTGTACACACTCAACTTACCGTTGAATCCAGTTCCCCAAGAGCTGAAAAACAAACTGCTGCCGCCGCCTACACACTCGTTCACTCGAAGAGACTCCAAGGCGATCCGAGCGGTGAGCCTGCTCGATATGGACTTCAGTACAGAGTTCCCCTTTGAGTTTGCCGTTTAGTCCTATGGCTGCACCAAGTTGAATGTGATGTACACCAATGATACGGACTCGGTGAAGCTCTACCTCGCCTCAGTCCTATGGTTGCACCAGGTTCTGGAGCATTCGCTCGTTTCATCGGCAGTGCCGACTGCACCTTCGCTAAGGTGGAGTGAAGGAAGAACGCGACGATTTGGCCATCTGGTGCAACAAGCTTGTCGACATCCAGAAGCAATACAAGATCATCAGCAATGGGAAGGAGAAGGACTCCGTGGTTGACCTCGCTGAGACCATCATCGACCCCTGATACGCCAACATGAAAGAAGATGACCTGAACACGTGGGAGGTACCTCTGAATCTAGCCTACATAACCTACGCGGCCAAGGACGCATACACATGCTACGACATGTACAGGCAGATCTTGGACATGAGGGCGTGTCTGCTTCCCGTAATCGACGAGTACACGGACAGCCGCAGCGTCATGATCAAGCGTGCCAGGAAGGTCTAGATGTTGTACTTTATCTTTTTATAAGCACCTTTATCATCGGAGTGTTTCATGCATTAGTCTATGTGTCATAATTATCTGTTTTGTCCGGAATATTTCTTTTAAGAACCCATTAACCTGATTGCTTTTTTTAGTGGCTATTTGCTTATGTATGTAACTAGTTCACTTGTCCGTTAAAAACAACTAGTTCACTCGGCTACCGTGCTTTGAATCTCCTTCATCCCAACATATTGCCCTCCTCAGGTGGACCCAGCAGGTCTCTGAATTTTCTCCCACTTTCTTTTTCGATGTAAACTGAGTTTTCTCCCAGTACTTTTCCACAGAACCAACTCAACTGTCCCACGTCTAGCCTAAAAAATAATAATACCCCACGTACTATTAACTCATCAAATTTAAATGATATTTTATTTCATAAGTTGAAAGTTCTTACAAAATAATAATAATGATTGTTTATATATAACTTGGCAAGTTAACTCCTAGTGATTGCATACATAAGCCTGCAAATATTTTACTGACCAATGCAGTAATAGACGTGCAATCATGTGTTTATGTTTTTATAACATTTCTTCGTCTATCCCAGCATGATATTTTCACCCAGCCCAGCAAGTCCGCGGATTTTGAGAAAAATGCAAATGGGATTTAAACGGGCTGCATAGATGCTACATCATTGTGTCACCCAGCCCACCAAATGGACTAAAAAACAAATGGACTGGCTGACAAGTGGGCCAGTAGGTCGAAGCCTAAGAAGGCGTTGGATTTACATCCAACGGTCGGCATTCTTCTTCAATCTCTTGTCTTCTTCCCCCAGCGCTGCCGGAACTGCCTGCTCCAGCCTTCGGCGTCCAGCGGCGTTGTTTTGCGCTCCTCAGCGAAACGCTACCCCGCCGACGGCCAGGCCATCCCTCCACTCTGCACCTCTTGTTATTCTCTGCCGAGTGTAGGCCCACCCCGCACCCAAACCAGTCAAGTTTCCCACTCCTCTCCGTCTGCGACTCCACTGCCGCGTCTTCCCCATCTCCGGGTCGTTCCAGTCTAGGGCCTCACCATCGTCCACCGCCTCGGTGCGCTCGGCGCGGCGTGGTCAACATACGAGAGTCATCGGAAGAGGACTGTACGTGGAGAGCCTGATGGCTGGGACCCATGAGGTCCATGGTCGCACGCAAGGAAAGTTCCTCCTTATTACGCACTGTACGTGGACTGTACGTGGGAAGGGCTTCTGTATTTCGCGAAAAAATGTTTCCCCTGCTGATAGGTCGGACCCACCAGCTATATCTTTGCACGCAAGGAAGTGCCTCCTTATTACGCACAAAAAAATGAATACCCCCTGCTAGCTGGGACCCACCATAGTGGGTGGCTGACTTGTGGGCCTACTAAGTTGACGAGGACGGAGGGCTTTGTCAACTTAGTCAATATGAACGATTCTAGCTCCAGTGACCGTATGATGTCCATCCAACGGCCATAGTGCTTCTTCAACCTCTGGTCATCTTGCCCCATCCGCCCAAAGCAGCGTCGGTCGTGCCGCGTGCTCCTGCCTCTCGTGGCCGGCTGTGATGCCGCGGAGGCCTCACCACCCCCTACTACTCCCACCGCTGGCCCAGGGCATCCCTCTACTCACCCACACCCCCTGTTATTCTGCGGCGACGGCAGCCTCACGCCGCAGCCGAACCAGTGAACCCTCGTACTCCTCTCCGCATGGGCATCCACTACTGCGTCTTCCCCGGCTCCGCGTCGTCCCCTTCCTATGCCTCGCTGTCGTCCACCGCCTTGGTGCTCTCGGCGTGGCATGGTCAATGTGGTCAACGACTGACTTCCACCGGAAGAGTACTGTACATGGAGAGGCTGACAGCTGGGTCCATGGCCGCAGCTGGGTCCACGGCCATAGCCCAGTTTTTTTTGTGATTTGCCAAGTAAGTCGCTTTGTCAGGCCTGTTGGGTTGCAAATCTTTCAAGACGAGGAGATCTTCATTCGGCTGGCCGAGAAAATGTCCTATCAGTAACGAGAAATGGGATGTACATTTTTAAAACACATCAAACCGACAATTAGTTTCAAATATCTTTTTTTTCATTTCAAGATTTTAAATTGCATTTATTTTTATGCATGGACAATTTGTTGGATTTTATATTGATATACATTTATTTTTGAAATATTTTGAATGTGACTCAAAATTTCGGGATTAAAAACAGTTCGGACCACACCAAAATATGCAAAATTTCATATAAACCGTGGCCACAATATGGGTTGTAATGCTAACAAAAAGAATATGGCTCCCAAAAAAATCTTAAGAATTAGCAAATGGGCTGTAAATTATTAGAAATAATGGCAGATGGGCTGTATGTTGTTTTCCACAGATTTGAGGCTTTCCTAAAAAAAGGTTGACGCACAAGTAGTGACTATTGGATTTCCGTCCAACGGCCTTCGTGCTTCTTCAATCTCTGCTCTTCCTACTCCAGCCGCTCAAACAAGAGTCGGCGGGACTGCCTGCTTCCTCCTCCCCGCGGTCGGCTGTGCTGCCGCGTAGGCCTCACCGCCCCACCGTACTCCCATCGATGGCCTAGCCTTCCCTCTACTCACCCACACCTGCTGTTATTCTCCGGCGACGGTAGACGAACCAGTAAACCCTCATACAGTCGTACTCCCCGCCGCGTGGGAAACAACTGCCGAGTCTTCCCTGCCTCTGTGTCATTCCATTCCTAGGCCTCGCTGTCGCCCACCGCCCTGGTGCTCTTGGCGCGGCCTAGTCAACGTGGTCAACGACCGACATGCATCTAAAGTGGACTATACGTGGAGAGGCTGACAGTTGGGTCCACGGCCGCACGCAAGGAAATGCCTTCTTATTACGCGCAAAATAATGATTCCTCCACCTGAAATCTGGGACCCATCGAAAGGGCTTCTGTATTTCGCAAAAAAAACGTTACCGCCGCTAATAGCTTGGACCCACCAGCTATATCTTCGCACGCAAGGAAGTGCCTCCTTATTACGCAAAAAGAAGAATACTCCCCCTGCCAGCTGGGACCCAGTATACTGGCAGGCTGACTTGTGGGCCTACTAAGTTGACGGGGACAGAGGGCTTTGTCAACTTAGTCAATACTCTAGTGATCGTACGATGTCCATCCAACGGCCATAGTGCTTCTTCAACCTCTGGTCTTCGTTCTCCAGCCGCCCAAAGCAGCGCCGGTCGTGTCGCATGCTCCTGCCTCCCGTGGCCGGCTGTGATACCGTGGAGGCCTCACCGCCCCCTACTACTCCCACCGCTAGCCAGGCCATCCCTCTACTCACCCACACCCCCTGTTATTTTGCGGCGACGGCAACCTCACACTGCAGCCGAACCAGTGAACCCCCGTACTCCTCTTCGCGTGGGCATCCACTGCTGCGTCTTCCCCGGCTCCGCGTCGTCCCCTTCCTAGGCCTTGCCATCGTCCACCGCCGTGGTGCTCTCGGCGCGGCGTGGTCAATGTGGTCAACGACCGACTTCCATCGGAAGAGTACTCTGCATGGAGAGGCTGACAGCTAGGTCCACGACGGCCGCAAGGAAGTGCCTCCTTATTACGCGCGAAATAATTATTCCTCCACCTGATAGCGGGGACCCATCGGACGGGCCACCGTATTTTATGAAAAAAACGTTTCCCCCCTGACTGCTGGGACCCACCATCTACACCTTCGCATGCAAGGAAGTGCGTCCGGGCAAAAAAAACACAAAATGATTCGCCCCCTGACTGCTGGGACCCACCAGCTACATCTTCACATGCAAGGAAGTGCCTGACACTCGGGACCCACCTGGTCGAAGCGTGCGTAGCGTTTTCATTCTGGTCGCGAACATGTACGTACATATATACTGGTCGATGTAGAGGCGCGCATGTGTCGTAGCAAAGGCGCACATGTGTCGTAGTAGAGGCGCGCACATAGCATGTACACGTACGTACAGCGGCCAGTGTGCAAGAAAGAAAATACGACCACGTATGTGTACGTACAGGCGGGGTCTCGAACGCCTACTCGCGCATACGTATGTCCAGGGCTCGTGTACATGGCTGGATCGGAACGGAGAAATAGCGTCGTCGTCGTGTTCATCGGGAGGGCTTGGACGGAACAGGCGATGGAAACAAGGCATGGCGTACCGCAGAACGGAGGAAACGGCCTTGTGTTCGACCGGCCACGTTCGAAACGGGATCCTATTCATCGGGAGGGGTCTGGCGTACCGCAAAACGGAGGAAACAGGCCTCCTACGGTCGAAACGGGGGTCCTGTTGATCGGGAGGGGTGTGTCGTACCGCAAAACAGACGAAACGGACTTGTGTTGGAGCGCTACGGTCGAAACGGGGTCCTGTTGATCAGGAGGGGTGTGGCGTACCGCAAAACGGACGAAACGGACTTGTGTTGGAGCGCTATGGTCGAAACAGGGGTCCTGTTGATCGGGCGGGGTGTGGCGTACCGCAAAACAGATGAAACGGACTTGTGTTGGAGCGCTATGGTCGAAACGGGTGTCCTGTTCATCGGGAGCGGTGTGGCGCAACACAAAACGGGACTCCATGGGATATTGTTCATCTCCACCGTCGACCTCCTCCAGCCTCCACGGGCTACTGTCGACCTCCTCCAGCCTCCACGGGCTCCTGTTCATCCAGCCTCCACCGCGCGCTACTCCACCGGCTACTGTTCAACCACCCCTCCACGGGCACCCCTCCACCATCTACTATTCATCCAGCCCTCCACGTCGTCCTGTTCATCCAGCCCTCCACACCACGAGGTCCTGTTCATCCAGAGGCAATGCCACCGCTCACTGTTCATCCAACCCCCAACCCCCCCGCGCGCAACTCTCACTGCTCATCCAATCGATCGGCTTCAGTTAGCAGCAGTAGCGAAGGAATCGCTCGATCGGGTTCAGTTAACAGCCATCAATCGATCGCTTGGGTTCAGTAACGCGTAGCCTGTAGTGCAATCGCTCGGGTTCAGTTAAAGCCCAACGCCTCGCTTGGGTTCAGTTAGAGCCAATGCCTCGCACACACGCGCGTACGTGTATGAGAGAAATGCGCATCGCTCATCCCCTGACCTCCCACCGTAACCGGGAACTCCCCGAAATTTTCCTCGCCCTTGCTTCTACCACGGTTTTTTCGTCATGGACGGCCCAAAGAATGTCATGCAGTTGCGTCTCCGGTCCGCCCAGGACGAAAAGCCCATTTTCTGTCATGACTTTTTGTCATAGAAGTAGGAGCCCACCACTTCTATGATGATACCGGTTTTTGTCACAATTATCGTCATAGAAGTGTCATATGTATAACAGGAAAAAAATTCATTCGGCCCAAAATGTCACGGGTGTGTCTTTTTTTTGTAGTGAAGGGTAATGCAGCAATAGTAGCGTAAGTATTTCCCTTAGTTTTTGAGAACCAAGGTGTCAATCCAGTAGGAGTCTCCTCAAAAGTCCCACACACCTACACAAACAAACAAAGAACTCGCAACCAATGCAATAAAGGGGTTGTCAATCCCTTCATGGCCACTTGCGAAAGTGAGATCTGATAGAAATAGTATGATGAGATAAATATATTTTTGGTATTTTATGATATAGATTGGAAAAATAAAGATGCAAATAAAAGTAGATTGAAAGCTTATATGATAAAAGATAGACCCGGGGGCCATAGGTTTCACTAGTGGCTTCTCTCAAGATAGCATAAGTATTACGGTGGGTGAACAAATTACTGTCGAGCAATTGATAGAAAAGCGAATAATTATGAAATTATGTAGGCATGATCATGTATATAGGCATCACGTCCGTGAAAAGTAGACCGACTCCTGCCTGCATCTACTACTATTACTCCACACATCGACCGCTATCCAGCATGCATCTAGAGTATTAAGTTCATAAAGAACAGAGTAACGCATTAAGAAAGATGACATGATGTAGAGGGATAAACTCATGCAATATGATATAAACCCCATCTTTTTATCCTCGATGGCAATAATACAATACATGCCTTGTTGCCCCTGCTGTCACCGCAAGATTGAACCCAAAGCTAAGCACTTCTCCCATTGCAAGAAAGATCAATCTAGTAGGCCAAACCAAACTGATAATTCGAAGAGACTTGCAAAGATAACTTAATCACACATAAAAGAATTCAGAGGAGATTCAAATATTTCTCATAGATAAACTTGATCATAAACCCACAATTCATCGGATCTCGAGAAACAAACCGCAAAAAGAGTTACATCGGATAGATCTCCAAGAAGATCGAGGAGAACATGGTATTGAGATCCAAAAAGAGAGAAGAAGCCATCTAGCTAATAACTATGGACCCAAAGGTCTGTGGTAAACTACTCACAACTCATCGGAGTGGCTATGGTGTTGATGTAAAAGCCCTCCGTGGTCGATTCCCCCTCCGCCGGAGCGCCAGCAAAGGCTCCAAGATGGGATATCACAGATACAGAAGGTTACGGTGGTGAAAATAGTTTTTCGTGGTCGCCTTTGATGTTCTCGGGGTACGTGGGTATATATAGGAGGAAGAAGTAGGTCGGTGGACGCCTGAGGAGCCCACGAGATAGGGGGCACGCCTAGTAGGGGTGGGCGTGCCCTCCACCCTCGTGGCCGCCTCGACTGCTTCTTGACTTGCACTCCAAGTCCTCTGGATCACGTTCGTTCCAAAAATCACGCTTCCGAAGGTTTCATTCCGTTTGGACTCCGTTTGATATTCCTTTTCTTCGAAACACTGAAATAGGCAAAAAAACAGCAATACGGGTTGGGCCTCCGGTTAGTAGGTTAGTCCCAAAAATGATATAAATGTGTAAAGTAAAGCCCATAAACATCCAAAACGGGTAATATAATAGCATGGAACAATCAAAAATTATAGATATGTTGGAAACGTATCAGAACCCGACTTGCAATGCCGAAGACAATCTGCGGGTCGGACTCATTATCATTGAAGCCTGGTTCGGGGGCTACTGAGGGAGTCCTGGATTAGGGGGTCCTCAGACAGCCGGACTATATGCTTATGCCGGACTGTTGGACTATGAAGATACAAGATTTAAGACTTTGTCCCGTGTTCGGGTGGGACTCTCCTTTGCATGGAAGGCAAGCTTGGCAATTCGGATATGTAGATTTCCTTCTCTATAACCGACTCTATGTAGCCCTAGCCCCCTCCGGTGTCTATATAAACCGGAGGGTTTAGTCCGTAGGACAAGAACAATCATAATCATAGGCTAGCTCCTAGGGTTTAGCCTCTACGATCTCGTAGTAGATCAACTCTTGTAATACTCATATCATCAAGATCAATCAAGAAGGAAGTAGGGTATTACCTCCATAGAGAGGGCCCGAACCTGGGTAAACATCGTGTCCTCCGCCTCCTGTTACCATTAGCCTTAGACGCACAGTTCGGGACCCCCTACCTGAGACCCGCCGGTTTTGACACGGACAAAATGTTTCAGACTTGTGCTTCATTAAATAGATATACCTGAGGGAGTCTTGGATTAGGGGGTCCTCGGACAGCCAGACTATGTACTTATGCCGGACTGTTGGACTATGGAGATACAAGATTGAAGACTTCGTCCCGTGTCCGGGTAGGACTCTCCTTTGCGTGGAAGGCAAGCTTGGCAATTCGTATATGTAGATCTCCTTCTCTGTAACCGACTCTGTATAACCCTAGCCCCCTCCGGTGTCTATATAAACCGGAGGGTTTAGTCCGTAGGACAACAACAATCATAATCATAGGCTAGCTTCTAGGGTTTAGCCTCTATGATCTCATGGTAGATCAACTCTTGTAATACTCATATCATCAAGATCAATCAAGCAGGAAGTAGGGTATTACCTCCATCGAGAGGGCCCGAACCTGGGTAAACATTGTGTCCCCCGCCTCCTGTTACCATTAGCCTTAGACGCACAGTTCGGGACCCCCTACCCGAGATCCGCCGGTTTTGACACCGACATTGGTGCTCTCATTGAGAGTTCCACTGTGCCGTCACGATAAGGCTTGATGGCTCCTTCAATCATCTACAACGATGCAATCCAGGGTGAGGTTTTCCTCCCCGGACAGATCTTCGTATTTAGTGGCTTCGTACTGCGGGCCAACTCGCTTGGCCATCTGGAGCAGATCGATAGCTACACCCCTGGCCATCATGTCAGGTTTGGAAGCTTGAACTACACTGCCGACATCCTCGGAGACTTGATCTTTGATAGATTCGAGCCCATGACAGGTGCGCCGTACAGTCATAATGAGCATGACTTAGATCTGCCATCAGTTGGTGTTCAGGAGAACGCACCTGCAGCTGCCCTGGCCTTAGATCCGGAGCAGATCGCGCCATCCGAGGGCGGGTGGAAAGACCCCGCCATAGAGGCCGCACACTCATCGGTGCTAGAGCCGAACACAGACTTCGCCTCCAAAGAGATCTGTGTCATCGGACCCTCGGACTCGTCTCCGGCCATAGGTTCCGAACCACGCGCATCCGTGCCTATCGAATCTGATTGGGCACCGATCATGGAGTTTACCTCCGCTGATATCTTTCAGCACTCACCCTTGGGCGACGTGCTAAATTCACTGAAATCTCTCTCCCTGTCAGGAGACTCTTGGCCGAACTATGTTCGGCTTGAGTGGGAAGCGGATGACGAAGAAATTCGTTTCCCACCGACCACCCACTTGGTAGCCACTATCGATGACCTAACTGACATGCTCGATTTCGACTCCGAAGACATCGACGGTATGGACGACGATGCTGGAGAGGAACAAGAACCAACGCCCGCAGGGCGCTGGACAGCCACCTCATCATATGATATATATATATATGTATATATATATGGTGGACACCCCCAAAGAAAGCAATGGCGATGAGGCAACGGAGGATAATCCCCTCGAGAAGCAATCTAAGCACCGGCGTCATCGGCGCCGCTCTAAGCCTCGCCATAGAAAAAATAGCAATACCGGCACAAGAGACAATAACGCTCCGGATAATGCCGAGGACGAAAACAATCCTGCCCACCCAGACTTCGAGCAGGCCGAACGGGAGGATAGGCAAGCCAGCCCTAAGGAACAGGCAATGGATGGAGAATCAGAGGCTGACAATTACATGCCCCTCTCCGAATACGAGGCAAGACTCGGCGACAAAGAATTCATCGTGCCCGAGGATCCCGTCGAGCAGGAGTGCTTCAAGCGCCGACTTATAGCCACTGCAAAAAGCCTGAAGAAAAAGCAGCAGCAGCTTCAAGCTGATCAAGATCTGCTAACTGATAGATGGACTGAGGTCCTTGCAGCCGAGGAATACGGACTCGAGCGCCCAACCAAAAGTTACCCAAAGCGCAGGATGCTACCTCAACTTGAGGAGGAGGCATTAAAGCCTACACTACCAACGCAGGATGCGGCTGACCGGCCACCTCGTGGCCGAGACAAAGTGGCGTATCAGCCCGAACACCAGCCTGCACCCCGTCGCCAATCAAACAAAAACACTAAGGCCCGGGGCTACACGCAGGACCTGCGAGACGTATTGGAAAACAAAGCAAGACAGTCAAGATCGATCTATGGATCACGGGGGCGTGCCCCAACGCGTGACGATGACCGTCATGCCGGATATACTAAAAGCAAATCCGACTGGGCCGAACACAACAGACCAGACTCATTTGAACTGTGTCGTGATATAGCCCGACATAGAGGCGCCGCACACCCCCTATGCTTCACTGATGAAGTAATGGAACATGAATTCCCAGAAGGTTTTAAACCCGTGAACATTGAATCATATGATAGTACAACAGACCCTGTGGTATGGATTGAAGATTTCCTTCTCCACATTCACATGGCCTGCGGCGATGATCTACGTGCCATCAAGTACCTCCCACTAAAACTCAAAGGACCGGCTCGGCATTGGCTGAATAGCCTACCGGCAAACTCCATTGGCAGTTGGGACAACCTGGAAGACGCATTCCTTGACAACTTCTAGGGCACTTATGTGCGACCCCCAGATGCTGGTGACTTAAGTCACATAACCCAACAGACCGGAGCAGGAAATTCTGGACTCGGTTCCTAACTAAAAAGAACCAAATTGTTGACTGCCCGGATGTTGAAGCCCTAGCGGCCTTTAAGCATAACATCCGCGATGAGTAGCTCGTCCGACACCTCGGCCAAGAGAAGTCGAAGTCCATGGCAGCCCTCATGACACTCATGACCCGCTTTTGTACGGGCGAGGACAGCTGGCTGGCTCGCAGCAACAGCACATCAAGAAATCCTGGCACTTCAGATGCCAGAGATAACAACGGCAAGCCCCGACGCACCAGACATAAGCGTCGCAACAATGGCGACAACGCCGAAGACACGGCAGTCAATGCCGGATTCAGTGGCTCTAGGTCCGGTTAGCAGAAAAAGCCATTCAAAAGAAACAATCCAGGCCCGTCCAGTCTGGACCACATACTCGACCTCTCGTGTCAAATTCACGGTACCCCCGATAAACTAGCCAACCACACCAATAGAGAATGCTGGGTGTTCAAATAGGCCAGCAAGTTGAATGCCGAAAACAAAGAAAAGGGGCTGCATAGCGATGACAACGAGGAGCCCCGACCGCCGAACACAGGAGGACAGAAGAAATTTCCTCCCCAAGTGAAAACGGTAAGCGTGATATACGCAACCCATATTCCCAAGCGGGAACGGATGCGTGCACTAAGGGACGTCTACGCGATGGAGCCAGTCGCCCCAAATTTCAACCCATGGTCTTCTTGTCCAATCACGTTTGATCACAGGGACCATCCGACCAGTATCCGTCATGGTGGTCCGGCTGCGTTGGTCCTCGACCCATCATTGACGGATTCCACCTTACAAGAGTCCTTATGGACAGTGGTAGCAGCCTGAACCTGCCATATCAGGATACAGTGCGCAAAATGGGCATCGACCCCTCAAGGGTCAAACCAACCAAAACCACCTTTAAAGGTGTCATACCAGGTGTAGAGGCCCGTTGCACAGGCTCAATCACGCTGGAAGTGGTCTTCGGATCCCTGGACAACTTTCAAAGCGAGGAGTTAATCTTCGATATCGTCCCTTTCCGTAGTGGCTATCATGCACTACTAGGACGAACCGCATTTGCTCGATTCAACGTGGTGCCACATTACACCTATCTCAAGCTAAATATGCCCGGACCTCGCGGGGTTATAACAGTCAATGGAAACACAGAGCGCTCCCTCCGTACAGAGGAGCACACTGCGGCCCTCGCAGCAGAAGTACAGAGCAGCCTTCTTAGGCAGATCTCTAAACTCGGCAATAAAGCCCCCAGACACGGCCAAGCAAGTCCGAAGTACTCTGCTGCAGGATCGTATGGAGCTCGCCTAGCAATCCGGCCTCCGTCCTAGTCCCAGTCAAGCGGTGAAATTTGTACCGCGCGTACATAATTATGCACTTAAAATACCATGGGCATAGGCGGAGGCACAACTAAATGCGTCTCAACCGCCCCAGGACCCATACACTTTCCTCCTTTTCTTTCTTTCAGGTCCTTCTCTTCTTGAGGCTCTTCCAATAATCGGTTATCGGACCCATCACGGGACGAAAACACCAAGGAGGCAAGAAGCTTTGACGTACAAGGGAATCCCCAGGTGGTATCTGATACGATCGCTATACCTGTTTTTACATACCCACACGCAGCTCGCCTTTGGTCAGGACATGTCAAATAGTCCTATTTTGCTTATCGCACTACTCGTATACATACGCCTCGACGTATTATTCAAATAACAATGGAAAATAATGTATAGCATCAGCTTATTATTACATTTCTTTTATCTTTTTCCTTGACTGCTTATTTATTACAAATTGCACATGTACATTCTGGTACATTCAAACCACCAGGGGCTTCAGTGTACCCCATAACACGGCAAGAAAAGTCCGAACACTTTCGACAGTACGGCACCCCAAACTTATAGCATTATATGCATCAGCTCCGAATCATGTCTTGGGTCAATAGTTGGGTTTGCCCGGCTCCCATGTTTTGCTGCCTTACATTCCGCTACATCGGCTAAGGTGGCACAGGGAGAACTACTGCGATTGTGTCCCAGTTCTTTCGGACGAGCACCTCAGTAGAGAAAGCCGGAATCTGAATGTCATGACGCAATGAGAGCTGGTCGCTGTTCGAGAGGTCTCAAATCCTTAAAGATTTTTTTTGCTTTGGGCGAGGAATCGGCCTTGTCCGATTTAGGCGTGTATAGCGCCCCAAGTTCGGCCTTCCGAATACCAGGGGCTACGCCAAAATTTAAAATTATAGACCTCTATGGCTAAGTGAGAGTGATAAAGCGGTATAGTCCGATTGCCTTGTTCGTTGCGCTAAACACCTCCTTAAAGGACCAAAAATTTGGATAAAGAGTGTTTAGATTTATCCCGAACACCCCAGTACTAGTTACATGGGGACAGAAGCCGACGACTGGCCAACTCTCAGATTTTATAAATGGGCGCAAACAAGGTAATATTTTAAATCAACAAGCATTATATAGCGCACATGAACTCGTTTTCATATTACAGGATCAAATGACTACATTCATTCAAATATTACATCATTAGCACATTCCTCCGCCACAAGGTGGGCGCCCTTCAGAACACCGTCATAATACTTTTCGGGGTGGTGGTGCTCCTTGCCCTTCGGCGGCCCCTCCGTCACCAGCTTCTCGACATCCATCTTTGCCCAGTGCACTTTCGCGCAGGCGAAGGCCCTGCGCGCACCTTCAATGCAGACTAACCGCTTTATGACTTCAAGCCGTGGGCAGGCATTTATGAGCCGCTTCACGAGGCCGAAGTAGCTGCTGGGCAAGGGCTCGGCAGGCCACATCCGGACTATAAGGTCCTTCATGGCCAGTTCGGCCGCCTTGTGCAATTCGACCAGTTGCTTCAGCTGGTCGCTCAGGGGCATTGGATGTTCGGTCCCAGTATATTGAGACCAGAACAATTTCTCCGTCGAGCTCCCTTCTTTGGCCCGGTAGAACTCCACGGCATCCGATATGCTTCCGGGCAGATCTGCGAACGCTCCTTGAGAGCTCCAAAATCGGGTAAGTAAAAGGAAAGTCTCCTTCACATGCTTGCTTTGCATAATGAATGCCTTACCCGCTGCTATATTCTTGGCCGCCTGAATCTCCAGGAGGGCCATTTAGGCTTCGGCCTTGGCATCCTGTGTGCTCTGGAGGGCCTTCGCAAGCTCGGACTCTTGCGTCTTAGAGTCACGCTCCAAGGACTCGTATTTTTTGACGAAATTACGGAGCTCTTGCTGGACCTCGTCGACTTGGGCCTCTTGTTTCTCGCGCTCGGTGCGTTCCTTGGCCGCTTTGTCTTCGGCCTTGGTCAGCGCCTTCTTAAGGGCTGCCACTTCGGTCATGGCCCCTATTCAGATTCATGACACTCCTATTAGCGTCAACAATTTTTTTCTTTATAAATATGCAGACGGGGTATTGTGTACCTTTGTTTTCCTCGAGCTGCCTCTTCACAAGGCTGAGCTCTTCCTCGGTCCGCTCCAGGTCCCGCTTTAGTCCGGAGACCTCTGTAGTACGAGCAACAGCGGCCAGCAGTAACGCCTGCTTATTCACATAGACATATTCTGATTAGACTCCTGCGGATGTTATTTGATCCTCTGTTCGGCCTTTCTTTCCAAACACCAAACAGAGCATCAGGGGCTACTGTCTACACCGTGACACTTCCTTACAATTTTATTACTTACCTCAAAGCATGTTAGGAGGCTGGCGCAGGCTTCGGCCAATCCTCTTTTGGCGGATCGGACCTTCTCAATCACCATACTCATAAGAGTACGGTGTTCTTCATCAATGGAAGCGCCCTGAAGCGCTTCTAGCAAGTTGTCCGATGCCTCTGGATGGACAAAGGTCATCGGCACAGGCGGCTCGCCTCCCTTAGTGAGGGGCTGCCTGCCTGAATTTGGAACTACAGGAGGTTCCAGCGATGTATCCGGCTGGGGGCCAAACTTGTTGCGGCCCCCGTCATCAGAATCCATGGGGGTCTTCCCCCCCCCACCCCCACCCCCATGTGCCCGACGTCTGGGATTTCACCTTGGGGCGTCTCCAAAACTGTCTCCCCTTGGTCTGGTATCCTCTGAGATAACACCTCGGTGTCGTTCGCGGGCCGAGGGAGGTGGCCGTCAGGGACTGGCCCAAAGACCCATCCGAGGAGGATACGTTGATGTGGGCTTTGGACGAACTGCATGATCATATTTGACATGATAAGAAGCAATAAAGCAAAACATACCAGAAGTATTGTAGTGTCCGGATACTTACGACTTCGCCAGGGGCTTGTCCCTGGGTAACCACTCCTCGTTGTTATAGGCGGCTGTTGTGGAGTGGTCCGGAGGGAGAGTTTTCCCCTTCTTGGACCCTTCGGCCTCCCCATATGGGGCGGCCTTCCTTCCCCCCCCCCCCCTCCAAGTTGGGGGGAGGACTTTCCTCTTCCTCCTCCTCGTTTTCGTTGGAGGAGCACGCCTCGGTGTCTTCGGACGATGAGTCCGATACAACCTTGCGCCGGAGACCTTTCCTGGTCCCAGCGGCCTTCTTCTTGGCCTTCTTCTCCGGCACCTCATAGGGCGCTGGAAACAGCATCTCCGTTAAGAGAGTCGTTGCTGGATCTTCAGGTAGTGGAGCTGGACAGCCAATCCGCTCTGCTGTTGCTACCCAGTCGTGTTAAATTGGCGTGGAGGCTTAATTCCTCCCACAAATATACTGGGGAAAGGAACATCTTGTAAAATATAAAGAGCTTACCAGATTGGCGGGGCGCTTTGCGCTGAGTCTGTGATCCTTGGTAATGGGAGGAGGTACCTTGGCGGCCTTGAACAACACCTTCCAGACGTCTTTGTGCGTCGTGTCGAAGAGCTCTCACAGCGTCTGGTGTTTGGTCGGGTCGAACTCCCACATATTGAAAGCCCGTCTTTGACACGGAAGGATCCGGCGGGAGAGCATGACCTGGACCACGTTGAAAAGCTTGATTTTCTTGCTTATCATATTTTTGATACAGGTCTGGAGTCCGGTCAGCTCCACCGATGAACCCCATGCTAAGCCCTTCTCTTTCCAGGAGGTGAGTTGCATGGGGATGCTAGATCGAAATTCGGGGGCTGCCGCCCAGTTGGCGTCGCGCGGCTCGGTGATATAGAACCACCCCGATTGCCACCCCTTCATGGTCTCCACATAGGAGCCTTCGAGCCAGATTATGTTGGGCATCTTTCCCACCATGGCACCTCCGCACTCCGCTTGCTAGCCGACCACCACCTTCGGCTTCACGTTGAAGGTCTTTAGCCATAGGCCGAAGTGGGGCTTGATGCGGAGGAAGGCCTCGCACACGACGATAAACGCCGAGATGTTGATGATGAAATTGGGGGCCAGATCATGGAAGTCCAACCCGTAGTAGAACATGAGCCCGCAGAAAAATGGGTGGAGGGGGAATCCCAGTCCGCAGACGAAGTGAGCAAGGAATACAGCCCTCTCGTGGGGTTTCGGAGTAGGGACGATCTGCCCTGCGTCCGGGAGCCAGTGCGCAATGTTTGCGGCCAGGTTTCCGGCTTCCCGGAGCTTCGTAATGTCCTCCTCCGTAACGGAGGAGACCATCCACATGCCTCCCGCTTCATACATGTTTGGAATGGCTTTACGGAGAAGGTGAGAACTTGGGTGCTAGAGCTCGAGCATGCGAGAATGGATGAGCAGGGGAAGAAGAAGGCGTGGGTGAAAAAGAGGAATCCTTATCTCTTTATAAAGGCGGTAGAAACTGTGTGCCTCCCCACTTGCCCTGTAAAATCTCTTATTCCCCAAGCGCCGCGATTGATGGCACGGTTGGGTTACCCACACCCGTATTGATGAGAATCCCATGATAAAGGGACATGATCTTTGCTTTGACAAGACGTGCCAAGGAAACCGCCTCGCAATATGTGCAGCGGCTGGTTGAGAAAAACAGTTTGTATAATGACCGGGCTGCGACGTGATGTCACACTATGAAAAGTTGTCAGCAGATTAGATTTGTGGAATATTGTGCTCTCTACGATGGTATGTGGAATTTGTTTTGCAGAGCCGGACACGATCCTTGTGTTCAAAATCTTCTATGGAGTATTCGGAGAAGGAACCCGCCTTGCAATGCCGAAGACAATCTACGCGCCGGACTCATCATCGTTGAAGCCTAGTTCAGGGGCTACTGAGGGAGCCCTGGATTAGGGGGTCCTCGGACAGCCGGACTATGTACTTACGCCGGACTGTTGGACTATGAAGATACAAGATTTAAGACTTCGTCCTGTGTTCGGATGGGACTCTCCTTTGTGTGGAAGGCAAGCTTGGCAATTCGGATATGTAGATCTCCTTCTCTGTAACCGACTCTGTGTAACCCTAGCCCCCTCCGGTGTCTATATAAACCGAAGGGTTTAGGCCAACTCCACCGTGCGACCCCATCCTGTCCGGGCCCATCCATTTGGGGTAAAACGGACAAACCAAGCGGCCCAGCGCGCGGGAGCAAATGGACTTTTGTCCGTTTTGTGTCTGCTTTTGACCCATCTGCGACCCAAGTTTGCACCGCTTTTGGGGTGAAACAGACACCACACGGACGCGCCGGCCGTCTGTGCGTGTCCTCCCCTGGCTCGCCCGTCGGTGGCACAGGACGGGCCTTTTTCTATCCGCCCCCTCCCTCACTCCGGTCGCACCCCACTCCACTCTTCTCCACTCTTCCCCACTCTTCCCCTCGTCGCCGCCGCTGCCATTGCAGCCGTGCAACTCGAACGCGCGCTCGCCTAGCCCCTTCCCCTCGTCGCCGCCGAGCTACCCAACCACGGCCACCTGGTTTGCGCACCCGCCGGCCGGATTTGGGGCGGATCCGGTCGGTCTTG
This sequence comes from Triticum timopheevii, assembly GCA_963921465.1. Taxonomy (NCBI): domain Eukaryota; kingdom Viridiplantae; phylum Streptophyta; class Magnoliopsida; order Poales; family Poaceae; genus Triticum; species Triticum timopheevii. Next base: position 582,636,338 of record OY997268.1, read on the forward strand.
AGCTTGCCCGGCTGTGGGAGGGCGGTCCGCGCCATGGACTAGCTGGGCACCTCACCAGAAGGCCCTAGCAGGGCCGCAAGGCCACATGTAGGCAGTGGCTCGTCCTCTAGCCGCTCAGATCTGCACCGTCGGTGGTCCGCCGACAGATACATGAATGGCGGCCGGCCGGGTTCAGTGCTTGCCCAAAAGCTCACCGGCGCACCGTTGCCCCTCATCAAGTGCGACCACTGCCCAAGGATGGCCGTGCGCCGCGTGTCTACAACGCCGGAGCATCCCGGATGGGTGTTCATCAAGTGCTTAAACGATGGGGTATGTGCTCTTTTTAGCTTTAGTTTGTGCTCTCAGATTAGACTAGTTGTGCTAACTTTAAGTTTTATTGTGTAGAATGGATGCAAGTTTTGGTATTGGGAAGAAGAGTACATCGATATATTGATAGAGCAAAATTTAGTACATGTTCGTGCCCTTTTAGCTAGCCTAGAGGCTGTAGATGAGACAAGTGCACTTGTTGCTAGATTAGAAGCTAGGCACGATTTTACGTGTGAGGAAGCAACATCGACTTCTGCCTTGAAGAAGAAAGGAGGGCGCAACGTCGAGCCTCCTCCACAGATCAACAATGAGTGCATCGAGAAGGCCCTAACCAAACTCAAGGGAGCATTTATGGAAGTTGGGTATCTTCTCAAATGTATTCTTGTGGTTCTTGTTTTCTTTGGCCTTGCTTTACTAGCCAAAATGTGATGATGTATTGTCATGTACCAAAAATGAATGATGAAAAAAAGTTTAAGGACTTGCAAATAAATGTGCACGCGGACAAGATGCGGCCGAGATGCGTCCGCGCGCTGGGCGCACGGCCACCGCATCCCGGAAACTGCCCGGACACGACCCCATTGCCCTACCCAAACGGACAGAATCCGGAAAAAACGGACGTCCGTTTGGGGTGCGCGGTGGAGTTAGCCTTAGTCCGTAGGACAACAACAATCATAATCATAGGCTAGCTTCTCGGGTTTAGCCTCTATGATCTCGTGGTAGATCAACTCTTGTAATACTCATATCATCAAGATCAATCAAGCAGGAAGTAGGGTATTACCTCCATCGAGAGGGCCTGAACCTGGGTAAACATTGTGTCCCCCGCCTCCTGTTACCACTAGCCTTAGACGCACAGTTCGGGACCCCCTACCCGAGATCCGCCGGTTTTTACGCCGACAATACCCATATCTGCTCAAATATCTGTGAAGGTCAGAAAATAACGATACCTGCCGCGAGCCTCAACACTCATTGGACCGCATACATCGGTATGTATTATTTCCAATAAGTCAGTGGCTCGCTCCATTGTTCCGGAGAACAGAGTTTTATTCATCTTGCCCATGAGGCATGGTTCACAAGTATCAAATGATTCATAATCAAGTGATTCCAAAAATCCATCCGTATGGAGTTTCTTCACGTGCTTTACACCAATATGACATAAACGGCAGTGCCACAAATATGTTGCACTATCATTATCAACTTTGCATCTTTTGGCATCAATATTATGAATATGTGTATCACTATGATCGAGATTCACTAAACCATTTACATTGGGTGTATGACCATAGAAGGTTTTATTCATGTAAACAGAACAACAATTAAAATTCTCTGACTTAAAAATGAATAACTGTATTGCAATAAACATGATCTAATTATATTCATGTTCAACGCAAACACCAAATAACATTTATTTTGGTCCAACAGTAATCTCGAAGGTAGAGGGAGTGTGCGATGGTGATCTTATCAACCTTGGAATCACTTCCAACACACATTGTCACCTCGCTCTTAACTAGTCTATGTTCATTTTGCACTGTTTCGAGTTACTAATCTTAGCAACTGAACCGATATCAAATACCCTGGGGTTATTATGAACACTAGTAAAATACACATCAATAACATGTATATCAAATATACCTTTGTTCACTTTGCCATCCTTCTTATCCGCCAAGTATCTAGGGTAGTTCTGCTTCCACTGACCATTCCTTTTGCAGTAGAAGCACTCAGTTTCAGGCTTAGGTCTAGCTTTGGGTTTCTTCACGGGAGTGGCAACTTGCTTGCCATTCTTTCTTGAAGTTCCCTTTCTTTTCCCTTTGCCCCTTTTCTTGAAACTAGTGGTCTTGTAAACCATCAACACTTGATTCTCTTTCTTGATTTCTACCTTCGCCGATTTTAGCATCGCGAAGAGCTCGGGAATCGTTTTTGTCATCCCTTGCATATTATAGTTCATCACAAAGTTCCAATAACTTGGTGATAATGATTAGAGAACTCTGTAAATCACTATCTTATCTGGAAGATTAACTCCCACTTGATTCAAGTGATTGTAGTACTCAGACATTCTGAGCACATGCTCACTGGTTGAGCTATTCTCCTCCATCTTGTAGGCAAAGTACTTGTCAGAGGTCTCATACCTCTCGACTTGGGCATGAGTCTGAAATACCAATTTTAGCTCTTGGAACATCTTATATGCTCTGTGGCATTCAAATCGTTTTTGAAGTCCTGGTTGTAAGCCGTAAAGCATGGTGCACTAAACTATCAAGTAGTCATCATACCGAGCTTCCCAAACGTTCATAACGTCTGCATCTGCTCCTGCAATAGGTCTGTCACCTAGCGGTGCATCAAGGACATAATTTTCTGTGCAGCAATGAGGATAATCCTCAGATCACGGACCCAGTAGGCATCATTGCTACTATCATGTTTCAACTTATTTTTCTCTAGAAACATATCAAAAATAAACGGGGAGCTACATCGCAAGCTATTGATCTACAACATAGATATGCAAAAACTATCAGGACTAAGTTCATGATAAATTAAGTTCAATTAATCATATTACTTAAGAACTCCCACTTAGATAGACATCCCTCGAGTCATCTAAATGATCACGTGATCCAAATCAACTAAACCATGTCCGATCATCACGTGAGATGGAATAGTTTTCAATGGTGAACATCTCTATGTTGATCATATCTACTATATGATTCACGCTCGACCTTTCGGTCGCCAGTGTTCTGAAGCCATGTTTGTACATGCTAGGCTCGTCAAGTTTAACCTGAGTATTCCGCATGTGCAAAACTATCTTGCACCTGTTGTATGTGAACGTAGAGCCTATCACACCTGATCATCACATGGTGTCTCAGCATGAAGAACTTTCGCAACGGTGCATACTTAGGGAGAACACTTATACCTTGAAATTTTAGTGAGGGGTCATCTTATAATGCTACCACTGTACTAAGCAAAATAAGATGCATAAAAGATAAACATCACATGCAATCAAAATGTGTGACATGATATGGCCATCATCATCTTGTGCCTTTGATCTCCATCTCCAAAGCACCGTCATGATCTCCATCGTCACCGGCTTGACACCTTGATCTCCATCGTAACGTCGTGGTCGTCTTGCCAACCATTGCTTCTACAACTATCGCTAACGCATAGTGATAAAGTAAAGCAATTACATGGCGTGTGCATCTCATACAATAAAGCGACAACCATAAGGCTCCTGCCAGTTTCCAATAACTTTTACAAAACATGATCATCTCATACAACAACGTATACCACATCATGTCTTGACCATATCACATCACAACATGCCCTGCAAAAACAAGTTAGATGTCCTCTACTTTGTTGTTGCAAGTTTTACGTGGCTGCTACGGGCTTCTAGTAAGAACCATTCTTACCTACGCACCAAAACCACAACGGTATTTCGTCAAGTTTGTTGTTTTAACCTTCGACAAGGACCGGCCGCAATCAAATTCGATTCAACTAAAGTAGGAGAAACTGACGCCCGCCAGCCACCTTTATGAAAAACTAGTTGCATGTCTGTTGGTGGAACCGGTCTCATGAACATGGTCATGTAAGGTTGGTCTGGGCCGCTTCATCCAACAATACCGCCGAATCAAAATAAGATGTTGGTGGTAAGCAGTATGACTATCACCGCCCACAACTCTTTGTGTTCTACTCGTGTATATCATCTACGCATAGACCTGGCTCGGATGCCATTGTTGGGAATGTAGCATGCAATTTAAAAAAAGAATTCCTACACTCAAGCAAGATCTATCTAAGAGATGCATTGCAGCAAGAGGGGGAGAGTGTGTCCATGTACCCTCGTAGACCGAAAGCAGAAGCGTTTACTTAACGCGGTTGATGTAGTCAAACGTCTTCTCGTTCCGACCGATCAAGTACCGAACGTATGACACCTCCGAGTTATGTACATGTTCAGCGCGATGACGTCCCTAGAGCTCTTGATCCAGCAGAGGGTCGAAGCAGTAGATGAGTTCCATCAGGATGACGGCATGGTGACAGTGATGGTGATGTGATCTGCGCAGGGCTTCGCCTAAGCACTGCGAGAATATAACCGGAGGCGTAAACTATGGAGGGGGGCGCCACACACGGCTTGGACAATTGGTGTGTCTTCTAGGGGTGCCCCCCCCCCGATATATAAAGGAGGGAGGGAGAGGAGGCTGGACCTAGGTGTGCCCCAAGTGGGAGGAGTCCCACTTGGGCTCCTAGTAGGATCCCCCCCCCCTTCCTTTTACAGGAGGGGGAAAGGGGAAGGAGAGGGAGTAGGAGAAGGAAAGGGGGGCGCCGCTTCCACCCCTTGTCCAATTCATACTCCTCCCTGCTGGGGGGCGCACCAGCCCCTTGGGGGCTGGTTAGACTCCCTCCTATGGACCATATCTTTCCCCGGGGGGTTCCAATAACCCCTCCAATACTCCGGTATGTACCCGATACATTCCAGAACACTTACGTTGTTTGAATAACACCTTCCAATATATCAATCTTTACCTCTCGACCATTTTGAGACTCCTCGACATGTCCGTGATCTCATCCGGGACCCTGAACAACCTTTAGTTACCAAAACACATAACTCATATAATACATATCGTCATGGAATGTTAAGCGTGCGGACCCTATGGGTTCGAGAACTATGTAGACATGACCGAGACACCTCTCCGACCAATGACCAATAATGGAACCTAGATGCTCATATTGGTTCCTACATATTCTACGAAGATCTTTATCGGTCGAACCGCTATGTCAACATATGTTATTCCCTTTGTCATCGGTATGTTACTTGCCCGAGATTCGATCATCGTTATCTTCATACCTAGTTCAATCTCGTTACCGGCCAATCTCTTTACTCGTTCCGTAATGCATCATCCCGCAACTAACTCATTAGTCACATTGCTTGCAAGGCTTCATATGATGTGCATTACCGAGAGGCCCAGAGATACCTCTCTGATACTCGGAGTGACAAATCCTAATCTCGATCTATGCCAACCCAACAAACACCTTCGGAGATACATGTAGAGCATATTTATAATCACTCAATTATGTTGTGACGTTTGATAGCACACAAGGCATTCCTCTAGTGTCCGGGAGTTGCATAATCTCATAGGCAGTAGCAATAAAACTGAACGATTGTTATGCTAAGCTAACGGATGGGTCTTGTCCATCACATCATTCTCCTAATGATGTGATCACGTTCATAAAATGGCAACACATGTCCATGGCTAGGAAACTTAACCATCTTTGATTAACGAGCTAGTCAAGTAGAGGCATACCAGGGACACGGTGTTTTGTCTATGTATTCACACATGTACCAAGTTTCCGGTTAATACAATTCTAGCATGAATAATAAAAATTTATCATGAATAAGGAAATGGTGATTAGGAAGATGGTGATTAGGGAGTGTTTTGCAATACATCCTCCTCTGTTTTTACACATAGCTATAGAAGAAAATGATTTTACTTGTTGCAAGTCACGATTGTCATGCGTATTTTATGAATTCAAAAACTATAACATGTTTTTTTGCCATGGTGAAGGAGTAAATTGAACAATTAAGTTGCTAGTGAGGTGATTAAGTGATGACGGCCAATTTCCTTCTCCTTCCCCTTCTACACTTTTCTTTTTTAGATGAAGTGGTGTACTAATTATCATCAGCCTAGCCTTTTCAAAGTAAGTAAGAAAGAAAAAAACATCAGTATGAATCCTGTGATTTGGTTACCTATTTATCTAGCTTCTGGAGGATTTGCCTATATTTACTTATATCCATATAAATCATTCTATTTATGAGTGCAAGCTGATGTCACATGCAGGTTTAAGTTCTTACATACTATTCTTAATTGAGGGGTCATATTGTTCTGAACCTTTTATTATGTTTGTCACATGCAGGTTTCCTCATTCTTGTTCTCTTCATACTAATCCTTTCATACTTTGAAGGTGCTGTGATTTGGGGCAGAAGGAAGGCAAAATAGGAGGTGTTTGATTGGTGTGATAAACAGGCTTGAACCATGTCTGGGAATGTGTCGGATAGCTCAGGTACAGGTGAATCAACTGATCAGTTGTTGCAAACACCAAACAGTAGGCGAGCTAAAGTTTGGGAATACTATGAGCCAAATTCGATAGAGGTGTACAATGTCATGAAGGTCATGTGTAAGTACGTATTGTTCCATCAAATTAGCATGTAAGTCTGGGACGAGCAGCCTTAGAAACCACATTGGTGAGTCATGCCCGAAAATCAATGATGAGTCCAGAATTAGGTTTCTTGCAACAATTAAGAAAAAAACCATGGAATGTGGGGTTTGTTTTCGATGCTCAAAAGCCATCAGGTCATGATCAAATATTGCATTCATGTTGAGGTTCCATTCAGGAAGTTTGAGGATCCTTACGTTGACGAGTGGATGGACTCGATGCAGCCAACCTTTAAAGTCATTCGACGCCACACTGTTCGCAACGACTGCGTTGATGCATATGACAAATGAAGGATCAACTACGCATTGAGTTCAAGTCTCTTGATTCCCGTGTTTGTTTGACCTCAGACATGTGGACCTCTGTACAAAAACTGGGCTATGTGTGTGTTACCGCTCACTACATTGATGGCAATTTCAACCTGAAGAAGAAGGCCATATCCTTCAAAAAAGTCAAGTACCCGCACACAAGTGCGGCCATTGAAGAGACTTTGTGCAAGTGTTTGACTAAATGGGGCATCAAAAGGAAATTGTTTACTTTGACCTTGGACAATGCATCAAACAACAAACCGGCAGTTGACTCATTTGTGCAACATCAAGACCATGACATGTTGTTTGGTGGCATGGATTTTCATGTAAGGTGTTCGGCACACATCCTTAATATATTAGTTCAAGATGGAACAAGATATGTGCACAAGATCATAGAAAAAATTCGTGAACTTTTAAGGCATATCGCTTCTTCGCCTTCAAGAATTCAATCCTTCAATGCGATTGCCACAAATTTGGATCTTCTTGAAAAGGTTGGTGGCATAAATCTTGATATTGCAAACCGTTGGAACTCTACATATCTAATGATTGGAGAAGCTCTAGAATACAAGGGAGCCCTCAATAATTATGCAAGTGGCAATGGTGAAATAGCACCACACAATGTGGAGTGGACTAATGCTGAAGTAATGTGTGCATTTCTAAAAGATTCTGAAGAAGCGATGAAGTTAGTATCAGCCGATAGAACACCAACAACCCATCTTTTTTTGCACATGGTGTTGTGTATCCGCCACACGCTAAGGGACCCTCAGTGGAGCATGAGTGGAACAGTGTCAAACCTTGTCTATGCTATGGGCCAAAAGTTTGAGAAATATTGGAAAGAGTCAAAACTGAATGTTGCAGTTGTCATTGCAACGGTGTTAGATCCAACAAAGAAATCTGACTTCTTGGAATTCTTCTTTGAAAAGTATTGTGAAAATGTGGATGATATTGACAAGTGTCTAGAAGGTGTAAAAGACAGATGAGGCAGTATTATGAGAAATACGAGGAAGCCAGAAGAACCACCGAGCACTCGGTATCACGTCAAGTCAGCGCCAATATGGGATCACCGTTCTTGGCAAAAGGACGCTAGAAGAAGAGTTTGCTCAATACAAGTCAAGAAGAAGGTCCTACATGCAACCATAGTCAGAGATGGACATGTATTTGGAGGAAAATTTTGAAAGCACCAAGGGAAGTTTTGATATTTTGATTTGGTGGAAAACACATGCTGAAAAATATCTTGTGCTCTCAACCATGGCTCGTGATTTCCTTGCAATACCTCTTAGCACCGTGTCATCTAAATCAGCATTCAGTTGCAGTGGAAGGACTTCAGGAGAGACACGATGCTCAATGACACCCGAAACACTTGAGGCATTAGTTTGCGAAAAAGATTGGCTGATCAAAATTTCAAATGATGAAGGTATGATACTAATTTCTCACTTTAGTTTGAGGAGCAAGCTTTATGTTGCTTAACATGTATTTTGAATGTGCAGGTCCAAGCAATATGGTTTAATGGAGAAAAGGTTTAAGAGCTAATGATATCAATTTGGAAAGTTGAACAATACCATCCCTTGGTTATTTTTCCTATTCCTAAGGAACAATATCATTTAGGGGAAATATCATAGAACCTGATCTATAAGGAATACATCAGTAGTTAGTTAAGATGGTCGTGGTTTGGGCTATTTGGCATGAAAGGATTGCTCGCATCTTCGACAATAAAATCACTCCAATTCTGCAGGTCGTCCACTAGCTTAAGACCGATGATGGGTTCTGGTCCAGGAAAATTTAGGTTCTCTTTTTTAGTGTAGTTTGTTCGGTTTCCCTCTGCTGCTCTCTCTTTCAACCTCCCTCTGTTGAAGATCCTCCCTCCAGAAAACTACTGCTCCTTTTCTTCCCTCAACTTTGGTGTTGTTGCTCCTCTTTGTCTCTTTCTCTTTGAAATTTCGGTAGTATTGAGATGTATTTTGGTGCATCTTTACTCTAGAATTATTGATTGATTATTTTGAAAGTGTTTGCAGTGTGTAGTAGATACAGTATATGGATGTGGTGTCAATGTTGCTGTTGGAGCTTGGAACGGCTTGAGAACCTGAAGCCTCTTATTGCACATTTTTTTCCAAGACAGTTTTTGTTGTTCAGAAGTGAGGAATAGAATTTGTCTATGTGAATCAGCAGCAGACTCTTGTGACCTGGTGCTTCAACTATGTGAATCAGTTGATTGAGTGATAATTTGCAACAGATGAGTTGTATCGTCTGAATTTAATGTATGCATGCAGCACTTAATGGTATTATTGTACAATTTGTACTGAGCATGCATCGACAGTAGCCAGTAGGAGTGCTCAATGCATGCATCAACAGCTATCTATGTGCACATGTCCATAGTTTCAAACTTTGGGATCAAACCGACTCTAGGGAATGGACTGGATTGGTTTGGCTTAAAACACAAGCAGTTGCAGTTTGGTTTGGGCTATAGCACCTAAAGTTTTGATTGTTTTGGTTTGATTGCTGGACTTGTGCATGTGTGGGTTGGTCTGGATATGGTTTGGATTTCAAACTATTCCCAGGTTTAAGTGCACCTCCTTGAAGGCCTTGTCAGTCCTCACCCCACTAGCTTTGATCTCACATATCTTGTTAAGCGTGAAAGTGGAGAGAAACGACTGCCATTTTATGTTGTTCCGCTGCCATCCTTCTTCTCCTTCGTGGCTGCCTTTTGAGCAGCAGCGTGAGCAACGACATTGGGTCGAGCCAGCACAAAATGGAGGAATCGTAGGCGGTACCTCGAAGCCCCAAGCTACACTACAACTACTCCTCAAGCCCCAAGTGGACATACGACGAGAGCTCGGAGTATAGACAAGCATTCTATGTTCATCCCCATGTACACTACAACTACTCCTCAAGCCCCAAGTGGACATACGACGAGAGCTCGAGCATGTGCCATTGGACTCGAGGTAAACTCGCTCCTATCCAAACCTTCACTTTCCGCATGTGAGACATGTATGCTACCTCAAGCGTGAACCTTGGGCATACTCAGGTACACCCAAGATGATCATGGAAGAGCTCAGAGTATAGGACAATCCACCATAGATACGGACCAAGAGGTGCCACAAGTGGAGTCGTCGTGGAGCTACAGTGGCCGGACATCAAGTCAAAGCTCGAACACCCGGCACCAACAAGCAGAGGAAACCCAGAGGGAAACTAGCGCCAGGCGACTCTACAGCGACCGGACATCCGACGCCTGTCGACCGGACGGGCATCCAACATCACTTTGGAAATCCAGTGCCGGCTATCCAGAGAAGGAGAGAATTCGACCCGCAACTAGGCCGGACACCCGGCGCCCCACGAACGGCCGGACATCCGGTACCTGTGCTAGCATCGGCTGAGGTGCCTTGTAATCCCCTCTCTCACCCCATCTCTCCCTACACTATAAATAGACCGTCTCCTCCCTCTTGCTAGGGTTAGCAAAGTGATAGCTTATATTATAGAGAGAGAGAGAGAGCTTTGCTCATATCTACCCCTCCCATGGAGATCAAGCCTCCATGTGAGAAGACCCCCACTAGTGGGTATCAAAGACCCCTTCTAGGGAAGATCCATCCCTAGAAGGAGGGTAAACCTACTTCCAAAGAAAATTTGCTTGTTATGTTTTCGAGTCAAAGAATAGAACACTCGCTCACTTGTTTTATCATATACTCATTTTGTGTGCCTAAGTTGTTAATCAAGGGATGTTGATGGTCATATGTTTGATTTTGACGAATACATCCATGGTCAAGTTTCCATATACTTTCTGAAGTTAAGGAATATTTCCAAGTGATGGTGAACTTCATATAATGTTGTAAACCTATGTGTTCTCCTCTTTGAACTTACCAAGTTTCCGTGTATGTTTTTGTGCTATTTTGCTTGGCATTAACACAAAATATCTTTCAATAGTGACTCCAAATTGTTGTAGTTGCTCACTCTTCACGAAGGTGCTCTACCTGATCACGATTGTTTTGTTTATTTGTTCAGCAGTATGCAGCAACACATATTGTGTTAGGCGTTATGGAAGGTGATGCTGAGAAACTTGTCGAGCTGGAGTAGGACTGGAAATTATGGTAGCGATCTAGGGGATATGAATGATAGAAACCAAGGGAGATGATGGTGACGAGCGAAGGAGAAAGACGGGGAGATGAGGAGGGAGGGAGGGAGGGAGGTGATGAAGCTGAGAGAAAGGAGGGAGACACCAAAGGAGTTGGCATATGATGAAAGCGAAGTTGCGCTCCAAGGCTAGATCGTGATCATGTTGCGACTGTTCCCTTTTCATCAATGCTCGCGTTTATTGTATTTTTTTAAAGTCCACAACTTTGACAACTCTCCACAATTGTTGTCGAGGAAGATGGTAAACTCATTTAAGATGATCATTGGGGCTATTGTGAAGCTCAATGTTTGGTGGAGCATTCTGGTGATAAACAGGACATGCCATTAGACATGAGTAACCGATAAATTTTTACAATCACTTCCACTTTTTGTAGGAACATTGGATATAATTGATTTGGTAAAGAAAATGATAGAAGAGACTATGCTTAATGTGGATCTTTAGGTGAAGGAGAATTACATCATTGTGATATGAAATAGTTGTTCATTGATTGTTTGTTTAAGCTGTTGAAACATGATTGATGTATGATGATAAATTTGCGATGTGAAGTATGTATCTAAGAGTATCGTTCTTTGATTTATCAGTTTTGTGAAACCTCATGTGCGTGATTTTGTTGTTTTTGCGTCAGTCACTTTTTGCATTGCAGGAGGTCGAAGGTATGGACGGCAAGGCCGAACCGTGTACGAGTGGGAGCCGGCGGGAGCGAGTCCGAAACTTAACCGAGGGGCGCCCAACACGACGGTGGGGGAAGGTCGAGGGGAGAGCGGTTAGACCTAGGTAGGCCACGGGGAAGGAGGAGGAATCGTCGCAGGAGAGGAGCAAGAAGGTGTGGGAATAACAAGATGAACATGTGACGCTGTGCTCGCCGTTGAATATTGATCTGATGGCCAAAAGTATAAGGGACGGGCACGAGAAGTTCGGCACGGTGCGAGTGTGAGGGTGCGCCGTGCGGCGGACCTGCGCGCATGGACCTGACGGGAAGTGCTTTCGTTCCGACCTGCACGTGCTATCGGGACTGCTACGATAGCTGTGCCATTGGCAGGTGGCATGGCGTGCGCCCAGAGCGCGCGCCCCGGCGCCACCGCTGCACCGAGAGTGGCCGAGCGGGCACCCACTTGGCGTCCATGCATGCACCCACGCCCGTCTTTCATGCCAAGCTTAAACGGCCATCGACCACCTGCTTCTGCCGCTCTGCAAGGTGACTGTTTTCTGCTAGAGATCCTCCTGATAACCGAGCCAGGCCTCGTCCCTCCAGCACAGCTTCCCAGCGAGCCATGCCCTGCGACGACAAGTGCGGCTGCGCCATGCCGTGCCCGGGCGGCGCCGCTTGCAGGCACGGTGGCCAGGCCTCATCCTGCCCAGTTCTTACTCAATCCAGCGTCGCTACGTGATGTTCCTCGTGCTGAATCTGACGTGTGTACATGCGCGTGTCTCTTTGGGCAGGTGCGCCGGGAAGAAGCAGAGCAGCGGCGGAGGGGCGGTGCCGGTGAACCCCGCGGCCGTGGGCACACCACCTGCACCTGCGGCGAGCACTGCTCCTGCAGGCCGTGCTCCTGCGGCCGGCTCGGCTCCGGCAACGGCGCCGGCAGGGCCGACTGCACCTGCGGCCCCACCTGCACCTGCGTCGTCTGCACAGCCTGATCAATCCATCCATCGTACTCGTAGCCTACGCCTACCGTGTGTTGCTTCAGATGTACTGTACCACCAGTGTTACCTGCTCTGTCAGTCCACTCATGGCATGAATAAGAATCCTTCATCTTCAGTCTCCCTGTGCATTTTCTCTGGACAGATATCTTCGGTATCCTTCCACGCACAAGCGCGCACACACACACAAGCTTAGTTACATCTCCCACTCACTCAATCACCAACATCTCATCACAAATCCGTCAAAAGCACTCCGAAGAAACACAAGAAGAACAGAGAAAACACACCCCAAAATGTACTGTACAAGTATGCATGCTCTGAACACCAAGCTCAATCACACAGTCAGTCAGTCAGTCCCCTACGTTGAGCAGCACGTCCCACAGCGTCTCGTCGACGAGCTCCGACAGGATCTCCGCCTCCATCTCCTCGGCTATCCCGTCGACGTCGTCGCGGAACACGCCGCTCCAGGGGGACACACCCATGTCGCGGCCGATGAGCCCGTCCACGGAGTTGGCGTCGCCGTCCACGCTCGGCGGCTCCAGCCACGTCTGCACGGACCTCCACAGCCCGTCGAGCAGCCTCTTGTCCGCGGACGCTCTTCTCGGCGGCGCCGCGTACCACTTGCTGAACACGCACAGTGTCGTCGAGCCCCGGGCGGCTCCGGGCAGCGCCTCGTTTATCAGGTCGAAGAGGAGGCGGTGGTCGACGTCATGGACGGAAGCTGATTCCGGAGGTGGTGTCGAGGAGGTGACTTGCTCGAACGCCCACTTGGGGATCGGCTTGATCGGTTGGCAGGTTAACGAGAGGTGATCGCCGGAGTTCTGGCCGTGCATGCCGGCAACGACGAGGACGGCTCTGATGAAAGCTTTTGTCGGGTGATCCATCTCGGCCGTGTCGTCGTCATCCTCGTCCTGGACTGCTGAACTTGCTTGTGGGATTTCTTCAGCTTGATCTTGCTCCAGCCATGAAATTCCTGGTTCTGAGATAACATTTCGTCAGTAACATAACCCCTGAACATTATTCTGAAGAAAATTCAGACATGAGCAGCAGTTGCTACTGCTCTACTTACCAGAAGCACTTGAGCTCGCCGCCGGCTTCAACGGAGACCGGTGCTCACCGAAGGAAGCCTCCAATGGCGATACGGGGCTCGGGTAACCTCCCCGGATCATCATGTCATCAGGCGGGCTGCTGCACCACGACGCCGGGCTCGGCGGCACCTCGGTGGAGTTCTCCTGAACAATCCAATATCAGATTGACGGCATTGACTCTGAAACATCAGCAAAATGTATTTGATCCATCACGGAGATGCCCCTCACCTGCAGGACGCCGGGGTGGATGAGGACGGACGGCGCGGTGACCAGCGTGCCCATCGGCGGGAAGTCGTCGAGGAAGAACGATGACGACGACTCGTCGGCGGCGGCGGAGTGGAGCTTCTTGCCGAACAGCTTCGCTCTAAGCCCGAGGTTCTGCCGCAGGTTGGACACCTTCCCCTTGATGCCGAACCCGTCCTTCCTCCCTTTCGGCGCCCTCTCCTCCTCCGGCGACGGCCGTCCGCCGTAGTAGTCCCCGTGTCCCTCGTGTTTCAGCTGCACCCGCGCTCCGGCGAGCACCCGCGGCTCCCCCTCCGAGAGGAACTTCACGAAGTTCCCGGACACCGGCGCCGAGAACGACCTCATCAGGTTCCTCGGCGACGCCGACTCATCGGAGGAGTCGACGACCGCCGCCGTAGCGGAGTTCTTGTACCACCCGTGTCTGAAGGACCGGACTTCGGATGACTCGATCGCGCGCTTCTTCTCCTCCTTGCTCCTGATCTTCTTGTCGCCCTTCCTCGCCACGTCGCGCCTCGGGCTCGTCGGCTTCGGCCGCGGCTCTTCGTCCCACGGCGAAGACGACGGCGTCGAGGCGGCCGGCCGTCTCCGGTGAGATCCGAACGGCGGCGGCTGGTCGGCCTCCGGCTCCCTCCTGAGCACGTTCCTGAGCCGGTCGGAGAGCTGCTTCCTGGCGTCTCTGCAGATGTAGTCCATCTGGCTCTGCACGTCGCTGCTGCGGTACGACCGCGTCGACTCCGACCGCAGCAGCGCCGGGTGGTGCATTTCCTTGGTGACGCTCTCCCTGATCTGGTCGGCTATGTTCCGCGCGATCTGCTTCGGGTCGGCGGGGACGTCGCCGCTGCCGGCGGGCCACCGGTCGGCTGCCCTGTCGTCGGGGGCCATGTGCCCTTCGAGCTCGATCTTGAGCCGCATCTTCACCTCCTCCAGGAACGCCTCCATGTTGTTCTCGTTCTTCATCAGCTCCGGCGATCCCAGCGACGACTCGTCGACGTCGTCGGCGCTCAGCTCTGGGCAGGGCTTCAGGATCACGATCCTCGTCGGCGACAGCGGCTTCTCCTCCTCCTCGTAATAGAATCTCGAGAGCGGCAGCCTCGCGGAAGAACCGTCGTCCGCGCTCGTCAGAGAGAACGTCCGGCTGCCGGAGATCGACGGGCCGCCGCCGCCGCCCTCCTTGCCCCTTCTTCTCCAATGCGCGTCGCCAGTGCCATTGTCGTGCACGCGCCTGTGGCCATCTCTCCCTCTGCGATCCTGCTGGTGGTACCTGTACGGCACGATCTCCGAGGACCTATCGCCGTCGCCGTCGTCAACGTGCCGGCTGTCCAGCTCCAGAGCCCTGGACTGCTCCCACACCTTGCTGGCCTGCCACGCCGCGAACTCCTTCTTGAACTTCTGCAGCTCCTCCTCCTGCGGGTGCTCCCGCGGCACCGGCTTGCTCCACCCATCACCACCACCACCACCACCATTACTCCTCTTAGTCAGCTGAGCAAGAATCTCCCTCTCGTCGTCGCCGGCGTCGTCGAAGGTGTAAATTTCCTGTTTCGCCGTGTGCCGGACAGGATTCTTCTGCTGCGCGAAGGAGACATGCTTGGTCGGCACCGGCCTCGCGACGATCATCTCCTGCCTCGCATCATCAGCGTGGGTGACGAGCTCGGAGTTCATCGGCGGCGAGTCCATGCCCATCAACCTGGCGATGACGCTGGGCACTCTCTTGTGCCCTTCATTTTGCCTGAAGGACGCGTCCTCATGGATCAGCTTCTTGATGGGGGCCGAGGAGGATTTGGGGTACTGCCTCATGCTGTTGCAAGAGTACTGCAGAGAGTTGTACATGAAACTTGGTCAGGACACACCACAAAAGCAGTAGCACTAATCTAGTTTGAAGAACAATGCCGGCAGCTCAACATGGCCTCCTCCTACTTATTGATGGACAAAAGATGGCAAGCAATGATGCAGAGGATGGCCAGGTAATTAAGGGGCAATGTGATTGTGCCCAGCAGTAGATGGTGGTCTACTGTTTGTTTGACAGCATTATTAATAGGTGTTTCGTGCTGTCCTCTCGGGCAACAACAGTCAGGTACAAGTACACCTAGCAGCAGAGCTGCCAAGGACGGACGGACAATACATATCATCTGTCAAGAAAGATCTACCCACCTAACTGAAAATTGCACAGTACTATGTGACTGGAATGAAAGGAAAAAAAGGGAATTCCAGGTCCTTTTTCTGGAAACAAAATAATTTACCAGATGCATGCATACAAGGGGTCGGGGAAGAAAATGATGCAGTGAATTAGTCTGACAGAGAGAGAGAAAGAACAGGGAAGGGGATTGTACTACTCACCGGGACGTCCTCTTGGAAGACGCCGTAGCTGTGGGGCGCCTCCATGGCGAACTCCATGCTGTTCCTCGGAGCATCGAACCCTGCAATTAAGCCCAAGGACGATCTATTAAACTTGCTGCGAACCCAATCACCAACCAAGACGAAAATGGCGCGCAGAGGTTCCTAGAGATGGTCGAATTTCGGAATTCAGCATGTATGTATGTATGTATGTACCTTGGCCCGGCTGCCTCTTGCTGTTGCTGGCCGTCCACTTCTTGGAGGTGCTGGCCTGGGAGAAGTCCAGGTACTGCATCATGGTCACAACTGTCAGAGAGATCCTGCAGTCTGCTTCGATGGCGAGGCTAGGATCTTATCAAGGCCGGTTGGGATTGACCTCGCTACCCTGTAAAATTTTGTAGGAAATCAAGTCATACTTTCACCTTCTTTTCTTCTTCTCTGGCAGAAACTAGAGAGTAATCTAGCAGAGATTTCTCATTAGCAAAATTACAGAGTAATCTAGCAGATATTGCAGAGCATTTACTCAAAAAAAAAGAGAAATTGCAGAGTAATCTAGCATGTAGTTTAAAAAGAATTTGGGAGGGAAGCAAAATTCAACGGAATCGATCCTCCAAAGAGGAGACGCCGGAGGAAATAAGGAACCAAGTTCCTGATCACCATGCAGCTAGTAAGTCAGGTTCATGAGAGGAAGCAGAGGAGGAGATGAACAGGAGAGGATGGGCGATGGTCCGGAGGCGTCAACGTGGGTGGTGGGGAAGCTGAGCTGCCGAAGCCCCACCACGTGCACGCAGATCGCACGCATTTCCTCCAAGAACAAGGAACGAACCAGACGCAAATGCTAGTAATAAACAAGAAGAATCAACCAAGAAGAAGGAGGCATCATGGACAAGGAACGAACCGATGAATCGGCAAGAAGAGCATCCAAGGGATCGATCTTCCCGGTGCCGCCGGCGTAGGCACGCCACCTCGCCGCGTGCAGCTCTCGCCGGCGAAGAACCACGGCTAGCCGGCCGGCCGTCGCCCGGCGGGTCAGTGAAGAATGCCTTGTAGCCCCCGCGGAGGAGCAGAGAGAAGAGAGGAGATGGCGCTACGCGAGCCTGCTCGAGCGTTATGAATGGCGGTAGTTGTAGTGGCGGCAAGCGGGACAGGAGCCCATGCCATGCATATGCATATGCATGGACGGGACGGGACGGGGCGGGAGGGAAAGCAACAGCCGGGACAGCGAAAGCCTCGCCAAAAGCTAAGCCTTCCCCGGCCGCTTTCCCACCCTGCTATTGGTTTTCCGTTTCCCCCTCGCTGTGAATAACTTGTACAGTAAACGCCATTGCCATCGTGCTGCTGCCATTTCTCCAGGCTCCAGCCGCCGTGTTAGCGTCTACCTGTTGGACGTTTTCAGCGGATGCCGGGGGAGATTCCCCCTGGCGTGTTTTTTAACAGTATACGCTGGTTTTTTAGGGTTTATTAATGACAGTGTTATGTGATTGATTGAAGAGGACAGCTTGGTGCTGCGAGGACTCCCTCTCTGGCTAGCTAGAGAGGACTAGGAGTGGTTGGTGCGGCACACGCTTTCCGTTACCCGGCCCGCACGAGCGGAGGCCGTTCCATTTGGCGCCGTTGTGCTGCGAGTGCTGCCTCCTCGTCCGTTTCCGTCCTGGACAGCCCTGTGCGGGCTGGCCTTCATAGAATGGATCATCATGTGGGAATTGGATGAGAAGGATGTACCAATTCTCTCATCTTTTAATTAGTATTATTACTAATATATTAATAAAAGGTGGGAGAATCGTTCCAGGCACCCAAAGCCCGCCGTACAGCAAATCCGCCAAGGCCAAGCTTAGAAAAATGGCCACATTTGGGCGGGTGGAATGGAACTCGCAGTAGTCCCAGTTTGCACCGTGTGTCCGCAACTTAGAAATGATTGTTTTGATGGTGATAACACGCGCGATCTGCCTAACTATATGTGCCCGAGTGATGATCGACCGGGACGGGCATCCGGCCTCATACTGCCCTGCGTCGTTCTCAACAACCTAGGCTACTCTCCGTGGCATGCCGCGAGCGAGCGATACGGCCGGAGAAAAGGCAAAGCGTACGCCGTACCGTACCACGCGGTGGTACAGCACGTACGTATCGCATCGTAGGCGCGGCGCGAGACGTACATTACCAGCAGGTCTATCGACGTGGAGTGGCAGCGGCAGCGTCACCACGGCTGTTTGCTGGTGACCACGCAGCCGGAGCCGCCGAGCACCGGCCGCATTGATTCATTCAATGGCGATCTCCTCCCCGACCGGCAGGGGTACAGCACCACCGGCGCCACCACGCCCCACGCCCACGCCGTCGGCCGATGGGGTGGGATCCCCCGGCCGGACCAGTGTCGTGCATGCGCCAGTGCCCCACGCGCGACGGCGACGCGCGGAAGATTTCCGCGTCGCCTCAGCTCACCACACCGGAATGTCCCTCGCACATGCCCGCGCACATGCGCCTGCCCTGCCTTGACCCGGCCGGCTCAGCGTCAGCAGCTAACAACTGTCTGCTCTACGCCTTGTTTACTAGTTCTACTACTAGCTACTGATGGTCTGATCTCTGATGGACGTGGCTGGCTGGCTGGCTGGCTTGGGGTTTAGTTAGTTGGTTAGCGGCTGCCACTGGCCAAAGCCAGCGCCGGCCGGTGCGTGCTGTGAGTGATAATAATACAAAGGGGCGTGTACATTACATCGGAATGGTCCATTATGGTGCGGTATGATGGCCATGATGCGGTAGTGGGCATCATATGCCCTGTATGTACTATTATTGTTGTCAAGGTCGCCTCCTCCTTAATTCTCTGCTCAATATACATACTACATGTATGTGTCTGACCGAACTACTGCCAACTGACACAGATACTGCAGTTCCACACACGCCCATGCTTCATTCCTTTCTTTGTTCTTTTACTTGACATGTTTGCCCCCACCCACAGTCTAGTGTAAACTAAAAATTCCATGGCATTTGATTGAGAGGTGTTAGGAAAAGAAAAACAGGGATTGGGCCGGAGATCAAACCAAGATACACAAATGGGCAGCCGCTGCTTTCGGTAGGAAGACCGAACCTCTTTCTGTTTTGTTTAGTTTGGTTGGGGCTATGGTTGGTTATCAAATGCATGACGTGCGCGCATGCACGCCCATCATTCCTCCTTACTAGACTAAGCATGCAGAGGGGCAGGGAAAATCATGCCGCATCCATGCTGGGGTTTATAAACTACCCTACCCAGCAGAAAAAAAGAGAGAGGAGCTTATAAACTAGTTAACCCTGTGACCCCTCCTGGATCAAGACATCACATGGTGGGGTGCCCCATCGAATCAATACCACTCCCTCCCCTCCCCACAGCCCACATTGCCTAAAGTCAAGGGCGATAGGGCAATCGCTGTGCTGTCGACCCACGCTGAGTTAACCACCTAAGACTACTCTTATCTATTCTTCAGCGATATTATCCTACAGCACAACGGTAATGTGAACACACACAAGTCGGCAAATGCTTGTGAGTTATCACAAGTCGAGGATTGTTTGCTCATTTTTGAATTGCTGCAGAGACTAAATTCAAGGCTATGGGTTCGAGAAATTTCTTCATAAATAGGCTCGTAGGTTCGACCAACCTTTGTGTATTTGTCCATGGAGCCCTCTTCGGTTCTTCCAGCTCCATCTCACGTCCATGGCGCATGTATCCGGTCCGCAACTCTGCATCCGCATAGATCTGCATGTACAAGCACTTACCTTTGCATATAGGGGCGGGCCGCCGTATCTCCCAAGAGATTGCCTTGAGCTTTCTGCCTTCAAAAGCACTGCCAACAAGTGTAAAGGAGCATCCAATAGTTAAAACACCACCATAAAAAAAATCAGCCCAGATGGTCCTCGAATCACTTGCAATTTGCTAATATAAGCAAGCAGACTCGGAGCATTGGCGTCTAATGGCGTCTTTCTGCAGGGGCTTAAAGGGGAACCGGGTCTCCTAGGTTGTAAAGGCGAAGCCATGATCAGCGCAGCGCGCTTTTAATTCCGCGCCCACCTCAATGAATAATAGCTTGTTGCATCTTCCGGTGAAAATTCCCGCCGATCGTTCAGATCAGGAGAGCCCCCACAACAACATGTTTTCATGTGAAGCTGCTGCCTGCTTCTGGGGTAAGCAATGCTGCACTACAAGGTGTCTGAGCAGTAGTGGTCCAGAAGACTCTAGAACAATTGTGAATGTAGGGGCAAGGACCCATCAATCATCTCTTTGCCCGGTCAGACGGTAACCTATGCATGAGTTTTACATGCATCTTGTTACGGAATTGATATATCAAACTTGTTGTACTCTGGTTTGTTTATAGGCGCGATCATTGTGCATGACTGCTGCTGCTGGATTCTGAGATATAAAACCAGTCTGCTCTTTTTTAAACAAAAATGGATGGACTGGGATCTGCATGTGCTGTGCTTTGTAATCAGAAATCATATCTCAAATAAGATTTATTTTGATTGCCAAACTACTAAGGGATTGCCTATTAATAAGTTGCCTGACCAGTCATATGCCTAAACCACCATCCCAACCTAACTTCATTTATAATCTACAGATCAGAGAGTCCAGTTACTTTGATAAAAATTAACAGTTTCTGCAGCTTCAGGCCAAATGCATGCAGTTTTGGGTGACTAAGATTTACACAAGATCCAGGACTGCGAAAATAAGCAAAACGGTTATACAAATTGGCCAGTCTTCGAGTCTAACAAATACCTTGAAATAACAGAATGTCCCACCTCCCGCAGGAATAGACCTAAATCATCTCAAAGTATTCACAGTTCAATTGGTCATTATCAATCATCATTACAGCTTGCAAACTCTCACAAAGAGAAGCCGCAAGTTCTTAT
The DNA here is from genome assembly GCA_963921465.1 of Triticum timopheevii. Taxonomy (NCBI): domain Eukaryota; kingdom Viridiplantae; phylum Streptophyta; class Magnoliopsida; order Poales; family Poaceae; genus Triticum; species Triticum timopheevii. The sequence goes on from OY997268.1 coordinate 582,657,430, forward strand.
CGGCGAGGATATCATTTGAAGTGTCTCTATCAAGTTATGTCATATGCATTCTTACTATTCATCTAGGCAGCAACTTGGCCATCTTTCACCAACAGTGCAAGAGTAAAAACAACATGAACAACTAACAATAGCAAGCAATTGTCCAAATAATGTGAAGTGTACAGTGGGGAAGGGAATACCAAGCTGGAGTTATCATTCATGAGCCCACTATATGCAAAACAATGATGGCCTATAAGTAAAACTTGGGCAGATCATTGATGCTTGTTGTAGAGGTCACCACATGCTTTATTACGAGCTATAACTGCTGTGATTGAATGTGTATACATGATTGAAGAACCAAAGGAAACCCCCGAAAATTGAAATGCTTATTATATATTAAGATTAACCAGTAACGTACACGAAAATAACTTGCCGAGTGGTCTATCCATAGTCAGTGAACATGCAAACGATGACTCAGCCATGCAGGTACACCACTTGAAGACATAACTAGACTGTATGTTACAAGCTAATGGTGGGCTATTACAGAAGTAAAATCTCTATTGTTCTACCTTCTTTTGCTCAAAGGAAGATGTAATTTTCTGCATTACCCAAGACAAACAAAATCATCACGATAAAAGGGTAGCATGTCACCTCTTCTGCATCAATCTGCTCAACTGACTTGTACATACACTCTCTTGGTATCCTGTTACCAGCATTTGAGGTAAGAAAAACTTCTCCAATCTGCTCCTAATTCAGGTATTCACCTCTTCTGCATCAATCTGCTCAACTGATTGTAGATACTCTCTCTCATGGTATCCCTGTTGCCAGTATTTAAGGTGAAAACATCTGCTCCAGGATGATTCCTCAACCTTGCGACTGCATTTTATAGGGGAGAATGTTTAGTCACGATCCAAGGAGAAACAATAGACAGAAGATTGACTCGCATGCGTCTCAGAAAAGGATGGGGTAGTAAAAATATATCTTGTTCCCATGCTGGAGATATCTGTTGATTTCTTATATGTGTAACACAGCATACTTGGGTACACTGTAGCAATCGTTATAAAAATGTTCCCATGGATGAACCGGGTACTAAAAGACAACCATTGCAATGCTCTTTATACAATATCATGTACAGTCAAGCTCCCAATTTGGAAAAAAATGGTACCTCCAGGAATGTCTCGGCCATATCTTGGTAGTGGTATGGTGGCCAGCACAGGGATGTTGGACTCCATAACTCTCATCACAGCAGGGAAAAATGCTGAACTGAACAACTCCATTTTACCCACTTCATCAATGATGAAGAGATCTGTGTCTTCTTTGACCTGAAAAATCAAAAAGAAATATAAAGCTGTTAGCTACATTTCGAAAGTAAATGGTGATCTGACAGACTGATCTAAATCCTGGGTTCATGATTATCACACGTCTGGCATGTATGAACAAACTAGCAATCTACCATTCAAAATAAGGTGAGGGAAATATCTCAGAACTGCTTACCTGCAGCTCAGGCAATGCTAGCGATTCCAAAGATGCTACATCTACTTTGTACTTCCCAACAGTAGGCCGTCTAACAGACTCAGGGCTGCAAGATACCACAAACTTAGATGCCATGATCCGCTAAGATAAAATAGTTCAATGAGCATACATAAGGATAGAATCAGCAAAGCATTAAAATATACGAATTACCTAACAGAGGCCATAACTTAAATCTTGTCAGTGAGCTTGATTAGAAGCTATACAGTACCATGACAGAAAACAAGACACAGAAAGACACAAAATTAGGTGACAGACACTTTTTGAGCTATGTATTCTAACTAATTGTAATTCTGCATGGAAGAAGTGTGCCAGAATGAGAAGAGCCAAAATCCATATGATTCGGATTACTGCAGTGGCATTAACTAGTCTCGCATACAGTGGAATTTCGAAATCAGATGTGTATTGACAAATCCAAGACATATGCAAGGGGCCTGACAAGCTGAATATCGGTGTCAGTGGGAATTTTTCCACCATCAGTGGCATTTCAACCGTAAGCAAGTGCCACAAAAGTGCAACATAGACAGGTTTAAGGAAGTTTTAGAATGTGCCATCACTTGGAAGTTTTAGAATGCACCACAGACATGGATTTCAATAATAATTGCAGGCAAGATGCTTGAAACTAGATGCATTTGGCTCAAGCGTATAGATAATCTATCGTCGTATATATGCTAACGAAGGAATTCAAATCAAGCATAGGGGCAAGCTGAGGGCAACCTTGAAATCCTGGAGGATGCGAGCGGTCCGCTTCGCCCGTCGAGCGTCACGACCTCGAACCCGACCCTCTCCCCATTCTCCCTCACCTCCCCTGCAAACAGAAAGCACGACGGGGAGTGAAATTTCTGGGGGCAAACTGCACGGGCAAACGAATCGGAGATCGGAGTTCGAGGGGGGCGGTACGGGTGTAGAAGCCGCGCACGGCGAGGTGCGGGTGGGACGACCTGAGGGTTTCCAGCACCCGCATGACCAGCGTCGTCTTCCCCACGCCCTGCAGGCAGCGGCGGCCGTTAGCCGCTTGTCCAGGCGGGAGGAGGGTTTTGTGCGGGGTTCGATGGATTACTGCTTACCGGTGGGCCGGTCACGAGGAGACATCTCGATGGCGCGGCGGCCATCGGCGAGGCAGGCGGCGGTGCCGGGTGGCGACGGCGGCCGCGGCTGGGTGGTGCGGTCTGTGGCGCCGTCCAGACTGCCTCCCGGCCCAAACGATAGACAAAACGGGCTATGCGGGCCGCGAAATGCGCATGCGGATATTCTTCTATGAAAGAAGTATACAAATCACCCTTAAATCCTCTCTTTGGGATACATACCCCCTGAACTCAAAACCGGAACAAATAACACCCTCAAATCATCAAAACCGGGTTAATAACCCCCTTGAGTAGTTTCTGTCTAATTTTAAGTGGTTTTCATCCCCATGATGCTGATTAGGCGGTGACTGGGCAGAAAACGCTGAGTGGGTCCCATTCAGTTGCCTCTCTCTCCTTTCTTTCCTTTTCCCCTCGCTCCCTTTCTTTCTTTCTTTCTCATCAATCGCAGGCGCCCTCCGCTGCCGTCGCCGTTGTTTGCAGCCCGTCCACTGTGCAGACTCTCTGGGTTCACAAGATCAAAAGCAACAGATTAACATGTGCACACGCACAGAATTCAGATATACACCATTATTTTATAATTCAGAATTGGTAACTGCATGACTAGTACTACAACCCCAAAACTGGGAGGAAATACTACTAATTTTTCAGTGCATACTAATTTCCAAAAAAAATCTTGCTCCTACAGGCTACTTGCCCCTGCATACTAATTTTTCAGTACTACAGCCCCAAAATTGGGACAAAGATTGTTCAGTCCATTCATTCAGTGCATCCTTGCTCCTACAGACTCGAGGCTAATAGCATAACAAGTGCAAGAAAAAATACCAGTGCTTTGTCGCAGTTGTAGTACCTCCTCCCTGGGTTCTTCGGGCTTCATGAGATCCATCTCGGAGCTTTCATGTCACAGCGGCAAAACTGCGGCAGCTCGTACTCCATTGGGCCATGCCAGTACGGAACCGGCGATTGCGACGGCACCCGCGTGCCCTTGCTTCCGCTGGTCGACACCCGACTCGTGTAGGAGATCCCTGAAGACGTCATTGCTTGGTTGACGACGAAAGGCGAGAGGCGAGGCGGGGCGAGAGGCAAGGTGAGGCGGAGCGGGGCGGGGCACCGGAGAAAGGCGAGAGGAGAGGCGGGGCAGGGCATCGGCGAAAGGCGAGAGGAGAGGCGAGGCGAGAGGCGAGGTGGGGCTTTTCTCTGCGTGGGAGACAAAGGGGAACAGAGGACAGAGGAGAAGCAAGGAGGCAACTGGCTAATGGGACTCACTCAAAGTTTTTTTAGCCCTGTCAGCATCTAATCGGCATCAGGGGAGACAAAAACCGCTCAAGATTTGATTGAAACCACTAAAGGGTGCTATTAACCCGGTTTTAGTAATTTGAGGGTGTGATTTGTCCCGGTTTTGAGTTCAGGGGGTATATATCCCAAATATTGGATTTGGGGGTGATTTGTATACTTCTTTCTTCTTCTATTGGTACGTACTCTCGGTATACCGGCCCAGTAGACGATGCTTGGCAGGTACAAAGAAAATCCCTCCCCTAAAAAAAACTTTATTAAATCCATAAAATAATCACTTCATTAAAATTGAGAAAAAATGAAAATAAAAGTGCAGCACATGTATGTATAACATACTTATTTTTCGAAGGTGTGTTTCTCCGATTTTTCTTTTGTCCGTTCACCGTATAGTATTATTTTCTACCTTATACCTATCTAAGATGTTATTAAAAAATTTGTCCGTCCACGGCCGAGTCTCCAAACCATGCAGACAAGAGTACTACTCCGCAACTTTTCCTTACAGTTGGACCTCAGGGAGTCAGTCCCCTACATGGGCCAAGGGGTATGTTCCGCATCTTTTTTTTCCTTCGATTGAGCCAGAGAAAGAAAATGCTAGTCGTGTGGGATTCATACTCAGGATCTCTCCTACCGAAACAAACGCTCCATCCGACTGACCTAAGCGTAGAATTGTATTATAAGCAAGGGTTCATTAGCCTACCTCGATTCTTTACACATAATCTCATCAATTTATATACGTTTGCAAAATGCCTGAAGTATCAGCAAGCCTTCTAATGATCCAAGAAACAAAGTGAACGGAGAGAAAGACTCGATAAATGAAGAAACATGCATGGCTCAAGCAAATTAGATCACCCGGAAGGAATTATTAACTCCCAAAGTTTATGTGGAGTCTGCCATGATTATCAAAGGAGGACATTGCACCACAAAGCCATTAATCACCGTAATCAAAGGTGGGGGTGTGTGACATGATGATACACACGTGAAACAACGAGAGACAAGGCCAATGGGTGAAAACATATTCCTGGCGCAACTGATGTGTCTTGGTGATTGGAATAGAGTGATCAATGGAGTCCCCTGGTTCTTCTGCAAGGCGGCATTAGTCATTGAGGAATATGATGGAATTACGAATGTGAATGATTACAAACTGGATCGTATTCCCGCGTGGGTACGGATTGTTGGAATCCCAGATGGTCTGATGAAAAACAAAGCAATTTCGGAGAAGATTGAGAGGAAGGTCGGTATCCCTCCAATAAAGATTATTGTGAATGAAGGACGAATTAACCCGACCAAATATCCGAGAGCTAGGGTGTTCCTCCCCCTAGATGTTCCACTAGTTCATTTTGTCCATCTTACGCTAAAGGAGAGCAAGAGGTATCCGGTGGAGTATGAAGAACTCCCGGACTTCTGTGATTTCTGTGGTATGATCGGACATTTAGTAACAGAATGTGGTGATGGAACCCATAGAGCAACTGGTTAATGGTTAAGTTTGATGATCCGTCATGAGGAACTGGGTATGGCCGAGGTGGTGGTCGTGGTCCATGCCGTGGAGGAGAGATGTGGAATAGAGGGAGGGGATTTGATGATGAAAATAACATGGCACCAAGGAGTGCAGGGAGGGGAAATGCAGGAGACCTAAATCCCCAAGAACCTGACAACATGGGCATGGAAAGAGGGGTTGATCTTCAAGGGAAAGATGTTGTGCGGTTTGCCAGAAAGCGTCTCATTAATCAGGATGGGACCGTTAATGCAGCAGTTAACTCCCCTATGGCACCGCCACCAGGGTTTGTCACCGATCAAGTCTTACTGATCGAACATACAGGTGGAGGACAGATTGATAAAACCCTCATGAGTACCCCTCAAAAGATACATGTTAACAAAAGGCTTAAGGCCAATATGTCGGAGTCGACAGAAGAATCAGCGGTGTCCTCCTCCGGGGAGGGTCGCCGATTGCAATGAAACTTATAAGTTGGAACTGTTGGGGTTTGCTCGGGGCCCCGACAGTGAGATCGCTTCTGGACATCCAGAGGCGGAACAATCCAGATGCGTTTTTTCTGTCTGAAACACATTTGGAAGAGACTAAGGCAAAAGAGGTAATGAGAAAACTGAGGATGTGTAACGCCCCGGATTCGATGCGCTAGGTGTCGGCCAGTTATTCACCGTTGTTGCCATGTCATTTGCTTGCATGTTGCATTTTGCCATGTCATCATGTGCATCTCATTTTGCATACGTGTTCGTCTCATGCATCCGAGCATTTTCCCCGTTGTCTGTTTTGCAATCCGGCACTCCTATGCCCTCCGGCTCCCTCTTTTGTCTCTTGTTGTGAGCGGGTGTTAAACATTCTCGGAACGGAACGTGATTTGCCAAGAAGCCTTGGTACACCACAGGTAGACCGCCTGTCAAGTTTCGTGCCATTTGGAGTCCGTTTGATACTCCAACGGTTAACCGCGTAGCCCGAAACCCCTCTCTCTTTGCAGCCCAGCCCCTCTTCACCACAGCCCATGAGCCCATCCAAACCCATTTCATGCTCTCGGTCGTTCGATCACGATCGTGTGGGCGAAAACCGCACCTCATTTGGACTCTCCTAGCTCCCAGAACCTATAAAAACACCTCCCCTCCAAAATTCGGGCGAAAACCCTAGACAAACCCCTCCCCGCCGCCGCCGGACGCATCCGGATCGGGCCGAACACGTCCGCCCGCCGTCGCCCGGCGAATCAGCCGCTGACATGTCGCCGCGCCCACATCGCCGCCCGTTCCGCGCCGCCGGCTCGCCGAAGACCGGCGCGGGCCCCCGCGGCCCACATCGCCCGCCACCGCCCGCGTCGCCTCCTCGCGTCGCCCGCCGCCGACCATCCGTCGCCGCCGCGCCGTCCTGTTGGAAATATGCCCTAGTGGCAATAATAAAAGGGTTATTATTATATTTCCTTGTTCATGATAATTGTCTTTTATTCATGCTATAACTGTATTATCCGGAAATCGTAATACACGTGTGAATACATAGACCATAACATGTTCCTAGTGAGCCTCTAGTTGACTAGCTCGTTGGTCAACAGATAGTCATGGTTTCCTGACTATGGACATCAGATGTCATTGACAACGGGATCACATCATTAGGAGAATGATGTGATGGACAAGACCCAATCCTAAGCATAGCACAAGATCGTGTAGTTCGTTTTGCTAGAGCTTTTTCAATGTCAAGTATCTCTTCCTTAGACCATGAGATCGTGTAACTCCCAGATACCGTAAGAGTGCTTTGGGTGTATCAAACGTCACAACGTAACTGGGTGACTATAAAGATGCACTACAGGTATCTCCAAAAGTGTCTGTTGGGTTGACACGGATCGAGACTGGGATTTGTCACTCCGTATGACGGAGAGGTATCTCTGGGCCCACTCGATAATGCATCATCATAATGAGCTCAAAGTGACCAAGTGGTTGGTCACGGGATCATGCATTACGGTACGAGTAAAGTGACTTGCCGGTAACGAGACTGAACGAGGTATTGGGATACCGACGATCGAGTCTCGGGCAAGTAACGTACTGATTGACAAAGGGAATTGCATACGGGGTTGATCGAATCCTCGACATCGTGGTTCATCCGATGAAATCATCGTGGAACATGTGGGAGCCAACATGGGTATCCAGATCCCGCTGTTGGTTATTGCCCAAGAGCCGTCTCGGTCATGTCTGCATGTCTCCCGAACCCGTAGGGTCTACACACTTAAGGTTCGGTGACGCTAGGGTTGTATGAATATGAGTATGCAGCAAACCAAATGTTGTTCGGAGTCCCGGATGAGATCCCGGACGTCACGAGGAGTTCCGGAATGGTCCGGAGGTAAAGATTTATATATAGGAAGTCTTATTTTGGTCGCCGGAAAAGTTTCGCACTTTATCGGTATTGTACCGGAAGTGCCGAAAGGGGTCCGGGGGTCCACCGGGGGGGGGGGGGGGTCCACCTGCCCCGGGGGGCCACATGGGCTGTAGGGGGTGCGCCTTGGCCTATATGGGCCAAGGGCACCAGCCCCAAGAGGCCCATGCGCCAAGGAGACTTGGAGAGGGGAGAGTCCAAAGAGGGGAAGGCACCTCCGAGGTGCCTTGGGGAGGATGGACTCCTCCCCCCCTCTTGGCCGCACCCCTTCCTTGGAGGAAGGGGCAAGGCTGCGCCCTCCCCCCTCTCTTGCGCCTATATAAAGGGAGGGGAGGGAGGGGTGGCCGCACCCATAAGCCCTGGCGCCTCCCTCCTCCCTGCAACACCTCCTCCTCCTCCCGTAGTTGCTTAGCGAAGCCCTGCCGGAGTTCTGCTGCATCCACCACCACGCCGTCGTGCTGCTGGATCTTCATCAACCTCTCCTTCCCCTTGCTGGATCAAGAAGGAGGAGACGTCATCCGCTCCGTACGTGTGTTGAACGCGGAGGTGCCGTCCGCTCGGCACTAGGTCATCGGTGATCTGAATCACGGCGAGTACGACTCCATCAACCCCGTTCCATTGAACGCTTCCGCACGCGATCTACAAGTGGTATGTAGATGCAATCACTCTCCCATGACTCGTTGCTAGATGAACTCATAGATGGATCTTGGTGAAACCGTAGGAAAATTTTTAATTTTCTGCAACGTTCCCCAACAGTGGCATCATGAGCTAGGTCTATGCGTAGTTCTCTATTGCACGAGTAGAACACAATTTTGTTGTGGGCGTAGATCTTGTCAACTTGCTTGCCGCTACTAGTCTTATCTTGCTTCAGCGGTATTGTGGGATGAAGCGGCCCGGACCAACCTTACACGTACGCTTACGTGAGACCGGTTCCACCGACTGACATGCACTAGTTGCATAAGGTGGCTGGCGGGTGTCTGTCTCTCCCATCTTAGTTGGAGCGGATTCGATGAAAAGGGTCCTTATGAAGGGTAAATAGAAGTTGACAAAATCATGTTGTGGTTATTCGTAGGTAAGGAAACGTTCTTGCTAGAACCCAATTGCAGCCACATAAAAGATGCAACAACAATTAGAGGACGTCTAACTTGTTTTTGCAGCAATTGTCATGTGATGTGATATGGCCAGAAGTTGTGATGAATGATGAATGATATATTGTGATGTATGAGATCATGTTCTTGTAATAGGAATCACGACTTGCATATCGATGAGTATGACAACCGGCAGGAGCCATAGGAGTTGTCTTTATTTTTTGTATGACCTGCGTGTCATTGAAGAATGCCATGTAAATTACTTTACTTTATTGCTAAACGCGTTAGCCATAGAAGTAGAAGTAGTCGTTGGCGTGACAACTTCATGAAGACACGATGATGGAGATCGTGATGATGGAGATCATGGCGTCATGCCGGTGACAAGATGATCATGGAGTCCCGAAGATGGAGATCAATGGAGCTATATGATATTGGCCATATCATGTCACTACTATATAATTGCATGTGATGTTTATTATGTTTATGCATCTTGTTTACTTAGAACGACGGTAGTAAATAAGATGATCCCTTACAACAATTTCAAGAAGTGTTCTCCCCTAACTGTGCACCGTTGCTAAAGTTCGTCGTTTCGAAGCACCACATGATGATCGGGTGTGATAGATCCTTACGTTCACATACAACGGGTGTAAGACAGTTTTACACATGCAAAACACTTAGGGTTAACTTGACGAGCCTAGCATGTACAGACATGGCCTCGGAACACGGAGACCGAAAGGTCGAACACGAGTCGATGGAAGATACAATCAACATGAAGATGTTCACCGACAATGACTAGTCCGTCTCACGTGATGATCGGACACGGCCTAGTCGACTCGGATTGTGTAACACTTAGATGACTAGAGGGATGTCTAATCTGAGTGGGAGTTCATTATAATAATTTGATTAAATGAACTTAATTATCATGAACTTAGTCTAAAACCTTTGCAAAATATGTCTTGTAGATCAAATGGCCAACGCTCATGTCAACATGAACTTCAACGCGTTCCTAGAGAAAACCAAGCTGAAAGATGATGGCAGCAACTATACGGACTGGGTCCGGAACCTGAGGATCATCCTCATAGCTGCCAGGAAACAATATGTCCTAGAAGGACCGCTAGGTGATGCACCCGTCCCAGAGAACCAAGACATTATGAATGCTTGGCAGTCTCGTGCTGATGATTACTCCCTCGTTCAGTGCGGCATGCTTTACAGCTTAGAACCGGGGCTCCAAAAGCGTTTTGAGCAACACGGAGCATATGAGATGTTCGAGGAGCTGAAACTAGTTTTCCAAGCTCATGCCCGAGTCGAGAGATATGACGTCTCCGACAAGTTCTATAGTTGTAAGATGGAGGAAAATAGTTCTGTCAGTGAGCACATACTCAAAATGTCTGGGTTGCACAACCGCCTATCCCAGCTGGACATTAACCTCCCGGACGAGGCGGTCATTGACAGAATCCTTCAGTCGCTCCCACCAAGCTACAAGAGCTTTGTGATGAACTACAATATGCAGGGGATGGTGAAGACCATTCCTGAAGTATTTTCAATGCTGAAGTCAGCAGAGGTTGAAATCAAGAAAGAACATCAAGTGTTGATGGTCAATAAGACCACTAAGTTCAAGAAGGGCAAGGGCAAGAAGAACTTCAAGAAGGACGGCAAGGAGGTTGCCGCGCCCGGTAAGCCAGTTACCGGGAAGAAGTCAAGGAATGGACCCAAGCCTGAGACTGAGTGCTTTTATTGCAAGGGGAAGGGTCACTGGAAGCGGAACTACCCCAAATACTTAGCGGATAAGAAGGCCGGCAACACTAAAGGTATATTTGATATACATGTAATTGATGTGTACCTTACCAGTACTCGTAGTAACTCCTGGGTATTTGATACCGGTGCCGTTGCTCATATTTGTAACTCACAGCAGGAGCTGCGGAATAAGCGGAGACTGGCGAAGGACGAGGTGACGATGCGCGTCGGGAATGGTTCCAAGGTCGATGTGATCGCCGTCGGCATGCTACCTCTACATTTACCCACGGGATTAGTTATGAACCTCAATAATTGTTATTTGGTGCCAAGTTTGAGCATGAACATTGTATCTGGATCTCGTTTAATACGAGATGGCTACTCATTTAAATCTGAGAATAATGGTTGTTCTATTTATATGAGAGATATGTTTTATGGTCATGCCCCGATGGTCAATGGTTTATTCTTAATGAATCTCGAGCGTAATGTTACACATATTCATAGCGTGAATACCAAAAGATGTAAAGTTGATAACAATAGTCCCACATACTTGTGGCACTGCCGCCTTGGTCACATTGGTGTCAAGCGCATGAAGAAGCTCCATGCTGATGGACTTTTGGAGTCTCTCGATTATGAATCATTTGACACATGCGAACCATGCCTCATGGGCAAGATGACCAAGACTCCGTTCTCCGGAACAATGGAGCGAGCAACCAACTTGTTGGAAATCATACATACCGATGTGTGCGGTCCAATGAGCGTTGAGGCTCGCGGAGGATATCGTTATGTTCTCACTCTCACTGATGACTTGAGTAGATATGGGTATGTCTACTTAATGAAACACAAGTCTGAGACTTTTGAAAAGTTCAAAGAATTTCAGAATGAGGTAGAGAATCAACGTGACCGAAAGATAAAATTCCTACGATCAGATCATGGAGGAGAATACTTAAGTCACAAATTTGGTACACACTTAAGGAAATGTGGAATCGTTTCACAACTCACGCCGCCTGGAACACCTCAGTGTAACGGTGTGTCCGAACGTCGTAATCGCACTCTATTGGATATGGTGCGGTCTATGATGTCTCTTACCGATTTACCGCTATCATTTTGGGGATACGCTCTAGAGACAGCTACATTCACTTTAAATAGGGCACCGTCTAAATCCGTTGAGACGACACCGTATGAATTATGGTTTGGGAAGAAACCTAAGTTGTCGTTTCTAAAAGTTTGGGGATGCGATGCTTATGTCAAGAAACTTCGACCTGAAAAGCTCGAACCCAAGTCGGAAAAATGCGTCTTCATAGGATACCCTAAGGAAACCATTGGGTATACCTTCTACTTAAGATCCGAGGGCAAGATCTTTGTTGCCAAGAACGGATCCTTTCTGGAAAAACAGTTTCTCTCGAAAGAAGTAAGTGGGAGGAAAGTAGAACTCGATGAAGTACTACCTCTTGAACAGGATAGTAGTGCAGCTCAGGAAAATGTTCCTGTGATGCCTACACCAACTGAAGAGTAAAATAATAATGATGATCAAGGTACTTCGGATCAAGTTGCTACTGAACTTCGTAGGTCCACAAGGACACGTTCCGCACCAGAGTGGTACGGCAACCCTGTCATGGAAATCATGTTGTTAGATAACGGTGAACCTACGAACTATGAAGAAGCAATGGCGGTCCCAGATTCCAACAAATGGCTTGAAGCCATGAAATCCGAGATAGAATCCATGTATGAAAACAAAGTATGGACTTTGACAGACTTGCCCGATGATCGGCGAGCGATAGAAAACAAATGGATCTTTAAGAAGAAGACGGACGCGGATGGAAATGTTACCATCTATAAAGCTCGACTTGTCGCTAAGGGTTATCGACAAGTTCAAGGGATTGACTACGATGAGACATTCTCTCCCGTAGCGAAGCTGAAGTCCGTCCGAATCATGTTAGCAATTTCCGCATACTATGATTATGAGATATGGCAGATGGACGTCAAAACGGCATTCCTTAACAGGCATCTTAAGGAAGAACTGTATATGATGCAGCCGGAAGGTTTTGTCGATCCTAAGAACGCTAATAAAGTATGCAAGCTCCAGCGATCCATTTATGGGCTCGTGCAAGCATCTCGGAGTTGGAACATTCGCTTTGATGAGATGATCAAAGCGTTTGGGTTTATGCAGACTTATGGAGAAGCCTGCGTTTACAAGAAAGTGAGTGGGAGCTCTGTAGCATTTCTTATATTATATGTAGATGACATACTCTTGATGGGAAATGATATAGGACTTTTGGACAGCATTAAGGCCTACTTGAATAAGTGTTTTTCAATGAAGGACCTTGGAGAAGCTGCTTATATATTAGGCATTAAGATCTATAGAGATAGATCGAGACGCCTCATAGGTCTTTCACAAAGCACATACCTTGATAAGATTTTGAAGAAGTTCAAAATGGATCAGTCCAAGAAGGGATTCTTGCCTGTATTGCAAGGTGTGAGATTGAGCTCGGCTCAATGCCCAACCACGGCAAAAGATAAAGAAGAGATGAGTGTCATCCCCTATGCTTCAGCCATAGGATCTATAATGTATGCCATGCTGTATACCAAACCTGATGTAAACCTTGCCGTAAGTTTGGTAGGAAGGTACCAAAGTAATCCCGGCAAGGAACACTGGACAGCGGTCAAGAATATCCTGAAGTACCTGAAAAGGACAAAGGACATGTTTCTCGTTTATGAAGGTGACGAAGAGCTCGCCGTAAAGGGTTACGTCGATGCTAGCTTCGACACAGATCTGGATGACTCTAAGTCACAAACCGGATACGTGTATATGTTGAATGGTGGAGCAGTAAGCTGGTGCAGCTGCAAGCAGAGCGTCGTGGCGGGATCTACATGTGAAGCGGAGTACATGGCAGCCTCAGAGGCAGCACATGAAGCTATTTGGGTGAAGGAGTTCATCACCGACCTACGAGTCATACCCAAAGCGTCGGGGCCGATCAAACTCTTCTGTGACAACACTGGAGCTATTGCCCTTGCCAAGGAGCCCAGGTTTCACAAGAAGACCAGGCACATCAAGCGTCGTTTCAACTCCATCCGTGAAAATGTTCAAGATGGAGACATAGATATTTGCAAAGTACATACGGATCTGAATATCGCAGATCTGTTGACCAAACCTCTCTCGCGAGCAAAACATGATCAACACCAGAACGCTATGGGTGTTCGATTCATCACAATGTAACTAGATTATTGACTCTAGTGCAAGTGGGAGACTGTTGGAAATATGCCCTAGAGGCAATAATAAAAGGGTTATTATTATATTTCCTTGTTCATGATAATTGTCTTTTATTCATGCTATAACTGTATTATCCGGAAATCGTAATACACGTGTGAATACATAGACCATAACATGTCCCTAGTGAGCCTCTAGTTGACTAGCTCGTTGGTCAACAGATAGTCATGGTTTCCTGACTATGGACATCAGATGTCATTGACAACGGGATCACATCATTAGGAGAATGATGTGATGGACAAGACCCAATCCTAAGCATAGCACAAGATCGTGTAGTTCATTTTGCTAGAGCTTTTTCAATGTCAAGTATCTCTTCCTTAGACCATGAGATCGTGTAACTCCCGGATATTGTAAGAGTGCTTTGGGTGTACCAAACGTCACAACGTAACTGGGTGACTATAAAGGTGCACTACAGGTATCTCCGAAAGTGTCTGTTGGGTTGACACGGATCGAGACTGGGATTTGTCACTTCGTATGACGGAGAGGTATCTCTGGGCCCACTCAGTAATGCATCATCATAATGAGCTCAAAGTGACCAAGTGGTTGGTCACGGGATCATGCATTATGGTACGAGTAAAGTGACTTGCCGGTAACGAGACTGAACGAGGTATTGGGATACCGACGATCGAGTCTCGGGCAAGTAACATACCGATTGACAAAGGGAATTGCATACGGGGTTGATCGAATCCTCGACATCGTGGTTCATCCGATGAAATCATCGTGGAACATGTGGGAGCCAACATGGGTATCCAGATCCCGCTGTTGGTTATTGCCCAAGAGCCGTCTCGGTCATGTCTGCATGTCTCCCGAACCCGTAGGGTCTACACACTTAAGGTTCGGTGACGCTAGGGTTGTATGAATATGAGTATGCAGCAAACTGAATGTTGTTCGGAGTCCCGGATGAGATCCCGGACGTCACGAGGAGTTCCGGAATGGTCCGGAGGTAAAGATTTATATATAGGAAGTCTTATTTTGGTCGCCGGAAAAGTTTTGCACTTTATTGGTATTGTACCGGAAGTGCCGAAAGGGGTCCGGGGGTCCACCTGGGGGGGTCCACCTGCCCCGGGGGGGCACATGGGCTGTAGGGGGTGTGCCTTGGCCTATATGGGCCAAGGGCACCAGCCCCAAGAGGCCCATGCGCCAAGGAGACTTGGAGAGGGGAGAGTCCAAAGAGGGGAAGGCACCTCCGAGGTGCCTTGGGGAGGATGGACTCCTCCCCACCTCTTGGCCGCACCCCTTCCTTGGAGGAAGGGGCAAGGCTGCACCCTCCCCCTCTCTTGCGCCTATATAAAGGGAGGGGAGGGAGGGGTGGCCGCACCCATAAGCCCTGGCGCCTCCCTCCTCCCTGCAACACCTCCTCCTCCTCCCGTAGTTGCTTAGCGAAGCCCTGCCGGAGTTCTGCTGCATCCACCACCACGCCGTCGTGCTGCTGGATCTTCATCAACCTCTCCTTCCCCCTTGCTGGATCAAGAAGGAGGAGACGTCATCCGCTCCGTACGTGTGTTGAACGCGGAGGTGCCGTCCGTTCGGCACTAGGTCATTGGTGATCTGAATCACGACGAGTACGACTCCATCAACCCCGTTCCATTGAACGCTTCCGCACGCGATCTACAAGTGGTATGTAGATGCAATCACTCTCCCATGACTCGTTGCTAGATGAACTCATAGATGGATCTTGGTGAAACCGTAGGAAAATTTTTAATTTTCTGCAACGTTCCCCAACACTTCCCCGGCGACCGCCCCTCGCCACCTCCTCATCGCCGACGCGCGCCCGCGTCCACCGGATCCCGCGCGCCGCGCCGCCGGCCGTTCGCCGACCCCACTGTCGAGCGCCTCCGCCCTGCAGCACCGCCCCGCCGCCGGGACCTCCGTGGCAGGCGCCGCCACGGAGCTCGCCGGAGCTCGGCGCTGCCGCCTCCGCCCGCCGGCGCCCCGTCTCCCTCGCCGGACCCCGCCGCCCCGATTCTCCGCCCGGCGCCGCCTCGTCGTCCCGTGCCTCCCCCGCCGGCCGCCGCCTCGCCGGAGCTTCGCCAGATCTGGAGGTGGACCAGATCCACCAATGCATCCATCCAAACGCGCCTCCGCCATCCCGATCCGCTCCGTCCCGGATCCCTCCGTCCCTCATTGACTTTCACGGAGGTAAAAATCCTCCCCAGATCTGTAACGTTTTCGTGCCCTGTTCATCATGCCATATCTCCTCGCATATAGCTCCGATTCATGCATATAATATATAAAAATGTTCATCATGAGATACTCTTCATTTTGTTCCATTGTTCCATGTTTGTTTGAGTTCATCTTGATGCCATAATCCTCGTTGCAAGAGTGCTATATGATGTTAATCTGCTGAAACTATTATAACTTGGTGATTTTTCATTTTTGTTGCATTTGATGTGTGCATATTATGAGCTTGATGTCTACATGAGTTTTGAACTACGTCATGCCATCTTCACAATGGTGAAATCCATGTATTTTTGTGACTCTTATAGTGAATGCATCGAGCTCATAAAGTAGGGTACTTGCTGTTGCTGTTTTGCTAGTCTGAAACTGCTATATCATGATGCTATGTAAACCTGCTGCCACAAGTCATTCTATGCATAATCTGGAGATGCTCACTAAGGATGATTTGTTATACATGTCATGATCTATCCATCCATGTCCCTGGTTGTATTGATAGCCTTCTGTAGCTTGTTGTAATCTTGCTCCAAACTTGCTAAATAATGTTGCTGTCAGCCTGTTCACATTAAGTTCAATGTTTCCATGTTTGTTGTTAGTGATCCATGCACCCTATGAACTTGCTCTTGCCATGCTTAGCTTAATAAACATGTATTATTACTGTTGGTTGCCTTTCCTTGCCATGTATTGCTCTGTGGTGAGTGGTATAAGCTCACCAACATGCCTACTTATTGTTGTTCCTGCCATGTTCGAGTCTGTCATATAACTTGCTACGTTTACATGGGTGACATCATATTTTCTGTGCCCTTTTGGCTCATGGTCAGTAAGGGACTTTTGTTCTATGCAATAAGTAGATTCATTACGTGTCTTGGGTTGCCATGATAAGTTCCTGTAGCATGTGGTTTGATAGCTCTAAACATTGTAACCTGTTGTTATTTCTGCCATGTCCTGTGAATTCTGCTAAGTCTGTAAACCTGTTATTATTTGCATTCTTGCCATGTCCTTTTGAGCATGTTCTAGTGATTTCTGGAGATATCTCAGTGTTCATGTTTTGTTGTGCTTTACCTGTACTTCATACCCATGACTTTTGTTTTCACGTTGGGATGCTGTAGCATATTGTTTGGATGCTTGCTAGATGCTTAGTTGCTGTTTTGGACAGATTGTTGTTATGTCTTGTTTGGAGTGTATGTGTTGCACCATTGCTCCGTTTTGAGCATGCTCTATATGAAACTTGCTTAGAATTGCATATAGCTTCATATTATCATGTTGCACCCTTGTTTGAGGTGCTTGATTGATGTTTGAATGCATTTTGCATCAATGCCATGTTTAACTTGTTTTGCTCATATCTTTTAGGCCGTAGCTCCGAACCAAATGAACTTTATATGTAACTTGACTAGAATTTCGTGTAGATCCTCTTGGTGCTCTTTAACTTACTGTTTAACAACTTCAACTTAATGTTTATTCAGGTCTGGACCAATTTCGAAATTTGCATATGAGGACTTACCGGATTAGTTATATGTTGTTTCCGGCCTCATTTAAACTTGCTTTGATGTGTTGGTCTTGTATGCATCATCTTTTGCCATGAGTAGCTCCATGTAGCCTTGTCATGCATCATGTTTGGTTGTGCATCATGTCTTGTTCATGTGTGGTGTGTTTACCATGTTGTGTGCTTCTTCTCGATAGTTCCTG
This sequence comes from Triticum timopheevii, assembly GCA_963921465.1. NCBI lineage: Eukaryota > Viridiplantae > Streptophyta > Magnoliopsida > Poales > Poaceae > Triticum > Triticum timopheevii. Next base: position 582,675,124 of record OY997268.1, read on the forward strand.
TTTCGTTGCGATCGTGAGGATTCGTTCGTCTACGCTTGGTTCGTCTTCGTGGCTTCATCTTCTTTATGGACTCGTTCTTCTTCCTTGCGGGATTTTAGGCAAGATGACCGCTACCCTGGATCTCACTACTATCATTGCTATGCTAGTTGCTTCGTTCTATCGCTATGCTGCGCTACCTATCATTTGCTCTTCAAGCCTCCCAATTTGCCATGTCAGCCTCTAACCTTTGTCACCCTTCCTAGCAAACCGTTGCTTGGCTATGTTACCGGTTTGCTCAGCCCCTCTTATAGCATTGTTAGTTGCAGGTGAAGTTGAAGATTGCTCCATGGTGGACAGGATTATGTTGGGATATCACAATATCTCTTATATTATTAATGCATCTATATACTTGGTAAAGGGTGGAAGGCTCGGCCTTATGCCTGGTGTTTTGTTCCACTCTTGCCGCCCTAGTTTCCGTCATACCGGTGTTATGTTCCCGAATTTTGCGATCCTTACGCGGTTGGGTGATTTATGGGACCCCCTTGACAGTTCGCTTTGAATAAAACTCCTCCAGCAAGGCCCAACCTTGGTTTTACCATTTGCCTCACCACCACCTATACCTTTCCCTTGGGTCGGCCAACCCGAGGGTCATCTTTATTTTAGCCCCCCGGGCCAGTGCTTCTCTAAGTGCTGGTCCGAAGCGAGCCGCCTACGGGGCCCCCTCGGGGAAACTCGATGTCTGGTTTTACTCGTAGCCTGTCTCATCCGATGTTGCTGCACAAGAGAAGAAACCCAAGTCTGGACCTAAGCCTGAAACTGAGTGCTTCTACTGCAAGGAGACTGGACACTGGAAGCGGAACTGCCCCAAGTATTTGGCGGATAAGAAGGATGGCAAAGTGAACAAAGGTATATGTGATATACATGTTATTGATGTGTACCTTACTAATGCTCGCAGTAGCACCTGGGTATTTGATACTGGTTCTGTTGCTAATATTTGCAACTCGAAATAGGGACTTTGAATTAAGCGAAGATTGGCTAAGGACGAGGTGACGATGCGCGTGGGAAATGGTTCCAAAGTCGATGTGATCGCGGTCGGCATGCTACCTCTACATCTACCATCGGGATTAGTTTTAGACCTAAATAATTGTTATTTGGTGCCAGCGTTGAGCATGAACATTATATCTGGATCTTGTTTGATGCGAGACGGTTATTCATTTAAATCAGAGAATAATGGTTGTTCTATTTATATGAGTAATATCTTTTATGGTCATGCACCCTTGAAGAGTGGTCTATTTTTATTAAATCTCGATAGTAGTGATACACATATTCATAGTGTTGAAACCAAAAGATGCAGAGTTGATAATGATAGTGCAACTTATTTGTGGCACTGCCGTTTAGGTCATATCGGTGTAAAGCGCATGAAGAAACTCCATTCTGATGGGCTTTTGGAATCACTTGATTATGAATCACTTGGTACTTGCGAACCGTGCCTCATGGGCAAGATGACTAAAACGCCGTTCTCCGGAACTATGGAGCGAGCAACTGATTTGTTGGAAATCATACATACTGATGTTTGTGGTCCAATGAATGTTGAGGCTCACGGCGGGTATCGTTATTTTCTCACCTTCACAGATGATTTGAGCAGATATGGGTATATCTACTGGATGAAACACAAGTCTGAAACATTTGAAAAGTTCAAAGAATTTCAGAGTGAAGTGGAAAATCATCATAACAAGAAAATAAAATTTCTACGATCTGATCGTGGAGGAGAATATTTGAGTTACGAGTTTGGTCTACACTTGAAACAATGCGGAATAGTTTCGCAACTCACGCCACCCGGAACACCACAATGAAATGGTGTGTCCGAACGTCGTAATCGTACTTTACTAGATATGGTGCGATCTATGATGTCTCTTACTGATTTACTACTATCGTTTTGGGGTTATGCTTTAGAGACGGCCGCATTCACGTTAAATAGGGCACCATCAAAATCCGTTGAGACGACGCCTTATGAACTGTGGTTTGGCAAGAAACCAAAGTTGTCGTTTCTTAAAGTTTGGGGCTGTGATGCTTATGTGAAAAAAACTTCAACCAGATAAGCTCGAACCCAAATCGGAGAAATGTGTCTTCATAGGATACCCAAAAGAGACTATTGGGTACACCTTCTATCACAGATCTGAGGGCAAGATTTTCGTTGCTAAAATCGGATCCTTTCTAGAGAAGGAGTTTCTCTCGAAGGAAGTGAGTGGGAGGAAAGTAGAACTTGATGAGATAACTGTATCTACTCCCTTATTGGAAAGTAGTTCATCACAAGAACCGGTTCCTGTGACAACTACACCAATTAGTGAGGAAGCTAATAATATTGATCATGAAACTTCAGATCAAGTTTCTACTGAACCTCGTAGGTCTACCAGAGTAAGATCCGCACCAGAGTGGTACAGTAATCCTATTATGGAAGTCATGTTACTTGACCATGATGAACCTACGAACTATGAGGAAGCGATGATGAGCCCAGATTCCGCAAAATGGCTAGAGGCCATGAAATCTGAGATGGGATCCATGTATGAAAACAAAGTATGGACTTTGGTTGACTTGCCCAATGATCGGCAAGCCATTGAGAATAAATGGATTTTTAAGAAGAAGATTGACGCTGATGGTAATGTAACTGTCTATAAAGCTCGACTTGTTGCGAAAGGTTTTCGACAAGTTCAAGGGGTTGACTACGATGAGACTTTCTCACCCGTAGCGATGCTTAAGTCTGTCCGAATCATGTTAGCTATTGCTGCATTTCATGATTATGAAATTTGGCAAATGGATGTCAAAACTGCATTCTTGAATGGATTTCTGGAAGAAGAGTTGTATATGATGCAGCCAGAAGGTTTTGTTGATCCAAAAGGTACTAACAAAGTATGCAAGCTCCAGCAATCCATTTATGGACTGGTGCAAGCATCTCGGAGTTGGAATAAAAGTTTTGATAGTGTGATCAAAGCATATGGTGTTATACAGACTTTTGGAGAAGCCTGTATTTACAAGAAAGTGAGTGGGAGCTCTGTAGCATTTCTGATATTATATGTAGATGACATATTATTAATTGGAAATGATATAGAATTTCTGGATAGCATAAAGGGATACTTGAATAAAAGTTTTTCGATGAAAGACCTCGGTGAAGTTGCTTACATATTGGGCATCAAGATCTATAGAGATAGATCAAGACGCTTAATAGGACTTTCACAAAGCACATACCTTGACAAAATTTTGAAAAGGTTCAAAATGGATCAGGCAAAGAAAGGGTTCTTGCCCGTGCTGCAAGGTGTGAAGTTGAGTCAAACTCAATGCCCGACCACAGCAGAAGATAGAGAGAAAATGAAAGATGTTCCCTATGCTTCAGCCATAGGATCTATCATGTATGCAATGCTGTGTACCAGACCTGACGTATGCTTAGCAATAAGCTTGGCAGGAAGGTACCAAAGTAATCCAGGAGTGGATCACTGGACAACGGTCAAGAACATCCTGAAATACCTGAAAAGGACTAAGGATATGTTTCTCATATATGGAGGTAACAAAGAGCTAGTCGTAAATGGTTACGTTGATGCAAGCTTTGACACTGATCCAGACGATTCTAAATCGCAAACCGGATACATGTTTTTATTAAACGGTGGAGCTGTAAGTTGGTGCGGTTCTAAACAAAGTGTCGTGGCGGGATCTACATGTGAAGCGGAGTACATAGCTGCTTCTAAAGCGGCAAATGAAGGAGTCTGGATGAAGGAGTTCATTTCCGATCTAGGTGTCATACCTAGTGCATCGGGACCAATGAAGATCTTCTGTGACAATACTGGTGCAATTGCCTTGGCAAAGGAATCCAGATTTCACAAGAGGACCAAGCACATCAAGAGACGCTTCAATTCCATTCGGGACCAAGTCCAAGTGGGAGACATAGAGATTTGCAAGATACATACGGATCTGAATGTTGCAGACCCGTTGACTAAGCCTCTCTCACGAGCAAAACATGATCAGCACCAAGACTCCATGGGTGTTAGAATCATTACTGTGTAATCTAGATTATTGACTCTAGTGCAAGTGGGAGACTGAAGGAAATATGCCCTAGAGGCAATAATAAAGTTATTATTTATTTCCTCATATCATGATAAATGTTTATTATTCATGCTAGAATTGTATTAACCGGAAACATGATACATGTATGAATACATAGACAAACATATAGTCACTAGTATGCCTCTACTTGACTAGCTCATTAATCAAAGATGGTTATGTTTCCTAACCATAGACATGTGTTGTCATTTGATTAGTGGGATCACATCATTAGGAGAATGATGTGATTGACATGACCCATTCCGTTAGCCTAGCACTTGATCGTTTAGTATATTGCTATTGCTTTCTTCATGACTTATACATGTTCCTGTAACTATGAGAATTATGCAACTCCCGTTTACCGGAGGAACACTTTGGGTACTACCAAATGTCACAACGTAACTGGGTGATTATAAAGGAGTACTACAGGTGTCTCCGAAGGTACATGTTGAGTTGGCGTATTTCGAGATTAGGTTTTGTCACTCCGATTGTCGAAGAGGTATCTCTGGGCCCTCTCGGTAATGCACATCACTATAAGCCTTGCAAGCAATGTGACCAATGAGTTGGTTACGGGATGATGCATTACGTAATGAGTAAAGAGACTTGCCGGTAACGAGATTGAACTAGGTATTGGATACCGACGATCAAATCTCGGGCAAGTAACATACCGATGACAAAGGGAACAACGTATGTTGTTATGCAGTTTGACCGATAAAGATCTTCGTAGAATATGTAGGAACCAATATGGGCATCCAGGTTCCGCTATTGGTTATTGACCGAGAATAGTTCTAGGTCATGTCTACATAGTTCTCGAACCCGTAGGGTCCGCACGCTTAACGTTACGATGACAGTTTTATTATGAGTTTATAAGTTTTGATGTACCGAAGTTTGTTCGGAGTCCCGGATATGATCACGGACATGACGAGGAGTCTCGAAATGGTCGAGACATAAAGATTGATATATTGGACGACTATATTCGGACACCGGAAGTGTTCCGGGTGATTTCGGAGAAAAACCGGAGTGCCGAAGGGGTTACCGGAACCCCCCCGGGAGAGTTAATGGGCCACATGGGCCTTGGTGGGAAGAGAGAGGGGCGGCCAGGGTGGGCCGCGCTCCCCCTCTCCCTCTGGTCCGAATTGGACTAGGAGGGGGGGCGGCGCCCCCCTCTTTCCTCCCCCCCTCTCCCCCTTCCTTCCCCTCCTAGTAGGAGTAGGAAAGGAGGAGTCCTACTCCTACTAGGAGGAGGACTCCTCCTCCTGGCGCACCCCCCTTGGGCCGGCCGGCCTCCCCCTTGCTCCTTTATATACGGGGGCAGGGGGGCACCCCATAGACACACAAGTTGATCTATGGATCGTTCCTTAGCCGTGTGCGGTGCCCCCCTCCACCATATTCCACCTCGGTCATATCGTCGCGGAGTTTACGTGAAGCCCTGCGCCGGTAGAACATCATCATCGTCACCACGCCGTCGTGCTGACGGAACTCATCCCCGAAGCTTTGCTGGATCGGAGCCCCGGGATCGTCATCGAGCTGAACGTGTGCTGAACTCGGAGGTGCCGTACGTTCGGTGCTTGGATCGGTCGGATCGTGAAGACGTACGACTACATCAACCGCGTTGTCATAACGCTTCCGCTTACGGTCTACGAGGGTACATGGACAATACTCTCCCCTCTCGTTGCTATGCCATCACCATGATCTTGCGTGTGCGTAGGAAATTTTTTGAAATTACTACGTTCCCCAACATGTATCACTATCTATTATGTAATGTTGATGTAATGATATCCTCTTTGCAAAAGAGTCTTCAAGATGCGCTTCTATCCTTGGTGGGACCTTCGAGTTCCTTTAGGATAGGGTCGCATCTTGGACGTGACAAGTTGGTATCAGAGCCTCGATCGACTCTAGGAGCCCCCTTGATTGATCGTGTAGTTTGGCCATTGTTGAGTCTAGAAGAAAACTATTTTGGAGTCTAGTTATATCGGAGAGTAGGAATTCTTTTTACTCCTCAGCCCCTTTGTCGCTCTGGTGAGGAATCTTGATGTAGGTGTTTTGAATTACTTCTCTTTCCATTCAAATTTTTCTTTAGGTTCACGTAGTTGGTTTTCCGTTCGTTGGTTCTCATCTCTTTTCATCCGGTGCATTTCTCGTCAAGTTGACTCGAGCCTCTTCATATTTGCCAAGTTCAAACCTCAGTTGTTTTCTTTTCCCACCCGCCCACCCTTTTCCTTCTCAGAGCCGGAGTCCATAATCAAGTATCCATCCTACTCGTGCGAAGCATTTGCATTCTTTCAACCGGTGTTTTCTCTTCAAGATATTCGTCGGTTCCCCCTTCCAAGTTGTCTTTGTTTTCCCACCCTCCCACCCTCTTCTTCCCGGAGCCTGAGTCTCTTTTGAGCATCAATTTCATTCATGTGGAACCTCTTCAGTCTTCCCTTAATTATCTCAACCGGTGAATTCTCGTTTTGTTCGACATTCTTCATCCCTTTCTTTTCCGGTGGACTCAATTCAAGTTTTTTCAGGTTGATCACATTCTTTTCCTCAGATCAAGTGTTTCCTTGCTCATTCGTCTCTCGCCAGTTTATCCTTCCGGAGTGCTCAGGACATCTCAGGAGATTCGTTTGTGTTCCAATTAATTCGAGGTGGTCACCTCATTCAAGTATTTCAATTGTTCCAGTGCATCATCTATCTGTTCAACATCCCTTTCCAACAGTGTTTTCTCTTTAGTGGGCCCTAACCCACAGGTCTTTTCCCAGGATCTTACCTGGCTCTTCTAATTATTCCGGAGCCATTCCAAATTCTTTTCAATTGTGACGTAAGAATGAATTTCATCAGTCATATGCCATCTCCAAGATCGCTTTCAAATTCTTTTCATTGTTGGCTCAACCACTTCGCTTTTCATTCTCCCGGAGTATCTCAATAATTTTGGTGGTGTTTCTCATCGTTAGTTGAAGATCGAAGAAGAGTTCCTCTTAAATCCTTACCCGTTCTTCCAAAGAGGCGTAGTTCAAGCTTGATGCCATCCTCTCATAATTGTTTTCCATTTGTCAAAGGTTCCTTTTCTTACCCATCTGGAGTATGTCAGGAGTTGTTTTTCCTTTTCTTTTCACCGGAGGTCATCATTCCAGAAGAATTCTTCGTCCTCACATTTCGGCTACAATTATCCATTTAACCCGGTGCTTCATTCAAATGTTCCTTAATCAGCTCGAGTTCTTCCCGTTCTCTTGCATGTAAATCCCCTCAAGCATATTTGACTTCTAATTATTCCCGGTGATTCATTCTCTTTTCGTCATTCGTTTCAATTCTTACGGTGGTTCCTTCAGGATTCCTCTCCCTTTTTCATCATATCAAGTAATACGTTCCTTCCAAATCCTATCGGTGGTTCAGGAAGACTTTCTCAAGTTTTGTGCTATACCCCCCCTTAATCCTTTTCAAGAAGAATAAGTAGTATGCAAAATCCATCTTATCATCAATTTAATTTGATGAAGGATAAGCATACAATAAATCTTATTCTTATTTCCTCATAGTGAGTAATCCCTTCCTTCAGAGTTTGTTCTTGGCGAATAAATTCTAGTTCCAAGTGTTTTCATCTTTTCTTTTCCGGAGTTCAAATTTCCTCGGCCATTTCGTCGGAACCTCCATCTAAATCACCGCAAGGCTCATCTTATTATTTCATCCTTCATTTCTATCTCATCATCCTTTTGTCACCGGAGTTCTTCATGGTAGTTCTTCATGATTTAATTCATTCTTCAAGAGTTCATCAAGATTTTGTTGGTGGAGTTCAAGTATCTTTTCTTCTCGCGTCTCGAAGTGTAATTAAATCTCCATATTCTTTTGAAGTGGAGTTTTGCATTTCTTCGTTCCTCTAAGCTATCCAATCATTTCCGTTTGTGGCCGGTTATCACCTTATGATCTTGAGATGTTACCTATAAGACCGCAACTAGCTTATTCTTTTCGTTGTTGATTTTCTCAACAACTCCGTTTAAACCTTCCTTCAAAAGATGCTTTCTATTACATTCGTGGTACAAGTTGTTATTTTCTTCTCCGTTCTTTTCATTCAACTCTTTCAATCCTTTCCGGAGGTTTTGTGTCATGTCTTCATCAAGTATCATTCCATTCTCTCAAGCTCGTGTTCTATTCCTCCCATTTTCAGCCGGAGTGCTGCCTAAATCCTTTCAGTCTTATCCGTTTCTTATCTCGTGCTAACCGGAGTGGTTTCATAGTCTATCTGATTCCATGAGCTTTCGATTCTCGTCATTCTCATCGTTCCTCTCTTCTTCTCAAGTGCTCTCGATTCTTTGCTTCTTCTCTTGAGTTCTTGCTTCACCTCTTCCTCTTTCTCTTCCATCTCGGTCCTAAGATCTCAGGACGAGATCTCTTGTTAGCGGAGGAGTGTTGTAACGCCCCGGATTCGATGCGCCAGGTGTCGGCCAGTTATTCACCGTCGTTTCCATGTCATTTGCTTGCGTGTTGCATTTTGTCATGTCATCATGTGCATCTCATTTTGCATACATGTTCGTCTCATGCATCCGAGCATTTTCCCCATTGTCCGTTTTGCAATCCGGCACTCCTATGCCCTCCGGCGTCCCCCTTTTGTCTCTTGTTGTGAGCGGGTGTTAAACATTCTCGGAATGGAACATGATTTGCCAAGCGGCCTTGTTACACCACAAGTAGACCGCCTATCAAGTTTCGTGCCATTTGGAGTCCGTTTGATACTCCAACGGTTAACCGCGTAGCCCGAAACCCCTCTCTCTTTGCAGCCCAGCCCCTCTTCACCACAGCCCATGAGCGCATCCAAACCCCCTCCATGCTCTCGGTCGTTCGATCACGATCGTGTGGGCGAAAACCGCACCTCATTTGGGCTCTCCTAGCTCCCAGAACCTATAAAAACACCTCCCCTCCGAAATTCGGGTGAAAACCCTAGACAAACCCCTCCCCGCCGCTGTCGGATGCATCCGGACCGGGCCGGACACGTCCGCCCGCCGCCGCCCGGTGAATCATCCGCTGACACGTGGCTGCGCCCACATCGCCGCCCGTTCCGCGCCGCCGGCCCGCCGAAGCCCGGCGCGGGCCCCCGCGGCCCGCATCGCCCGCCGCCACCCGCGCGCATGCGCCGCCCCGCGTCGCCCGCCGCCGACCATCCGCCGCCGCGCCGACCTTCGCCGCCGCCGCACCGTCCCCGGCGATCGCCCGTCGCCGCCTCCTCGTTGCCGACGCGCGCCCGCGTCCACCGGATCCCGTGCGCCGCGCCGCCGCCCATTCGCCGACCCCGCCACCGAGCGCCTCCGCCCTGCGGCACCGCCCGCCGCCGGGACCTCCATGGCCGGCACCGCCAGGAGCTCGCCGGAGCTCGGCGCTCCCGCCTCCGCCTCGTCTCCCTCGCCAGACCTCGCCGCCACGCATCTCCGCCCGGCCGCCGCCCCGTCGTCAGGTGCCTCCCCCGCCGGCCGCCGCCTCGCCGGAGTTCGTCGGCCTCGCCGGAGCTTCGCCAGATCTGGAGGTGGACCAGATCCACCAATGCATCCATCCAAACGCGCCTCCGCCATCCCGATCCGCTCCGTCCCAGATCCCTCCGTCCCGCGTTGACTTTCGCGGAGGTAAAAATCCACCGTCCCCAGATCTGTAACGTTTTCATGCCCTGATCATCATGCCATATCTCCTCGCATATAGCTTCGATTCATGCATATAATATATAAAAATGTTCATCATGAGATACTCTTCATTTTGTTCCATTGTGCCATGTTTGTTTGAGTTCATCTTGATGCCATAATCATTGTTGCAAGAGTGCTATATGATGTTAATCTGCTAAAACTGTTATAACTTGGTGATTTGTCATTTTTGTTGCATTTGATGTGTGCATATTATGAGCTTGATGTCTACATGAGTTTTTAACCACATCATGCCATATTCACAGTGGTGAAATCCATGTATTTTTGTGACTCTTGTAGTGAGTGCATCGAGCTCGTGAAGTAGGGTACTTGCTGTTGCTGTTTTGCTAGTCTGAAACTGCTATATCATGATGCTATGTAAACCTGCTACCACAAGTCATTCTATGCATAATCTGGAGATGCTCACTAAGGATGATTTGTTATACATGTCATGATCTATCCTTACATGTCCCTTCTTGTATCGATAGCCTGCTGTAGCTTGTTGTAATCTTGCTCTAAACTTGCTAAATAATGTTGCTGTCAGCCTGTTCACATTAAGTTCAATGTTTCCATGTTTGTTGTTAGTGATCCATGCACCCTATGAACTTGCTATAGCCATGCTTAGCTTCATAAACATGTATTCTTACTGTTGGTTGCCTTTCCTTGCCATGTATTGCTCTGTGCTGAGTGGTACAAGCTCACCAACATGCCTACTTATTGTTGTTCCTGCCATGTTTGAATCTGTCATATAACTTGCTACGTTTACATGGGTGACATCATATTTTCTGTGCCCTTTTGGCTCATAGTCAGTAACGGATTTTGTTCTATGCAACAAGTAGATTCATTCCATGCCTTGGTTTGCCATGATAAGTTCCTGTAGCATGTGGTTTGATAGCTCTAAACATTGTAACATGCTGTTATTTCTGCCATGTCCTGTGAATTCTGCCAAGTCTGTGAACCTGTTATTATTTGCATTCTTGCCATGTCCTTTTGAGCATGTTCTAGTGATTTCTGGAGATATATCAGTGTTCATGTTTTGTTGTGCTTTACCTGTACTTCATATCCATGACTTTTTTTTTCACGTTGGGATGTTGTAGCATATTGTTTGGATGCTTGCTATATGCTTAGTTGCTGTTTTGAACAGATTGTCGTTATGTCTTGTTTGGAGTGTATGTGTTGCACCATTGCTCCGTTTTGAGCATGCTCTATATGAAACTTGCTTAGAATTGCATGTAGCTTCATATTATCATGTTGCACCCTTGTTTGAGGTGCTTGCTTGATGTTTGAATGCATTTTGCATCAATGCCATGTTTAACTTGTTTTGCTCATATCTTCTAGGTCGTAGCTCCGAACCAAATGAACTTTATATGTAAGTTGACTAGAATGTCGTGTAGATCCTCTTGGTGCTCTTTAACTTACTGTTTAACAACTTCAACTTAATGTTTATTTAGATCTGGACCAATTTCGAAATTTGCATATGAGGACTTACCGGATTAGTTATATGTTGTTTCCGGCCTCATTTAAACTTGCTTTGATGTGTTGGTCTTATATGCATCATCTTTTGCCATGAGTAGCTCCATGTAGCCTTGTCATGCATCATGTTTGGTTGTGCATCATGTCTTGTTCATGTGTGGTGTGTTTACCATGTTGTGTGCTTCTTCTCGATAGTTCCTGTTTCGTTGCGATCGTGAGGATTCGTTCGTCTACGCTTGGTTCGTCTTTGTGGCTTCATCTTCTTCATGGACTCGTTCTTCTTCCTTGCAGGATTTCAGGCAAGATGACCGCTACCCTGGATCTCACTACTATCATTGCTATGCTAGGTGCTTCGTTCTATTGCTATGCTGCGCTACCTATCATTTGCTCTTCAAGCCTCCCAATTTGCCATGTCAGCCTCTAACCTTTGTCACCCTTCCTAGCAAACCGTTGCTTGGCTATGTTACCGCTTTGCTCAGCCCCTCTTATAGCGTTGTTAGTTGTAGGTGAAGTTGAAGATTGCTCCATGGTGGACAGGATTATGTTGGGATATCACAATATCTCTTATATTATTAATGCATCTATATACTTAGTAAAGGATGGAAGGCTCGGCCTTATGCCTGGTGTTTTGTTCCACTCTTGCCGCCCTAGTTTCCGTCATACCGGTGTTATGTTCCCGAATTTTGCGTTCCTTACGCGGTTGGGTGATTTATGGGACCCCCTTGACAGTTCGCTTTGAAAAAAACTCCTCCAGCAAGGCCCAACCTTGGTTTTACCATTTGCCTCACCACCACCTATACCCTTCCCTTGGGTCGGCCAACCCAAGGGTCATCTTTATTTTAGCCCCCCCGGGTCAGTGCTTCTCTAAGTGCTGGTCCGAACCGAGCCGCCTGCGGGGCCCCCTCGGGGAAACTCGAGGTCTAGTTTTACTCGTAGCCTGTCTCATCCGGTGTTGCCCTGAGAACGAGATATGTGCAGCTCCTATCGGGATTGTCGGCGCATCGGGCGGCTTTGCTGGTCTTGTTTTACCATTGTCGAAATGTCTTGTAAACCGGGATTCCGAGACTGATCGGATCTTCCTGGGAGAAGGTATATCCTTTGTTGATCGCGAGAGCTTATCATGGGCTAAGTTGGGACACCCCTGCAAGGTATAAACTTTCGAAAGCCGTGCCGCGGTTATGGGCAGATGGAAATTTGTTAATGTCCGGTTGTAGATAACTTGACACCAGATACGAATTAAAACGCATCAACCATGTGTGTAGCCGTGATGGTCTCTTTTCTGCGGAGTCCAGGAAGTGAACACGGTTTTGGGTTATGTTTGACGTAAGTAGGAGTTCAGGATCACCTCTTGATCATTGCTAGCTTCACGACCGTTCCATTTGCTCCCTTCTCGCTCTTATTTGCGTATGTTAGCCACCATATATGCTTAGTCGCTGCTGCAACCTCACAATTTTACCCCTTCCTTTCCCATTAAGCTTTTCTAGTCTTGATACCCATGGTAATGGGATTGCTGAGTCCTCGTGGCTCACAGATTACTACAACGACAGTTGCAGGTACAGGTTATGCGATGGTCATGACGCGAGAGCGATGCTTGCTTGCGTTGAGTTCTTCTTCTGCTTCTTCTTCGATCAGGGGATAGGTTCCAGGTCGGCAGCCTGGGCTAGCAGGGTGGATGTCGTTTGTGTTTCTGTTTGTGTTTCGTCCGTAGTCGGATGGTGATCTTATGTAAGATGATGTTGTATTCGTGTGGCATTTTATGCCTTATGTATGTATCACTATCTATTATGTAATGTTGATGTAATGATATCCTCCTTGCAAAAGCGTCTTCAAGATGCGCTTCTATCCTTGGTGGGACCTTCGAGTTCCTTTAGGATAGGGTCGCATCTTGGGCGTGATAGGATGGATCTAGGATTGTGGTCCCCTGTCTTGATGGTAGAAGTGGAGGTTTACTATTAGTCTGGAAGAAGGAGGTTAGGATATACTCCCGGACTAATACATTTAATTGCATTGATGTTTCGATTGAAGAAGAGGATGGTAGAGTATGGAGGCTCACGGGTCTGTATGGAGAACCAAGCTGGGATAATAAGAATAAAACATACCAACTGATACGGGACCTTCATTCCCAATCTAACTTACCGTGGGTTGTTATTGGTGACTTCAATGAAATATTACTGTCGTCAGAAAAAGAAGGAGGAGCCCAGCGACAACAGTCTAGGCTAAAAGCTTTCCAAGATGCCCTGTCAGACTGCTCCTTGGAGGATATTGGATACCATGGCGACAAGTTTACATTTTTCAGAGGAGGATTGCGAGAAAGGTTGGATCGAGCAGTATCAAACCCGGGATGGATGGACATGCACCCTTTATGTGGTCTTGTGAACCTGGATATGGGTAAGTCGGACCACATACCTATTTATCTGGATATTGAATACCTGGTGGGTGTCGCTGCTCAACGACGTCGGCCAGGAAGAAAATTTGAGGCAAGATGGCTTGAAGAGGAGTTGGTGGAGGAAGTAGTGAAAACGGCTTGGCAGAAGGCTGTCGTAAGGGGACTTTGTCCCTCGGCTAGTGAGAAGCTAGCAGCAGTGCATAAAGATCATCACCATTGGGATAGAGAAGTTTTAAAGGGCCCTCGAGCCAGACTGAAAACAGCGCAACAGGAATTAGAAGCACTTATGCGAGGGCCATATGATGCTAATGCACGGGCAAAACAGCAGGACTTGACGCTCAAAATTGAAAACCTCTTAGAGCAAGAGGAGATTTACTGGGCCCAAAGAGGGCATGCAAAGTGGCTTCGCTGCAGTGACCGTAATACCAATTTTTTCATCAGTTTGCTTCGGCCCGTAGGCGCCGGAACTTGATCAAGAGATTGAAAAATAACAATAATGCATGGGTTGAGGGGAATGAAAACCTCAAGCCCCTGATTTTTTATTATTTCCAGAATCTGTTTTCAGCAGAGGCAGGGCCAATTGACGAAGCATTGCTGGACACAGTAAAACCTGTGGTGACGGGGCAAATGAATGATCTCCTAACTGCTCCATACACGAGGGAAGAGGTGAAAAAAACATTATTCCAAATAGGAGATATGAAAGCCCCTAGCGCTGATGGGATCCATGCCATCTTTTTCAAACGTTTTTGGCACATCGTTGGAGAGGAGCTAACAGATGAAGTGTTACAAGCAATAAATAACAGGAAAATTACTAATGGGTGGAACGGCACTAATGTGGTGCTAATACCTAAAGTGGACAGCCCAGACACTACTAGGAAAAGGGCTATAACTAATATGAACATTAATGGAGCACTACATATGTGGTGCGTCACTGCTATATAGCAGTGGCGCACTGTGGGTTTGGTGCGCCATTAGTGTCTGGCGCACCAAACCCACGGTGCACCACTACTAACAATTTTTTTTTCAAAACCAGTAATGGCGCACCAGGGTATAGTGCACTATTACTAGTTTTAACTAGTAATGACACACCTGACACTCTGTGCGCCACTACTAACAATTTCTTTTTACTTTTTTTTTCAAAACTAGTAATGGCGCACCAGGGGATAGTGCACCATTACTAGTTCAAACTAGTAATGGCGCACCACAACAACGGTGCGCCACTACTAACAAATTTTTTTATTTTTTTTGCAAAACTAGTAATGGCGCACCACGTAACAGATGCGCCATTAGTAACCAGGGTTACTAATGGCGCATTGTTAGGTGGTGCACCATTGGTAACCTGAGAGCAGCTAGATATTTCGGACAACCACCTACCACACTCACTTTCCCCACTTCATTCTCCCCACCTCCTCCTCCAAGCTTGTCTCGGCTGCCTCCTCCTCCTCACCTCATTTGCACCATAGATTCACCCAAATTAAGTGGTTAAATTTCTTTTTTTTTTGATAGGTAAGTAAGGGGAAAGCTTTCTTTATGTTCTAGATCTACTTTTTTCTCCCTCCAACAACATCCACATGCACTTTTTATGGCCTAGATCTACGTATGTTTGTGGTGTTGCATATGTTTGTGGTGTTGCATATGTTTGTGTTTGCAGGTACCGGCATTTGAAATGCGATAGTTGCCAATATTTTGTCGGAATGTTGATTCATTTCCGTTTCGGCGAGAATTTGGCACTATATGCATTCTTCTTGGTCCTATTTTTAGGCAAAGTCATGCCAATTTTTATTTTGGTTCTAAAATATCGTTTTGCTCTACCCCGCAGGCGACCATAGTCCGCACGATGACCGAAGGCATTGTGAATAGGTTTTTGAGCTCCGCGAAGGCCGAGATGCTTCAAAAGAACGAGACAGAGATAAGATGTCCGTGTCAAAGATGCAAGCTGAAGAGCCTTATGGACCCGGATTCCGTACAGGTGCGGGACCACCTGCTCTTGCGTGGTTTCATGGATGGCTATCGGTGGCAAGGTGATGAAGATGATTATGAAGTCGTCCATGGGGGCTGGGCAAGAAATGAGGAAGGACAGCAAGACAACTGCGGCAAGGACGGGCGAGAAGATGAAGAATCTCCAGGACATGATCACAAAGTAGATGCAGTACACAGTCATCATGTAGAAGATGTCGGACATGATGATGAGGAAGATCAAGATGAAGGGCATGATCATGAAGATGAACATGCCGGAGAAGACGACGATGGACCATCGATGGGCTAGGTGCAGGACCCTCATATTCAAGAGCTATTTCTCAAGCAGGCGGATAACACAAGAGCTGCCGCCCAAGAGAAAGCCAAGCTGGATCAACTGGAGATAGACGCGGTTACTCCATTGTATGAAGGATGCAGGCCCGAGGACACCCTCCTGAAAGTAATGCTCATGGCTCTGGAGATGAAGGTAAAACACAAAATGACCGACGCATGCTTCGACGAGAACATGTCATTCTGGCACGAACGTCTTCCCAAGGGGAACAAGTGCCCGACCAGTTTTGAGGAGGTGAAGAAAATCGTGTGTCCTCTGGATTTACCACACGTGAAATACCATGTGTGCATGAAAAATTGCATCATTTATCGGGACGAGCACGCAGACTCTACCATATGTCCGTGTGCGGCGTCACTCGATACAAGAAGAGGAAGAAAGCTCCTCGAAAAGTGGTGTGGTACTTTCCGATCACTCCTCGTCTGCAGCGGTATTTCACGGACCCTAAGGTAGCAAAGCTCCTGCGTTGGCATGCGGATAGGGAGGAGAAGAAGCGAGAAGATGATAGAAATGATCCAGAGATAAATAAAAAAGACAAGATGCTGAGTCACCCTAAGGATGCGAGCCAGTGGCAAGCGTTGAACTTCGAACACCCAAAAATTTGGGGACGATCCAAGGAACATCGTGCTGGGCACGAGCATCGATGGAGTCAATCCGTTTGACAGCCAGAGAAGCACAGATAGCACCTGGCCTGTGTTTGTGTGGATGTACAACCTTTCCCCCTGGTTGTGCATGAAGAGGAAGTATATTCACATAAGTATGCTAATTGAAGGGCCGAAACAAACAGGGAACAACATCAATCTATATCTGGGGCTACTAAAAGAGGAGCTAGACACGCTGTAGAAAACGTCAGGCAATACGTGGGATGCCGCAGAGAAATAATATTTCCCTATGAGAGTCGCACTGCTCACGACTGTGCACGACTATCTCGGTTACGGATATGTCGCGGGGCAGGTGGTCCACGGATTTTTTGGATGCATCAGGTGCATGGATGACACAACATATCGGCAGCTAGATAAAGATCTTGGGTCTTCGAAAACCGTGTTCATGGGATATCGAAGGTGGCTTCACGACGATGACTCATGGAGAAAATGCAAGGATCTGTTCGATGGTGAAACCGAACCCCGAAGATGCCCGCGTATGAGGAGCGGCGAGGAAATAGACGAGCTGTTGAAAAATTGGAAAGAGTGCCCGGAGTCGGGAAAGAAGCAAAAGGCGCCAGAGCCGCTGCTGAAGGTATGGAAAATGAGGTCTGTTTTCTGGGACTTGCCGTACTAGAAGATCCTCCGTGTGCCTCACAGCCTTGATGTCATGCATATCATGAAGAACGTGTGCAAGAGTCTGCTTGGTACCCTGCTCAACATGCTAGAGGGGACCAAAGATGGGCCGAAAGCAAGGACATACTTGAAATCAATGGGCATCAGGGAGGAGCTTCACGCTAATAATGATGATGATGAGGCGAAGGGCACTGAAAGTCGTCACAAAGGCAAAAAGGCCAAGAAGATCAAAAATGACTTCCCTCCCGCGTGCTTCACTCTAAGTCAGGAGGAGATCGAGCAGTTTTTCACCTGCCTCATAGGAGTAAAACTTCCTTATGGTTACGCGGGGAAGATAAGCAGATACCTAGACTCGGCGAAGCAGAAGTTTAGCGGGATGAAGTCTCATGACTGTCACGTGCTGATGACACAGATACTTCCAGTTGCAATCGTGGGATCATGGATGTGCACGTCCGTGAAACGCTATTTGGCCTATGCAACTTTTTCAACGTTATCTCTTGGAAATCGGTTGGCGTGAGGCAACTCAAAAGGCTACAGGAAGAGATCGTGGTGATACTATATGCCAGCTTGAGATGTACTTCCCGCCCGCATTCTTCGACGTTATGGTGCATCTGTTGGTCCATACCGTGGAGGATATCATCCAACTCAGACTGACGTTCCTATACAGCATGATGCCGTTCGAAAGGATGAATGGTGTCATCAAAGGATTTCGCAGCATGTCACGTCTAGAGGGAAGCATAGCCAGGGGCTTTTTGACCGAAGAGTGCATCTCCTACTACACGAATTATCTAGGCATCGAGAACCCCGTTGGTCTGCCCGTCAATAGGCACCTCGGCAGGCTCGCTGGATGGGGTCACCGTGAGGGCCACCGCGAAATGCATGTCGACTTCGAGGGTCGACTCACCGACTTTGAAAGAGCAAACCTAGTCGTGCTACAACACATAGACGTGGTCGATCCTTGGGTGGTAGAGCACAAAACCTTTATTGAGAATATGCACAATGACCGAGGACAACAGAGGACGGACGTAGATATAATCAAAGAGCACAACTCATGTTTCACGCGTTGGTTCAAGGAGAAGCTTCTGTCGTACCCTTTACATGAGGATTCTTCCGCGGAAGAACAACTCATATTCGCCTTGTCACAGGGCGCCGAGCACAACCTGATGACGTATGAGGCGTACGATATCAACAGCTACACATTCTACACCGACGGAAAGGACATGAAGAGCGATGGTTATCAGAACTCCGGGGTAACGATGGAATCCTACACCGGTAACGACAAGGACAGATACTACGGAAGGATCGTGGAGATCTTGGAGCTGAGCTATGCTGGAGAGAAGGTCCCGATGTTCCGTGTCAGATGGGCCAAGAGCGTCCTAAAAGAAGACCGATATTTCACCATCATGGTTATACCCGAAGCCAAATCCAAGACCGCGGGCGCAAACGTCATCACGAAAAATGAGCCATGGGTACTGGCTTCCCAAGTGGACTAATGCTTCTTCATTACCGACCCGTCAAAGCCCAGTCGTGTTGTCGTGAGGAGAGGCAAAAGGAATATCATCGGAATGGATGGAGTCACCAATGAGCAAGACTTCGACAAGTACGGCGACTTGAAGATGGAACATGACGACGACGATGAAGTACCATACACCACAAGAAGAAGCAAGACCACCCTACCTAAAGGACGTTCGTTCAAGAGAAGAACTCCATTTGCGAAAAAGAAGGGTAAGAAGATTGTGAAAACATAGCTAGCTAAGATCGATTGTATTTAAATTGTAGTCTTCATTTCTTGATTGTATTTTGACATATGGAAATGACATTTCTTCTGTTCTAGTCCTCATGAATATTTATTTATGTTTATTCTGGTATACCAATTTTTATTTAGGTTTATTCTGGTATTGAATTTCTAACTCACAAAAAGTATTGAATTTGTTAATATTTTTGAACTCATGAATAATTTTAAATTTCATGGGCACTTTTTGAATTCATGAATATTTTTTCAAATTTGATGATATTTTTTCATAGTCATAAATGCTTTACCAATTCACAAATGAATGCAAATAAAAATCCAAAAAAAGTTACTAATGGTGCACCAGGAGAAGGTGCGCCATTGCTATCAAGGTACTTATGACGCACCCCTAGGAGGTGCGCCATTAGTATACCAATTTTTATTTAGGTTTATTCTGGTATTGTATTTCTAACTCACAAAAAGTATTGAATTTGTTAATATTTTTAGAACTCAAGAATATTTTTAAATTTCATGGGCACTTTTTGAATTCATGAATATTTTTTCAAATTTGATGATATTTTTTCATGTTCATAATGTTTTACCAATTCATAAATAAATGCAAATAAAAATCCAAAAAAAAGTTACTAATGGCGCACCAGGAGAAGGTGCGCCATTGCTATCAAGGTACTTATGGCGCACCCCTAGGAGGTGCGTGTTGGAAATATGCCCTAGAGGCAATAATAAAAGCATTATTATTATATTTCCTTGTTCATGATAATTGTCTTTATTCATGCTATAATTGTGTTATCCGGAAATCGTAATACATGTGTGAATAATAGACACCAACATGTCCCTAGTAAGCCTGTAGTTGACTAGCTCGTTGATCAACAGATAGTCATGATTTCCTGACTATGGACATTGGATGTCATTGATAACGAGATCACATCATTAGGAGAATGATGTGATGGACAAGACCCAATCCTAAACATAGCACAAGATCGTATAGTTCGTTTGCTAGAGTTTTCCAATTTCAAAGTATCTTTTCCTTAGACCATGAGATCGTGTAACTCCCGGATACCGTAGGAGTGCTTTCGGTGTGCCAAACGTCACAACGTAACTGGGTGACTATAAAGGTATACTACGGGTATCTCCGAAAGTGTCTGTTGGGTTGACACGGATCAAGACTGGGATTTGTCACTCCGTATGACGGAGAGGTATCACTGGGCCCACTCGGTAATGCATCATCATAATGAGCTCAAAGTGACCAAGTGTCTGGTCACGGGATCATGCATTACGGTACGAGTAAAGTGACTTGCCGGTAACGAGATTGAACGAGGTATTGGGATACCGACGATCGAATCTCGGGCAAGTAACATATCGATTGACAAAGGGAATTGTATACGGGGTTGTTTGAATCCTTGACATCGTGGTTCATCCGATGAGATCATCGTGGAGCATGTGGGAGCCAACATGGGTATCCAGATCCCGCTGTTGGTTATTGACCAGAGAACAATCTCGGTCATGTCTACATGTCTCCTGAACCCGTAGGGTCTACACACTTAAGGTTCGGTGACGCTAGGGTTGTAGGGATATGTATATGCAGTAACCCGAATGTTGTTCGGAGTCCCGGATGAGATCCCGGACGTCACGAGGAGTTCCGGAATGGTCCGAAGGTAAAGATTTATATATGGGAAGTCCTGTTTCGGGCATCGGGACAAGTTTCGGGGTTATCGGTATTGTACCGGGACCACCAGAAGGGTCCCGGGGGTTTACCGGGTGGGTCCACCTGTCCCGGGGGGGCCACATGGGCTGTAGGGGGTGCGCCTTGGCCTACATGGGCCAAGGGCACCAGCCCCACATAGGCCCATGCGCCTAGGGTTTGAGGGGGGAAGAGTCCTAGGAGGGGAAGGCACCTCCTAGGTGCCTTGGGGGTGAGGGAAACCCCCCCTTGGCCGCCGCGCCCCCTAGGAGATTGGATCTCCTAGGGCTGGCCACCCCCCTTGGCCCTCCTATATATAGTGGGGGAAAGGAGGGACTTCACACCTTGGCCTTTGGTTGCCTCCTTCTCCCTCTCCAAAACCTCCTCCTCCTCCATAGTGCTTAGCGAAGCCCTGCCGGAGTACTGCAGCTCCATCAACACCACGCCGTCGTGCTGCTGCTGGTGCCATCTCCCTCAACCTCTCCTCTCCCCTTGCTGGATCAAGAAGGAGGAGACGTGGCTGTTCCGTACGTGTGTTGAACGCGGAGGTGCCGTCCGTTCGGTGCTAGGATCTTCGGTGATTTGGATCACGTCGTGTTCGACTACATCATCCCCGTTCTTTGAACGCTTCCGCTCGCGATCTACAAGGTACGTAGATGCATCCGATGACTCATTGCTAGATGAACTCCTAGATGGATCTTGGTGAAACAAGTAGGAAATTTTTTGTTTTCTGCAACGTTCCCCAACAGTGGTATCAGAGCTAGGTCTATGCGTAGTTCTTCTTGCGCGAGTAGAACACAATTCGTTGTGGGCGTAGATTTGTCAACTTTCTTGCCGCTACTAGTCTTTTCTTGCTTCAGCGGTATTGTGGGATGAAGCGGCCCGGACCAACCTTACACGTACGCTTACGTGAGACCGGTTCCACCGACTAACATGCACTAGTTGCATAAGGTGGCTGCGGGTGTCTGTCTCTCCCACTTTAGTTGGAGCGGATTCGATGAACAGGGTCCTTATGAAGGGTAAATAGAAGTTGACAAATCACGTTGTGGCTTTAACGTAGGTAAAAAGACGTTCTTGCTAGAACCCTAATTCAGCCACGTAAAAACTTGCAACAACAATTAGAGAACGTCTAACTTGTTTTTGCAGCAAGTGGTTTGTGATATGATATGGCCAAAGTTGTGATGAATGATGAATGATCTATATGTGATGTATGAGATGTTCATGCTATTGTAATAGGAATCACGACTTGCATGTCGATGAGTATGACAACCGGCAGGAGCCATAGGAGTTGTCTTTATTCTTTTATATGACCTGCATGTCATTGAGAAACGCCATGTAAATTACTTTACTTTATTGCTAAACGCGTTAGCCATAGTAGTAGAAGTAATAGTTGGCGAGCAACTTCATGGAGACACGACGATGGAGATCATGATGATGGAGATCATGGTGTCAAGCCGGTGACAAGATGATCATGGAGCCCCAAGATGGAGATCAAAGGAGCTATGTTATATTGGCCATATCATGTCACGTTTATTATTTGATTGCATGTGATGTTTATCATGTTTTGCATCTTGTTTACTTAGAACGACGGTAGTAAATAAGATGATCCCTCATACTAATTTCAAGAAGTGTTCCCCCTAACTGTGCACCGTTGCGACAGTTCGCTGTTTCAAAACACCACGTGATGATCGGGTGTTTTATTCAGACGTTCACATACAACGGGTGTAAGACAGATTTACACATGCAAACACTTAGGTTGACTTGACGAGCCTAGCATGTACAGACATGGCCTCGGAACACAAAAGACCGAAAGGTCGAGCATGAGTCATATAGAAGATACGATCAACATGAAGATGTTCACCGATGTTGACTAGTCCGTCTCACGTGATGATCGGACACGGCCTAGTTAACTCGGATCATGTAATACTTAGATGACTAGAGGGATGTCTAATCTAAGTGGGAGTTCATTAATTATTTGATTAGATGAACTTAATTATCATGAACTTAGTCTAAAACATTTACAATATGTCTTGTAGATCAAATGGCCAACGTAGTCCTCAACTTCAACGCGTTCCTAGAGAAAACCAAGCTGAAAGATGATGGCAGCAACTATACGGACTAGGTCCGGAACCTGAGGATCATCCTCATAGCTGCCAAGAAAGATTATGTCCTACAAGCACCGCTTGGTGACGCACCCGTTCTCCCTGCAGAATAAGATGTTATGAACGCTTGGCAGGCACGTACCGATGACTACTCCCTCGTTCAGTGCGGCATGCTTTACAGTTTAGAGCCGGGGCTCCAAAAACGTTTTGAGAGACACGGAGCATATGAGATGTTCAAAGAGCTGAAAATGGTTTTCCAAGCTCATGCCCGGGTCGAGAGATATCAAGTCTCCGACAAGTTCTTCAGCTGTAAGATGGAGGAAAACAGTTCTGTCAGTGAGCACATACTCACTATGTCTGGGTTGCATAACCGCTTGACTCAGCTGGGAGTTAATCTCCCGGATGATGCGGTCATTGACAGAATCCTCCAGTCGCTTCCACCAAGCTACAAGAGCTTTGTGATGAACTTCAATATGCAGGGGATGGAAAAGACCATTCCTGAAGTATTTGCTATGCTGAAATCAGCAGAGGTAGAAGTCAAGAAGGAACATCAAGTGTTGATGGTCAATAAAACCACTAAGTTCAAGAAAGGCAAGGGTAAAAAGAACTTCAAGAAGGACGGCAAGGAGGTTGCCGCGCCCGGCAAGCAAGCTGCCGGGAAGAAGCCAAAGAATGGACCCAAGCCCGAGATTGAGTGCTTTTATTGCAAGGGAAGCGGTCACTGGAAGCGGAACTGCCCTAAATACTTAGCAGACAAGAAGGCCGGCAAAACAAAAGGTATATGTGATATACATGTAATTGATGTGTACCTTACTAGTGTCCGTAGTAGCTCCTGGGTATTTGATACCGGTGCAGTTGCTCACATTTGTAACTCAAAACAGGGGCTGCGGAATAAGCGGAAACTGGCAAAGGACGAGGTGATGATGCGCGTCGGGAATGGTTCCAAGGTCAATGTGATCGCCGTCGGCACGCTACCTCTATATCTACCTTCGGGATTAGTTTTAAACCTTAATAATTGTTATTTAGTGCCATCTTTGAGCATGAACATTGTATCGGGATCTCGTTTAATTCGAGATGGCTACTCATTTAAATCCGAGAATAATGGTTGTTCTATTTATATGAGAGATATGTTTTATGGTCATGCTCCTATGGTGAATGGTTTATTCTTTATGGATCTCGAACGTGATACTACACATGTTCATAATGTGAGTACCAAAAGATGTAAGGTTGATAATGATAGTCCCACATACTTGTGGCACTGCCGCCTTGGTCACATAGGTGTCAAACGCATGAAGAAGCTCCATGCAGATGGACTTTTAGAGTCTCTTGATTATGAATCATTTGACATGTGCGAACCATGCCTCATGGGTAAGATGACCAAGACTCCGTTCTCAGGAACAATGGAGCGAGCAACCAACTTATTGGAAATCATACATACTGATGTGTGCGGTCCAATGAGTGTTGAGGCTCGCGGTGGCTATCGTTATGTTCTCACACTCACTGATGATTTAAGTAGATATGGGTATATCTACTTAATGAAACACAAGTCTGAAACCTTTGAAAAGTTCAAGGAATTTCAGAGTGAGGTTGAAAATCAACGTGACAGGAAAATCAAGTTTCTACGATCAGATCGTGGAGGAGAATACTTGAGTCATGAATTTGGTACACACTTAAGAAAATGTGGAATAGTTTCACAACTCACGCCGCCTGGAACACCTCAGCGTAATGGTGTGTCTGAACGTCGTAATCGCACTCTATTAGATATGGTGCGATCTATGATGTCTCTTACTGATTTACCGCTATCTTTTTGGGGCTATGCTTTAGAGACTGCCGCATTCACTTTAAATAGGGCTCCGTCGAAATCCGTTGAGACGACACTGTATGAATTATGGTTTGGGAAGAAACCTAAGCTGTCATTTCTAAAAATTTGGGGATGCGATGCTTATGTCAAGAAACTTCAACCTGAAAAGCTCGAACCCAAGTCGGAAAAATGCGTCTTCATAGGATACCCAAAAGAAACTATTGGGTACACCTTCTACCTCAGATCCGAAGGCAAGATCTTTGTTGCCAAGAATGGGTCCTTTCTAGAGAAAGAGTTTCTCTCGAAAGAAGTAAGTGGGAGGAAAGTAGAGCTTGATGAAGTATTACCTCTTGAACCAGAAAATGGCGCAACTCAAGAAAATGTTCCTGAGGTGCCTGCACCGACTAGAGAGGAAGTTAATGATAATGATCAAGATACTTCTGATCAAGCCCCTACTGAAATTCGAAGGTCCACAAGGACACGTTCCGCACCAGAGTGGTACGGCAACCCTGTCTTGGAAATCATGTTGTTAGACAATGGTGAACCTTCGAACTATGAAGAAGCGATGGCGGGCCCGAATTCCGACAAATGGCTAGAAGCCATGAAATCCGAGATAGGATCCATGTATGAAAACGAAGTATGGACTTTGACTGACTTGCCCGTTGAGCGGCGAGCCATAGAAAATAAATGGATCTTTAAGAGGAAGACAGACGCGGATGGTAATGTGACCATCTATAAAGCTCGGCTTGTCGCTAAGGGTTATCGACAAGTTCAAGGGGTTGACTACGATGAGACTTTCTCACCGGTAGCGAAGCTGAAGTCCGTCCGAATCATGTTAGCAATTGCCGCATTCTACGATTATGAAATATGGCAAATGGACGTCAAAACGGCATTCCTTAATGGTTTCCTTAAGGAAGAATTGTATATGATGCAGCCGGAAGGTTTTGTCGATCCTAAGAATGCTGACAAGGTGTGCAAGCTCCAACGCTCGATTTATGGGCTGGTGCAAGCATCTCGGAGTTGGAACATTCGCTTTGATGAGATGATCAAAGCATTTGGGTTTACGCAGACTTATGGAGAAGCCTGCGTTTACAAGAAAGTGAGTGGGAGCTCTGTAGCATTTCTCATACTATATGTAGATGACATACTTTTGATGGGAAATGATATAGAACTCTTGGACAGCATCAAGGCCTATTTGAATAAGAGTTTTTCAATGAAGGACCTTGGAGAAGCTGCTTATATATTAGGCATCAAGATCTATAGAGATAGATCAAGACGCCTCATAGGTCTTTCACAAAGCACATACCTTGATAAGATATTGAAGAAGTTCAATATGGATCAATCTAAGAAGGGGTTCTTGCCTGTGTTACAAGGTGTGAAATTGAGCTCAGCTCAATGTCCGACCACGGCAGAAGATATAGAAGAGATGAGTATCATCCCCTATGCCTCAGCCATAGGTTCTATTATGTATGCCATGCTGTGTACCAGACCTGATGTAAACCTTGCCGTAAGTTTGGTAGGAAGGTACCAAAGTAATCCCGGCAATGAACACTGGACAACGGTCAAGAATATCCTGAAGTACCTGAAAAGGACAAAGGAAATGTTTCTCGTTTATGGAGGTGACGAAGAGCTCGTCGTAAAGGGTTACGTCGACACCAGCTTCGACACAGATCTGGATGACTAAGTCACAGACCGGATACGTGTATATTTTGAATGGTGGGGCAGTAAGCTGGTGCAGTTGCAAGCAGAGCGTCGTGGCGGGATCTACATGTGGAGCAGAGTACATGGCAGCCTCAGAGGCAGCACATGAAGCAATATGGGTGAAGGAGTTCATCACCGACCTAGGAGTCATACCCAATGCGTCGGGGCCGATCAAGCTCTTCTGTGACAACACAGGAGCTATTGCTCTTGCCAAGGAGCCCAGGTTTCACAAGAAGACAAGGCACATCAAGCGTCGCTTCAACTCCATTCGTGAAAATGTTCAAGATGGAGACATAGAGATTTGTAAAGTACATACGGACCTGAATGTAGCGGAACCGTTGACTAAACCTCTCCCTAGAGCAAAACATGATCAACATCAGAATTCCATGGGTGTTCGATTCATCACAGTGTAACTAGATTATTGACTCTAGTGCAAGTGGGAGACTGTTGGAAATATGCCCTAGAGGCAATAATAAAAGCATTATTATTATATTTCCTTGTTCATGATAATTGTCTTTATTCATGCTATAATTGTGTTATCCGGAAATCGTAATACATGTGTGAATAATAGACACCAACATGTCCCTAGTAAGCCTCTAGTTGACTAGCTCGTTGATCAACAGATAGTCATGATTTCCTGACTATGGATATTGGATGTCATTGATAACGAGATCACATCATTAGGAGAATGATGTGATGGACAAGACCCAATCCTAAACATAGCACAAGATCGTATAGTTCGTTTGCTAGAGTTTTCCAATGTCAAAGTATCTTTTCCTTAGACCATGAGATCGTGTAACTCCCGGATACCGTAGGAGTGCTTTGGGTGTGCCAAACGTCACAACGTAACTGGGTGACTATAAATGTATACTACGGGTATCTCCGAAAGTGTCTGTTGGGTTGACACGGATCAAGACTGGGATTTGTCACTCCGTATGACGGAGAGGTATCACTGGGCCCACTCGGTAATGCATCATCATAATGAGCTCAAAGTGACCAAGTGTCTGGTCACGGGATCATGCATTACGGTACGAGTAAATTGACTTGCCGGTAACGAGATTGAACGAGGTATTGGGATACCGACGATCGAATCTCGGGCAAGTAACATATCGATTGACAAAGGGAATTGTATACGGGGTTGTTTGAATCCTCGACATCGTGGTTCATCCGATGAGATCATCATGGAGCATGTGGGAGCCAACATGGGTATCCAGATCCCGCTGTTGGTTATTGACCGGAGAACAATCTCGATCATGTCTACATGTCTCCCGAACCCGTAGGGTCTACACACTTAAGGTTCGGTGACGCTAGGGTTGTAGGGATATGTATATGCAGTAACCCGAATGTTGTTCGGAGTCCCGGATGAGATCCCGGACGTCATGAGGAGTTCCGGAATGGTCCGAAGGTAAAGATTTATATATGGGAAGTCCTGTTTCGGGCATCGGGACAAGTTTCGGGGTTATCGGTATTGTACCGGGACCACCGGAAGGGTCCCGGGGGTCCACCGGGTGGGTCCACCTGTCCCGGGGGGGCCACATGGGCTGTAGGGGGTGCGCCTTGGCCTACATGGGCCAAGGGCACCAGCCCCACATAGGCCCATGCGCCTAGGGTTTGAGGGGGGAAGAGTCCTAGGAGGGGAAGGCACCTCCTAGGTGCCTTGGGGGGGGAGGGAAACCCCCCCTTGGCCGCCGCCCCCCCTAGGAGATTGGATCTCCTAGGGCCGGCCACCCCCCTTGGCCCTCCTATATATAGTGGGGGAAAGGAGGGACTTCACACCTTGGCCTTTGGTTGCCTCCTTCTCCCTCTCCAACACCTCCTCCTCCATAGCGCTTAGCGAAGCTCTGCCGGAGTACTGCAGCTCCATCAACACCACGCCGTCGTGCTGCTGCTGGTGCCATCTCCCTCAACCTCTCGTCTCCCCTTGCTGGATCAAGAAGGAGGAGACGTGGCTGTTCCGTACGTGTGTTGAACGCGGAGGTGCCGTCCGTTCGGTGCTAGGATCTCCGGTGATTTGGATCACGTCGTGTTCGACTACATCATCCCTGTTCTTTGAACGCTTCCGCTCGCGATCTACAAGGTACGTAGATGCATCCGATGACTCGTTGCTAGATGAACTCCTAGATGGATCTTGGTGAAACGAGTAGGAAAATTTTTGTTTTCTGCAACGTTCCCCAACAGTGCGCCATTAGTATACCAATTTTTATTTATGTTTATTCTGGTATTGAATTTCTAACTCACAAAAAGTATTGAATTTGTTATTATTTTTTGAACTCATGAATATTTTTAAATTTCATGGGCACTTTTTGAATTCATGAACATTTTTTCAAATTTGATGATATTTTTCATATTCATAAATGTTTTCTAAAAAATTAGTAGATGCAACTAAAAATCCAAAAAAAATATATTTTCAAATGACAAATTTGATGATATGTTTTCATATTCATAAATGTTTTCATATTCATATTTTTTCATAAATGTTTTCAAATTTGATGATATTTTTTCACATTCATAAATATTTTCAAATTTGATCGTCATTTTTAAAAAAAAATTAGATGCAACTAAAAATCCAAAAAAACGTTAGTAATGGCGCACCAGGGGAAGGTGCGCCATTGGTATACGTATTTTTATGGCGCACCCCTAGAAGGTGCGCCATTGCTAACCCTCCCCCACTCCCACTTACTTCCCCCTCCCTCTGGCCTCTCTCCCTCCCTCGCCAGATCCACCTCACCCCACCTAACCCGACGACCCCCGTCGTCGCCGTCCGCCTGCGCCCGCTCCCGGCTCCCAAATCCCCAAATCCCCTTGAACCCTAGCCCCATGCCCTCCCCGCGAACCCTAGCCGTCCCTGCCCTCGAGGGCGAGCCGCAGCCAATCCAGCCACCGGCGGGGCGGCGTGATCAGCGGCCGGTCCAGCCACCGGCGGGGCGGTGCGAGCAGCAGCCGGTCCAGCCACCAGCGGTGCGGCGCGAGCAGCGGCCGGTCCTACCACCGGCGGCGTGGCGCGACCTTGACCTCTCCAGGTACAGGACCTCCCCACCGGCGGGGCTCCTGTGCTTCTCCACTCCGTCTCGCCCAACCCAGTAGCACACTGCACCACCACATCTCTCTCTCTCTCTCTCTCTCTCTCTCTGCACCACCACACTCCATCGTTTCTCACTGTATTTCTTATGTCGTGGTGAAGGTTGTAGAGGTGGAAGGGAAGCAGAGGAGGTGCTCACGGCGGTGGCCAAGTACAAGCAGACCATCTTCTCCGTCCTTCCCTAGGTAACTTCATCTTCATCCCATAGCTCTAGTTATGTCATGGTGATGATTAGTATACATACTGTACAATCCAGCAGTTCGTTATGTCTTTACTGTGATTAGAAGATTCCCCAGGACCTTCCAGTAGGAAGAAAGGTTTATTTGCTCTGCACGTCTAAAATGCTACTACCTCTGTTTCTAAATATATAGGACGTTTTGTCAGTTTAGATTGAACTTTCATTAACATGCACTGCAATGAATACACCTGGCAGTTGGCACACTCCTGAATATTCACAGAAATATGAGAATGGCTAAAACTATCATCTAGTTTACGTTTTAAGATCATTACTATATTGAAAGGATTCACTAATAAGAAAACTACACAATTGATTTGAAGTTTTGAACTAGTAAACAGAAACATTGCTTCTAAATCATCCATAACATGCCTCAAAAGAAAAGCATAGGCAAGGAACAATGACTCGAAATCCAGGCTGGATGTTTCATAACATTGTAATAGGATCGAACTTGTCTAAGTGTGTCAAACTATCTCAGTCTATGCCTCTACAGGGCATGAACTGTAAACATGAAGCATGAGTATCCTTATATCAATTGTTGGGCATTGGTCAGAGTGCCAACCAGTGGAAAAAAGGAGCAGAGGGAGTCCAGCCCCATTTTCTCTTGATTAATTATGGCATTGTGTCATAATTTAAAATTGCCCTGTTTATTAGAAATGTTAACCATCACTTCTGGGTTGTAAACTTAGATGTGTTTCAATGCTTAAAGACTATTAGCTGCATAGTACTTTCCCTGTCCTGATTGTTGTTTTTCCATGCATAGTTTAACATTCTGTAATTTCCAGGGATCTGTCCAGATTGCTCTTCTTCAGCATTTATATTCAGCATTTACATTGTCCGCTGAATTCCTTTTCTAATATTTGCGCATAATTTCCAAGTGGTTACTAAATGCAAACCTGTTGATAAGAGACCACTTGCAGCAATATATTCAGCATTCTGTCCAGATTGCTCTTCTTCAGCATTTCACCGTTTTTTGATTCTAGCTGAATCCATCAAGTCTTATGAAGTGGGGTTGCTATCATTACCCAATTTTAATTAATCAGCATGTATCTTGATTGCCTGGCATGAGCTAGATGAAATGATCTGTTTCTCCTGATGTGAAATGACCCCTTTCTCCTGAAATGTTGATTAATTTCCGTTTCGGTTGAGAATGGGGCATTCCTAGGTCAAGAAAAATAGCAAAGGTCATGCCCAATTTTCTTGACCTAGAAGGTGCCCGATTCTCAACCAAAACAAAAATTAATCAGCATGTATCTCGACAACTAGGTTATCTTGAGAACTTAGAGGAGTTGTGGCTTTGGAAAGAGGCCTTGGAAAGCTACTCCTACTAGCTAGATGGAGATCTGTGCTCTGCTGTGGCACACACTAGTTAATTAATTAACCAAAACTAATCTCTGGTCAAAATGATGGGCTAATCATGATTAAATGATAGGAGAGGGATGCATGGCAGTGGCACCCATTGGAGCCATACATATATACAAAGCTACAAAAGATTATACAATAGTAGTGACCTAGTGCTTTAGTGGTTGGATTAGTTTAATATTTTTTCACACACTCAGACACCCTTGCTTGCCATGTGTGTGAGAGATATAGTGAGAGGAGACAATAAGAAGGGGGTTAGGAAGATGCTGCCTGCTCATCAAAGCTAACCATCTCCCCCCTTTCACCCCTTTTCCTTTGTCTTTTGTGGGTTGCAAGGAAGCTACTGTCTTAGCTAGCTTAGCTTGTGCACAAATCCACTGCCACTGCTCTGATTAAATTATCTTAGACCTTGAGAACGTGGACTTGGACCTTAGCAACAACACACAAACAAGTTCCATCCCAAAACACCTAGGCAATATCACAAACATCTCTCAATTGTTCCTTGACAATAACCAACTTTTTGGCGACATTCCTTGAGAATTAGGTTATTTGGTCAACTTAGAAATCTTGTTCCTTGACAATAACCAACTTTTTGACCAAACTTTTTTCCTATTCAGAGCGAACATGGCCCACAACGATGAGGCCGACGGTTCGGGCAAGCAATTTTGGGAGCTGTCCCAGGAGATGGAGGAAGAACCTCACCGCTATGAGGACGCCGCAGAAGACACCGATCCCGACTACACAACCCCTAGTGGCGTTGGGGATGACACCACTGATGGTGCCGCCGTGGATGCCACCACTGATGATGGCAGCGCATGCACAGATGGCAGCCAACCGAAGAGGCAACGGAAGGACCGGCGCCCAAACGTGCTCGGCACCGTCAAGCAGGAATTTACTGAAGTGTCCTCCAGTGGTCATCCAACGGCGCCCAAAGAATTAGTCAATGGGTACTCGGCACAACTCGGGTGCATTATCCGGAGCACCATCTCGATCAACACCGAGAACCTAAGGCATCGTGACCGAGGGAATTTGCGCAACCTCCTCTTCACGAAGCTGCACGAACGATACAAGTTCCCTAGTGACTTCGCAAACACACGCCTCTCGGGGAATAAAGTGAAGAATGCCGCCCTCACGAAGATGAGCACGGCCCTGGCTACTTGGAGAGCCGCGGTGAGGAGAAGGATTCTAAGAGGTGATAGTTATGAGAAGATCAAGGAGACAAATCCTTCGATCAGCGAAGCTGACTACCGGGAGTTCAAGATCAAGTGCGAGAGCAACGCAACCGTGGAATCAAGTCAGTAACATTTACCCTTATGAGTCCTTCGATATATATATATATATATATATATATATATATATATATATATATATATATATATATATATAGATTTCATACACATAACGTAGTAAACTATAAAATTGCCTAACAAGTAGTAATGGGGCCATAAAATCTGTGGGTGATTACATATTAAAAAATGGACTTTAATGCGCCCGTGGTTGAATGGTTAAAAGGATAGTGATATCTCTTTTTTTTGGAAAAACTTCCAATCTATTCATCTTCAATCATGGCAGTATAACGAATACCAGAAATAAAAATTACATCCAGATTCGTAGACCACCTAGCGACGACTACAAGCACCGAAGCGAGCCGAAGGCGCGCTGCCATCATTGCCCCTCCATCGCCGGAGCCGGGCACAACTTGTTGTAGTAGACAGTCGGGAAATCGTCATGCTAAGGCCCCATAGGACTAGCACTCCAGAACAGCAACCGCCGCCGATAAAAAATAACGTAGATCGGAAGGATCCAAACCGAAGACACACGAACGTAGATGAACAACGACGAGATCCGAGCAAATCCACCAAAGATAGATCTGCCTGAGACACACCTCCACACGCCCACCAACGATGCTAGACGCACCGCCGGAACGAGGGGTAGGCGGGAAGACCTTTATTCCATCTTCAGGAAGCCGCCGCCGTCTCGTCTTCCTGAGTAGCACACAAACCCTAACAAGATTGAAAAAAACGACTAAAAACGGAGCCCTCCCGCTTGCCAGGATCCACTGCGCCTCCATGGCCCTAGGGCCACCGGAGACGAGGCGGACCTGCGCCGGCGTCGGCGAGAGGCACGAACCCTAACTTTATTTCTTGGAGGAGGAGGAGGAGCCCTGGTTGATAACTTGAGGACTTTGATGTGTCCATCGGACAGTGGTATCTCTAACCCACCAGAATTCAAGTTATAGACTTGAAACTGATGTTCGCATTTTCCTCGATCTGAAAGGCCTTCTGACGATGTGCGTTCGTGGGAGGAGATGTTCCCGTCGACTACGAAGGCGTCCGTGGCAACTTTGTCAATCCCAAGTAGATGTGAAGGCTCAGTTTTTCACAGGTGCTCATAGAAGAAATAGGTTGTGCGTGCATGCGTTCATACGGGTGAATGTATGTGCGTATGTATGGTCGCCCGTGTCTATATACTGTGTTAAAGAACTTTAGCCGTCGATTGAATCAGTATTTATTATTTATTATTGACTTACCAAAATAAAACATGCCTAAAAACATACTACTTTTATTTGGTAAGACCAATAAAACACGGTATAGCTGTGTCGGTTTTTCAAGTTCAATTATAAAACGGAGGCACGGCGCCATCGATTTCGTACGAGTCAGACTAGCTATCTGGTGGCCACGAGCCCACGGTATAGGGTAGTCCTGGCCATCTCAGGCCCGGCCCTGTCGGTCCACCCAGACCCGGCCCTAAAATCCAGGGCCTAGGCCCGATGGGCTTGCCTATGGGCCGGGCTTGGGCCTGAGTTTTGAGCTCATCAGTAGGGCCTGGACGGGCTTGGCTTGGCATATTGGCATTTTAAGGAAGAGGCCCAGCCCACGTCCCTAAGCCCTAAGGGCTTTTTACCAGATGAGCCGGGCTTGGGCTTGAAAAGTAGGCCCAGTGATAGGGCCTGGGAGGGCCTGGGCCTCAGTTTTCTGTCATGGGCTTTTTCAGGCCCGACCCATGGCCAGATATAGTATAGGGTCTCGAGTTCACCACGCCACCCCTACGCGGCTACGCGGTTGAGACTTGAGACTGATTCCGATTCCCGTTGCACTAGAGGTTATTGTGGATCACACGTCTTTCCGTTTTCGGCCAATGAATCAAGGCCATTACTACCGATGTTGGGCTCCCCTCGTGGAAATGGATGGAGCCGCGGGAAGTTTCCGCGAAAGCCTCCGGCCCGGCGTAGCTAGCTGTAGCACACACGTCTGTTTCCCTCTCCATCCATCCGTCAAATTACGCCTTTGCGTTTTTTTTTTTGAGGAAGAATTACGCCTTTGCGTGTGCGGTGGACACACGATGCTGGAGCAATTTCGGGCAAGTTTACCCACGGGCCGGCCGAATCCGGCCAGGTCTTGTCCTCGTTTCGGTCCGGCCCACGCGCCAACGACCTCCCCTATGCACGCTCTGTTTTTTCCCCTCTCCATCAAGAACTCGCACGCAGCCGCGGCTATAACTGGGGGAAGAAGGAAGAAGAAGACGAAGAAACCAACCCATCCAAGCGGCCCGCAGCAGAGCAGACGGCCGGCGACGAACCAATCCAGCCAGCCGAACTCGTCAGCACGCAGCAGCCTTTCCCGCGAGGTTCGTCTCCCCCTCAATCCCATCTCCTCACGGCCGGCCGCGGCGGCGGCGGTTTCGATCGAGCTAGGCGGCCTCTTTAGGTTTCCTGCGGTCAATCGACCGGGCGTGCGTGTTTCTTGGGCATTCCCTCTCCTCCCCTCCCCGCGTTGGCCTTGGAGGAGGGGGGGTCGATTTTGGCAGTGATTTGGGCGAGCTGCTCTCTTTGCTTCGTGGTGGGGATGGGGATATTTATCTTTATTACAGCATGGCATTTTTTTCTTGATGTTTTCTCCGGCCCCTTGTCCAATTTCGGCTCTTTCTTTGGATTCGACACCACATCTCGTCCTGCGCGCGCCCACGATTTGTTAGGGTTTCTTTTGCAATCTCTTGGGCGGAACGACCAAGTACCAACAACATGCATGTAGTAGTAGAATGTTTCTTGTTTGCCACCTTAATTTCCAGGTTATAACTAGTGCTCTTGTTCCTGGCGTTGATGTGTGATCCTTGCTTGCATAGATACATACGAAACCCGGTTCCAGACTGTCGCCACGGCCCACCCACGGCTTGGAAATTTCAGCTAGATTTCAGCCATGCACATCTTTTCTTTTTGTTATTGTTATTAGTAAATTGCTTGGTTATTGGCACGGTGGCCGCATCACAGCTGCGAAATCTCCACTGGCGTAGGATACAAAGATAAGACGCTGGCAAGTGGCTGTACAGCTTATTCTTGTTTACTTGTCTTGGACACAGATGTATATCGCTGTCAAAGACTGTAACGACGTGCCGTGCTGATCGATCATTAGTTGGACGAGCCTGCTGGGGCTGAACATTTGACTTTTCACCAAAACAAGTGATCGGAAGCGCTTCCCCAGTTGGCATCATCCTGCAGACAGCGTTTAGGATGAGCATCATCTTTATCTCCCACTATATATGTATGTGCAGGGTGCTTCGTATAGCTCCCAACTTCCCAAGAACACCCTCAAGCATACAAGCCTTGGGTTTCTACCCTGCACTGAGCTAATTGAGAAGCGTATGTGTGTGCTTTTATTCTTTCCATGCTTTTAGTAGTTCATAAGAGTATCTTGTGTATGCTGGATTTTATTTCTTCTTCCTGGGGCTCTGCCATAGTACCTTTAAGTTGGGATTGTCGTTCAGATTCCTTTGAAGTATGCTGCGGTGGGAACCTGTGATATTGATATTCTGTTTCCCAGACATGACTATCAAACAGGAGAGTGGATTTTTTTTTCTTTTTCCATTTTTAATGACATGCTGTTCCAACATAATCTGCATATTGTTGTTTGTAATACTATTTCCTTTCCCCTGATATGACTACATATTGCAACTAATCAGGTTTTTTCATTTGAGACATTAGCCAGCATATGCATATGTTGGTTGTTATGTAAGTAAAGCCATGACTATCTGGTTTAGTTCTATGATGCTCTCGTTTATTCATTGGCAGAGTCTCACCAAGAGTGGTCATGAGCCAATCACGCAAAAATATTATATTTTTAACCTTTTTTTTTTGCATATGGCAGCATTGTTAATGCATGGTTTCTTCCTTTGTAGATAAACCATGGGTGGGGTACTTGGTTTGATACAGATTGATCAATCAACAGTAGCCATCAAGGAGACTTTTGGGAAGTTTGATGCGATCCTGCAACCTGGATGCCACTGCTTGCCATGGTGCCTAGGGCAGCAGATTGCTGGATATCTTTCTCTGCGTGTGCAGCAGCTTGACGTCCGATGCGAAACGAAGACCAAGGTACTTCTGCTGTATTTGATTATTGTTTTGTACTTGGCTGAAGATCCCAGGAGTTATTTTCATGCATGGGTGAAATACTTATTTGAAGTTCTGTTTTCATTCCATATTATTATTCATTCTGTGTCATTGAGAATACGTTACGTGCATACAATATCTATGCTTTCTCATCTGAATGGGATACCTACAATTTAAACTTGAAATAACTTTACAAGCTTGTAACTCTCTGACGATGAATATCATGATTAATCTGCAGGATAATGTCTTTGTCAACGTTGTGGCATCTGTGCAGTACCGTGCTCTTGCTGACAAGGCATCTGATGCCTTTTACAGGCTTAGCAACACCAGGGAGCAAATCCAGTCCTATGTCTTTGATGGTAATATTGCTGTATGATTTGAATTGCAATGCACAATTTCACTGCACAAACAACTTGCTTCATCTGCTTTGTTCTCTCATCCCATTATGTATTCACCTGAACATTGTGGTTCTATGTTTACTATTGTTCTTCATTTAATGCTAATGGAACTCTATTCATCATGTTCAGTGATCAGGGCTAGCGTTCCAAAGATGAACTTGGATGATGTATTTGAGCAGAAGAATGAAATAGCAAGGGCTGTGGAGGAAGAACTTGAAAAGGTTTTTGTTCATCATGCATCGGTCTTCTAAACCATATGGCAGATTTTTACTAATTTAATTTTACCTTTTGTGTAGGCAATGTCTGCCTACGGGTACGAGATTGTGCAAACTCTGATTGTTGATATTGAGCCAGATGAACATGTGAAGAGAGCCATGAATGAGATCAATGCAGGCATGTACAAAATCCATTTACCGTTTTTATCCTTGGTAGTATCAACTGTCTAGTTTTCCAGCAAAAAAAACTGTCTGGTTTTACATATCACATTTGGAGCAATTATTTGCTTTCCAAGAAACAACATAGTTCTTTTTCATATTGAAAGAAAAAAAATGAAGTGAGTCATTGGGCATGGCCTTGAGTAGTCAGCAAATTGAGTAATCGACACTAACTAAGTTAAGTTCACACGTTTATACATATCCTGCCACAGCGCTGTAATTCAACAAAACACACACACACGCATATATGATATATTCCTGCTATATGAGGAGGCATCAGGTCTGCTCATCAGTTTAATTGAAACAAGGGACCCACACCCTTCAGGTTGTTTCTTTTTGTGTCAAATGTGTAATTTTTGACAGTTTTAACCAATAAACTGAGTTACTTTGGAAAGTCAAATCAAGTAGCAACCTATGCTTTAAAATAGTTTAGAAGATTTAAAGGTACCCAGATTAAACTTGCAGACATATGCATCTGTTTCAAGTTGTTATTTACTTGATATCATGTAACAGCTATTTTCTTAGCTAAATCAACTTAAAAATTAATCTCAAGTTACATAAGTTGTCTTACTTCTTCCCTGCACTTTTTTCTTCTCCAAAATTGTCAGATAAGTACAGAGTTTAATAGAACTAAACACATTTTGGCTTAGTGTATGTACCTTGATGTAAACACAAATTGTCAGATAAGATGTCTATTACTCTTGTGAACCTTGATCCACAACGGGATATCTACCATGCTGAAGATAGCCAAATGGCATGGCCGTGAGGGATTGGGTATTTAGATGAGAGAATAACTTGGGGAAGTAGAATAATAGATAGATCGTTCTTTCTTGGCTTAGCCTTAGATACATGACATCCTTATATAGTGGATGGTAGACCAGCATACACCCTTGACCTTTCCTAATACAGTTGGACTCCTTTGACCTTTCCTAATACGAACTCCCATCTAAACACCTAGCCTACAAAATATGCTAGCCTACTCCTTCTGTTTCTCACTGTTCTTGGACTCCCTTCTACCACAATTACATTGACAGGTAGATCTTACATTCCAGACTGTTGCATTTTTAGGAATTTAACCGATGTGTAGTTAATTGAAACGTTGCCCTCAAGTATGTGTAATTCTGTGAAACACAAATTAAATTTTGTAGCTATGATATTATAGTATATGAAACTATCAGTTATGGAAATTTACTCTTATATTATAGTTATGTTCATGCTGTGGTTGTCCGTCCTCTATGGAGAGAGATGCACTTAAACCAACCGCGTAGTGTGTAAGGATGTCTCTGCAATGGTGATCTTTTGCTTTTGAAATGAGAATGGCTTGGAAGGCTATCATTTTGATTTTCCTTAATAAGAGGGCTCATTTGTACTTGATTTCCTCCCAAAACTGATTTTTTCTAATTTCTTCTTGTCTTATTTTTTTTAACTTCAAATTGAAAATACGAGGCAATATTTCTTTTAGTTTTTCATTCACACTTTGGTTTTGAAGGTCATAATTGAGTATGGAAATGAGTGGGTTACAGATGTACATATGTGTTTTGAATGGCTTGCACGGCCATGTAACTGCAGTTTACTTTATGTTTGATTGTAACAAACTGTTCTAGTCAATTACTACTCAAGAACAAGTTAAAACTTTTTTCACGATTGTTATATCTGTTTCATGCTATCCCTCTGAAAAGTATGTGCTGTACAGCTTTGTAACCTTGTAGCACATATTACCAGATATGTTGGATTAGCAGCTTTTAACTTTTATATTGTAATTTATGTTACAGCTGCTAGGATGAGGTTGGCAGCCACTGAGAAAGCCGAGGCGGAAAAGATTCTGCAGATCAAGAGGGCTGAAGGTGAGGCAGAATCGAAATACTTGGCTGGTGTGGGTATTGCAAGGCAGCGCCAGGCCATAGTGGACGGGCTGAGAGACAGTGTTCTCGCCTTCTCTGAGAATGTGCCGGGGACCTCTTCGAAGGATGTCATGGATATGGTTTTGGTGACGCAGTACTTTGATACCATGAAGGACATTGGGGCCTCTTCCAAGTCTTCAGCAGTGTTCATCCCTCACGGGCCTGGCGCTGTCAAAGACATCGCTTCGCAGATACGAGATGGTCAGCTCCAGGGCAGGATGGTTTGAGGAGTGTTGGAAAATGGATGCCACTTTTATATGCATACTTTAAGTACATACAGATTATTCTTATACTATGTGTGAGGTAAGGTTGTGCCTAGATGGATGTTAATATCAGTACTTGCTTGGGTTGTGCAACTCGTATCTGTAAAAAATATCAGTTGTGCTATCACTGTGTTCGCAACTATTTGTGAATTGAGAGTGTTATATGTTACTATATGGTTATTATACTATAATTTCTATGTTGCTACTACTTCCTTCATTCAACTCTAAACCTTGGAATTTTGGAGATTGTTCTGAAGCTCTTCCCGTTGAAATTTAACTGAATAGGCCTCAGTTTCTTGTTCTTGCTTCCTCCATCCGAAAAAGTTTGTCCTTCAAATGGATGTATCTAGCAGGGACAAACTTTCTCGGACGGAGGGAGTACTACTTAATGATAGGTTATTTGGTATTTAGATTTTGTGTGCGTTCATCGTATTGTCATGTGAGCCGCAGCCTGTTATGCTCTATGCTGAATGGCCAGCAGAGGTTCACACCCTGCTCCCCACTTAATGTAAAAACAAATGCAGACTTTGATACTCCACATTTCAAGAAAGGTCGAGTCCAATACCAAAAATCTTTAAGAGGTACATTCATGCCACAGTTTACCACGGATTTGATACAAGATGGACACTTGTGTGCACCAAAATCTATATCATCATGCAATGCTGGATGCAAATATGTAGCTCCAGGAAGATTAAAGCACTAATAATATGCCAGTCGAGAGAACAATTCCTGCACCAACTTGTGGACGTGTCACTCACTAGCTGCATGCATGCCTGAAAGCTGTTTCATTCTTCTCAAGGCAACGACCCGTAGAAACCTCAGCCGCTCGCTGGTGCTGCAGCCTCTGCTGCCTTACCCTCGAGCTCGAGGAGTCGAGCCACAATCTCCTGCTTCTTCGCCTTCAGGTCGTCGATTTTCACATCGATCTTCTCTAGCTTCGCCCTCAGCTTGGCCGTGTCAGTTACCTCTCCGACCTTCTCTTTCTTTTCCTTGCCCTCCTTGCTCTTTTCTTTCTTCTCCTTCTTGTCCTTCTTTTCCTTCGCCGGTTTGTCCTCTTTGGCGTGTTCCTTAATGAATAAGAACGTACGTGTTCATCAGACTTTTCTGCATTTTTATGACATGCATGTTGCATTGATGTGGTTGTTGAGATATTTCATTTATTTGATGCAAGTTTCAGATGATTACCTTGTCCTTCTTCTCCTTGGGGTGAGTTGCATCTGTAGCTTCCATCTGCATTTTGGGGCAGCAGGGCGCGATGCCACAAGATTAGCCTTCAGACATGGTGGATTCAATTCACAATCAATAAATTCAGGGGTATAGGCAAAGGAAGCTAACTTGCCTTTGTCAAGATAACAATGATTCTGGTGAAAACAGAGATAAATTCTGGTTGTTTCAGATTGATCCCTATATAAGTGTAAATAAGCTTCCACACTAGTGAACCGTAAATTAAATGTTTGCTTCGACCAATCCAGTTTTATACTTGTGTTGGGGGCAGTAATTTGTTCTATAATTAGTTCTGTTTGGATTAATTTGGGCACGGTGTGTGTTTGGATAAGAGTAAAAGTCTCGACAAAGGGAGCAAACCCACATGTGTTTCATCATCCAACTAAAAATAGCATTACACGCGTTGTTGCGTCCATCATTCACTTTATTTAGAGTTTATTATGACACGGAAATCTATTTTGCAAGTATTAGAGAACATTCATGATTATGTAGACAATTTAACACAAGGAATAACAATAGGTGGCATGATTCCTCATATCAAAAGTTTTGATTTCTTTTTGCACATTGCATCTTAAGATCAACTATTAGGCAAGACTAATGAGTTGTCACAATGTTTGCAATGGAAAGATCAAAACATGCATTGTTCGTGCAATGGATTTGATTGGGGCCACATTGCAGAAACTTCAAGATGCAAGATAAAATAGTTGGTATCACCCCTTGAAAGACATGAATGTTTTTTTGTTAAACACAACATTACATTGCCAAACATGGATGATACAATACCCGCTCGAGGTCCTTCAAGGGGCGTGGTGGTCAAATGGTAACTTATTGTCACCGCTACAGGTATGAAATATTCAGTGTTGCGCATGACCAAATCATTACCCAGTTTAATAAATGCTTTGCTGGAAGATCTACTCAATTGTTGAGATGCATTGCTTTTCTTGATCCAAGGAACTCACTTGCTAATTTTGACGAAGACAAACATGTTGAACTTGCTGAGATGTATGTTGGTGACTTCTCCATAAACAAGATTTCTTGTGTCCATAAAAACCAACTTGAAACATTCATTTGCTGATGTGAGAGCTAGTCCAGATTCTATGAGTTGTCATAACATTGTTTATCTTGATGTGAAGATGATTTAGATTAATAAACATGTTGTTTATTATTTGGTATATCGTCTCATCGGGTTGCAATATTGATTTTGCCAACTACAACCACATCAGCGGAGAGAGATTTCTTAGCTACGAGTATTATCAAGACTGAGTTGATGTATAAGATGGGGTGATCATTGGATGAAATATAACACGGAGTGCTATATTTAGCGAGACATATTTGCAGGTATTGATGATAATGCTATTGCATATCTCTTGTAATCCTATATGTCTCGCAAAGGGGTTTGTCTCGTCGTCGTCGTAAGTTTTTAGATTTGTATCAACGATAAATATTTATGCCTTTTCTAATAAAATTATACTTTTGATGCCTTTAAGGTGTTGGTTCTTCTTCTACCGTTGATCATGTTATCAGCGGAACAAATGAAGTAAAAAATTGATTCAACACTATTTTCTATTCTCATATTGTTGTTTGTAGTTTTATCATGTGTTGGTGGATTGTTAAGCATTGAGTTTAAAAATTATAGGTTTATTGAGCACTGAGCTTTGTTTTGTATCTTTTCGCACACATTTTTGTTGGAACGAATAATAATAACATTACTCAACTTTACTCAGTGGTGGATATATGAAATGGTGCTAATATGGGGCACACTAGATATCAAGGCCAATTCCAGCGATGTTCGGCCTTGGTCGCGGCGGGGCGAGAGTTCAAGGCCGGTGTGTTGGTCATAGTTGTAGTTGTGAGCCGCATGGATCTCGAGGACCCCGCACTGGGGAGCTCATCCAGAGCACGCGCGAAAGAGACGAGATAAGAGGCCACAACGAGCTCACGCTGTCGGGGGTGGTGGACGTGAGGCCGAGAAGGAGGAGGTTATGGAGCTTGCCTCCACAGATCAATGACGGCAACCCATGGCTGGCACCGGTCACCACGGATATCCCTCGACGTCAATGGAGCATGGCCATGATGATCTCCCTCGATGTGGTGGCCTCACTGGAGGAGGAAATGGTGGTGGGGGGGGGGGGGGGGGGCTTGCGTGACACAGGGACATTAGCGATGACGGCACACACCTCAATTCATGGCGGAGGACCACTACTGCAACCATGGGGTGTTGAGCGGCGGGGATGAAGAATTAAGGCATGAGCTGCTCATGTGGCCACAACCC
This sequence comes from Triticum timopheevii, assembly GCA_963921465.1. Classification (NCBI taxonomy): domain Eukaryota; kingdom Viridiplantae; phylum Streptophyta; class Magnoliopsida; order Poales; family Poaceae; genus Triticum; species Triticum timopheevii. Next base: position 582,717,855 of record OY997268.1, read on the forward strand.
TAGTCGTCGTCGCGCGCTATCCCACAATGTGGCAGAGCAGCCGTCGTTGCTGCTCCTCGAGGTTCCCAGATGTTCAATGAAGTTTTTACATCCAAACGATCCCAAAAGTTGCCAGTCCGGTTGTCGGTGTCAAAGACCTCCTTCTTCAGCTCCTAGTCCGGTTGTCCTTGGCAAAGGCCTCACTCTTTGCCTGGTTCGTCCTCCTTTGTTTACGCAAAGCACTTCAATATGCTTGCACGGTAGGCTTGGACAATCTTTGCCGCATCAATATCAAAGTCCGACGTCTTCACGGAAAACATTATGGAGTCCTATGAAGCAATAGCAAGATGCACGATAAAATAGTTGGTATCACCCTTTGAAAGACATGAATGTTTTTTTTGTTAAACACAACATTATATTGCCAAACATGGATGATACAATACCCGCTCGAGGTCCTTCAAGGGGCATGGTGGTCAAATGGTAACTTGTTGTCACCGCTACAGGTATGAAATATTCAGTGTTGCGCATGACCAAATCATTACCGAGTTTAATAAATGCTTTGCGGGAAGATCTACTCAATTGTTGAGATGCATTGCTTTTCTTGATCCAAGGAACTCACTTGCTAATTTTGATGAAGACAAACATGTTGAACTTGCTGAGATGTATGTTGGTGACTTCTCCATAAACAAGATTTCTTGTGTCCATAAAAACCAACTTTAAACATTCATTTGCTAATGTGAGAGCTAGTCCAGGTTCTGTGAGTTGTGATAACATTGGTTATCTTGATGTGAAGATGATTTAGATTAATAGACATGTCGTTTATTATTTGGTATATCGTCTCATTGGGTTGCAATATTGATTTTGCCAACTGCAACCACATCATTTCTTAGCTACGAGTATTATCAAGACTGAGTTGACGTATAAGATGGGGTGATGATCGGATGACTTATAGCACGGAGCGCTATATTTAGCGAGACATATTTGCAGGTATTGATGATAATGTTATTGCATATCTCTTGTAATCCTATATGTCTTGCAAAGGGGTTTGTCTTGTCATAGTCGTAAGTTTTTAGATTTGTATCAATGATAATATTTATGCCTTTTCTAATAAAATTATACTTTTCATGCCTTTAAGGTGTTGGTTCTTCTTCTACCATTGATCATGTTATCAGAGGAACAAATGAAGTAAACAATTGATTCAACACTATTTTCTATTCTCATATTGTTGTTTGTAGTTTTGTCATGTGTTGGTGGATTGTTAAGCATTGAGTTTAAAAATTATAGGTTTATTGAGCAATTGAGCTTTGTTTTGTATGTTTTTGCACACATTTTTGTTGGAACGAATAATAATAACATTAATCAACTTTACTTAGTTGTGGATATATGAAATGGTGCTAATATGGGGCACATTAGATATCAAGGCCAATTCCAGTGATGCTCGGCCTTGGCCGCGGTGGGGCGAGAGTTCAAGGCCGGTGTGTTGGTCACAGTTGTAGTTGTGAGCCGCATGGATCTCGAGGACCCCACACTGGGGAGCTCATCCAGAGGCCACAACGAGCTCACACTGTCTAGGGTGGTGGACGTGAGGCCGAGAAGGAGGAGGCTATGGAGCTTGCCTCCATAGATCAATGACGCTAACCCATGGCTTGCACCGGTCACCACGGATATCCCTTGACGTCAATGGAGCATGACGATGATGGTCTCCCTCGATGTGGTGGCCTCACTGGAGGAGGAAATGGTGGTGGTGTTGGTGGTGGTGGTGGGGGGGCTTGCATGACACAGGAACGTTAGCGATGACGCCACGCACCTCAATTCATGGCGGAGGACCACTACCGCAACCATGGGTTGGTAAGCGACGGGGATGATGTTGGGGAATGTTGCAGAAAATAAAAATTTTCTACGCTTCACCAAGATCAATCTATGGAGTCATCTAGCAATGAGAGAGAGGATAGCATCTACATACCCTTGTAGATCGCGAGCGGAAGCGTTCAAGAGAATGGGGCTGAGGGAGTTGTACTCGTCGTGATCCAAATCACCGATGATCCTAGTGCTGAACGGACAGCACCTCCGCGTTCAACACACGTACGGTTGGGAAGACGTCTCCTCCTTCTTGATCTAGCAAGGGGGAAGGAGAGGTTGATGGAGATCCAGCAGCACGATGGCGTGGTGGTGGATGCAGCAGCGATCTCGGCAGGGCTTCGCCAAGCTTCAGCGAGAGGGAGAGGTGGTGCGTGGGGAGAGGGAGGCGTCAGGGACTTAGGTTCGGCTGCCCTCCCTCCCCCCTCCTTATATAGGGCCCCCAAGGGGCTGCGCAGGCCCTAGGAGATCCAATCTCCAAGGGGGGGCGGCGGCCAAGGGGGTTGGCTTGCCCCCCAAGCCATGTGGGGCGCCCCCACCCCTAGGGTTTCCAACCCTAGGCGCAGGGGGGGGGGGCAAGGGGGGGGGGCGCACCAGCCCACCAGGGGCTGGTTCCCCTCCCACTTCGGCCCATGGGGCCCTCTAGGATAGGTGGTCCCACCTGGTGGACCCCCGAGACCCTTCCGGTGGTCCCGGTACAATACCGGTGACCCCCGAAACTTTCCCAATGGCCGAAACTGGACTTCCTATATATAAATCTTCACCTCCGGACCATTCCGGAACTCCTCGTGACGTCCGGGATCTCATCCGGGACTCCGAACAACTTTCGGGTTACTGCATACTAATATCTCAACAATCCTAGTGTCACCGAACCTTAAGTGTGTATACCCTACGGGTTCGGGAGACACACAGACATGACCGAGATGCCTCTCCGGTCAATAACCAACAGCGAGATCTGGATACCCATGTTGGCTCCCACATGCTCCTCGATGATCTCATCGGATGAACCATGATGTCGAGGATTCAATCAATCCCATATACAATTCCCTTTGTCAATCAGTACGTTACTTGCCCGAGATTCGATCGTCGGTATCCCAATACCTCGTTTAATCTCGTTACCGGCAAGTCACTTTACTCGTACCATAATGCATGATCCCGTGACCAGACACTTGGTCATATTGAGCTCATTATTATGATGCATTATCGAGTGGGCCCAGAGATACCTCTCCGTCATACGGAGTGACAAATCCCAGTCTCAATTCGTGCCAACCCAACAGACACTTTCGGAGATACCCGTAGTGCACCTTTATAGTCACCCAGTTACGTTGTGACGTTTGGCACACCCAAAGCACTCCTACGGTATCCGGGAGTTGCACAACCTCATGGTCTAAGGAAATGATACTTGACATTTGGAAAAGCTCTAGCAAAAACGAACTACACGATCTTTGTGCTAAGCTTAGGATTGGGTCTTGTCCATCACATCATTCTCCTAATGATGTGATCCCATTATCAATGACATCCAATGTCCATAGTCAGGAAACCATGACTATCTATTGATCAACGAGCTAGTCAACTAGAGGCTCACTAGGGACGTGTTGTGGTCTATACATTCACACATGTATTACGATTTCCGGATAACACAATTATATCATGAATAATAGACAATTATCATGAACAAGGAAATATAATAATAACCATTTTATTAGCCTCTAGGGAATATTTCCAACAGTCTCCCACTTGCACTAGAGTCAATAATCTAGTTACATTGTGATGAATCGAACACCCATAGAGTTCTGGTGTTGATCATGTTTTGCTCTAGGGACAGGTTTAGTCAACGGATCTGCTACATTCAGGTCCGTATGTACTTTACAAATATCTATGTCTCCGTCTTGAACATTTTCACGAATGGAGTTGAAGCGACGCTTGATGTGCCTGGTCTTCTTGTGAAACCTGGGCTCCTTGGCAAGTGCAATAGCTCCAGTGTTGTCACAGAAGAGTGTGATCGGCCCCGACGCATTGGATATGACTCCTAGGTCAGTGATGAACTCCTTCACCCAGATTGCTTCATGTGTTGCCTCTGAGGCTGCCATGTACTCTGCTTCACATGTAGATCCCGCCACGACGCTTTGCTTGCAACTGGACCAGCTTACTGCCCCACCATTTAAAATATACACGTATCCGATTTGTGACTTAGAGTCATCCAGATCTGTGTCGAAGCTAGCGTCGACGTAACCCTTTACGACGATCTCTTCGTCACCTCCATAAACGAGAAACATATCCTTAGTCCTTTTCAGGTACTTTAGGATGTTCTTGACCGCTGTCCAGTGTTCCATGCCGTGATTACTTTGGTACCTTCCCACCAAACTTATGGCAAGGTTTACATCAGGCCCGGTACACAGCATGGCATACATAATAGACTCTATAGCTGAGGCATAGGGGATGACACTCATCTTTTCTCTATCTTCTGTCGTGGTCGGGCATTGAGCTGAGCTCAATTTCACACCTTGCAACACAGTCAAGAACCCCTTCTTGGACTGATCCATATTGAACTTCTTCAATATCTTATCAAGGTATGTGCTTTGTGAAAGACCTATGAGGCGTCTCGATCTATCCCTATAGATCTTGATGCCTAATATGTAAGCAGCTTCTCCAAGGTCCTTCATTGAAAAACACTTATTCAAGTAGGCCTTAATGTTGTCCAAAAGTTCTATATCATTTCCCATCAAAAGTATGTCATCTACATATAATATGAGAAATGCTACAGAGCTCCACTCACTTTCTTGTAAACGCAGGCTTCTCCATAAGTCTGCATAAACCCAAACGCTTTGATCATCTCATCAAAGTGAATGTTCCAACTCCGAGATGCTTGCACCAGCCCATAAATGGATTGCTGGAGTTTGCATACCTTGTTAGCATTCTCAGGGTCGACAAAACCTTCCGGCTGCATCATATACAGTTCTTCCTTAAGATAGCCGTTAAGGAATGCCATTTTGACGTCCATTTGCCATATCTCATAATCATAGTATGCGGAAATTGCTAACATGATCCGGACGGACTTTAGCTTCGCTACGGGAGAGAATGTCTCATCATAGTCAACCCCTTGAACTTGTCGATAACCCTTAGCGACAAGTCGAGCTTTGTAGATGGTAACATTACCATCCGCGTCCGTCTTCTTCTTAAAGATCCAGTTGTTTTCTATCGCTCGCCGATCATCGGGCAAGTCTGTCAAAGTCCATACTTCATTTTCATACATGGATCCTATCTCGGATTGCATGGCTTCAAGCCATTTGTTGGAATCTGGGCCCGCCATCGCTTCTTCATAGTTTGAAGGTTCACCGTTGTCTAACAACATGATTTCTAGGACAGGGTTGCCATACCACTCTGGTGTGGAACGTGTCCTCATGGACCTACGAAGTTCAGTAGTAACTTGATCCGAAGTACCTTGACCATCATCATTAGTTTCCTCTCTAGTCGGTGCAGGCACCACAGGAACATCTTCCTGAGCTGCGCTACTTTCCGGTTCAAGAGGTAGTACTTCATCAAGTTCCACTTTCCTCCCACTTACTTCTTTCGTGAGAAACTCTTTCTCCAGAAAGGACCCGTTCTTGGCAACAAAGATCCTGCCTTCAGATCTGAGGTAGAAGGTATACCCAATGGTTTCCTTAGGGTATCCTATGAAGACGCATTTTTCTGACTTGGGTTCGAGCTTTTCAGGTTGAAGTTTCTTGACATAAGCATCGCATCCCCAAACTTTTAGAAACGACAGCTTAGGTTTCTTCCCAAACCATAATTCATACGGTGTCGTCTCAACGGATTTAGACGGTGCCCTATTTAAAGTGAATGTAGCTGTCTCTAGAGCGTATCCCCAAAATGATAGCGGTAAATCGGTAAGAGACATCATAGATCGCACCATATCCAATAAAGTGTGATTACGATGTTCGGACACACCGTTATGCTGAGGTGTTCCAGGCGGTGTGAGTTGTGAAACGATTCCACATTTCCTTAAGTGCGTACCAAATTCGTGACTTAAATATTCTCCTCCACGATCTGATCGTAAGAACTTTATCTTTCGGTCACGTTGATTCTCTACCTCATTCTGAAATTCCTTGAACTTTTCAAAGGTCTCAGACTTGTGTTTCATCAAGTAGACATACCCATATCTACTTAAGTCGTCAATGAGGGTGAGAACATAACGATATCCTCCGCGAGCCTCAACACTCATTGGACGGCACACATCAGTATGTATGATTTCCAATAAGTTGGTTGCTCGCTCCATTGTTCCGAAGAATGGAGTCTTGGTCATTTTGCCCATGAGGCATGGTTCGCATGTGTTAAATGATTCATAATCGAGAGACTCTAAAAGTCCATCAGCATGGAGCTTCTTCATGCGCTTGACACCAATGTGACCAAGGCGGCAGTGCCACAAGTATGTGGGACTATCGTTATCAACTTTACATCTTTTGGTATTCACACTATGAATATGTGTAACATCACGTTCGAGATTCATTAAGAATAAACCATTGACCATCGGGGCATGACCATAAAACATATCTCTTATATAAATAGAACAACCATTATTCTCGGATTTAAATGAGTAGCCATCTCGTATTAAACGAGATCCAGATACAATGTTCATGCTCAAAGCTGGCACTAAATAACAATTATTGAGGTTTAAAACTAATCCTGTAGGTAAATGTAGAGGTAGCGTGCCGATGGCGATCACATCAACCTTGGAACCATTCCCGACACACATTGTCACCTTGTCCTTCGCCAGTCTCCGCTTATTCCGCAACTCCTGCTTTGAGTTACAAATATGAGCAACCGCACCGGTATCAAATACCCAGGAGCTACTACAAGTGCTGGTAAGGTACACATCAATAACATGTATATCACATATACCTTTGGTGTTGCCGGCCTTCTTGTCCGCTAAGTACTTGGGGCAGTTCCGCTTCCAGTGACCACTTCCCTTGCAATAAAAGCACTCAGTCTCAGGCTTGGGTCCATTCTTTGGCTTCTTCCCGGCAACTGGCTTACCAGGCGCGGCAACTCCCTTGCCGTCCTTCTTGAAGTTCTTCTTACCCTTGCCTTTCTTAAACTTAGTGGTTTTATTCACCATCAACACTTGATGTTCCTTTTTGATCTCTACCTCCGCTGATTTCAGCATTGAATATACCTCAGGAATGGTCTTTTCCATCCCCTGCATATTGAAGTTCATCACAAAGCTCTTGTAGCTCGGTGGAAGCGACTGAAGGATTCTGTCAATAACCGCGTCATCCGGGAGATTAACTCCCAGCTGAGTCAAGCGGTTGTGTAACCCAGACATTTTGAGTATGTGCTCACTGACAGAACTATTTTCCTCCATCTTACAACTGAATAACTTGTCAGAGACTTCATATCTCTTGACCCGGGCATGAGCTTGGAAAACCATTTTCAGCTCTTCGAACATCTCATATGCTCCGTGTTGCTCAAAACGCTTTTGGAGCCCTGGTTCTAAGCTGTAAAGCATGCCGCACTGAACGAGGGAGTAATCATCAGCACGAGACTGCCAAGCGTTCATAACGTCTTGGTTCTCTGGGATGGGTGCTTCACCTAGCGGTGCTTCTAAGACATAATCTTTCTTTGCAGCTATGAGGATGATCCTCAGGTTCCGGACCCAGTCCGTATAGTTGCTGCCATCATCTTTCAGCTTGGTTTTCTCTAGGAACGCGTTGAAGTTAAGGGCAACATTAGCGTGGGCCATTTGATCTACAAGACATATTGTAAAGATTTTAGACTAAGTTCATGATAATTAAGTTCATCTAATCAAATTATTTAATGAACTCCCACTCAGATTAGATATCCCTCTAGTCATCTAAGTGATACATGATCCGACTCAACTAGACCATGTCCGATCATCATGTGAGACAGACTAGTCATCATCGTGAACATCTCTATGTTGATTGTATCTTCCATACGACTCATGTTTGACCTTTCGGTCTTCCGTGTTCCGAGGCCATGTCTGTACATGCTAGGCTCGTCAAGTCAACCTAAGTGTATTGCGTGTGTAAATCTGGATTACACCCGTTGTATTCGAACATCAGGATCTATCACACCTGATCATCACGTGGTGCTTCGAAACAACGAACCTTCGCAACGGTGCACAGTTAGGGGAACACTTTCTTGAAATTATTGCGAGGGATCATCTTATTTAAGCTACCATCGTTCTAAGCACATAAGATGTAAAACATGATAAACATCACATGCAATCAAATAGTGACATGATATGGCCAATATCATATTGCTCCTTTGATCTCCATCTTCGGGGCGCCATGATCATCTCCGTCACCGGCAAGACACCATGATCTCCATCATCATGATCTCCATCATCATGATCTCCATCATCATGATCTCCATCATCGTGTCTCCATGAAGTTGTTCGCCAACTATTACTTCTACTACTATGGCTAACAGTTTAGCAATAAAGTAAAGTAATTACATGGCGTTTATTCATTGACACGCATGTCATACAATAATTAAGACAACTCCTATGGCTCCTGCCGGTTGTCATACTCATCGACATGCAAGTCGTGATTCCTATTACAAGAACATGATCTCATACATTACATATATATATCATTCATCACAACTTTTGGCCATATCACATCACAAAGCACATGCTGCAAAAACAAGTTAGACGTCCTCTAATTGTTGTTGCATGTTTTTTACGTGGCTGCAATAGGGTTCTTGCAAGAACGTTTCTTACCTACGTAAAAGCCACAACGTGATATGCCAATTTCTATTTACCCTTCATAAGGACCCTTTTCATCGAATCTGCTCCAACTAAAGTGGGAGAGACAGACACCCGCTAGCCACCTTATGCAACTAGTGCATGTCAGTCGGTGGAACCTGTCTCACGTAAGCGTACATGTAAGGTTGGTCCGGGCCGCTTCATCCCACGATACCGCCAAAGAAAGATAAGACTAGTAGTGACAAGAAAATTGACAACATCTACACCCACAACAAATTTGTGTTCTACTCGTGCATAGAAACTACGCATAGACCTAGCTCATGATGCCACTGTTGGGGAACGTTGCAGAAAATAAAATTTTTCTACGCTTCACCAAGGTCAATCTAGGGAGTCATCTAGCAACGAGAGAGAGGATAGCATCTACATACCCTTGTAGATCGCGCGCGGAAGCCTTCAAGAGAACGGGGTTGAGGGAGTCATACTCGTCCTGATCCAAATCACCGATGATCCTAGTGCCGAACGGACAACACCTCCGCGTTCAACACACGTACGGTTGGGAAGACGTCTCCTCCTTCTTGATCCAACAAGGGGGAAGGAGAGGTTGATGGAGATCCAGTAGCACGACGACATGGTGGTGGATGCAGCAGAGATCTCGGCAGGGCTTCGCCAAGCTTCAACGAGAGGGAGAGGTGGTGCGTGGGGAGAGGGAAGTGCCAGGGACTTAGGTTCGTCTGCCCTCCCTCCCCCTCCTTATATAGTGTCACGACCGGTTTTCCAATAAAATACTTATTGAGAAACCGATCTTTTTAGTCCAGTATGAGGAAAAATCCTCCTGACTGGTAGACAAAATCTTGATACAGTAAGCCAGTAGCATTAAATATATTACATGGTCGAGCTGGGGGTGCTCAACAATTTATTACAGACACGCCAATAATCATGCATAATGGCGGATATGACACAATGGTGTGGTGGCATACTACTGACTCGCAATAAAAGTGGTGGTGGAAATATCACAGTGGAGTGAATAACATGACTCCTAAACTGGCAGCTCATCGAGCATCGAGGTGAGGCTCGATGAATTTATTTGGGTAGCAGAAGCGGGTATAACACAGTGACCAAATCCAGGGTCGCACGAGACTGACTGGGACTCCTCGAGGCATCGGACTCGCTATCGAACTTTTCATCCATGAGATCGCCTTCGTCAACATCTAGCCAAATCAACAAGCCAGGTGAGTACTTTAAAAGTACTCGCAAGACAGTTCGGACATAAGATATAACAAATGCATGCATGAATGCGTTATGAGCAATTAGTAATGCACATTCAAATGATAAACTTGCACGGCATTATTTAGTAATAAGTAAGTCAGGCGGTAGTCCTCCCGAAATCCACAAAATAACTGAAAACCGATCGGGTGTCTGAAGCGACGCCTCGAAGGGTGAACAAATAAATAATCATGCCGCAGTCGAGCGTCTAAGCGACACAACATAAAGGGCTTATATTGAAAAGTAAAGGACATGCGTGCCACAGTCGGACGTCGGAGCGACATCACAGAAAGGGCTTATATCAAAAGTAAATAACAAGCGTGCCACAGTCGGACGTCTGAGCGACATCGCAGGCAGGGCTTATATCAAAAGTAAATAACAGATATACCACAGTCGGACGTCTGAGCGACATCGCAGAAAGGGCTTATATCAAAAGTAAACAAATATGCCACAGTCGGACGTCTGAGCGACAACGCAGAAAGGGCTTAAATCAAAGTAAACAAATATGCCACAGTCGGACGTCTGAGTGACATCGCAGAAAGGGCTTATATCAAAAGTAAATAACAAATATGCCACAGTCGGATGTCTAAGCGACATCGCAGAAAGGGCTTAAATCAAAGTAAACAAATATGCCAAAGTCGGACGTCTGAGCGACATCGCAGAAAGGGCTTAAATTCATTATTAATCTCACAAAATATAATACTCGTGAAAAATATTCAACACATAGTAATAAACGGGTTAGTCCATCCACAGGAATAAACATTCAACCAGACTTAACACTCATGTGGTTCTTCGGAGTTTTTGTCACCGAGACTGACACTTGACAAGATAAGTTGAACATGGTATTTGGACATGGATAAGATGATTCATAGAATTTTTGACTCTGCAGAGTTTGTACTAAAATACCCATAGCCAACGGATTTCCGTAGTCACGAGGACTAGTTCTGTTTACGGTATTTCGGAAGAAACACATCTAACCAGTACACAACCATCCTACCTCACGATGGCAGGAATCACCCTAGACAGCGTTCAAGAAAAACTTTGAGACGGGTAGATGACAATATCGAATAGCATGGGATCAAATTTATATACGCGCTCTCTAAGGGGTGCCCCCCTCTCGGTCCCAACCGGAAACACCCATGCCCCCTGACCGGATGACTGGCTTTAATCCAGGGCCATGGAACCATCATCACGGCCTCTCGATTTGGTTTGTACCAGGAAAGCGGTTTGCAACTTACTAAGCCATATCCCTTGCGGAAAACATGTGGTAGTACAGGAAGGGAAAACGGATGGAAACTGGACTGAATCATTTGACACTAGAGTCAAATAGTCTGGCATAAGACTGGCATGCTACAACACTGCCATCTTACCCATCCTCATGCCATCACATGGCCATGCAAACTCATATCCAACAACTCATGGGTTTTCCAAAACTCACTTGCCTCATCTTTGCATGTAACATAACATTCATCGAGATGCTCATAACCATGCCATGAAACTACTTACTGCAAACATGCCAAAGACACTCATCATATCAAAAGTTCAAACATGCTTGCCTGGTTCAGAGTAGTCGGAGCCTAGCTCGGTGAAGTTCGCGGTTCCATCACCTCCTTCTGTATCTACGGTATACAGAAATACACACACTATCGTAAATACCGTGAGGTGCACAAAAGTATTCCAAATAATTTCCAAATAAATCTGATAGAAAACTAGACAAAATTTTGAAGAGGGCAGAAAAAGAATCACTCAAAAATCCGTTTCTGTTAAAAAGTTATGAGGGTTTTAATCTAGGGACCTTTCTGCACTGAAACAACAACTTCTCAGGGGGCAGAATAGAAAAGACCAGAAAAACGTTTCAGACTGAAAGCGTATTTGCCTGAGTATGTTTTCAGAAAACGGTTCGATTAAAAGAAAAAGAGAGGCTGACAGGCGGGTCCCATCTGTCAGGTTTGAATTTTCAAACGGGGAGAACAGAGCTCGTCGGTGCCCGAGAGCTGCGGTGGTCACCGGCGGCGATCCACGGCGAGGCAGAGGGATCGGGCGGTACCTACGTGCTCAGCGTGTCCTTCCGCGTCGGTGGGTGGTGGTGGTGGTTGCCGGCGAGCACCACATCGACGGCGGCCCTTGCTCCGGCGGACGGCGGCTCGGGTGCAGTTGGATCTCGCCGGGGAGTGCTGTGGAGGTCAAATTGAAGCTGGGGTTAGCTCACTGGGTGCTCTAGGAGGCTACTGACGCGGTTTGGGCGTCGGGGATGACCTTACCAGATTGGATCGAGATGGTGGCCGAGGCGGATCGGGGCGGCCGGAGTTGGGGGAGGAGACCTCCTCGAGGTCCTCCTAGTGGCTTGGCGAGGCGTTGGTGGGGTGTAGTGGTAGTGTGTGCTCAAGAGCAAGCTCGGGGCCTCTTTTTATAGGCGATCCGAGGCGGTGGCCGTGAACGGAGTTCTCCGGCGATGGTTACGGCGACACAGAGCTTGGTCGGGGAAGTTTAGGGGTTGAGCGTCAACGTGGAGGTCCACTGGTCCCGTTTAGACGCTAAACGAGCTTGGATTAGGAGCCCTGGGTGGATTCGACGGAACGGGGCAGCGCGGGCCCGTCGGCAGCAGAGGGCGCGCCCTGTGCTTGTCGGGCCACGGCGACGGTGCTGCGGGGGTGCACTGGCATGCATGAGCCACGCGGAGAGCTAGGGAGCGTTGGGCGGCGCCGGACGGCATAGCGAGCTGGCACAGGCTCTCGCTGGCCGCCACGGGTGGCTCTGCCACCGCAGAAGCTGCCGGCGTCGGCGATGCTCGCCGCCACCGACACCTGCATCCGTCCAAGAGGGCATGTGGTGCTCTGGTCAAGGAGGAGAGGCTGTGCGCAACGCGCCAGGGTGCACGGGTGATCGATGACAACAATCTGACGAAAAATGACACTGCAATCTCTGAACTTTCTGAAAGTGCACAGTAACAGTGCCGTCCAAGTGCTCGACGAAATGATTTTGGTATGTCGATTTTCCTTGAGGTGATCTTTGGTGGGGTGGCCTCTCATTGCATCTGGAGGCTGCCTGAATTTCGGTAGAATTTTTGGAGAAGAGGAGATATGAATTTCACCAAATTTGACAAATCTGGTCCAAATTTGCAGAGGTTGAAATTTGAAATTTTTGAAAAGAGGAAGAGTGGATCTTGATGGTTCTAGGTTGTGGGTGCTAAGGACTATCCAAAGGAGTTGGTTTGAGATCAAAACTCAAAGGCAATTAGGTACTTTCTTTGTAAATCACCTAGGCTTAAAATAAATGACAGATTTGATTTTGGGAATAAAACAAATGAAATAAAATCCAAAAAATGGGTTGGACTTGTTGGAACAGAATATTTGGATTGCCCCAAAGTGGAAGGAGGGGTTTTGGGAAGATTTACCACATGAGGCATGGTAAAACCATGGATGGTTTCAATATACGAGAAGTCCCAAAACTCCTAGGGTTTCTTTTTAAAAGAAAATAAACCCCAAAAAATAAATTTGAGAAGGGGACAATCAGAAGAAAGGTTTTTAATAACCAAACACCAGGGTTGAAGAAGATATCAAAAATAAAAATCCTTGCCAAGGCCCAAGGGGAAAAGTTTTGAGAGAGAGGTTTTTTGGAAGAATTTAAATGACCTTCTTCAAATCCAACAAAGTTTTTGCTGAAAACCAAATAAATTTTTTTGGAGTGTCACAACACCTACCCCCTTAGGAAAAATCTCGTCCCCGAGATTTCAGCTGATCCTCAAATAAGTGTGGATGCTCTGTCCGAAGAAAATCCTCTCTTTCCCAAGTCGCTTCATTCTCGGTGTGATTGCTCCATTGAACTCTGAAAAACTTGATGGTTTTCTGTCGGGTCCTCCTCTTAGACTCCTCCAATATTTTTACTAGATGTTCCCGATAGGCGAGGTCTGGTTGCACGTCAATGTTTTCATGGGATACTTGCTGCTCTGGGTTGCTCACGCACTTCCTCAACTGCGAGACGTGGAACACGTCGTGGATATCAGATAATTCTTCGGGTAAGTCTAGTTGGTAGGCTACCGTGCCTCTTCGTTCCGCTATACAGAATGGTCCGATGAATCTTGGTGCTAGCTTTCCCTTGATCTTGAATCGTTGCAGGCCTCTCATAGGAGATACTCATAGGTACACAAACTCACCGGGTTCAAAACTGATTCCATGATGTTTCTGATCGTAATAACTCTTCTATCGGCTTTGAGCTGTCTTGAGTCAGTCCCTGATTAGCTTGACCTTTTCCTCTGTTTCTTTGAGCATGTCTAGGCCGAAGATACAGCTGTCTCCGGTCTCTGACCAATTTAGCGGGGTACGACATCTCCGCCCGTACAAGGCTTCGAATGGTGCCATTTGCAGGCTGGCCTGGTAACTGTTGTTGTATGCGAACTCTGCGTATGGCAAGCTTTCCTCCCAACTGGTTCCATAAGTGAGGACACATGCTCTCAGCATGTCTTCTAGAATTTGGTTTACCCGTTCAGTTTGTCCATCTGTCTGGGGGTGGTATGCTGTACTGAAAGCTAGTTGAGTTCCCAGAGCCTGTTGTAGGTGATCCCAAAATCTGGAGATGAATTGTGTGCCCCTGTCAGATATTATGGTCTTTGGAACTCCATGTAAGCAGACGATATGGGAAAGATAAAGCCTGGCAAGCTTCTGAGTGGTGTGGGTTGTCTTCACGGGGATGAAGTGTGCTACTTTAGTCAGTCTATCTGTGATGACCCATATGGCATCATTTCCGTGTCGTGACCGAGGTAGCCCAACAATAAAATCCATCCCAATCTCGTCCCATTTTCACTCGGGTATCTTATTTGGTTGTAATAGCCCGACCGGTTTCTGGTGCTCGGCCTTGATGCGTTGACATGAGTCACAACACGCAATAAACATGGCTATGTCCCTTTTTATACCATGCCACCAAAATGTTTCCTGAAGATCCTTGTACATTTTTGTTCCTCCAGGATGGATTGAACACGGAGCGGTGTGGCCTTCAGCTAAGATTTGTTGTTTAAGGTCCCCGATATTTGGTACGCAAAGTCTATTTTCGTACCACAATATTCCCTGCTCGTCGATAACGAATTCTGAGGCCTTGCCCAATTTCACTTTCCGTTTAATGCCTTCAATGCTGGGGTGCCCATGCTGAGCCTCTTTAACCTTTTCTATCAGGGTAGGCTGTATTTCTAAATTTGACACACTGCCTTCGGTGACCACCATCAAGTTGAGTTTAGCAAACTCCTGCCGAAATTCAGGTCTCAGGTTTGGTAGGCTGTCGTTGTTCAGACTGGGGTTTCGACTTAAAGCATCTGCCACTACATTTGCTTTTCCTGGATGGCAGTGGATCCCAACATCATAATCCTTCACTAATTCCAACCAGCGTCGTTGCTGTAAATTTAGTTCCAGTTGTGTGAAAATATACTTGAGGCTCTTATGGTCCGTGTATATTTCACAACGATTTCCAAGTAAATAGTGTCTCCATTCCTTGAGTGCATGAATAACTGCTGCTAACTCCAGGTCATGAGTAGGATAATTTTACTCATGCTTGCGAAGTTGTCTTGAAACATACGCGACTACCTTGCCTTCTTGCATCAACACGCATCCGAGGCCCTTCCAGGATGCGTCACAATACACCTCAAAGTTCTTGTGTATATCTGGCACAATTAATACTGGTGCTGTCGTTAATTTCCTTTTTAGTTCTTGGAAACTTTTCTCGCAAGCTTCCGTCCATTCAAACTTCTTGTCTTTCTTGAGTAGCTGCGTCATTGGCTTTGCTATAGTGGAAAATACTTCAATAAATCCTCGGTAGTAACCTGCCATTCCCAAGAAACTTCATACGTCCGTTACGCTAGCTGGTGGTTTCCAGCCAAGTACGGCCTTGACTTTTTCCGGGTCTACGGCAATACCTTCTTGGTTTAGTACGTGGCCCAGAAAACCTACCTGCCTTAACCAAAATTCACACTTGCTGAACTTGGCGTACAATTGATGTTTCCTGAGTTCTCCTAGTACAATTCTGAGATGTTCAACATGTTCTTCTGGTGTCTTGGAGTAAATCAGAATATCATCGATGAATACCACAAAAAACTTGTCCATAAACTTCATAAATACTTTGTTCATGAGGTGAACAAAATATGCGGGAGCGTTTGTTAGTCCAAATGGCATTACTGTGAACTCATACAATCCGTATCTGGAGGTGAAGACTGTCTTGGGGATATCTTCTGTTCGTACTTTTAATTGATGGTATCCCGACCTTAAGTCAATTTTTGAGAATACCTTGGCCTGAGCGAGCTAGTCAAATAAATCATTTATCCATGGCATTGGGTATTTGTTCTTGATTGTGACCATGTTAAGTGCTCGATAGTCGATACACAATCTCAGGGTTCCATCCTTCTTTTTGGCAAATAAAATTGGTGAACCCCAAGGTGAGGAGCTGGCTCGGATATATCCTTTGTCCAGTAATTCTTTTATTTGCTTCTTCAATTCTACCAATTCGGATGGTGCCATTCTGTATGGTTTCTTGTATATGGGAGCGGTTTCGGGTGCTAGCTCAATGCTGAATTCTATCTCTCGATCTGGTGGCATGCCTGGT
Organism: Triticum timopheevii; assembly: GCA_963921465.1. Taxonomy (NCBI): domain Eukaryota; kingdom Viridiplantae; phylum Streptophyta; class Magnoliopsida; order Poales; family Poaceae; genus Triticum; species Triticum timopheevii. The sequence continues at coordinate 582,734,263 of OY997268.1, forward strand.
AGTTCTTCGGGAAATACGTCTGGAAATTCACACACTACTGGAACCTTGCTTAATTCCGAAACGTCCACCTTGTTCAATCTCGGTTGCCGGGATATTTTTCTCTCTTTGGCTGAAACTCTTATTGTCTTCCCGTGGTGGTGGGTGAGAATTACGGTCCTGTTGAAGTAGTCAATAAAACCTTTGTTGGTGGTTAACCAATCCATCCCTAAGATGACATCCAGTCCTTTATTTTCCAATACGATAAGGTTGGCGTGAAACTTCAATCCTTCAAACTCAATAACCACACCTTGGCAGTAACTCTGAGTAACTTGCTTAATCCCAGGGGACTTGATGATCATGGATTTTTCCAAGGGAAGCATTGAAAAATTATTTTGCAAAGCAAAACTCTTCGAAATGAATGAGTGAGAAGCTCCAGAATCAAACAAAACCATGGCAGGTATTGTGTTGACAGGGAACGTATCGAGTATGATATTCGGGGCATTCTGTGCTTCCTCTCTGGTCACGTGGTTCAGATGACCCTTCCTGTGGTTGTTATTGGGGTTGAAATTGTTTCGCTTGGGTGCTGAATTATTGCCACCGTTGTTCGGCTTTGGGGTCGAGTTCCTTGGCTTGGGGCACTGCTTGGCATAGTGCCCTTCTTCTCCACAAGCATAGCAAGTAACGCCTGGGTGATATGTGAACTCCTTGTCCCTTGCATGGAAATTCTTGATTGGGCGTGAGACGTTTGTCATGGGTTTGTGTGTCCCACCTTTCTGAAAATCCATCCAGCTTCGGTGGTTGCGAGCAAGATTAGTCTGGTCCCTTTTTCGCTTGCGGAAATCCTCCAAGCTGCGTCTTTCATTTTCCAAGGTAATGGCCTTATCCACCAGTGTTTTAAAATCTGGGAAGGTGTGCACAACCAGCTGGCATTTGAGCGCGGGTGCCAGACCGTCTAGGAATTTTTCCATCTTCTTGCTTTCAGTCATACGCTCTACGTTGGCGTAGCGAGACAATAGAGTAAACTGACTGTTGTATTCTGACACCGTCATGGTCCTTTGTTTGAGGTCATCAAATTCTCTCTTCTTGATCTTCATAAGACTTTTAGGAATATGCGCCCCACGAAAACCTTCTTTGAACTCCTCCCAGGTTATATTATTTTCGTTGGGGTGCATGTGTAGGAAATTTTCCCACCACGATGCAGCTGCTCTAGTGAGATAGTGTGGTGCATATAGCACATTCTCAAGATCTGAACACTGTGCAATAATTAATTTTTTTTCTATGTCTCGAAGCCAGTCCTCGGCCTCAAGAGGTTTGTCAATATGAGAAAATGTTTGGGGACACGTCTTCTGTAGCTCAGATAACTTGGATTGCTGCTGATACTATCCATGGTGATTTCCCATATTGATGACTTGGTTCATCATTTCCTGATGTTGTTGCTGACTTTGCTCATAAAGACAGCACATTTGGGAAAGTGCTGTTTCACTGTCCTGTTGACTTGACTGCCCCTGTGTGAAATTGTTGCTTGGTTGGGTGCCATAATTTTCCTCTGGCGAAGTTGGCATGGAGCGCGTCCAAGGACTAGACATTTTTCACTCTGGGGATATATTTTGTAAAACTCATAAGAAAGGGAAAAGAGTTGCAAAAATTCAATAAATGCATAAATACTGGAATTTTTTTAAAAGTTCCAGGATTTCTCAAGAAAACAAATCGATTGCGCACGGAGAAAGACTGCTCATTACATATCTTACACGCAAGCAGTAATTATACAATACATCACTCAGGATATGCGTACATAATTCTGACATGTTATTTAGGCTAGTGCACTTCTCCCAGTTCCTACATGATGCGCAAGTAAGCTACTTCTCACAACCTATGTACATATAAACATATCGTACATGTCGGTACATCGCACGGCGGCTAAGCGCACTTAGTCGGAGATAGTAAGGATCTCCTTTGGCCTGCCGAGGGTGAGGCGCAGTGAGGCTGGGGACTCAACCTCCTCTTTGCTAATAGGCTCCAGACGTGAAGCGCTGCGCTGAGTAGATGGAGCGGGTGCCATATGCGGAACAACACGAACAGGAGTGGGTGCAATGGGTGGTGCAGTGCGAGTTGGAGTGGGCGCAATGACTTGGTTGAATTCCACGGTGGAAGGAAGGCGACGAGCAGTGGCGAGAGTGGTAGGTGCATAAGATGCTGAGGACGAGACGAAAGTTAGTGGCGGTGCAGCGTGCAGGAGCTCCCTCCTGTTAGCGGCACAACCATGGACTGAGTCCATGCGGGCAGCCACGAAGTCGTCCACCAGGTTGTCGAAGGCTGCCTCCAGAGCCCGGAGATACTCGATAAGCATCTCAAAAGCCTCGTCTCGTTCTCCTCTGGGGCAAGAGAACGCGTAGTGACAGGTGTATGTCACGTGTCATGGAAGGTAGCGGTAACGACGAGTCTTCATCGAAGGAAGGACATCCCTGAGGCGAGCTATCGCCTCACGGGCTGCCATCTGCATAGCATGCTTCTCCGTAGGCATGGCTCTACCCAAGAACCGGAAGTGGCGTAACTCAACACGCCCTCCCTTGAATTGCACTGCGGCCTGGTGCATGGTCATACTGTCGTTGACTTTGTGCTGATAGAGAGTGAAGACTGGGCGCATAGATGGCCCCATCGCGACCTGGACGATGAAGGAGAGAAGCTTGACAAACCCATCAGGCACATTGGCGAACATCTGTGACTCGCAGTTGTTGTCAGCCATCTACAAAAGTAGGCAAAAATTCTGAGTGGTCAGGTCATAAATTTATGCTGTCTGTCAGAAAATGATTATATTTGCAAAAATATGAATTATCTCTATCATGCTAATAACTAATTAGCGATCGCGCCTAGTGGCTTCCTACAGTCAGCCTGGCTCTGGTACCAAGCTTGTCACGACCGGTTTTCCAATAAAATACTTATTGAGAAACCGATCTTTTTAGTCCAGTATGAGGAAAAATCCTCCTGACTGGTAGACAAAATCTTGATACAGTAAGCCAGTAGCATTAAATATATTACATGGTCGAGCTGGGGGTGCTCAACAATTTATTACAGACACGCCAATAATCATGCATAATGGCGGATATGACACAATGGTGTGGTGGCATACTACTGACTCGCAATAAAAGTGGTGGTGGAAATATCACAGTGGAGTGAATAACATGACTCCTAAACTGGCAGCTCATCGAGCGTCGAGGTGAGGCTCGATGAATTTATTTAGATAGCGGAAGTGGGTATAACACAGTGACCAAATCCAGGGTCGCACGAGACTGACCGGGACTCCTCTAAGCGTCGGACTCGCTATCGAACTCTTCATCCATGAGATCGCCTTCGTCAACATCTAGCCAAATCAACAAGCCAGGTGAGTACTTTGAAAGTACTCGCAAGACAGTTCGGACATAAGATATAACAAATGCATGCATGAATGCGTTATGAGCAATTAGTAATGCACATTCAAATGATAAACTTGCATGACATTATTTAGTAATAAGTAAGTCAGGCGGTAGTCCTCCCGAAATCCACAAAATAACTGAAAACCGATCAGGTGTCTGAAGCGACGCCTCGAAGGGTGAACAAATAAATAATCATGCCGCAGTCGGGCGTCTAAGAGACACCACATAAAGGGCTTATATTGAAAAGTAAAGGACATGTATGCCACAGTCGGACGTCGGAGCGACATCATAAAAAGGGCTTATATCAAAAGTAAATAACAAGCGTGCCACAGTCGGACGTCTGAGCGACATCACAGAAAGGGCTTATATCAAAAGTAAATAACAAATATGCCATAGTCGAACGTCTGAGCAACATCGCAGAAATGGCTTATATCAAAAGTAAACAAATATGCCACAGTCGGACGTCTGAGCGACATCGCAGAAAGGGCTTAAATCAAAGTAAACAAATATGCCACAGTCAGACGTCTGAGCGACATCGCAGAAAGGGCTTATATCAAAAGTAAATAACAAATATGCCACAGTCGGACGTCTGAGCGACATCGCAGACAGGGCTTAAATCAAAGTAAACAAATATGCCACAGTCGGACGTCTGAGCGACACCGCCGAAAGGGCTTAAATTCATTATTAATCTCACAAAATATAATACTCGTGAAAAATATTCAACACATAGTAATAAACGGGTTAGTCCATCCACAGGAATAAACATTCAACCGGACTTAACACTCATGTGGTTCTCCGGAGTTTTTGTCACCGAGACTGACACTTGACAAGATAAGTTGAACATGGTATTTGGACATGGATAAGATGATTCATAGAATTTTTGACTCTGCAGAGTTTGTACTAAAATACCCACAGCCAACGGATTTCCGTAGTCACGAGGACTAGTTCCGTTTATGGTATTTCGGAAGAAACATATCTAACTAGTACACACCCATCCCACCTCACGATGGCAGGAATCACCCTAGACAGCGTTCAAGAAAAACTTTGAGACGGGTAGATCACAATCTCGAATAGCATGGGATCAAATTTATATACGCGCGCTCTAAGGGGTGCCCCCCTCTCGGTCCCAACTGGAAACACCCATGCCCCCTGACCGGATGACTGGCTTTAATCCAGGGCCATGGAACCATCATCACAGCCTCTCGATTTGGCGTGTACCAGGAAAGCAGTTTGCAACTTACTAAGCTATATCCCTTACGGAAAACATGTGGTAGTACAGGAAGGGAAAACGGATGGAAACTGGACTGAATCATTTGACACTGGAGTCAAATAGTCTGGCATAAGACTGGCATGCTACAACACTGCCATCTTACCCATCCTCATGCCATCACATGGCCATGCAAACTCGTATCCAACAACTCATGGGTTTTCGAAAACTCACTTGCCTCATCTTTGCATGTAACATAACATTCATCGAGATGCTCATAAACATGCCATGAAACTAGTTACTGCAAACATGCCAAAGACACTCATCATATCAAAAGTTCAAACATGCTTGCCTGGTTTGGAGTAGTCGGAGCCTAGCTCGGTGAAGTTCGCGGTTCCGTCACCTCCTTCGGTATCTACGGTATACAGAAATACACGCACTATCATAAATACCGTGAGGTGCAGAAAAGTATTCCAAATAATTTCCAAATAAATCTGATAGAAAACTAGACAAAATTTTGATGAGGGCAGAAAAAGAATCACTCAAAAATCCTTTTCTGTTAAAAAGTTATAAGGGTTTTAATCTAGGGACCTTTCCGTAATGAAACAGAAACTTCTCAGGGGGCAGAACAGAAAAGACCAGAAAAACGTTTCAGACTGAAAGCGTATTTGCCCGAATACATTTTCAGAAAATGGTTCGATTAAAAGAAAAGGAGAGGCTGACAGGCGGGTCCCATCTGTCAGGTTTGAATTTTCAAACGGGGAGAACAGAGCTCGTCGGTGCCCGAGAGCTGCGGTGGTCGCTGGCGGCGATCCACAGCGAGGCAGAGGAATCGGGCGATACCTACATGCTCAGCGTGTCCTTCCGCGTCGGTGGGTGGTGGTGGTGGTCGCCGGCGAGCACCACGTCGACGGCGGCCCTTGCTCCGGCGGACGGTGGCTCGGGTGGAGTTGGATCTCGCCGGGGAGTGCTGTGGAGGTCAAATTGAAGCTGTGGTTAGCTCACTGGGTGCTCTAGGAGGCTACTGACGCGGTTTGGGCGTCGGGGATGACCTTACCGGAGTGGATCGAGATGGTGGCCAAGGCAGATCGGGGCGGCCGGAGTTGGGGGAGGAGACCTCCTCGAGGTCCTTCTAGTGGCTTGGCGAGGCATTGGTGGGGTGCAGTGCTAGTGTGTGCTCGAGAGCGAGCTTGGGGCCTCTTTTTATAGGCGATCCGAGGCGGTGGCCGTGAACGGAGCTCTCCGGCGATGGTTAAGGTGGCGTAGAGCTTGGTCGGGGAAGTTTAGGGGTTGAGCGTCAACGTGGAGGTCCACTAGTCCCGTTTAGACGCTAAGCGAGCTTGGATTAGGAGCCCTGGGTGGATTCGACGGAATGGGGCGGCGCGGGCCCGTCGGCGGCAGAGGGTGCGCCCTGTGCTTGCCGAGCCACGGCGACGGTGCTGCGGGGGTGCGCTGGCATGCATGAGCCACGCGGAGAGCTAGGGAGCATTGGGCGGCGCCGGACGGCGTAGCGAGCTGGCACGGGCTCTCGCTGGCCGCCACGGGTGGCTCTGCCACCGCAGAAGCTGCCGGCGTCGGCGATGCTCGCCGCCACCGACAGCTGCATCCGTCCAAGAGGGCGTGCGGTGCTCTGGTCAAGGAGGAGAGGCTGTGCGCAACGCGCCAGGGTGCACGGGTGATTGATGACAACACTCTGACGAAAAACGACACTGCAATCTCTGAACTTTCTGAAAGTGCACAGTAATAGTGCCGTCCAAGTGCTCGACAAAATGATTTTGGTATGTGGGAAATTTTCCTTGAGCTGATCTTTGGTGGGGTGGCCTCTCATTGCATCTGGGGGCTGCCTGAATTTTGGTAGAGTTTTTCGAGAAGAGGAGATATGAATTTCACCAAATTTGACAAATCTGGTCCAAATTTGCAGAGGATGAAATTTGAAATTTTTGAAAAGAGGAAGAGTGGATCTTGATGGTTCTAGGTTGTGGGTGCTAAGGACTATCCAAAGGAGTTGGTTTGAGATCAAAACTCAAAGGCAATTAGGTACTTGCTTTGTAAATCACCTAGGCTTAAAATAAATGACAGATTTGATTTTGGGAATAAAACAAATGAAATAAAATCCAAAAAATGTGCTGGACTTGTTGGAACAGAATATTTGGATTGCCCCAAAGTGGAAGGAGGGGTTTTGGGAAGATTTACCACATGAGGCATGGTAAAACCATGGATGGTTTCAATATAAAAGAAGTCCCAAAACTCCTAGGGTTTCTTTTTAAAAGAAAATAAACCCCAAAAAATAAATTTGAGAAGGGGACAATTAGAAGAAAGGTTTTTAATAACCAAACACCAGGGTTGAAGAAGATATCAAAAATAAAAATCCTTTCCAAGGGGAAAAGTTTTGAGAGAGAGGTTTTTTGGAAGAATTTAAATGACCTTCTTCAAATCCAACAAAGTTTTTGCTGAAAACCAAATAAATTTTTTTGGAGTGTCACAACACCTACCCCCTTAGGAAAAATCTCGTCCCTGAGATTTCAGCTGATCCTCAAATAAGTGTGGATTCTCTGTCCGAAGAAAATCCTCTCTTTCCCAAGTCGCTTCATTCTCGGTGTGATTGCTCCATTGAACTCTGAAAAACTTGATGGTTTTCTGTCGGGTCCTCCTCTCAGACTCCTCCAATATTTTTACTGGATGTTCCCGATAGGTGAGGTCTGGTTGCACATCAATGTTTTCATGGGATACTTGCTTCTCTGGGTTGCTCACGCACTTCCTCAACTGCAAGACGTGGAACACGTCGTGGATATCGGATAATTCTTCGGGTAAGTCTAGCTGGTAGGCTACCGTGCCTCTTCGTGCCACTATACAGAATGGTCCGATGAATCTTGGTGCTAGCTTTCCCTTGATCTTGAATCGCTGCAGGCCTCTCATAGGAGATACTCGTAGGTACACAAACTCACTGGGTTCGAAACTGATTCCACAATGTTTCTGATCGTAATAACTCTTCTGTCGGCTTTGAGCTGTCTTGAGTCGGTCCCTGATTAGCTTGACCTTTTCCTCGGCTTCTTTGAGCATGTCTGGGCCGAAGATACGGCTATCTCCGGTCTCTGACCAATTTAGCGGGGTACGACATCTCCGCCCGTACAAGGCTTCAAATGGTGCCATTTGCAGGCTGGCCTGGTAACTATTGTTGTATGCGAACTCTGCGTATGGAAAGCTTTCCTCCCAACTGGTTCCATAAGTGAGGACACATGCTCTCAGCATGTATTCTAGAATTTGGTTTACCCGTTCAGTTTGTCCATCTGTCTAGGGGTGGTATGCTGTACTGAAAGCTAGTTGAGTTCCCAGAGCCTGTTACAGGTGATCCGAAAATCTGGAGATGAATTGTGTGCCCCTGTCAGATATTATGGTCTTTGGAACTCCATGTAAGTAGACGATACGGGAAAGATAAAGCCTGGCAAGCTTCTGAGTGGTGTGGGTTGTCTTCACGGGGATGAAGTGTGCTACTTTAGTCAGTCTATCTGTGATGACCCAAATGGCATCATTTCCGTGTCGTGACCGAGGTAGCCCAACAATAAAATCCATCCCAATCTCGTCCCATTTCCACTCGGGTATCTTATTTGGTTGTAATAGCCCGGCCGGTTTCTGGTGCTCGGCCTTGATGCATTGACATGAGTCACAACACGCAATAAATGTGGCTATGTCCCTTTTTATACCGTGCCACCAAAATGTTTCATGAAGATCCTTGTACATTTTTGTTCCTCCAAGATGGATTGAATACGGAGTGGTGTGGCCTTCAACTAAGATTTGCTGTTTAAGATCCCCGATATTTGGTATGCAAAGTCTATTTCCGTACCACAATATTCCCTGCTCGTCGATGACCGAGACGCCTCTCCGGTCAATAACCAACGGCGGGATCTAGATACCCATGTTGGCTACCACATGCTTCTCGATGATCTCATCAGATGAACCACGATGTCGAGGATTCAATCAATCCCGTATACAATTCCCTTTGTCAATCGGTATGTTACTTGCCCGACATTCGATCATCGGTATCCCAATACATCGTTTAATCTCGTTACCGGCAAGTCACTTTACTCGTACCGTAATGCATGATCCCGTGACCAGACACTTGGTCATATTGAGCTCATTATAATGATGCATTACCGAGTGGGCCCAGAGATACCTCTCCGTCATACGGAGTGACAAATCCCAGTCTCGATTTGTGCCAACCCAACAGACACTTTCGGAGATACCCGTAGTGCACCTTTATAGTCACCCAGTTACGTTGTGACGTTTGGCACTCCCAAAGCACTCCTACAGTATCCGGGAGTTGCACAACCTCATGGTCTAAGGAAATGATACTTGACATTTGGAAAAGCTCTAGCAAAAACGAACTACACGATCTTTGTGCTACACTTAGGATTGGGTCTTATCCATCACATCATTCTCCTAATGATGTGATCCCGTTATCAATGACATCCAATGTCCATAGTCAGGAAACCATGACTATCTGTTGATCAACGAGCTAGTCAACTAGAGGCTCACTAGGGACGTGTTGTGGTCTATACATTCACACATGTATTACGATTTCCGGATAACACAATTATAGCATGAATAATAGACAATTATCATGAACAAGGAAATATAATAATAACCATTTTATTATTGCCTCTAGGGCATATTTCCAACAGATAAAGGATTAAGCCATGAGCTGCTCATGCGGCCACAACCCTAGTTGTCGCCGCGCGCTATCCCACAATGTGGCAGAGCAGCCATCATTGCTGCTCCTCGAGGTTCCCAGATGTTCAATGAAGTTTTTACATCCAAACGATCCCAAAAGTTGCCAGTCCGGTTGTCTGTGCCAAAGACCTCCTTCTTCAGCTCCTAGTCTGGTTGTCCTTGGCAAAGGCGTCACTCTTTGCCTGGTCCGTCCTCCTTTGTTTATGCAAAGCACTTCAATATGCTTGCATGGTAGGCTTGGACAATCTTTGCCGCATCAGGATCCAAGTCCGATGTCTTCACGGAAAACATTATGGAGTCCTATGAAGCAATAATTTTCTCAGGCTTCTTCACTGGGGGCTTGAGCTTCTTGCCTTGCTTCTTCATGAAGATGCCAAATCCCTCTGTCTTCTTTCCCTTCTTCACCTCATTGCATGGGAATGTTGCCTCCTCCTTCATCATCATGATGTCCTCGAGTTTCTCGTCATCTTGGTCGCCACCCCTTCTGGCTTCTCCTTTTCTCCTCCCACTTCCTCCCTCCGTTCTTAGTACTACAGAATTAGCAATCAAGGAGGTCCATGTGCTTTGCCCATTCAACTTCAACCAACAATGCATATGGATGAAGGGCTTATTCTCCATCTTGTGGTATAACCCACACACATGTACATGGTAGCAAAGGAAGATAATGAACGGTTAACAAGTTGGAACATTGAGCAAATCAATGAAATGACCAGCACATACAACAACAAGCCACAAAACTTACGAGATCTTGGATTGTCGTGCCACTTGGTCAGGGGTGTAGCACTTGTTTTTTGAAAGGCCGCAAAATTTGTTGATGCCCTCTTGATTGTTGTACCATCAATGGCTGAGCGACTTCAAATTCTATTGACGGATCACTTCCCTGCGGTAGGGATCATAGTGCTTTTGCTCGTGAAACTAAACATGCACGATTTGCCAAAACATTGCACCTCTTTGCTTTGTGCCCTTAAACAGATCAATACTAGTGGTCAACCATACCTCACACAACAATTCCTCCTCTTTGGGGGGAGAATCTAGTCCCCTTTGCTTCTTCTTTCGGTCGGTACTCGACGACAACTCCTTGTTCGGATCCATATTTTGCTGTTGGGTGTCCTGTTGGTGTCAGACTGATGGGTGCATGTTTGTTGGGTGTATGGCTGCGGTTATTCCTCCGGCTGGTAGTCCTCCACTTGTCTGTCTTCGTACTTGTCCGTCTTCGTAGATGCCTCCATCGTGGATAATGTTCATCATCGCCTCATCGTCTACCGTGGGACACTTGGTTGAGACATTTCCAACGAATAGTATCCAGGCCCTGATGGACAAGTGGTCCACTGCTGACATCCGCGACCGGACAAACCCCGACAATGGTGACTCCATGAAGATGTAGTCAGTGTTTAGGTTGACAGTGAATGTGACTCGATGGCCGACGGTGAATGCTTCCTGCTACTTGTGATATTGCGTTGGTTTTTCCCTTCAAATGTAAAAGGTGATGCAGCACAACGACAATAAGTGTTTCCCTTAGTTATCAAACCAAGGTATCAATCCAGTAGGAGGATCCACCCAAACTATGTAAGCAGTACCAACAAAAACTTGCAACCCAACACGTAAGAGGGGTTGTCAATCTCTCTTCGGTATTGAGATAGATTAACTTGTATGAGATTGGATAAATAGATCCAACAAAAACATTAAATAAAAGAAGTAAGGAAAAAGTGTAGCAAGGTATTTTTGGATTAATAGATCTGAAAACAATATGATAGGACATAGACCCGGGAGCCGTAGATTTCACTAGAGGCTTCTCTCAAGGAAAGAGCATACAATGTGTAAACAAATTACTGTTGGACAATTGATAGAAGAGCAAATAATTATGACGATATCCAAGGCAATTTTCGTGTATATAGGCATCATGTCCAAGAATAGTAGACCGACTCCGGCCTGCACCTACTACTATTACTCCACACATCGACCGCTATCCAGCATGCATCTAGTGTATTAACTTCATGGAGAAATGGAATAATGCAATAAGAACAATGACATGATGTAGACAAGATCTATTCATGTAGGAATTGACCCCATCTTTTTATCCTTAATGGCAACGATACATCACTGGTACGCGTCGGTGCTATACAAACGATTTTTAACCCCTTTCCGCGATGGCATTTGAAACCGTCGCCTAGTGAGTGACTGCGATAGGGGGGGGGGTCCTTCCAACGCGACCCAGAAACCGTTGGGGATATGCCCTCCTGGCACACACGCTCGGCAAAATGAGGTCGTGTGCAACTGGCGAGCAATCAAATACGGTAATACGTACAGTAGTGCTAAAAATCAATTATACAGGCGAACTCGTTTCCGATCATAAGTTCATCCCACACAGTCAGTCCCCAGTAAACGTTTCCGTCCATATATACATCCCACACAGTCACTCCAAGGAAAACATTTTTGTTCGTAGGTACATCACACACAATTTTCTCCATTAAAACGTTTGTGATAGCGTTTCTATTGCACATGGTATTAACAATTTTATCGTTTGTGTTATTGAATGCATCACACATGGTGCATAGAAGAAATTGTGTGGCAAAGGCTGTCCATCACACATAGTTTTTATGTGGTAAACGTTCGCGCCAGGTGGCCTAATGCAAACAGTTTTCAAGAGGATGTTGGGTGTGATTGTCCATTAATCCAACACGGCTTATTTCTAGAAACTGTGCGCGTTGCCTGAGGTCATCACCCACGGTGTTTTCTCAATTACCGTTTGCAATAGGAAAACCCAAATAGCAGGCTAATTATCCTATTAATAATCCATTTATTGATCTAATTGACATTTCATATTAAGCACATAATATATTTCATTTTCATAATTGAAATACATCAGTGTACAACATCATATAGCTTCAGCACTCAGCTACCCCATTACACAACTGCACCAGCACCAACTTTCACGTGCAACATCTATAACCTTTTGAAATTAGCATCATAGATGGTACATAGACAAATGTATCTCATCTGGAAAACTGCTGAAGCAGAAGGCGAATATTGAGCCTTCATTGATGTTGAAGGTTTTTGCAACTTTAGGCCAGTGCCTGTGGATGATTGACCGTCCATCCTTCGTCCTCTTTAGGAACACTTCAATATTGAACCGTGGGTGTTGTATGAATACCTTCCTCGGCTCCTGACCTATACAGGTGGTTTGGGAGGTAATCATCAGTGAACTGCTTTGGAAAGGCCTGAAAACAAGGATGTGCATAAATATCTTCTCTATATTGGAAATGGGGCAAAGGAAAAAAAGCAAGGTATAATAGTTAGTACCATCCTGTAGTGCACTGATGTCTTCATTGTGCAGACAAAGATCTTGTTGTTTTTCGTCACTAATTTCTTTATCCTAACAATATTTCTGAGTTTCTTGACTTGACCGATATTCATGGACAACTCATTTCCCGATATGCAAAAAGGGTCGAACTGTGGGTCAAAACCTCGGACAGCAAGACCTACATGTGCAAGACCAAATTGTTTCAAACCTAAGTATTATAATGGTTCCTGCAATTGCACAATAATGTGCTATTAGACAAAGGACCATGCATGTGCAAACCTCGATTGTAAACCTCAGTGCTTCCCATTGTTTCCCTGCAACACATATAAGGTAGTTAGTGATACGGTTAAGTGAGGGTTCGCATGCTATTAATAAAATATGTTGATAAAAAATAAGCACGTTGCAGATTCATTAGATTAATTCAAGCCACATTGAAAACCCATTCATCCAACGCAAGCATGATTAAGAACTAGGAAATATAGCAATTGTATATGTTTCCCATGTATTAAGTGCAGCCAAATTCGATAATTCCTCACATGCACAACAATACAAAATTCTACCCACGACAATTGGACATTGCATTGCAGAATTGAACCAAGCAGTTTAACTAAACACCACAACAAATGAACCAAACATTAACTGAGCACCACATTGCACAATATAACATACTCCTAATAGAAGACCAGACAGTTAACCAAACCAAGCATGCTTAACAACTTGGAAATATAGCAATTGTATTTGTTTCTCATGTATTTAGTACAACCAAATTCGAATTATGTCTCACATGGTATACAATAACAGAATGCACCCACAACAATTGAACATCACATTGCAGAATGGAACTAAACAGTTAACTAAACACCACAACAAATGAACCAAACATTAACTGACCACCACATTGCACAATGTATAACATACTAGAAGACCAAATAGTTAACCAAATCAAGCATACTTGACAACTTGGAAATATAGCAATTGTATTTGTTTCTCATGTATTTTGTAAAGAAAATTTTGATTTATTTCTCACATGGAAGACAATACAAAATTGCACCCTGAAGAATTGAACATCACATTTGCAGAATTGAACCAAACAATTAACTAAAGATTACAACTAATTAACCAAACAGTTAATAAGTGAGCACCACATTGCACGACATATAGAACATATACACTAGAGCAACAGATTGCATGGTAAAGGTAGATAGTGCAATTCACTAGAATTTGTTAAGGAACGGCAGTAGCTAGCAAACTAAACATGGGTCCTTACAGTGACCTAATAATACAAGTTACTCCTCATTGTCGGAGATATCGATGGCGGTTGGCTCCTTGAACAAGGAAGAGGGCGAGGCATCTGCATCGTGGGTGCCCTCGTCATAGTGGTGAGTTGCCTGAGCCGCTCTAGGCACCAACCTGCTGGCTCTCGAGTTGAGGTAAGCACGTGCACGCTGAGAAAACACCTCGTTGTCTTCGTCGAAGGCACCGAGGGTGGCCTCGAGAAAATGCCATGAACTGTCGTTTAAAGCAGCCAACCGCGTCGCAGCATCAGCACGTGAGGCATCGACGGTGGCCTCAATGGCGAGGTGCTCCTCCAAGATCTGGGGGTCGACACGAATGACAGCCATCGCGACATCATCCGCGCGTGCGGCCACGATTTGCTTCTCCGCTGCCAAATGCTCCTTGAGATCCTGGCTATACTACATGCACCATGGCTTAGGGTGGCGCTTATTTGGTGGAGGGGTCGATGATTTGGGTGGAAGGTGTCGCACCAGCGGTCGGGGCATGTGGGATGTGGAAGGAGGAGGAGGATGGGGGTCTGGTGTGGATTACCTGTCTGGATAGACGAGGCCGAGCAGCGTGATGGAGGGTCGTCGGCGAGGGGGCGACACTGCAAGCAAGGAGTGAAGGTTTCAACTTGGAAAGGAAGGCATAAATAGGGGAACTGTGGCTTTTGGTAAGGGGGAGGGGGAAGGGAGGTAGATATTTCCGCGGAAGCCAAATTTTTTGAATCGGTTCAGCGAAAACTGGCGCGCAAAGTGTCATCAGACACGGTCCCTTATTCAGAACTGTGTACGATATGTGAACATCACAAATGATTCAGATAGCTTAACCCGTGTGTGATGATTTTGAACATAAAAAATCTTGGTTCCAATTTCCCTGGTTACAATGCTCATCCACGTCATTGCATTGGGTACACAAAGGAGACTACAACACACCCACACTGTAGCCGACGCACCTCTCGTGTAAGTCTTATGCGTACTATACACCGATGGTGCTCCAGGATATTTTGTACTGCATCTCACACGGTTGGTGATAATAAACTGTGTGCGGTCTACTTGATTTTTTGTCTTGATTTGAATTACATAATGGGGTCACCGCTGCAAATGATGGTGTTTGAATTGCTAGAACTTCTATCTGCATTGAACATGCAACTATAGGTGTGTCGTCAAAATTTTTTGAATTATTCAGTGTTCGTTTGGACATTTTTATACAATAACTTGGTTTTCTATGCATTTCAGGTGCACAATTCAAAATTAAACTACATGCCACTACTAGGGAAAAGCCTAGCAGCATCGCGGGTTCTAGGTATATCAGTAGCGCGGGGGGCGGCGCTACAGCTAAACCGTAGCAGCAGCGCGTGTGCTCCCGCGCTACTGCTATACAAATGTAGCAACAACATGCTATATGGAAGCTCACTACTGCTAATAGCTCTAGCGCGCTTTGCTGGGATGCGCTACTGCTACTGTCACGTTGCTGCTAACTTTTCTCCACTCGCTACTGCTAATTTTAGTAGTTTTTGATTTTTTTGCATATTTGTTTTGTATTTGAACATGCTTTATACAAGAATCTTTAGCACATACAAATTTCATCATCATACACATACAAATGGTTGCTAGACCACAAATGTAATCATAGCATATACATACAAATAATCTCATCATAATCATCATCCAACACAAAGTAGTGGTATCTCGTCATCATCTCGAAAATAGCGATACATGCAAGTCTCGAGTACTTGCAACTACAACGTCATCCATCTAAACAATGATATACGCGAGAAGAGCTATCACTATGAGTGAGAGCGGAACTATGCAGTACATGAGGCAGCGGTTACGAGTCCTCTCTCGCGCTAGCATGAACCTCAAGTAACTAGCTTCTGCTTCTTGTCTGCTTTTGAAGCCTTTATGGCTGGTGCCCGAGACTCCATTCACTTGCGCCTGACACTCGGGCCACTCGTTGTACACCCCTGGAACCTTCCCTTTGTACACAACATAGCATTGCCATCTCGCCATCAAAAAGCTAGGTACCTGTTAGAGATGCATCTTCATCAAGAGGAAGTACAATCATATGCAACAAAATATACTAGAGCAACATGAAAAGGAAAGGGTTAGCAACTGGATGCAACATACAATACGCAAACTAATTAACTAGAGGTACGCAGGTCATCGTACCCAAACTAACAAAGTAGCGTTACGCAAGTTCGGCAGGGACCGTGGAAATCACAAAGTTTCATCGCTATAGAAAGTATACAAGTTCAACCGACACATATCATCATCATCGGCATCGTAAATCACTAGAAGTTACATCCTTCCATATCATCGAGGAGGGACCCTAGCTTCTTGAATGGCGTGAGGTCATGATGTTGCATGCCTATGTGATTTCGAACGTCAGCTCGCGATATAGGGCCGTGGTGGAAACATCCCCTTCTCATCGACTTCTTTCATGATGATCGTCGCAATGTCCTTTTGGATGCGAAAGAAGTCATCTCTAAGTTTATAATCTGCTTCTCCATGAGCTTCTACCCACTTGTGGATACGACATCATTTTTTTTGTGATGAGAAGCTTTTGGTGATCCGTGTTGAACTCAATCATGAGATGGAGGATGTAGAATCCATCTTTCTTGCTTGGTTTTGGGACATGGATGCAGCAGAAGTTAGTTTTATGCACGAAACCCATCTTCTTGTTCCTTTGTTTCCTGATCTGCACGTGGCCACCTCTAATGCTGAAGCCTTGGAGATAATCATATAGAATATTCATTATGTGGGTGTAGTCCTTCTCGTAGTCTCTGGAAGGGTCGAAATACACGACGTGGGAGACTCGCGGGTAAAGAACGATAAGGACGGCGCGCCCGTTGCTGCGGGGAAAAGACACCTCAAATTATTCTCCATATGAGCAAGAAGGAATGATTGAAATGTACGAAAGGGTTGTTTGGAACTGACTTACTTTGGTTGATAAGGCAGGAGGACAATTTCCTGGTCCTTATTCTGTACCATGAAGTTTTGGGGGTACTCCCTAGCAGTTTCACGCTCAAAGTTGCCGAGACTCAAGAAAGACTCATGCATGTAGTACAGATCATCCTCAAAGATTTGTGACACTTCTTCTCTCTTCATGACGGAGCTCATATGTAGCGGAAAAAGGCGGACGATTGTAAAATCGAGCCGCCTTGTCAGAAACATCTCAAAGATATGGTCAAACCGCAGGAAGAACACCTCTGTGGGCCGTGTGTCGACGTAGCACTTCCCCTCAGGCACACGAGCCGCATATGTCACATATCCTGGATCCTTCGAGAATAGTAGGTTTTTCTCAGTCGACATCATAGGGTCGTGCAGTCTCCTGAGATCCCCTGATAGTGCCTCCAGCAGTTTCGGCGGTAGAATCGGCTTGCCCGTGAGATGGAACATGGTCGCACCTTTCACGGGTACACGCTCTTCAGAATCCATCTCCTGGCTGCTATGTGCTCTGGCTTGTTTGGAGGCAACTATCCTCCCCGGTCTCTTCCTCCCATTTTTATTGGGCAGACCTTCCAGACCCTTCCTTAACCACTGCCCTAGTGTTGCCGGGCTAAGCACTGTACGACCCCCGGCTAGTTGAGACTGTGTTGAGGCGGCATCTTCAGGCGTGTCCTGTGAGGATTTCATGAAGAGAGACTTCTTGCAATCCCTGCTATGACCTTCCTGCCCAGGCAGATCATCCATATCCTCATTAGCATGCTGATAGCCTGATTCATCATATGGTTGACTCATCATATCTAAGTCACACTCATTCACGTTTGTATTGAGGAAAGCCATTGGATCGACCTCCGTTTCATCATCCATTCTTTGTTCTACAGGACCGATTACGTCAGCCAGTACTATTGCACCCCCTTCATCACGTCGTCCGCCACTCTCACCCGGCACTATAGGAGCTGGTAATTGCGTAGGTGGGGTGGTGGTCTCCGCACATGCTTGTTGATGTGTGGTTATTGGTGTGCTCTCGGCCAGCTCCAGATGAAGAAGATTCTTTGGCCATAGCAGCACCCAACCCTTGCAGCTTCCAATCTGCGGCAGGGTCTCGTCGTCCTCTCCCACATGCTGTACTAGAGGAGGCAAATCCTCGTGCCCCGATTTCACACCAGACAAGTTAACCCTGAAGTGCCCAATGGGGATCAGATGGTTGTGGAACATGGGTTGCAAGGGGTTCATTATCACCCCCTTTCCCACGTCCACCTTTTGGCCTTTGATCAAGTAGAGTATGGTGCACGGGGTTTCGTCGGCCTGCAAACACATGTCTGTGGTGTAAAACATCCGAAAGGCAACGAAAATGGAATTATATATATATATATATATATATATATATATATATATATGTTGGTGCGACATGTAATTACCGTGAGGGCGTCGAGCTCAGCCAAAGGCGAAGGCCCACCTAGCACGCCAGAGACTGAGGATGGGCTGCTATGAGCGGGAGCGAGTGCGAGAGGAGGCTCGGTTGTGTGAGCAAGTGATGGTGCGGTGGTGTTGTTGTTCACAGAGTTGCTCCCGACGAAACTAGGCAACGGGAAATCATGTACCGTCTTGTCTGGATTTTCCTTCATCCGGTTGATGATAGCTAGAACCAAGTTAGTAGCAAAATCATTTCTGTAGGCAGTTACAGCTGCATTGACTGCCTGCTGTAGCAACTCATTTTTCTCCTCGGCTGTTTTTTTCACGTCCTCAGCTGCTTTTTTCTCGACCGCAAGCTTCACCTTCTCGTCGATGTCCGCCTGACTAAACTTCTTTTTATGCTTCTTGTCCTCCGGGCCCTCGTTGTAAAACACCTTCCACATGGCGCCGTCTCCAGCGCCGTGCACACGACCATATTGCGGCCGCTGCCCCAAAGGGAGTCCCTTAAGTAAGTTCAAGGCCCGGTTGAGAGGGGTGTCCCACTTGGGCCTCATCAGAGAAGTAGGGCTTTCGGCTGCAAGCTGGTGTTGCTTATCCCACAGAAGGAACGTGAACCGTTTAGGAATGTGTAGTCGACTAGATCTGGAGCTAAATGTAAGGTGGTAAAGAATAATTACCATTAGTCTAATCAATCTCCTCGTGATCTGGTCCGTGTAAAAAACCTTCTTTTTCTTGTCCCACTTGTAGCGGGCCCTGATGAAGTCACGCTCCAAGGGGTTGGTGAACTTCGCGAAGGGATCTGGGATACCCGCGGCTTCACGTTCCGCGTCCTCCTTATCCCATATGGGCCTTTTACCGAGGTAGCCACGGCTTCCGAGGCGATGCTTCCCCGTGTTCCTTTGATGAAGGATCTTGAATTTCGCAGCCTTAGCCTTGGCTGCCTCGGTAGCGCGAGTGTCCTTGAACTTTTTGAACTCCTCTTTCGTAAGTGTCGGATTTTCTTCCAGAATCTTGGATAGGGGTTCCTCAGCCTCAATAGCCCGTTTCACCCTCCCTTTCCAGGAGGCCAAATCATTGCTAAACATGCCCATGGTGTGATTATTAATCTTTTTCATCTTCGGATCATCCCACGGTTGTTCTATGTTATCATCCCAGTCGGGGAACTTGAATCTCTTGTGGAACTTCGTTAGGAGCAACTACGTCAAATGTTCTTTACTCCTTAACTCATCATCGTGGATGCTCGCGCATTCTTGTAGGATGCATCCTACTTGGTTCCCATAGCACTTGCGAGGTTCTTCCAGCTCTAATGGATCAAACTTTCCAGGTGCCATCTTTGTGATCACCAGTCGTCCAATTCCTAGTTTGTTAGGTTTTCGTATCCTCTGCTTCTTCTGCTTCTCCTTTTCGGTAGCGGAATCGGCGCTGGTACCTTCCCCGCCGGTCTCGGCGCCGCCATCGGTGCCGGCGCCGTCGGAGTCAGTACCATCATCGAGGCCGACCTTCAAACCTTGACTTTGCAATTGCTTAGCAGTCAAATAGTCGAGGTACTCTTGTTCACCCTCATAATCCATCTCGTCTGCATCTTGGTCAGAAGGCCCAGTTTCTTCGTTGTTCGACATGTTTCCTATGATTAAGTCTCCTTGTTTAATTCTAAAACTATGGAAAAATGAGAAATGACATAAAAAAGAAATCTATGTTTGCTGGAATGTCGTTTCCCAGCAACTCCCAGCACTCGATATGCCTACTATATAGCACAAATCATGCCAAAATTCATTGAAAATTTCGGCATGACCTTTGCTAAAAAAATGGACATATTGAGCGCCTGGAATTCACCAGAACGAAAATGAATCAACATTCCGACGTAACATAGGCCACTCGGATCATTTACCCTGCACATAATCATCATGTCCAAATGACATGTCCTAATTCCAAATATGACATGTCCAAAACATCACATGTCCACATATCACATGTCCGCTTCAAATTTGCATATAAAAGGAAGACAAATATAGAACTTGAAGAAAAAACCTAGCTAAATTCATAACTAAATATATAACCTAATTAACCATCTGCCCTAACTAAAACCTAAGTAAATTAAACAAAGAACCTAGCTACCAGAGAGAGGAGGAGCGGTGGGGAGCTTACAGAGGGTGCAGGCCCGACGACGGCCGAGGTTGGGAGGGGTCGGGGTCGGGGTCAAGCGCTGGGGCCGGAACCGGGGTCGGCGTCGGGGCCTGGGCCGGAGCCGGCGCCGGCGCCGGGGTTGGGGTCAGGGGCGAGCGTAGGGGCGCGGCGAGGGCAGGGCTCCGGTGGCGCGACAGGGGAAGAGAGAGTGTGGGGATTTGGGGGAAAAGAGGCGGGATGAAGAGAGGAGTGGGGATTTTGGGGGTTAAGTGGGCATAGCAGTAGCGCGTTTAGACAAAACGTGCTATAGCTACTCCAGGTAGCTACAGCGGTTTTATGTAGAAACCACTACTACTATCTTGACTAGCTGTAGCTCTTTTCTCACAAAAGCGCTGCCGCTATAACCAGTACCTATATAGCAGTTTTCCTGTTTGTTTCCTTCTATTTTCTCTCACTTTTCTTTTCTTTTTTTTGAGAGGAGTGAACGAAGGGAAGGCGATATATAATGCATCATTTGACAGTTAAGTATGTATACAAAATAGGTACATATATATTACATCATTGGATCCATACATAATAATGGCTAAGTGTGTATACAAAATAGGAACATATATAACATCATTTGACCGATAACATACGGTTCCTCAGTGTTGATGTTTTCGTTTTTGAGTCAGCTTCTTTTCCTTCTTATTCGTTGAAGAAGAATTGAGCCCCTCATTGTGAATTTACCTTTTCCATGGAGTATGATTTTTCTTAGGTAATGTAGTATTGAATCTTCTTTTGACATATACTTCACCATCATCGTCATCTTCCCTCATTGGGTTGCTGTACTGATCATAGTCTTCCTCGTTGGCGACTCCATCCATTCCAATGATGTTCCTTTTGCCTCTCCTCACGACAACATGACTGGGATTGCGTGGGTCGGTTATGAAGAAGCATTGTGTCACGTGCTTAGCGTCTACCCATGGCTCATTTTTTGCGATAGCGTTCACGGTAGCGCTCTTGGCGTCGGGTATAGTCATGGTAGTGAAATTCCGGTTTTCTCTTTCGACATTCTTAGCCCATCTGACACAGAACATCGTCGTGTTGTGCAGTCCAGAGTAGTCAAGCTCCCAGATCTCCTTGACCCTTCCGTAAAATCTTTCAGTTGTGCCATTGTCGTTGCCGGTCATGCATTCCATCGTCACCCCTGAGTTCTGATCATCATTGTCCATATCGTTGGCCTCCGTGTAGAACGTGTATATCCGTTGATATCGTATGCCTGATAGGTTACGAGGTTGGGCGAGGGGCCATGTGCTAAGGCGTATATGAGCAATTCGTCCTTAGAGCCCTCCTCCAGGGGATTAGCAATAATATGCTCTCTGAACCAATGCAGGAAAGTGGAGTTGTGCTCTCTAGTAACTTCGGCGTCTGTCCTGCATACCCCCCGGTCACGATACTTCTTTGCGATAATTTTTTTGTGCAGTGCCACGAAAGGATCTACCTTGTCTAGGTGTTGTAGCACTACCAAGTTTGCTCTGTCAAAGTCGCTGCATCGATTAGAGTATGCCACGTGCAGTTCCCTGCGACCGTTGGAGTGACCTTCTCCTTCGAGCCTCCCATCGTGCTTGTTAACGGGAAAACAACCACTAACACCAGGCGGCTGGTTTGTGCCATATAGAAAATTCTCGCAGAAAGAGATGCACTCTTGTGTCAGATAGCCGTGGACAATGCTTCCATCCGGACGTATGGGACATGTTACGAATGAATCCTTTGATGATCCCATTCATCCTCTCAAACGACATCATGTTGTGCAGGAATGACGACCCCAGGTCTATTATGTCATCCACAATATGGACACACAGATGCACCATCACGTCAAAGAATGCGGGCGGGAAGTACATCTCAAGCTCATTCAGTATCACAACGATCTCGTCCTGTAGCCTTCGGAGCTGCTTCACACTGATCGACTTTCGAGAGATGACGTCAAAAAAGTTGCAGAGACCAATAAGCATGTCACGGACGTGCTTGTCCATTATCCCTCTAAGAGCAACAACTAGTATCTGCGTCATCATCACATCACATGACAGTCATGGGGCTTCATCCCGCCGAACCTTTTCTTGTTTGTGTCTAGATATCTGCTTATCTTGCCACAATAACCAGAACTAACTTTGACTCCGGTAAGGCACTTAAAGAATTGATCGATCTCAACCTGACTTAAGGTGAAGCAACAAGGGGGGCAATAATCCTATTTCTTTATTTTCTTGCCCTTCTTCTCCCGCGCCTCTATCTCCATCTCTGTCTCGTCTGACTTTTTACGGGGCGGCATGTGCAGATCTTCCCTGATATTCAAATCTTGCAAGTCTATTTTGGCCTTCGGCCCATCCTTGGTCTTATCCAGCATGTTCATCAGTGTCGCGAGCAAGCTCTTAAGGACATTCTTACAGATATGCAATTGATCAAGGCAATGAGGTGTATCGAGTTTGTGCCAGTACTCCAAGTCCCAGAACATAGACCTCGTCTTCCATACCTTCAGCAGCGGCTCCGGTGCCTTTTTCATCATCTTTCCCGGTGCGGGGCACTCCTTCTAGTTTTTCAACATCTCATCAATTTTGGCGCCGCTCCGCTTACGTGGAGGTCCTCGATGCTCAGCGTGACAATTGAATAGATCTCCACGGTTTCTCCATGGGTCGTCCGGTTCGAGCCATCTTCGATGCCCCATGTACACGATTTTCCCAAACCCGCCATCTTTCCTTGACATTAGCTGCTGAGACATCGTATAATCCATGCACCGCATGCATCCGCAATATCCATGGCACACCTGGCCTGTGACATATCCGTCACTTAGATAGACGCGCACCGTTGTGATCAACACGACTCTCATGTATAAATACTCGCCTTTGCTGGCGTCCCATGTCTTGGCCGGTGTTCTCCATAACGTGTCTAACTCCTCTTGAAGTAGCCCCAGATACAAATTAATATTATTTCCTGGTTGTTTCGTCCCTTGAATCAGCATGCTCATGTGAATGTACTTTGACTTCATGCACAACCAGGGGGCGAGGTTGTACACCCATACAAACACGGGCCATGTGCTATGGTTGGTGTTCTGGTTGCCAAACGGATTCATGCCATCAGTACACGCGCCGAGCACGATGTTCCTTGCATCACATTTGAAATACCGATAGAAGCTGTTCAATGCTCTCCACTGGCTTCCATCCTTGACGTGTCTCAGCTTCAGATCATCTCCATCATCGGGCTTCTTCCTCTCTGTGTGCCAGCGCATTAGCTTTGCTTCCTTGGGATCTATGAAATACCGCTGGAGATGGGGAGTGATCGGTAAGTACCATACAACTTTCTAGGGACATTTCTTCCCGGCCTTCTTGTATCGAGAAGCATTGCACACCGGACAACTTGTTTTTTCCGCGTGCTCCTTCCGATATATTATGCAATCGTTGATGCATGCATGGTATCTAACATGCGGCAGATCAAGATGGCACACGATCTTCTTGGCCTCATCAACGCTAGTAGGACATAGATTCCCCGCGGGAAGAACATCCTTTAGGTACTTGAGATGCTCATCGAGGCTAGTGTCGGTCCATTTTTTTAGCCGCCGTCTTCAGGAGTTGGAGCGTGAAACTCAAGCAGGTCACCTCAGGATTGCAACCATCATACAATGGAGTGTTCGAGTCTACCACCAGTTGCTCCAGCTTAGCCTCCTCTCTAGAAGCAGCTCTCTCAGTACTCGTCTCCTTGCGAAGCAGTGCTTGAACATGAGGGTCCCACACGATTGAACTTAGTACCGACGAACTCTGCTGCATGGAGTCCACGTTCTCTCCGCCACCATGTCCGGGCCCTTCTCCTCCGCCATGTCCGACCCCTTCTCCACCGCCATGTACGGCCTCTTCCTCGCCGCCATTATCGATCATCTCTTCGTCTTGCCCCGTGTCGTCATTGCCTGCCCCGTCGGCGTCCTCAACATCGTCATCCTCATCTTCAATTATCCACCGAGTATAGCCATCCATGAAACCAGTCATGAGCAAGTGCGCTTCGACACGACCATCATCATAGGGGTCGAGCCAAACTATTCCTTTGCATTTTCGACACGGACATAAAACCTCTGTTAGGTTATTTTCTTTCATGCCCTGCACCGCCGACCACAACCACCTGTCCACCATCGTTCCACTAACCATCATGAATGTCTGCACGGTAATAATAAACAAATTGATTATAAAAATGTGTGCATGCATCAAAGTCATACAAAAATTCGGCATGACCTTCCCTAAAAATAGGACATATAGATCTAGAGTTTGCCCGAAATTCACCGAAACGGAAATAAATTGACATTTCGGCAAAACATAGGCAACTCAAAAGCACAATTTGGCCTCAATCATGCCACACACACAATTTCCATCATATCGCCAAATTATCATATCACACACACACACACACACATTTCCATTTTGCAAAAGCATGAAATTTTAATCACCTCTATCTTGAGATCGAGCACACGGTGGAGATGATGATGTAGGGTGATCAAAAGTGCACAAAGCTCTTCTTGACAAAGATAGATCTAGTTAGGGGGCAAATAGGTCACTTAATTAAATGCTACATCTACCTAGCTAGCTAATTTGGGAGGAGACAACTTCAACTAGTGGAGGGGGAAGGAAAAAGAGAAAGGAGATGCATTAATGGAGGTGGTGTAGTTAGCTAGGAGTAATGAAGAGAGAGAAAGGTAGGTAGAAGAGGGAGAGTAATGGGGGGAGAAGTATTGAGGAAGAAGAAGAGTGAGAGAGGGAGGATGTGGGAGGTAGGGGAAATGGAAGAGAGGAGATGGGGGAGGGGAGGATGGGTGGAAAAAGGTGGTGGTGTACTGCGTCTTAGCAGTAGCACGGGAGGAAAAATGCGCTACTGATAAGAGCGTAGCAGCAATGCGCTTTTCTCACACGCGCTACTGCTAAGCGGGGCCAACCATGTGACCAATTTCAAAATTAGCAGCAGCGACCGGAGTAAAAAAGCGTGCTACTACTATTGAATTAGCAGTAGTGCGTGTCGTGACACTGCGCTGCTGCTAAACTTAGGTTGGTGGGTACTGTCGGTCGATTTTTGTAGCAGCACGGTTTAGCCCGCACGCGCTACTGCTAAATTTGTATCAGTAGCGAGTTTTTTGTACCCGCGCTACTGCTAATTAGCAGGAGCGCTTCTTTTTGTGCCGCGTTGCTGCTAAGATTATGTGTATAAGGTTTTCCCTAGTAGTGTGCACATGCTTCGGTGCACCAAAATGGGTTGTAAAATGATATATGTGTCCATGGGTTGATGCTTACGTCCCATTCAAGAAATGGGGATGAATTTCAAACACCACGACACTGTGGCTGTCCGGCAAATGTTGAGGTGCTTGCTTTTTTAATTCTAGTAAATACAAAACTCATCTGACAATCATGAACCTTGGCATGCTATCATGGAACGACATCAACATGCTGGGGTAGAAAAATATGGTTCCATTTGGGGCAGGTTATGGTATAAGTTTCTTGCAAACCAGAGCTTCTCTCACAACAATCATGATGGTTTCGGTAGGGAACGTGCCACCTTGAGGGACGAAACGATATATGTTGCCTCTTTTTACTGTCAAAAGTTTTCTCGTGTCAACATAGAACAACAGGAGTGTTGTGCAATTTTTGGGATTTTTCAGGGTTCGCGTGGACATTTTTATACATTAATTGAGTTTTCTATGCATTCATGTGCATAATTCAAATTTGACCTACATGCACATGCTCCAGTGCATATAAACGGGTTGAAAAATCAAATGTGTGTCCTTGGTTGCAACCTTAGGTCCCATGCAAGAAATGGGAATGAATTTCAAACACCTTTGCTACCGTCGCTCGACCGCTAACATTGAGATAAATGGTTTTAAAATTCTAGTAAATCGAAAACTCGTCTGAAATTCATGAAACTTGACATGCTATCATGGAACGGCATCAACATGCAGTGGTAAAAATATTGTCCCATTTGGGGCAGGTTGGGGTATAAGCTTCTCACAAACCAGACCTTCTCACAACAAGCCTGATGGTTATGGTAGGGAGCGTTTGACCTTTCTGGACGAAACGATATCCGTTGCCTCTTCTTGATTTCAATTTTTTTTCTCTAGTGTCAACATAGAACAACATGAGTGTTGTGTTAAATTTTGGAATTTTTTTGGGGTTCATTTGGACATTTTTAGGCATTAATTGAGTTTTCAATGCATTTATGTGCATAATTCAAATTTGAACTACATGCACATGCTCTAATGCTTATAAATTGGTTGAAAATTAAATATGTTCCTTGGTTGCATGCTCAGGTCCCATGCAAGAAATGGGAATGAATGTGAAACACCCTGCCACCATCACTCGGCCGCAAACATTGAGATACCTGGTTTTTAAATTCTAGTAAATCCAAAACTCATCTAAAATTCTTGAAACATGGCATGCTATCATGGAGCGGAATGAACATGCTATGGTAAATTTTTTGTCCCATTTGGGGCAGGTTTGGGTATAAGCTTCTCACAAACCAGAGCTTCTCACAACAAGCCTGAAGGTTTCGGTAGGGAACATTTCACCTTTCTGGACAAAACGATAGCCGTTGCCTCTTCTTGATTTAATTTTTTTCTCTAGTGTCAACATAGAAGAACAGGAGTGTTGTGTTAAATTTTGGAAATTTTCAGGGTTCCTTAGGACATTTTTATGCATTAATTGAGTTTCCAATGCATTTATGTGCATAATTCAAATTTGAACTATATGCATATGCTCTAATGCATATAAGTTGGTTGAAATTCAAATCTTTGTCCTTGGTTGCATGCTTAGGTCCCATGCAAGAAATGAGAATGATTGTCAAACACCCTGCCACCGTCACTCGGCCACGAACATTGAGATACCTGATTTTTAAATTCTAGTAAATCCAAAACTGGTCTGAAATTCATGAAACTTGGCATGCTATCATGGAACGGCACCCGACATGTCGTGGTAAATTTTTTGTCACATTTAGGGAAGGTTTGGGTATAAGCTTCTCACAAAACAAAGCTTCTCACAACAAGCCTGATGGTTTCGGTAGGGAACGTGCCCGTTGCCTGTTTTGGGGATGAAACGATACCCGTTGCCTGTTATTGCTTTCAAAAAATTTCTAGTGTCAACATAGAACAACAGGGGTGTTGTGTTAAATTTTGGAATTTTTCGGTGTTCGTTTGGACATTTTTATACATTAACTAGGTTTTTTAGGCATTTTATGTGCATAATTCAAATCTGAACTACATGCACATGCTCAAGTGCATATAAATTGGTTGAAAAATCAAATCTGTGTCCTTGGGTGCATGCTTAGGTCCCATGCAAGAAATGAAAATGAATTTCAAACACCAGGGCACTGTTGATTGCCGGCAAAACATTGAGATACGTTGTTTATAAATTTTAGTAAATCCAAAACTCGTCTGGAATTCATGAAACTTGGCATGCTATAATGGAATGGCACCTGACATGCTTTGGTAATTTCCGTGTCCATTTTGAGATAAGGCGCACTCGAATAACAGTCAACAAAGGAATTTTGAAACAAATATCTACCACTCTAACATCGCAAACGTTTTAGATAGAACACCCGTATGTAAACTGACAGCTTCCCCAGTAATCCAAGGGAAAATGTGCCGAGAAGTATTTGTGTAGCTCTTCATTGCAAATGTTTTAGATAGAACACATGTATGCAAAGTGAGATCTAAGGTCTTCCATGGTAAGCCAAGGGAAAATTTGCTACGCAGGATTTGTGCATCTCTTCTACGCAAACGGTTCAGATTGAATAATGTATGCAAAGCGAGACTTCGGCGCTAAGCCAAGAGAAAATTTGGCAAGCAGGATTTGTACCTCCCTTCAACACAAACGATTTTTTCGGATGACCTGTGTGCAACCACGTACAAACAATTTGGTAAGATTTGCATCTGTCATATCGGGTATATTGCCATTTGTCAAACTGGAAAGATTGACATTTGTTGATCTAGTAACATTGCCATTTGTCAATCCTTGTAAAACTGCGATTTGTCAAAATATGCAGCTAAAAATCACTAGCGCTATCTAATTTTTGCAACAAAAATTCAGTATTTAAGCATAGACTTCATTCATAGATTTAGTCGTTCTTAATTTATACAAATAGTTCAACTCGATAGCTGAACCGACCAAACTTTTCCCCAATTGTTGCCAACCATGTACTGAAATAGCTAGTTCAACTATATATACTAGCTAATTTTGAGTATGTTATACAGTTCCACCACATCAATAGTCAGATGAACTGAACAAAATAACCCTAAATACTACTACTACAGAGGGGCTTTGTACTACTTTCGGCAGCCTCTCCTCTCCCGAGCATGCTCAGTAAGAGGAAGAGGAGGAGGAGCCTACCGACGAGCTGGACAACTGCATTACGGTACCTGCCGCTGGTGCACCTTCAGAGACGCTCACCTCGAATGCCCTCTGCCACTCCAGAAGACCCCTCTCGAAGCGGCCAGATTGCTCGGAGATCTCCTAATTCGTCGCCTCTGCGTTGGTGTGTGTCGCGGCCACAATAGCGGTAAGGCTCTTTGCATGCTCGACGAGGCGCTCCTCCTCCCACAGGAACTCAATGTAGCGCGCAAGGTCGCTCCGCACGTGTGGGCCTCCACCTCCGCCTCCCTCCTCCGGGCAGCGGTGGCGGAGCGGGTGATGATCCCGGCGGTCGACGGTGGGCTGGCGGCCATGGCGGTCGACGATGGGGTGGTGGCCATGACCACCACCTCCCGCCTTTTGGCCGCGGTGGCGGAGCGGGTGATGGCCACGGTGGTCGGTAGTGGGGTGGAGGCCACGACGGCCACCTCCAGCTTTCGGGCCGCGGCGGCGGAGTGGGTGATGGCCCTAGCTTTCGACGGTCATGTGGCAGCAACGGCGGTCGGCAACAGCTACCGACGGGCACCGGCGGCCAAGCATGTGGTGGGTGTTCTACGCACACCCAACAGAGACGCCACGCGCACTACACTACACCGGGGACTGCGTCGCCGCCGTGGTGTAGCCTCCCAACTGGAGCTGTGCTCTGATGACGGTGGAGTGGCTGAGCGACGACGATGGACCGGTGCCATTACCGATTGTGGGAGAAGCAAACAAGATAAGCTACAGGGAGGGAGGGGAAAATGGGACGCAGAACTCACCGGCCATGAGGGTTTATATAGTAGGCTGGTAAGCATTGGGATTTTGGGGGATTTCACCGAGTTGGGCGGGAAGCTTGCACGGTTGCGTGGGAACGGGCTCACCACCGTTTGGCCAAAAGAACACCCCCACGCGCTGCTCAAGCTTGTACTCGAACCGTCTGCGGCAGCGGGGTGACAAGACGTGCGAGAGGAGGATGAAAGGACACATACACATACATTTAATTAAAAAAACATTTGCGATTTAATTACCTACTATACCCCATCATGGTTTATAAGTAGGATTTAATTAATATAATATGAATGCATGTCGCCAAAGATTATATCGTTGGATTTGTATTTGAACATAGTTTAAAGTTATATAATTTTTGTAACATGCATTAACATTTTGTTGGTTAAAGTTGAGGTTATATACCAGCAAGCGTTTGCCCACAACACACATGTCTTATTCCATCACAAACAACTAGGATAGATCAACTGTATGTCACGTATCGCACACTCAACTCTAATCCGACTCGTGCTTGATGTCTCCGACATCGCTCGCACAGTTCATCTTATTTGCCACGTATCACTATGCTGGCCTCTGCTCGCGTCCCTTGGCAAGCTCTGCTCGACGTTAGGCGCTGCTGCGCGTTGTGCTTGACATTAGGCGCCGCGGCGCGCTCGGCTTGTGGACAACTTTTCCTTGCTTGTTCAACAACTATATGCATATATATGGTTGCTCATCGTTGAGGCGACCGCGGAGCGCTCTGCCAGCGGTTGGGCCTGCACACGATCACATCGGGGGCCCCATATGCATTCAGTTGCGTCGCGCGCGTTGCCACCCAATGCAGTTACGTGCGGCATGATGGAGTTACGCGTTGTGAATTAGAACTACCATCAAGGCATGCCGATATTCTAGGCAGCCCGGCTTCCCCTTTAATTCCCGCGGACATTATAACCTTAGTCTCTTCAACCTTTCGATCGGGCCCCACAACACAACAAGCACACCCACGATGACACATAGAGAGGGGATGTCTAGCGGCGCTCCAATGGAGTTCAGCGAGCATAAAGTGGAGACCCACGCGAGGGAGACAGATCTCTCGGTGGTGTACACCATTGACCCGACCGTAGTGGACGACTGCATCAACACCGTTGAGCAGTTGCTTGTTGGAGACAACTACAAGGTGGTCGGCATCGACCTCCAGTACACCACCAATCTTCCCGACAAAGATCAGAAGGTTGCCCTCGCCCAGTTGTGCATGCGCCATCATGTCCTCATCTACCACTACTGCATGGCCACAGAGCCTTGCGTCCGTTTCGCCAAGTTTGTTAACAGCACCAACTACAAGTTCGCTACGGTGGAAACTACCAATGATGTAAAAGCGCTCAGGGTTACGGGCTTGGCCTGCAAGAACCTTGTTGAAATCCATGCGCACTACAAGGTCTGGGGCAGCACGAAGAAGGACTCCCGGTTGAACTCGCCTCGGCCATCATCGACCCCTACTACAAAAAGATGAAGCAGGATGCCCCTTCTCTCTTTTATTTTTTTCTTTTTCTTTTCTTTCTTCTTTTTTCCCTTTTTTTTTCTTTTTTCTTTTTTTCTTTCTCTCATTTTCTGGAGTCTCATCCCGACTTGTGGGGGGATCA
Source organism: Triticum timopheevii (assembly GCA_963921465.1). Lineage (NCBI taxonomy): Eukaryota > Viridiplantae > Streptophyta > Magnoliopsida > Poales > Poaceae > Triticum > Triticum timopheevii. Next base: position 582,765,440 of record OY997268.1, read on the forward strand.
TAGTCTCCATCATCCTCTCCTCACTGGGGCACTACTCTAAAAATGATGATCATCACACTTCTATTTACTTATAACTCAAAAGAAATAAAAATTACAACTCGATACCTATGACAAAATATGACTCTATATGAATGCCTCTGATAGATGATCCAGCATAACATGTATGAAAAAAATGATGCACGGTGGTTGAGCCACAACTACTATGTCAGCTATATGAGCATGCAAAGCAATATGACAATGAATGCTCAAGTCATCAAATGGAAGCGGTGGAAGTTGCATCACAATATATCTCGGAATGGCCATGGAAAAGCTATAATAGGTAGGTATGGTGGCTGTTTTGAGGAAGATATAATAAGGCTTATGTGTGATAGAGCATATCATATCACGGGGTTTGGATGCACCTGCGAAGTTTGCACCACGTCTCGAGGTGAGAAAGGGCAATGCACGGTACCGTAGAGGCTAGCAAATTGCGGAAAGGTAAGAGTGCATATAATCCATGGACTCACATTAGTCATAAAGAACTCATATACTTATTGCAAAAGTTTATTAGCCCTCAAAGCAAAGTACTACTACGCATGCCCCTAGGGGGATAGATTGGTAGGAAAAGACCATCGCTCGTCCCCGACCACCACTCACAAGGAAGACAATCAAGGATAAATTGCGCTCCAACTTTCATAACATAATGAGAGACTATACGTGCATGCTTAGGGAATCACAAACCTTTATATTATTGTGAAAGTTCATATACACCGGCCGAGATTAATGCAAATACGACAGATTTTCATTACATTTCGAACTTTTATAGGACAGAAAAATAAAAGAAACCCGACCCTAAACCTATTCTACGACAGCGACCAACGTCCTCCATTTGCGATCTCTATGTACGGGGGCGGGGTTCAAGACCCGTGAAGTGAAGGTGCGGTCTCCAGTGAGGAAGAGTAGAACACGGGATACGGACCGACCAGTTGGCACACCATGCCCTGCCACCTCCCGTGCCCTACTCATCCTCGGAGGAGTCCCCGAGCTCGGCGGTGCCGGACGTTGGACGGCGGCAAGTAGGACGCGTGGCTGACGGTGCTCCCGTCGTCGGCTGCCAACATGGCCACCGCTTGTGCGGTCGCGTCTGCGTCCGGCTACGCCACTATTATGTCGCGATCAGCGACTTGAGCAAGGGCGGCGACCTCGAGCTTCATCACTGAAGACAAGCTCTCCCACAGAGCGTTCATGCTCGCGGTCATGGCGGATGTGGTGCCAGGTAGCAGGACAATGCGCTATGGTGTGGAGGTTAGCTGGGCGTTGCCGCTTTAAGTAGCGCATTCCGGTGAGGCCAAGCGTCCGGGTGCGTCATTAAGTCACCAGAGTTGGTTCCTCGGGTACCGAGCCTCTTAACGACGACATACGAACGAACGGCATGAATGCGGGCAACTGGCGCTAGTTGGGAACGCACCACGCGACGGTGCAAGGGACGAGGGTTTTTGGTGTGCCAGGGTAGTCAGCTGCGGTCGTGGCAACGTTGGAGATGCCCTTTGCTCACATGTGATCCCCACATGTCATTGAAAAAGCAAGACGACCCGACATGGTCTCAGGTCCTGGGGATGCAGTTGGCCACGCTACACCACTCTGTGGACGCGTTGCGGCGCATGCGCACTTCGGCGCCCCATGCATCCTCGACGAGCCGGGTGTTGATCTACTGGTCGTGCCACAGTGCTAACACCACCCTCGGCACACTAAAACCGACCATGTCCAGCGACGATGAGTGTGTCGCTCCCTGCAGTCACCGTGTCCAAAGGCGGTGCTGGAGTTGCGCCACATTGCTGGCCCCCACGACCCACATGAACGGTTGCCGGTGGCGAGGAGGTCGTGGGCTAGCTCCTCCATTGGACTAGTCTGCGCTAGGTCGTCCCGATAGGTGTGCCCCACATGTCGGTTTCCCTGTTTTCCCGTCCATATTCGAGTGTCAGTGCTACGCGTTACGCATTAGGCCTTTCACTATGTAGGCCAAACGAGGCAACTTATTGTTTATTTGAGCCATTCAAGTATAATCATGTGGCATTTGCTTATTTCTCATTCCTCTCCAACCCTCTTCTCCATCGATCATGCCGCCCTCCGATCGAGTCCATCCTCCCGTATGCCTCATTTGAACATTCCGCCGAGTATCATTCGCATGTGGGCCTAGACCATGCTTGTATTTCTAATGTTGTAATTTGGCCCGACATGCATACAAACAAACGATCCATTTAAAGTTTCACTTTGCCTCCACTACGTGTCGCTTCTCGTCTTAGTTTTGACATCCCATTCGGTTCATGCCCTGACACATGTTGACGAGATCGACTGATGTTGAGAGATCAATTGCGTGTCGTGCAAGGAGATAAAGGTTTGGTCTGTTTCTATGATAGAAATGACCCGCGCGGGGGGGGGGGGGGGGGAGGGGTCTGTGGGGATCAGAGGCAATATATTGTATGTTCATAAGCGAAACGAACGTATTGTACCCACCCTAGTCCTCTTTCAATCGATCTCCAGACCCCGAGATGAAATCGAGATAGAACGAGTGGGTGCATGTGTGATACCTAAGGCGGATTCAAATTTTGATCCGGTGATCATAGCATCCACAAATCATATATAAAGGGTATTCAATGTTCGTTTTGCTTTTGAACGTACAATATACTCCCTCCAATCCTTTCTAGTTTACATATACTAAGTTTTATGTGTAGTCAAAGTTTCTCTACTTTGATCAAACTTACAGAAAAAAGTATCAACATTCAACAACGCCCAATCAATATTGTTAGATTCGTACGTACTCCTAGATTTGTATTCAAACAGAGATGGTTTCCAATTTGTTTTCAACCACATGAATGTGCTTGTTCTCGCGCATGCTCTTCCTACTAGGATTTCACTATGTATAACCGGTCCAATAGTAACTTTTTTTAAGCTCCCTGTCCAATAGTACTAGTGGAGTACTGACAACATCTGTAGTAGAGTATGTAGTGCTCATAGTACTCCCTTGTTCCATTTATATAGGGCCTATGTGGAGGAGAGAGATGTGAAAAAGTAAGGGGAGTGAGCTCTCATGCAAGAGCCTAGCTATATACGCATTCCTAGTTAAATACAATAAATATTAAGAAAGAGATAGAGAGGAGATGGAAAAAGTACTAATACAATAGCCAACCTTATATTTTTTTGCAGGAAATAGCCAACCTTATAGCCCACACTACTGTATGAGTGCATATAGATGACATGGCATTTCCTTATAGCCATCGGCTGGCTATATTATTAACCATGCTCTAATGCGTTTTTCAAAACCGCCTTTGACTATTGACAAGATTAATAGTACATGAGATGTATAATGTGAAAATTATATCATTGGAAGCTCCTTTCACATACGAATTTGATTGTATGCTTTGTGTAAGTTGCATGCCATATATTATTACTCTAACATTTAGTCAAAGTTAGCCTCGAAAAATGCATTAGGCCCTGTATAGTAGATGGAAGGAGGGAGTAGTAGTGGAAGTGGATCCTCTGACGTAGGTATCCCTGCCTTACCCTCCCTTTTGGTCACTTACTGGCAGACCTCATGCTTGCTAGGCCCCGCATGTCAGTTACTCAATGGGTTCGGCCATGTTAGGGGATCCTCATCCGTAGTATACTCCCTCTGTTTTTATTTACTCCGCATAAAACAGAGGGAGTGGTAGTATAAATACGCGGGCATGGGAGGGGAGGGACATCGGTTTGCTCTCAACTACGGTCCCACAAGCAAGCAAAAATGCAAGACAAAGCGTGTTCCATTCGATGAGCGACGTGGAGGGTCCAGCATGCTGGGGTGCAACCCGAACACGACAAGAGCGATGTACAGTCAAAACCGATTGACCGGTCATCACCGGAACCACTATTCTCACCAGAACCTTCGCTGCTCGGCCTACGCTAGCCACTGCCCCAAAACCACACCTCCTCTCCAAATCATTCCCCCACCTTTCAATCCCCTAGCCCGCATCAAGCATCCCCTAGTTCACCGGAAATCCATGGTGCGCCGCGTAGAAATCATGGCGGCGGTTGGTGCGACAGACCTCCATTCCCAAGCTCGCTTTGCGGCAGGCCAATCCCCGAGTTCTTTGGAGCCAAGCTACGAGGAGGAGGAAGCCGATCCAATGTTCATGGCGGAGGTTGTGGCACGGAAGGCCCCTGATGGGTATGAGACGATGGACGTCGACTTCGTGCCGGCGTCCGGGTCCCCCAAGGTGCAGGCGGACCAGCGGTTCAACCTGGCGATACTAAAGGAGGACTGGGAGGCATAGGCTCAACTCGACGTGGAGCGTGTGCATGCCGCTACCATCAAGGCTCTCCTACAGGCGGAACCGGATGTTGTGGATATGAACCAGACGGTGGAGGCTCAACTTGAGGCGGAGCACGCAGATGCCGCTGCCATCGAGGCCCTTCTGCAGGCGGAACCGAACATCCTGGACTTGAACCGGGCGGCAGAGGCTCAACTCGACATGGAGCGCGCGAATGCCGCTGCCATCGAGGCCCTCCTGCAGGCGGAACCGAATGCCCTGGACTTGAACCGGGCGGCGGAGGCTCAACTCGACACGGAGCACGCGGATGCCGCTGCCATCGAGGCCCTCCTACAGGCGGAACCGGACGTCCTCGATGTCGGTGTCAAAACCCGGGGATCTCGGGTAGAGGATCCCAATCTGTGCCTCTCAGGCTGATGGTAACAGGAAGCAAGGGACACAATGTTTACCTAGGTTCGGGCCCTCTTGATGGAGGTAAAACCCTACTTCCTGCTTGATTAATATTGATGATATGAGTAGTAGAAGAGTAGATCTACCACGAGATCATAGAGGCTAAACCCTAGAAGCTAGCCTATGATGATTATGATTGTAATTGTGATCGGCCTTCTAAGGACCAACCTCTCTGGTTTATATAGACACCAGAGAGGGCTAGGGTTTACACAGAGTCGGTTATAAGGAAGGAAATACAATATCCGGATCGCCAAGCTTGTCTTCTACGCCAAGGAGAGTCCCATCCGGACACGGGACGGAGTCTTGAGTCTTGTATGTTCACGCTCCAATAGTCCGGACGATGTATATAGTCCGGCTGTCCGGATACCCCCTAATCCAGGACTCCCTCAGTAGCCCCTGAACCAGGCTTCAATGACGATGAGTCCGGCGCGCAGTCTTGTCTTCGGCATTGCAAGGTGGGTTCCATCTCCGAATACTCCAAAGTAATTATCGAACACTTAGACCGTGTCCGGGTCTGCGAGACGATCCTCACATACACAGCATAAATCTGATCTGCCGGTAATCTTCGTATGTGGTGCCCCTGCATCGTGGCCCGGCCCAACACGAACTGGTATTCCTTGGCCCACCTCAACTCACGTTGCGAGGCGGTTTTATTGGCACGCCCTGCCAAAGCAGAGATCGTGTTCCTCCTATTATGGGATATTCCATCAATATGGGTGAGGGAGTCCTGGACTAGGGGGTGTCCGGATAGCCGGACTATCATCATCGGCCGGACTCCAAGACTATGAAGATACAAGATTGAAGACTTCGTCTCGTGTCCGGATGGGACTTTCCTTGGTGTGGAAGGCAAGCTTGGCGATACGGATATGTAGATCTCCTACCATTGTAACCGACTCTATGTAACCCTAGCCCTCTCCGGTGTCTATACAAACCGGATGGCTTTAGTCCGTAGGACACAACAACCATTACAACAATCATACAATAGGCTAGCTTCTAGGGTTTAGCCTCCTTGATCTCGTGGTAGATCTACTCTTGTAATATCCACATCATCAATATCAATCAAGCAGGACGTAGGGTTCTACCTCCATCAAGAGGGCCCGAACCTGGGTAAAACATCGTGTCCCTTGTCTCCTGTTACCATCCACCTAGACGCACAGTTCGGGACCCCCTACCCGAGATCCGCCGGTTTTGACACCGACATTGGTGCTTTCATTGAGAGTTCCTCTGTGCCGTCACCGATAGGAAGGATGCCTCTTCCCGTCTTCAAGGACGGTATCTTCGCCAAAGGAGCCTTGGCCGCCGGTCAAACTATCCGGCTAGGTGGTTTTCTCATGACCGCCTGTTCCGCCACCGCTTCGACGATGACCTCTCGGGTCATCAAAAGCAATCTTCACGTCAACTCGGAATTTGCCGAGCAATTAGATCCAACAGAGCTCTCGTCCGTAAACGAACTCTTGGATCGCATCGCCGCCCTGGGAGTCGCTACAGACTACAATCAGATCGGGCTTAAAACCGATCTGAGAGAGATTAACTCTCCCCAGGTTACCCACCACGTCACGGTGGTAGAGGAACATCATGGCGACTCTTCTCCTATATTGAAAACTAGTCGCGTCCGGGCTTCCGAACCCTCCATGCCGGATTCCCGCGGAGGGACGAACTTCGATCAAGCACTGAACCTAAAGTCAGGCATCGGACCGGACTCGTTGGACAACGTTCCACTTTCCAAGCTTCCGAATTCGGAAACTTCTCGGCCCTTGAGCCTTGAGATGGGTAGGGTTCCAGACTCAATTAAACCCACCCACCCAGACATATGCGATCTATCTCTAATCCGGCAAGAGCCTGCTGAAACAGTACATCATTACTGGGCCAAATTCCTCCTGGTTATGGACATGATAAAGGACTGCCGAGAGGAAAACGCACTCTCAATTTTTTGCAATAATTGCACGGACAAGGGAATCTTGAACACCGTCAGCCGTCGTGAAATCACACGCTTCGCCGATCTGGCGTCCATAGTACGAAAGTACTGTGCGATGGAGAGTTTTCGGAAAACCGAAAATAAGTTTTGGGACAATCCGGCCCCGAATACAACCCTAGTCCGCAACAAAAGGGTGCATTACACTCAGGCACCAGGTACAAAAACCAAAAAGCAGAAACCCCATATATGGCATGGAACCGTACTGGAGGGATGGCTTAGCGGACCCTGTACAATTCACAGTACAGAGGGCGCCACCCCAACACATAGCCTTTGAGCATGTTGGATATTACGGCAGGTAGCCAAAAGTGGCGAGGAGCTTCTAGCCCCGGAAAACCACACCAACAATACCGGTACGGTATCAACAGTCTTCAAAACTTTCGCATCAAACAATATGCGGAAATGAACAATCCGCAGCCTCGCCGAAGTCTACCAAGTAGCAACAACAAATCCTTGGAGCGACGCGACCATCACCTTCAACGCCAGCGGCGAACCTAAATTCTGAACAGCCCGAGCACCAGCCGCATTGGTCCTCAGTCCAATAGTGGACAACTTTCGACTTACCAAGGTACTCATGGATGGCGGCAGCGGATTAAACCCCATCTACGAGGAAACTCTTCAAAAAATGGAAATAGACTCGAGCCGCATTGAGCGAAGCAGCACAACCTTCAGAGGAATAATCCCTAGCCGGGAAGCGCGCTGCACCGGAAAAATCACACATGATGTGTTGTTCGGCTCGCCGGACAATTACAGGTCTGAAGAAGTCACGTTCCAAGTGGCCCCATTCAGCAGCGGATATCACGCTATATTAGGACGAGAGGCATTCACAATTTTTCAAGCCGTACCCCATTACGGGTACATGAAGCTCAAAATGCCCGGGCCCGACGGAATAATCACTCTCGTTAGTGATCCGGACATAGCACTCCGCGCCGAAAACAAGACAGCCGCATTAGCCCTGGAGGCACTATCCGAAGCCCTAGCGGCAGAAGAACTCACCGTGCTGCGCTCTACGGTGCATAGGGACGATGTGATACTCGATAAGAGATCCAAGTCCACCTCCTTTAAACCAGTGGATGAAATAGTAAAATTCCAGGTCCATCCAACGGACCCGACAAAAACGGCCTCCATCGAGGCACAGTTGAACCCTGATGTAGACGCCGCACTGCGAGAATTCCTTCGGGAAAATTGGGACATTTTCGCCTGGCACCCTTCAGATATGCCGGGAATCCCACGTAGATTGGCAGAGCATAGCCTAAATATCCTAAAAGGGTTCAGGCCAGTCAAACAGGCTCTTCGACGATTTTCCGAACCCAAAAGACAGGCAATGGGAGAAGAACTAGCCAAACTATTGGAAGCCGGATTCATCAGAGACATCAAACATCCGGATTGGCTAGCAAACCTGGTAATGGTACCAAAAAAGGATAAATCCTGGTGCCTATGTGTCGATTTTAAAGACCTCAACAAGGCCTGCCCAAAGGATCCCTTCCCCCTCCCCCGCATCGACCAAATAATCGATGCTACCGCAGGGCACGATTCATTGTGCTTCCTGGCCGCATACTCCGGCTACCATCAAATCAAGATGGCGGAAGCGGACCAAGCCGCAACAGCATTTATTACTCCATATGGACCATTTTGCTTCAACCCGATGCCCTTCGGACTTAAAAACGCCGGCGCAACATATCAGCGCATGATTCAGACATGTCTGGCTACCCAGATCGGCAAAACAGTAGAGGCATACGTAGACGACATAGTCGTCAAAACCAAACACGTCGAAACTCTAGTAGACGATTTGAGGGTCACATTCGACAACCTCTAAGCATATGACATCAAGATGAATCCGGAAAAATGCGTTTTCAGCGTACCGCCCGGAAAGCTCCTGGGCTTCATTGTATCCGGTAGAGGAATTGAAGCAAACCCAGCCAAGATCCGAGCTCTGTCACAGCTGGATATTCCAAAAGACCTCAAACAGATCCAAAAATTGACTGGATGCGTGGCGGCTCTCAGTCGCTTTATCTCCCGTTTGGGAGAAAAGGCGTTGCCCCTCTATCGCCTCCTCAGACGCACCGAACACTTCGAGTGGACGGATGCTGCCACTGCCGGACTCAAAGAAATAAAAGCCATATTGGCAACAAATCCGGTCCTGGCTGCGCCTAACCTGGGCGAACCAATGTTGTTATACATCACGGCAACACATCAAGTTGTAAGCGCGGTACTCGTCGTAGAACGAGAGGCAGAAGAGCATAAATTCCCTCTTCAAAAACCAGTGTACTACGTATCCACTGTTTTAACTCCCTGCAAGTCCCGTTACCCGCACTATCAAAAGATAGCGTATGCGGTGTTCATGGCATCCCGGAAGCTCCGACACTACTTTCAAGAGTGTTCGATAACAGTGGCCTCCGTAGTACCCCTAAATGACATTATAAACAACCGTGATGCGACGGGCAGGATTGCAAAATGGGCCATTGAGCTCTTACCATTCGATATAACTTACAAACCCTGGCGAGCTATAAAGTCGCAAGTTTTGGCTGACTTTGTCGCTGAGTGGACTGAATCCGAACTCCCTAAAGAGTACGGCGCATACTCCAATTGGATTATGCACTTCGACGGCTCCAAAATGTTGGCCGGATTGGGGGCTGGCGTCGTATTGACGTCCCCAACCGGGGACACAGTCCAATACGTACTTCAGATAATGTACACGGACTCCAACAATGCAGCCGAATACGAGGCCCTCTTACATGGCCTCCGGATGGCAATCTCCATGGGCATTCAATGCCTAGAGGTGCGCGGGGACTCAAACCTCGCAATATCCCAAGTAAATGGAGACTTTGATGCCAAGGATCCGAAAATGGCAGCCTATCATAACGCTGTCCTAAAAATGTCGGCTCGGTTCGAAGGACTTGAATTCCACCACGTAGCCAGGGATAATAACCAAGCAGCCGACGTATTGGCACGCATCGGCGCAAAACGTGACGCTGTCCCTCCAAACATCTTCCTAGAACGGCTGTTCAAGCCATCCGTACTATGGGAAGAGGAGTCCGGAAATAACAAACCGGAAGCAGCCGCACCAACCGACACAGAGCAATCTGACATAATCGGCGATTCAGCCGATGAAATAACACCTTCAGCCCACGACATAATGGCAGTAATCGCCCCATGGACAGAGCCATTCCTAGCCTACTTGCTTAGGCAGGAACTTCCCGAAGACCAAAATGAGGCCCGCTGCATAGTTCGGCGATCTAAAGCCTACAAGGTCCATGAGGGAGAACTCTATAAGAAAAGCACAACCGGAGTCCTTCAAAGGTGTATCTCCGAAGAGGAAGGGCGAGACCTTCTGGCTGAAATTCATGCCGGACTAGGCGGACACCACGCCGCAGCCCGGGCCCTTGTAGGAAAGGCATTCCGTACAGGATTTTATTGGCCGACGGCCCAGGCAGATGCTTAGGACTTAGTCCAAAGATGCGTCGGTTGTCAGCTCTTTGCTAATCAGAGCCATATGCCACCCACCGCCCTCAAAACTATACCCATTACCTGGCCGTTCGCGGTCTGGGGGCTTGACATGGTTGGACCACTTAAAGGGGGAACCCACAAGCAAAGGTACCTATTGGTCATGGTGGATAAATTCACCAAATGGATAGAGGCCAAGCCAGTTAAAACGGCAGAGTCCGGACCAGTGATAGACTTCATATCCGGGGTAGTACACCGCTATGGTGTTCCCCACAGCATCATCACCGATAACGGCACGAACTTCACGACCGACGAGGTTAAATGATGGTGCTAAAATATGGGCATTAAGCTCGATTACGCTTCAGTCTATCATCCTCAAACCAATGGTCAAGTGGAACGAGCAAATGGTCTAATAATGAGCGGCATCAAACCAGACTAGTGCGGTCCCTTACGAAATCTGACACGCACTGGATAGAGGAGCTCGACTCCGTACTCTGGGGGCTGCGGACAACGCCCAACCGTACTACCGGATTCACACCATTTTTTATGGTATACGGCGCAGAAGCAGTTCTGCCCTGCGACATCATTCATGACTCACCTCGAGTGCGCATGTACGAAGAAAGAGAAGCCGAGCTGGATCGGCAGGACAGCTTGGACGCATTGGAGGAAGAACGCGACGTCGCCAAGGCTCGTTCCGCATTCTATCAGCAGCAGGCTCGAAGATATCAAAGCAGAGAAGTACGGACCAAGACTTACAACGTTGGCGAACTAGTTCTATGCCTGCCGGACAAGAAAAAGGACAAGCTCAAGCCCAAATGGGAAGGCCCCTTCATCATCGATCAAGTCTTGACCGGCGGAGCGTACCGTCTACGAAATGCGTCGGACAACCGACTCGAGCCGAACCCATGGAACGCAGCCCGCCTTCGAAGATTCTATGCCTAGCGCCGGACTAAGAGTTCGTCCCTTTCCCCCGTCCAAATTTTTTACACTTCAGCTGTCTTTTGTTTACCTTCTTTCTCTCACCCCTATTCATCAAAGCCTTAAAAGGCTTACTTGCGCATCGTTCGCACGCAATTGATGTGCTATCCGCACTCATTATACCTAGGGGCTTCCTTACCAGAAGCTTAATTATAAGGGCTTCATGCCCAACACGCATGTCAAACTTCCACGCGTACCTTTTATTCACCAATATATGCATCGATATGATTTAAGTTTTGGCCAAGCTGGGTTGCCTGGCTCCTGTGCTTACCCCTACGTTCCCGATTGTTCGGCTAGGAGGTAAAGGGAGCACCTCTGCGATTGTTACTGCCGGGTCAGCCGGATGTGTACCTCAGACTGGGTGAAGCCGAAAGCTAGCATTCTTAAGGGAATATACGGTCAGTGATTTGAAAGATGATTTTTTACCAATTTATTTATCTGCCCCCAGATGTTATCCTGCTCTTTTCGCAGTCCGGACATGCACTTTAGGGCATGCCTCCCAGAGGAAAGGAACCCTTAACGGAACTATTCTCCCTGGAATATGTTTCTTACTAACCATGTAATATAACATAACTAGTTGGGCACTTGTCTGATAAAGCACTAATGACCCCTACGCCTAGTCTCCATGCATGCCCCGGTTGTTTCTTAACCGAGAAGGTATTCGGACACACTCCGGACTCTAGGGTCCCGAGGTTGAAGCGAAAAGGTCGGCAAAGACAAACGATCTACAATCCGGCTAGAAGGCATTTTACATGTCATTTTAAAATACATTGTCAAATCGACTGACTGTATTCCTCCTCAATCCCGTCTAACAGGCTGTCTAATTTACAGTCCCATTGGGAAAATTTAGCGGCCAACTCTACTTGGCCGTATACTAAACTCACAGGGATCTCCTTCCCATCGGGCCCCACAGGTCTGACCTCGGCCATGTGGTTGGGATCCGCCTTCTTGTACCGCGTCTTCACCATGGCCCAGGCCTCCCTGGCACCTTGGCAGCAGGCTGAAATCTTCCATAAACGGAAGTGCTGCCGCACTCCCTGAAGCTTCTCCGCAAGCTCCCCAAGGCCCTCGGGTAGGAAGAGGGCTGGCCATAAAGCCTGGACGACGCCGCTCATTGCTTGCCGAACTCGTTCGAGCAGTTGCAACAGCTCGGGAAGTTGATCACCCATTGATACGGGCATCTCCTCCGCAGGGCGACCTGTGAGTATACCTACAGACATATTTTGTCAATTGACTTCCTCGCCGAACTCTTCTTTTCAAAGGAGTTCGCTCAAGCACTTACTATAGATGCCGCGACGAAGCCGCTGATTCTCCTTAACGGAGCCAGACAGCTCGGCCAGAACACCTTTCAGCTCTTCTCCAAGCTGGGTGTGGGCATCCTGGAGCCTGTTCCTCTCTTGCTGCACCTTATTCAGCACCCTCTCGCCGGCCTTCAGCTAGCGCAGTAGTTCTTGCCTATCCAGATCTTGTCCGGCAGCACCTGCAACATCATTATTAGACTTACGCACAGGCCGCACACCACTTATCTTTTTAAATAATGTGTTACCAGGAGAAGTCCCCGTGTTTTCTCCTGCGGCAGCAAGTGCGGCCTCAAGTTGGGCCTTACACTCTTGCAGCTCCTGAGACAGTTGGGTATTCTTCTTTGTAAGATCCCACAGTTCAAATGATCCTTATATCAGTTAATATAACTACTTTAAGTCTCGGGGGCTACTGGCATATACAACTATTAAAATCTCTTACCCGTATGTCTTTTACATATTGCTCCGTGGCTCTGGTCAAACCATCTTGAGCGGCACGGAGGTGCGCATCCCCCGCGTTAAAGGCATTCAACGCCTCAGGGGAGAAGCGCGCGTCACGAAAAACTGTCCGGTGGCGCTTGTGGTTCATGGCACTCTCCACCTCAGACTTGGTGGCGGACAGTCTGTCGGCATCCTCCGTTGGAGGAGTATCCGGTTCGCGCCTTGCGCTCGCCTCCCCCTCCAGACCGGGCGCTGGAGCTTGGCTGGTAGAGGCTGGGTTGGCAACCTCTACGCCCGCAGTTCGGAGGGCGCTCTTTCTCCTACAAAAGTCATGAGCACTCAAACGCTTCCTAGGAACGTTGCTCTAAATAACGAACCGTGAGCTATACCTTTGCGGCGACGTTTCAATCCGCGCCGCGCTCCTCTTCCGCCTGCTGGGCCGGACTGACCCTTGTTGGTCAGCCGCCGCGGGTTTGGCTTCCCGCCTTGAAGGCACCACCTGCAAGACACCATTGTATGGTGGTCATAAATGCGCGAGGATGGAGTAATGGTGTTAGGAATTCGGTCATAAGTACCTGGGAAGCCGGTGACAAGCCGGGGTAGTCGGCCGTAATGGCGACTAGAGCGCTGTCCATGCCGAGTTGGTGGAACACCCCGTCAATTAGCTCCACCTTTATATCCGGATCCTCTTCGGAGGTCGGATCAAGGGATCTTCCCGGGTCCTCGGGTTGTGGAGCCGGACTGTGAATGTCCTCCACATCCCGGCGCAGTTCCTGCGTCAAAATCACACAGTAAGGCACTCGGCTTTGAAAGCACGGGTTGGATGAATAAACGTCCGCTTACCCAGCTCCGAGGGTTATTCATGGAGAACCCATTCAATGGGCTCTCACGGAGGAAGTCCTCCTTCTCCCCCTTGTACAGGCCAGATAGAATCTTCACCAGATCCTCGGCCGATCCCGGCCCCTTACAGCCATGACGGGTGGCATCGTCCTCCCCATTGAAATCCCACATGGGGTGGCCCCTGTATTGCAGCGGCTGCAACCCCCCGCATAATGCACGTGGCCATGACTCCAATCATGGTCAATCCGGAATGGGCCAGCAACCTTATCCGGCCCATCAAATAATGGACGCTCTTGTCTTCCTCCAGCTGAGGGCTCCGCGGGCGCCAACTTAGGCGTTTCTTCAGAGGAGCATTGCTAAACTCAGGGAGGCCGATCCAAACTGGGTCCGGCAGTGGAGCGTCTTCTATATAAAACCATTCCGAAGGCCAGTCTTCGGACGCCTTCTTAGGGGTTCCGGATAGATATCCGGTCCCAGCGATGCGCCATATTTCGGCACCGCCCACTTGATATATTGACCCCTCGTGAGAGCGGGGTACGAGGCAGAATAGCCTCTTCCACAGCGCGAAATGGGGCTCGATGCCCAGGAATAGCTCGCAAAGAGCTACGAAACCCGCGATATGCAGGATAGAGGCGGGCGTTAGGTGATGGAGCTGGAGTCCGTAGAACTCCAGAAGCCCGCGGAGGAACGGATGTACAGGAAATCCAAGCCCCCTTATTAGATAAGGGACGAAGCATACCCGCTCCCCTTTAGAGGGACTAGGGGTGGCCTCTGCTTGCTTCCCACATTTGTAGGTGGCCAGCCTGGCTCGAACCGGAACCATAAAGGCCGGAGGAAGATATCCCTCCGCTTGGAGCGTCACCAGCTCGCTGTGCGGAACAGAACATCTCCTCCAATCTCCTGGCGGAGGACTGGGAGCGCGAGAAGAGGAGCCGCGTCGATGGTCCATGATGGAATGGATTTTTGGTCAGAAGCGCTCTGATGAGTACTCGCGGGGGGAAGATGGTGTGATTTGGATCTGGATTCCTGCCTCTCTTATAGGCAGGTTATTTGCGCAGCTAGGGGGTAAAACATAAAAGATACACTGGCTTTTAGCATTAGTGCGACACGTGGAAGAAGGCCATTATTGGGTGTGGAAGCCAAGAAGCGCGACATTGATAAGGAAGCCGGACACTGTTCGGCAGGTACATGGAACTTAAAGGAGAACCCGCCTTGCAACACCGAAGACTACATACGCGCTGGACTTATCGTCATTGAAGCCTGGTTCGGGGGCTACTGAGGGAGTCCTGGACTAGGGGTGTCCGGATAGCCGGACTATCATCGTCGGCCGGACTCCAAGACTATGAAGATACAAGATTGAAGACTTCGTCCCATGTCCGGATGGGACTTTCCTTGGCGTGGAAGGCAAGCTTGGCGATACAGATATGTAGATCTCCTACCATTGTAACCGACTCTATGTAACCTGAGCCCTTTCCGGTGTCTATATAAACCGGATGGCTTTAGTCCGTAGGACACAACAACCATTACAACAATCATACCATAGGCTAGCTTCTAGGGTTTAGCCTCCTTGATATCGTGGTAGATCTACTCTTGTAATATCCACATCATCAATATCAATCAAGCAGGACGTAGGGTTTAACTCCATCAAGAGGGCCCGAACCTGGGTAAAACATCATGTCCCTTGTCTCCTGTTACCATCCGCCTAGACGCACAGTTCGGGCCCCCCTACCCGAGATCCACCGGTTTTGACACCGACAATGGGCGTGTGCAC
Source organism: Triticum timopheevii (assembly GCA_963921465.1). Lineage (NCBI taxonomy): Eukaryota > Viridiplantae > Streptophyta > Magnoliopsida > Poales > Poaceae > Triticum > Triticum timopheevii. The sequence continues at coordinate 582,780,920 of OY997268.1, forward strand.
CCCCAAGACGACTGTTGGTATGACTCCGTGTGCTTTAGATAAGTCTCAAGCGGTCACGCCGAGGACTCTTGATATTCACCCCCTTTATAAATGGGCCGAGGCCTATGCCTCTTTTCCACCACCCTTGTGCCTTTTCACATCTCGAGTTCTAACAGCTGAAACCAAAACTCAAACAACCCAGATCCTCCAATATGTCTGAACCCAACTCTCAGGGCCGGTGGGTGGCCTCCTCGATCCAAGAGGAGGACATTGCGAGGCTTAGGGAGGTCGGATATCTGACCGCCGACATCCAGCACAGGCTTCCCGCTCCAGGGCAGGTCATCCCTACGCCAGAGCCCAACGAGAGCGTCGTGTTTGTTCCTCACTTCCTCTGCGGCTTGGGCCTCACCCTTGATCCCTTTGTGAGGGGGCTCATGTTCTATTACAGGTTAGATTTTCATGATCTAGCTCCAGATGCTATCCTCCATATCTCGTCGTTCATCATTGTGTGCGAGGCTTTTCTCCACGTCACTCCACACTTCAGATTATGGCTCAAGACCTTCACTATGAAGCCGAAGATGATCGAGGGGCGACATGCGGAGTGCGGAGGTGCTATAATAAGCAGGAATGCCGATGCCCCATGGTAGAGGGTTCTTTCCCAGAAATGTCTAATGTATGGCAGCGGAGGTGGTTTTATGTCACGGATCCCAGAGGCACAAAGTGGGTGGCCGCCCCCGAGTTCCGCTCGGGCCCTCCGTCACTATTGGCGTCATGGACCGACGTAGGATGGAGTTGGGGGCCCGCTGGTGATGTACCAATACTGCAGAGCCGTATCCTAGAGCTTCTTGAGAAGGACATTAACCTCGTCAGCATAATTCAAGTGATGCTAATCCGATGGATGTTGCCATGCAAATGCCGGCCTCTCCGGATGTGGGAGTTCAATCCAGAGGGTCTGCGGACAATTAAGCACTTCTTCGGCCTAACGCTCAAAGGGATGTGTAAATTATTCTTCGGACCACAAGTAAAGTGTTCGGACACCACCGAGGATGCGGGCCTAAGCTGCAATCGCCTATATGCCCAAGTAAGTAACCTTAAAGCCAGACATTTCATTTTTATTTGTCATAGTCATTATTCTGAAAACCCTCCGTGGCCAGGAGTGGCTCAGCAAGGCGGAGAGAATCAGGTGTCCGGCGCCAGTTCCCGAAGGCTCGCCTAGTCCTACCATAGCCAAGATGCTTGGCCGGGTGCTTAGCAAAATGCCCTCAGGGAAAGACGAAGGAAAGGATAGTGAAGCCGAACTTCACACACTGCGCATCCGAACCGGGGCGATTGCTTCTTCCCCAAAGGAGGATAGTCGGGGAGGGAAATCCAAGGTCTCCTCCCCGCGTGGGAAGAAAAGGGCCGCCTCTGAAGACTTGGAGACGGAGACGCCTAAACAGGGGAAGAAAGCGTCACTGGAGGGCTCTACCCCGACGGGCATCCTCACCACATCATGCCCGCCATCGGGCCAGCCCTCAACCGAGTTGTGAGTTAATCGTTAATTCGAAAGTGCTGCATTTCTCCAGGTTCAATAATCTAGGATTCATTTTTGCAGTCTGGCTAGCAGCTCTTCTCAACAGAGTTCGTCTTCGGGGGATCTTCCTCCGGAGATGATGGAGAGCAAGACCCCACCCACCTCTCCGCCTCATGAGGCAGGCGACACCGAGGTGTCGTCATGGAGGAGCCCGGATCTGCCGAAGCCGGAAGCTAATACGTCCGCCGCCCTAAGCCCGGAGCGTTCGGCTCCCACGGGGGCGATGAGAAGGGTCCAGCACAGTTCAGTGTCTGGCGAGACATACTGACGGGCCTTATGGAGTGAGATGCGCTCTCAGAGGAGCACCGCTCATTAATGAGCACGGTGCTCAAGAAAATTTCATCCGCCACAAGCAGTTTGAATGAAGCATTTACGAGCCTGCTCGGAGGCTTTGAGGTATGTAGTGAAAATACACTACTTTTAGTTGTGAGGCACGCGCCAGGTGTGCTCCATATGGATAGTAGCCCCTGAGACTCTGGTTGCCCGCCCTAGGCGGCAAACGGGGGATCATATTGTGTAAGTAATGATTGCGCTGTACATATGTGCAGATATCTAAGGGTTCGGCAGCCGACCAGTCTATTGAAGTTGCCAAACTAAGGATGCAGATCAGATCTATTGATGCCGATATTGCGCTGGTGAACGAGCGGCTGAATGAATCACAAGGTATGTGCTCTTCTTTTCCTTATTATGTTGTATAGGAAAATATGAGAGGGGCATAATATTAATGCGACATGTTTGGACTGTAGACGGAGCTGCTGCCGTGGAAGCCCTGAGGGTGAAACTTGCCCAAGCAAAAGAACAAGCTCGGGCTAGCCATGCGGCTGCCCTAAAGGCGGCCAAAGAGTTGAGAGCCGAACAGGCTGCTCATTGCCGAAGCGAGGAAAAGATAGCCGAAATGGCTGTGGAGTTGAAAAATGCCGCCGACCGGTATGAGCTCCTTGAAAAGGAGAATCAGGTTAATTCGGCTGACCTGAACAAGGCACTTAACGCCACCAAGGAGATGCGGACCAAAGTCAGGGATGTGCGGGAGGAGCTTCGACAGGCCGGCAAAATAGCGGCTGGGGGCTCCTACCCACTGCGGACGAAGTTTTTGGATCTGAAGAATGCTCCCCTGGATGGATGCTGGAGTCCTGCAGACGCGTATGCGGACTTGGCAAAGAGTACAACCGATGCAGCCAAGTTTTTCGAGAATCAAGGTGATAAAGAAGTGGAGAAGCTTTTCTGGTCGCAATTCAATGTTCCCGCGCGCCCGTTGCCGTTGTGTGAGAAGATGGCTGCCGTGGCGGAACTTCATAGGCTGTCCGGGCTTGCCATGCTGTCTGTAATAGACCATCTTTGGCCAAAGGAGCCGAAGCGGGACAGTTACTTTGGTTTGGTGCAACAATTCCTCGGGGCCTTATCTCAGATCGACGCCATGAGAAGGTCCGCATGCATAGAGGGTGCACGAATGGCTCTTGCCCGCGTTAAAGTGTATTGGACAGACATGGAGGCCACCATTGTAGCGACCCAGAATCCGGCGGGAGGCCAGGATCCGGCCGAGCACTACTTGGAGCAGGTAACAGAAGGTGCCCGCTTAATAGCGGCGCAGTGCTCGAAGAATGTCTTGTTCGAGTGACAAATCGAATCATTGTAAAAACAATGTTATTTTGATTACAAAGCTATATTTATACTTTTTGCCTGAAAGTATTATTGTGTCTCCTGCGCGGCCGTTTTTATGTATATGCGGGGGTGTTCGCGAAAAATATGCGTAACCACACTTGATCCAACGTCTTGGTCCATTAAGGAGGTGATCGCACGTCAAACTAGGCAACCGGACAATATAGCTGTAACACTTTCGCTTAGCCATGGGATTTTATCGGTGGGGCTACTATGTAGCCCCTGGTACCTTCGCATACATCCGAATACGGGCGCGTGTGTACATGACTAGGAAATGGTCCTTCATTAATGAAGAGGAATCCTAGAGATTCCGATAAGTCTTCGAGTGATTGAACAGTCTCTCGCTGTATCATGACAGTCAGTTTTAGGGTTTCTCTACTGAGGTGCTCGTCCAGAATAACCAGGGCACAATCGCAGTAGTTCTCCTTTGGTCGCCTTAGCCGATAAGAACGGAACGTAAGGCGGCAAACCCAGGAGCCGGGCAAACCCAACATTTGACCAAAGACATGATTCGGAGCTGATGCATATAAGGCCAAACTCGTGACGCCGAACACTCCCGAAGGTATTCGGACTTTATAGAAAAAAATGGGATGAAGAGCGCCCTTTCATTATAAACCCTGTATTTCCAGGTAAGTGCATCAGTCTACCATGGCGAAATGCCAATAATGGCAGTATCCTCTATGGGTATAGTACCCATGGGATGTGTGAACAACAAGAGGCAATATAAAAGGTTTACACAGGGGCTTAATCTAAAGAGAAACCTTTGAGCGGGGCCCTGCTGCACATCTGCGCCTTTGTCTCCGTAGTGTCGTTTCCTGGAAGGGTATTGCACACATTGTGTCTGTAAAAAATAAAAACTCATCTAAAAAGAGTACGACGTAAGCGAGCGATGGAGGATAAAAGTGTAAGGCATTGGCCTGTAAATAAGGTCAGGCCGACAGTGGGGTTTTATTAAATATTTATAGCCCCTGGTCTCTTCTATGGGATTACATATACGGCGCCCTGGCTCACTTTTATCCGGGCTGCCGGACTCGTCTAACCATGTCCGTGGGCTTAACGACCAGTCATGTTTTTTGGTATCGGAGGCCGCTTAGAGTCCGGCCGCTAGGGTCGTCGCGTATTCCTCCACGCGGGAAGAGTGCTTTGTGTTTCCGTTAACGGTGATGACGCCACGTGTACCGGGCATCTTGAGTATAAGGTAGGCATAGTGTGGCACTACGTTGAAGCGGGTGAAGGCCGCTCTTCCAAGCAATGCGTGATAGCCACTTTGGAAGGGTGTGATGGTGAAGAGTAGTTCTTCGCTTCTGGAGTTGCCTGGGGAGCCGAATGTTACCTCCAGTATGACGGAGCCCCTGCCGTAGGGTTCAACGCCTGGTATCACCCCTTCAAAGGTGGTGTTGCTTTGAATAATTCTGGATGGGTCTATCTCCATCCTACAAACAATGTCCTGGTATATTAAATTGAGACTGCTGCTGCCGTCCATGAGGACGTTGGTGAGATGGTATCCGTCGATTATAGGGTCAAGCACCAAGGCCTCTGATCCTCCGCGCCGAATACTATTGGAAATATGCCCTAGAGGCAATAATAAATTAGTTATTATTATATTTCCTTGTTCATGATAATCATTTATTATCCATGCTATAATTGTATTGATAGGAAACTCAGATACATGTGTGGATACATAGACAACACCATGTCCCTAGTAAGCCTCTAATTGACTAGCTCGTTGATCAATAGATGGTTATGGTTTCCTGACCATGGACATTGGATGTCATTGATAACGGGATCACATCATTAGGAGAATGATGTGATGGACAAGACCCAATCCTAAGCCTAGCACAAAGATCGTAGTTCGTATGCTAAAGCTTTTCTAATGTCAAGTATTTTTTCCTTAGACCATGAGATTGTACAACTCCCGGATACCGTAGGAATGCTTTGGGTGTACCAAACGCCACAACGTAACTGGGTGGCTATAAAGGTGCACTACAGGTATCTCCGAAAGTGTCTGTTGGGTTGGCACAAATCGAGACTGGGATTTGTCACTCCGTGTGACGGAGAGGTATCTCTGGGCCCACTCGGTAGGACATCATCATAATGTGCACAATGTGACCAAGGGGTTGATCACGGGATGATGTGTTACGGAACGAGTAAAGAGACTTTCCGGTAACGAGATTGAACAAGGTATCGGTATACCGACTATCGAATCTCGGGCAAGTACAATACCGCTAGACAAAGGGAATTGTATACGGGATAGATTGAGTCCTTGACATCGTGGTTCATCCGATGAGATCATCGTGGAACATGTGGGAGCCAACATGGGTATCCAGATCCCGCTGTTGGTTATTGACCGGAGAACGTCTCGGTCATGTCTACATGTCTCCCGAACCCGTAGGGTCTACACACTTAAGGTTCAATGACGCTAGGGTTATAAAGGAAGTTTGTATGTGGTTACCGAATGTTGTTCGGAGTCCCGGATGAGATCCCGGACGTCACGAGGAGTTCCAGAATGGTCCGGAGGTAAAGATTTATATATGGGAAGTCTTATTTTGGTCGCCGGAAAAGTTTCGCACTTTATCGGTATTGTACCGGGAGTGCCGAAAGGGGTCCGGGGGTCCACCGGGGGGGTCCACTTGCCCCGGGGGGCCACATGGGCTGTAGGGGGTGCGCCTTGGCCTATATGGTCCAAGGGCACCAGCCCCAAGAGGCCCATGCGCCAAGGAGACTTGGGGAGGGGAGAGTCCTAAAAGGGGAAGGCACCTCCGAGGTCCCTTGGGGAGGATGGACTCCTCCCCCCCTTGGCCGCACCCCTTCCTTGGAGGAAGGGGCAAGGCTGCACCCTCCCCCTCTCCCTTGCCCCTATATATAGTGGAGGGGAGGGAGGGCAGCCGCACCTGAAGCCCTGGCGCCTCCCTCCCTCCCGTGACACCTTCTCCTCTCCCGCAGGTGCTTGGCGAAGCCCTGCAGGTTTGCCACGCTCCTCCACCACCACCACACTGTTGTGCTGCTGCTGGATGGAGTCTTCCTCAACCTCTCCCTCTCCTTGCTAGATCAAGGCATGGGAGACGTCACCGGGCTGTACGTGTGTTGAACGCGGAGGTGCCGTCCGTTCGGCACTCGGATCTCCGGTGATTTGGATCACGATGAGTACGACTCCTTCAACCCCGTTCTCTTGAATGCTTCCGCTTAGCAATCTACAAGGGTATGTAGATGCACTCTCCTTCCCCTCGTTGCTGGTTTCTCCATAGATAGATCTTGGTGACACGTAGGAAAATTTTGAATTTCTGCTACGTTCCCCAACAGTGGCATCATGAGCTAGGTCTATTGCGTAGATTCTTTGCACGAGTAGAACACAAAGTAGTTGTGGGCATTGATTTTGTTCAATATGCTTACCGTTACTAGTCCAATCTTGTTTCGACGGTATTGTGGGATGAAGCGGCCCGGACCGACCTTACACGTACTCTTACGTGAGACAGGTTCCACCGATTGACATGCACTTGGTGCATAAGGTGGCTAGCGGGTGCCAGTCTCTCCCACTTTAGTCGGAACGGATTCGATGAAAAGGGTCCTTATGAAGGGTAAATAGCAATTGACATATCACGTTGTGGTTTTTGCGTAGGTAAGAAACGTTCTTGCTAGAAACCCATAGCAGCCACGTAAAACATGCAAACAACAATTAGAGGACGTCTAACTTGTTTTTGCAGGGTATGCTATGTGATGTGATATGGCCAAGAAGAATGTGATGAATGATATGTGATGTATGAGATTGATCATGTTCTTGTAATAGGAATCACGACTTGCATGTCGATGAGTATGACAACCGGCAGGAGCCATAGGAGTTGTCTTAATTTATTGTATGACCTGCGTGTCATTAAACAACGCCATGTAATTACTTTACTTTATTGCTAACCGGTAGCCATAGTAGTAGAAGTAATAGTTGGTGAGACAACTTCACGAAGACACGATGATGGAGATCATGATGATGGAGATCATGGTGTCATGCCGGTGACGATGATGATCATGGAGCCCCGAAGATGGAGATCAATGGAGCTATATGATATTGGCCATATCATGTCACTACTATATAATTGCATGTGATGTTTATTATGTTTATGCATCTTGTTTACTTAGAACGACAATAGTAAATAAGATGATCCCTTACAACAATTTCAAGAAGTGTTCTCCCCTAACTGTGCACCGTTGCTAAAGTTCGTCGTTTCGAAGCACCACGTGATGATCGGGTGTGATAGATCCTTACGTTCACATACAACGGGTGTAAGACAGTTTTACACATGCAAAACACTTAGGGTTAACACGAGCCTAGCATGTACAGACATGGCCTCGGAACACAAGAGACCGAAAGGTCGAGCATGAGTCGTATGGTGGATACGATCAACATGAAGATGTTCACCGATGATGACTAGTCCGTCTCACGTGATGATCGGACACGACCTAGTTGACTCGGATCATGTGATCACTTAGATGACTAGAGGGATGTCTATCTGAGTGGGAGTTCATATGATGAACTTAATTATCCTGAACATAGTCAAAAAGATCTTTGCAAATTATGTTGTAAGCTCGCGCTTTAGTTCCACTGTTTAGATATGTTCCTAGAGAAAATATAGTTGAAAGTTGACAATAGCGATTATGCGGACAGTAGAAAGCTTATGTCCTTAATGCACCGCTCAGTGTGCTGAACCCCAAACGTCGTTTGTGGATGTTGCGAACATCGGACATACAAGTTTTGATAACTGCGTGATAGTTCAGTTAAACGGTTTAGAGTTGAGGCACCAAAGACGTTTTTTGAAATGTCGCGGAATATATGAGATGTTTCGAGGGCTGAAATTGGGATTTCAGGCTCGTGCCCACTCAAGAGGTATGAGACCTCCGACGATTTTCTTAGCCTACAAACTAAGGGAGAAAATCTCAATTGTTGAGCTTGTGCTCAGATTGTCTGAGTACAACAATCACTTGAATCGAGTGGGAGTTGATCTTCCAGATGAGATAGTGATGTTTCTCCAAAGTCATTGCCACCAAGCTGCTAGAGCTTCGTGATGAACTATAACATATCAAGGATAGAGATGATGATCCTTGAGGTATTCGCGTTGTTTGACATCGCGAAAGTAGAAATCAAGAAGGAGCATCAATTGTTGATGGTTGGTGAAACCACTAGTTTCAAGAAGGGCAAGGGCAAGAAGGGGTGCTTCATGAAACGGCAAATCAGCTGCTGCTCTAGTGAAGAAACCCAAGGTTGAACCCAAACCTGAGACTAAGTGCTTCTGTAATAAGGGGAACAACCACTGGAGCAGAATTACCCTAGATACTTGGTAGATGAGAAGGCTGGCAAGGTCGATAGAAGTATATTGGATATACATTATGTTAATGTGTACTTTACTAGTACTCCTAGTAGCACCAGGGTATTAGATACCGGTTTGGTTGCTAAGTGTTAGTAACTCGAAATAAAAGCTACGAAATAAAAGGAGACAAGCTAAAGGTGATCTAACGATATGTGTTGGAAGTGTTTCGAAGGTTGATGTGATCAAGCATCGCACACTCCCTCTACCACCGAGATTGGTGTTTGCGTTAAAGCATAGACATGATTGGATTATGTCTATCGCAATACAGTTATTCATTTAAGGAGAATAATGGTTACTCTATTTATTTGAATAATACCTTCAATGGTCTTGCACCTAAAGGAATGGTTTATTGAATCTCGATCATAGTGATACACATTTTCATGCCAAAAGATATAAGATAGTAATGATAGTACCACTTACTTGTGGCACTGCCATGTAAGTCATATTGGTATAAAACGCATGAAGAAGCTCCATGTTGATGGATCTTTGGACTCACTCATTTTTGAAAAGTTTGAGACATGCGAACCATGTCTATTGGTGTATACGCATGAAGAAACTCCATGCAGATGGATCATTTAGACTCACTTGATTTTGAATCACTTGAGATATGCAAATCATACCACATGGGCAAGATGACTAAAAAGCCTTGTTTTTCAGTAAAATGGAGCAAGATAGCAACTTGTTGGAAGTAACACATCTTGATGTGAGCATTCCAATGAGTGCTGAGGCATGCAGTGAATATCGTTATGTTCTTACTTCACAGATGATTCGAGTAGATGTAGAGTATATTTACTTGATGAAACACAAGTCTGAATTATTGAATGGTTCAAGTAATTTCAGAGTGAAGTTGAAGATCATTGTGACAAGAGGATAAAATGTCTATGATATGATCATAGAGATGAGTATCTAAGTCACGAGCTTTGGCACACAATTAAAACATTGTGGAAATTGTTTCACAATTAATACCGCCTGGAACACCATAGTGTGATGGTGTGTCCGAACATCATAGTTGCACCCTATTGGATATGGTGCGTACCATGATATCTCTTATCGAATTACCACTATCGTTCATGGGTTAGGCATTAGAGACAACCGCACTCACTTTAATAGGGCACCACATAATTCCGTTGAGATGACACCGTATGAACTATGGTTTAGAGAAACCTAAGCTGTCATTTCTTAAAAGTTTGGGGCTGCGATGCTTATGTGAAAAAGTTTCAGGTTGATAAGCTCAAACCCAAAGCGGATAAAATGCATCTTCATAGGACACCCAAAACAGTTGGGTATACCTCCTAATTCAGATTCGAAAGCAATAGGGATTGTTTCTTGAATCGGGTCCTTTCTCGAGGAAAAGTTTGTCTCGAAAGAATTGAGTGGGAGGATGGTGGAGACTTGATGAGGTTATTGAACCGTCACTTCAACAAGTGTGTAGCAGGGCACAGGAAGTTGTTCCTATGGCACCTACACCAATTGAAGTGGAAGCTTATGATAGTGATCATGAAGCTTCGGATCAAGTCACTACCGAACCTCATAGGACGACAAGGACGCGTACTGCTTCGGAGTGGTACAGTGATCCTGTCTTGAAGGTCATGTTGCTAGACAACAATGAACCTACGAGCTATGGAGAAGCGATGGTGGGCCCATATTCCGACAAATGGTTAGAAGCCATGAAATCCGAGATAGGATCCATGTATCATAACAAAGCATGGACTTTGGTGGACTTGCCCAATGATCGGCAAGCCATTGAGACAAATGGATCTTTAAGAAGAAGACGGACGTGGATGGTAATGTCACCATCTATGAAGCTCGACTTGTGGCGAAGAGTTTTTCACAAGTTCAAGGAGTTGACTACGATGAGATTTTCTCATCCGTAGCGATGCTTAAGTCCATCGGAATCATGTTAGCATTAGCTGCATTTATGAAATCTGGTAGATGGATGTCAAAACGAGATTCCTTACCAGTTTTCGTAAGGAATGGTTGTATGTGATACAATCAGAAAGGTTTTGTCGATCCTAAGGATGCTAACAGGTATGCTAGCTCCAGCGATCCTTCCATGGACTGGAGTAAGCATCTCGGAGTTGGAATATGCACTTTGATAAGATGATCAAAGATTTTGGGTTTATACAAAGTTTATGAGAAACTTGTATTTCCAAAGAAGTGAGTGGGAGTACTATAGAATTTCTGATGAGTATATGTTGTTGACATATTGTTGATCAGAAATGATGTAGAATTTCTAGAAAGCATATAGGGTTATTTGAAAGGTGTTTTTCAATAGAAAACCTGGATTAAGCTACTTGAACATTGAGCATCAAGATCTATGAGGATAGATCAAAAATGCTTAATGGTACTTTCAAATGAGCATATACCTTGACATGATATTGAAGGTGTTCAAGATGGATCAGTCAAAGAAGGAGTTCTTGCCTGAGATGTAAGGTATGAAGTTAAGACTTAAAGCTCGACCACAGCAGAAAAGAGAGAGAAAGGACAAAGGTCGTCCCCTATGCTTTAGACGTAGGCTCTATAGTATGCTATGTTGTGTACCGCACCTGATGTGTGCCTTGCTACATATCTGGCAAGAGAGTACAAAGGTGATCAAGGAGTAGATCACCAGATAGCGGTCAAAATTGTCCTTGGAGTAATAAGGACATGTTTCTCGATTATGGAGGTGATAAAGAGTTCGGCGTAAAGGGTTACGTCGATGCAAGCTTTAACACATATCCGAGTGACTCTGAGTAGCAAACCGGATACGTATAGTGGAGCAACCGTTTGGAATAGCTCCAAGTGGAGCGTGGAAGCAGCATTTACAATATGACATAGAGAATTGCGAAGTACATACAGATCTGATTGTTGCAGACCTGTTGACTAAAACCTCTCTCACAAGCAAAACATGATCAAACCCCAGAACTCATTGAGTCTTAATCACATGATGATGTGAACTAGTTTAATGACACTAGTAAACTCTTTGGATGTTGGTCACATGGCGATGTGACCTGTGAGTGTTAATCACATGGCGATGTGAACTAGATTATTGACTCTAGTGCAAGTGGGAGACTGTTGGAAATATGCCCTAGAGGCAATAATAAATTAGTTATTATTATATTTCCTTGTTCATGATAATCATTTATTATCCATGCTATAATTGTATTGATAGGAAACTCAGATACATGTGTGGATACATAGACAACACCATGTCCCTAGTAAGCCTCTAATTGACTAGCTCGTTGATCAATAGATGGTTACGGTTTCCTGACCATGGACATTGGATGTCATTGATAACGGGATCACATCATTAGGAGAATGATGTGATGGACAAGACCCAATCCTAAGCCTAGCACAAAGATCGTAGTTCCTATGCTAAAGCTGTTCTAATGTCAAGTATTTTTTCCTTAGACCATGAGATTGTGCAACTCCCGGATACCGTAGGAATGCTTTGGGTGTACCAAACGTCACAACGTAACTGGGTGGCTATAAAGGTGCACTACAGGTATCTCCGAAAGTGTCTGTTGGGTTGGCACGAATCGAGACTGGGATTTGTCACTCCGTGTGACGGAGAGGTATCTTTGGGCCCACTCGGTAGGACATCATCATAATGTGCACAATGTGACCAAGGGGTTGATCACGGGATGATGTGTTACGGAACTAGTAAAGAGACTTGCCGGTAACGAGATTGAACAAGGTATCGGTATACCGACGATCGAATCTCGGGCAAGTACAATACTGCTAGACAAAGGGAATTGTATACGGGATTGATTGAGTCCTCGACATCGTGGTTCATCCGATGAGATCATCGTGGAACATGTGGGAGCCAACATGGGTATCCAGATCCCGCTGTTGGTTATTGACCGGAGAACGTCTCGGTCATGTCTACATGTCTCCCGAACCCGTAGGGTCTACACACTTAAGGTTCGATGACGCTAGGGTTATAAAGGAAGTTTGTATGTGGTTACCGAATGTTGTTCGGAGTCCCGGATGAGATCCTGGACGTCACGAGGAGTTCTGGAATGGTTCGGAGGTAAAGATTTATATATGGGAAGTCTTATTTTGGTCGCCGGAAAAGTTTCGGACTTTATCGGTATTGTACCGGGAGTGCCGAAAGGGGTCCGGGGGTCCACCGGGGGGGGGGGGGGGGTCCACCTGCCCCGGGGGGCCACATGGGCTGTAGGGGGTGCGCCTTGACCTATATGGGCGAAGGGCACCAGCCCCAAGAGGCCCATGCGCCAAGGAGACTTGGGGAGGGGAGAGTCCTAAAAGGGGAAGGCACCTCCAAGGTGCCTTGGGGAAGATGGACTCCTCCCGCCCTTGGCCGCACCCCTTCCTTGGAGGAAGGGGCAAGGCAGCGCCCTCCCCCTCTCCCTTGCCCCTATATATAGTGGAGGGGAGGGAGGGCAGCCGCACCTGAAGCCCTGGCGCCTCCCTCCCTCCCGTGACACCTTCTCCTCTCCCGTAGGTGCTTGGCGAAACCCTACAGGATTGCCACGCTCCTCCACCACCACCACGCCGTTGTGCTGCTGCTGGATGGAGTCTTCCTCAACCTCTCCCTCTCTCCTTGCTAGATCAAGGCATGGGAGACGTCACTGGGCTGTACGCGTGTTCAACGCGGAGGTGCCGTCCGTTCGGCACTCGGATCTCCGGTGATTTGGATCACGACGAGTACGACTCCTTCAACCCCGTTCTCTTGAACGCTTCCGCTTAGCGATCTACAAGGGTATGTAGATGCACTCTCCTTCCCCTCGTTGTTGTTTTCTCCATAGATAGATCTTGGTGACACATAGGAAAATTTTGAATTTCTTCTACGTTCCCCAACAAATACTAGCCAAGCAGTCCCTGTGATCGAAGGTGATCGGACAAGCCAACCAGTAGTTAGGTGTGGGTACGATGGGCTCTATAGCGTACTGAAAGTGCAACTATCTCTAGGTGGTTTTGGTAATTCATAACAACATATAGCTCATTGAGCTAATGCTATTCCAAGACTATTATTTGAGGAAAGCTCAATGAATGTCATGGCATGGATGATGAAAGTGAAGCCCTCAAAATATCAAGGACAAAGGATTGGCTCAAACTCAAAAGCTCAAGACTCTTCATTTTACATTTTAGTGATCCAAGATCACATTGAGTCTATAGGAAAAGCCAATACTATCAAGGAGGGATGAGGTGTTGCTTAATGAGCCTCTTGCTTCAAGTGCTTAGTGATATGCTCCAAATACCCTCAACTACTTTCTCACATCCTCATATGACCTAAACCTAAAGCCAAAATCGGTCACACCGATTCTTTCTATCCGGCGCCACCGAGTTCATATGTCATAGCCACTGCCACAAACCCTAGGCAAATCGGTCTTACCGATAGGGATCTCGGTCTCACCGAGATGGGATTGTAATCTCTCTGTTTCCCTTTGTAACGTTTCGGTCTAACCGAAGTGAGCGATCGGTCCCACCGAGATTGCAATGTAAACTCTCTGTTTCCCTTTTGTAACATTTCGGTCTCACCAAAAAGAGCAAATCGGTCCCACCGAGTTTACCTGACCAACTCTCTGGTTAGCTAATTACCAAAATTGGTCTCACCGAGTTTGTGTAATCGGTCTCACCGAGATTATGTTATGCCCTAACCCTAACTATATCGGTCCTACTGAGTTGCATGTCGGTCCCACCGAATATCCTAACGGTCACTACGTTTACTGAATCGGTCCGACCGAGTTTGTTGATTCGGTCCCACCGAGTTTGGTAAATTGTGTGTAATGGTTAGATTTTGTGTGGAGGCTATATATACCCCTCCACCTCCTCTTCATTCGTGGAGAGAGCCATCAGAACAAACCTACACTTCCAACTTACCATTTCTGAGAGAGAACCACCTACTCATGTGTTGAGGCCAAGATATTCCATTCCTACCATATGAATCTTGATCTCTAGCCTTCCAAAAGTTGCTTTCCACTCAAATCTTCTTTCCACCAGATCCAAATCCTATGAGAGAGAGTTGAGTGTTGGGGAGACTATCATTTGAAGCACAAGAGCAAGGAGTTCATCATCAACGCACCATTTGTTACTTCTTGGAGAGTGGTGTCTCCTAGATTGGCTAGGTGTCACTTGGGAGCCTCCGACAAGATTGTGGAGTTGAACCAAGGAGTTTGTAAGGGCAAGGAGATCGCCTACTTCGTGAAGATCTACCACTAGTGAGGCAAGTCCTTCGTGGGAGACGGCCATGGTGGGATAGACAAGTTTGCTTCTTCGTGGACCCTTCGTGGGTGGAGCCCTCCGTGGACTCGCGCAACCGTTACCCTTTGGGGGTTGAAGTCTCCATCAACGTGGATGTACGATAGCACCACCTATCGGAACCACGCCAAAAACATTCGTGTCTCCAATTGCGTTTGAATCCTCCAAACCCTTCCCTTTACTTTCTTGCAAGTTGCATGCTTTAATTTTCACTGCCTATATACTCTTTGCATGCTTGCTTGATTTGAGTGATGATTGCTTGACTTGTTCAAAGATTGCTAAAATCTGCCAAACCCTAAAATTGGGAAAAGGTTATGTTTTTAATTAGTCAAGTAGTCTAATCACCCCCATCTAGACATACTTCAAGGTCCTACAAGTGGTATTAGAGCTTTGGTCTCCATTTGCTTTGATTTCCATAGATTTTGGTGGTCATAGCCTTGGTTTCACAACCTAGGAGAGTATGGCGTCTAGCGAGGGAAATTATCACCGTAGAGGTCCTTACTTTGATGACACTAATTTTGCTAGTTGGAAACATAAGATGAAAATGCATATTCTCGGACATAACCCCGCCGTTTGGGCTATTATTTGTATTGGCTTGCAAGGCGAATTCTTTGATGGGAGAGAGCCGAACCGTGAAGCTAATGCAGAATAATTGAAGATGCTGCAATACAACGCTCAAGCCTGTGATATCATCTTCAACGGATTGTGCCCCGAAGAATTCAACAAAATCAGCCGTCTTGAGAATGCAAAGGAAATTTGGGATACTTTGATTGATATGCATGAAGGTACTGACTCCGTCAAGGAATCCAAGCTGGATGTGCTCCAAAGTCAGCTTGACAAGTTCAAGATGAAGGATGGTGAAGGTGTCGCTGAAATGTACTCTAGGCTTGCTCTTATCACAAATGAGATTGCCGGCTTAGGGAGTGAAGAGATGACCGACAGATTCGTCATCAAGAAGATCCTAAGAGCATTGGATGGAAAGTATGATACCGTGTGCACATTGATCCAAATGATGCCAAACTACAAAGATCTCAAGCCAATGGAAGTCATTGGAAGAATTGTTGCTCATGAGATGTCACTCAAGGATAAGGAAGAACTTCACAACAAGTCAAGTGGTGCTTACAAAGCCTCATGTGAAGCTCCCACATCATCAAGTGAGAAACAAACCTTCAATGAAGCTTAATGGTGAAGAACTTCAACAAATTCTACAAGAGTAGAAGCAAAGAAAGAAGCTCCAAGTCAAGGTCATACAATGACAAAAGATCTTCTAGTCGAGAGCGCAATTGCTACAATTGTGGGAGACCCGGAGACAACTCCAATGAGTGTACGACACCCTACAAAAGAAGAGAAGATTCTCCAAAAAGAAGAAGCAAAAGAGAAGAATCACCACCAAGAGAGAGGAGGAGTAGAGATGATCGTTATGAATGAAGACCCTCACGGAGAAGCAAGGATTCGGGAAGGAAGGACAAGTCATCAAGGAGCTACACAAAACGAAGACATCAAGCTCATGTTGGTGAATGGGTATCCGGCTCCGACTCCGACCATCACTCCGAGAGAAGCTATCACTCCGACTCCGAATATACTCAAGATGAAGGTGTTGCCGGTCTAGCACTTGTGTTAACCAACTCCTTCGACACATTTGACTCACCAAATGAAGGAATTGGAAGATGCTTCATGGCCAAAGGTCCAAAGGTAACACATCCTGAGTATGTTGATTTCAATAGTGATGAAGATGACTTGCTAGGTGATGATGATTTACTTGTTGACAACTCTAGTGATGAATACTATGATGAAACGTCAATTAATCATGTTAATCAAGATAAAACGAATGACAATGATAAGGAGAAGATTGAGCTTCTAACTAAAGAACTAAACACTCTTAAGTTAGCTCATGAAACTATCTTCGAAGATCATCGAGAACTTTTAAGAGCTCATGAGAAGTTACGCTTTGAAAAGCTAAATCTTGAGCAAGAGCATGAGTTCTTAAAGGCAATCAATGATGATCTTCGTAAGAAAAGTTCCTCTTACATTGCCAAGCGTTTACTCTTATCTACTTACATGCCTCAAGTCAAGTCTAGTAACAAGAACAAGAAAGATCCTTCCTCTAGTAGTAACAATAATTATGCCAAATCAAATATTGTTGCTTCTAGTAGTTCTCTTGATTCCACTAATGATTCTCTTAGCCAAGTTACACTTGAGCAAGAAAATAGCTTATTGAAGGGAATTATAGAGAAAGGTGTATACAAGAGCCTTGCCGGGAGTAAGCAATTCGAGGAAATTGTACGCAAGCAAGGAAGGCACCGGAAGAATCAAGGTGTTGGTTTTGAACGAAAGTTCAATGCCAATGGAGTTGAGTGGGAAGAAGATCAATACCCCAAGACGAAGTTTGTTCCTCAACAAGAGACGTATGATCCCACTTCCTTCAAGGGAACACAAGCTCAAGATGATCTTCCACCACAAGACCACAAGAACAAAGGCAAGGACAAGCTTCAAGAGGAGATTGATGCATTTGAAGAAGCACCCAAGGCCTTGGTCAAGTGGGTTCCCAAGACTACGTCAAGTTCTACTTCATCAAGTACAACTACAACTCCCAGGATTCCCATCAAGATGATGTGGATCCCGAAGAAGAAGAACTAGAGAGTTCTTGAGGGTGACTCCGCCAACATTCTTCACTCATATCATTATGGCAAGGACAAGTGCAATCAACTTCCACATCTTGCGCTAGTTCAAGGAGTCACAAACCCTCATGTTGGTAAGGCAAAGGGACAAGGTAACCTAATGATTTCATGGACATCATCTTGTGTGTGCATCACTCTATGTCTATGTATATTCCTGTTTGTTCCTTGTGGGACTAAGCCATGTAGGCATGTTGAAAGTGCAACTCACTCCAAAGGATTTCTCCAAATGATCTACGTCAACATTGAGCATCCACATCTTCAACACCTACATGAAGTCATCATCGACAAAACTCGAGGTTAGTTCATCCCTCTAAAAGGGGATCTCACATCTAGGGGGAGCTTAACTCTAAGAAATGAGTCAAAGCAACTCTAATGGTGTGAACACATCAATGCATTATGTAAAAGTGGTAACCCCACTTGAGCTTAAACAATGAGTATGACCTATGATCAAATGTTCTCATTTGACTCCTAAGTCAATATACTCATATATAGACGACCTAGTCATTGCCAATTGTTTGATAGATGCTAGAATTGGTTGTGCATGCTTTGCCACATATTTCATTTGCCATTCTATTGTGTGAGCATGTTGGTTGCATACTTTACTCATTCGAGGACATCCACTTGTTGCTTTGATTGTTTGGGTTCTTTTTCTTTTGCCAAGTGGATGAACAAGAATGCCTAAGAACCTTCTCTAGCTATCTATGCTTTTCTTGTCTCAAACTCTATTCATGCTACATCACAAAATTTGATCAAGTCAGATTCGAACCACTCTGTGTGAGGAGCACTCGGAGTCCCCGATTAGTCAGAGACTTAAACTTCCAAAACTTCTTTGTGATTCTTGGTCTGACCGATTCCTCCATTTCGGTCCCACCGAGATCACTAAGTCGATCTAGGTTTTCAATCTCGGTGCAACCGATTTGAACTTTTCGGTCACACCGAGTTGCTGTAACTGTATACAGTTATGCATCTCGGTGCCACCGAGTTGTTCCACTCGGTCACACCGACAGGTCAGCTATATATACTCACGGGCAAAAATTTGGAAATTTCTCCGAACATCTTCGCCCGCGCAATAGCTCGCTCTGCCACCAGGGTCTCCGGATCGTCTCCTTGTCGCCAGCCGCCTCCTGTCGCTGGTCTCCGCCACCGTCAACAGAATTCACCCCCGCGGTTGCCGCCGTAGCGAGTTCATCGCCAAGCTAGGGTATGGACTCGATCACAGTGCTATCCTCGTCCGATTCCTAGCACATTGTGTTCATAATGATTCTTGCCAAGATTGAAACACTCCTATCTAGTCAATATAATCCTTAGATTAGATGGGATTTGAAAATTTAGGGTTAGGTTTCCGCCGAAACCATCTCGGACCCACCGAGTTGAAAAACTCGGTCCCACCAATTTGGCTAACGCCATTGCACTAGTAACTCTCGGTCTGACCGAGAATTACAAATCAGTGTGACCAATTTTAGGACTTTGTGAAACCCTAGCAGTCTCGGTGCCACCAAATTGTGACTCGGTTCCACCGAGTTCACCAGTTTAGGTTCCAAAACTGCTTCGGTATCACCGAGTTTGAAAATCGGTTGATCCGAAATGCTTTCTGTGGAAAACAAAAACTGAGTTTTTGAATCATTTGTTTGCAAAAATCTCTGCATTTTGTGATGCTCATCCATTCTATCTCATCTATAACTATTCACAGGGTCAGTAGTCAGTGATTTGCAGCATGTCAGACCAAAGTGATAGTCAGAATAAGTCAGAAGAGCAGATGCACATGAGTGAGGGCACTAGTCCCTCTAGCAGCTCAGATGAAGGGAGAAGAAGCACCCCAAGCAATCTGCCTAAAGCTGCCACCAGGTCAAGGAAGAAGAGAACCTCAGAATCTGAGGATGAGGATTATATGGCAGAAGAAGATGAGGCTACTTCCAAGAAGGTAGTGCTCAAAAAGGAGTATGGCTCAGCAAACACCACTAAGCCTGGACTTAATAGGAAGGTCCCTGCCAAGAGGACACCTATGCTGAAGGTCAGAGGGTCAACTCAAATACCTGAAAAGCCTGATTCCAAGGAGCCTGCTGCTAAAGGAAAGAAAAGGAAGGAAAGGGTCAAAAAGATCATAGCCAGAGTTTTTGGGAAACCTTCCATGTTGGAAGAGGAAGAAGAGGTTGCTGCACCAGCACCCAAGGCACAAAAGCTGATGGGTGATGCTATAAGATCAGGGGCTGCAACATCAAAGCCCAAAGAAGCACCCAAAGCTGCCCCCAAGCCCAAGCTTGCACCAAAGAGGAATAACAGGAGTATTCCAGCTACTGAGAAGAACAAGGCCCCAGTGCCTGAAGTTGCTGATGAGGAAGAGGATGAAGGACAAGTCCTGAGGAAGCTAAAGCCCAAGATTCCAGACCACAATGATACTCATCCTGTGGCTGAGGACATGAATATCAGGAGAGACTCAGGGTTGAGGCTATGGAGAATGACAGATCCATATGCCACCAGGAGAAGGACTGCTGTTGATTACAGGTTCCATACAAAGGAACAATAGGACTTCTATGAGACAATCTTGTTGGACAAGAAGCCCATAGTGTGTGATATGAGGTGGGTCGACTGGACCTACATGAAGGAGAATGAAGAACACTATCCTAGAGTGTATGACAGTTTTGAAGCTTGTGGAGTTGCAGATTTTGTTGGGCAGAAGCTCACCTACTGGAATGACGAACTCATTATGCAATTCTACTCCACAACAGACTTCTATCTAGATGGTAGGATAGTGTGGATGTCAGAAGGTACGAGGTACCAGTCAACCATAGATGAATGGGCTAGTCTGATCAATGCCCCCAAGGAGAGTGAAGATGACTTGGATGTCTATGCCAAGAAGAAAATGGGACACAATACTAAGTCACATATGTACAAGGAGATCCCAAACAAAGCTCTTGAGACTTTCAAGTTTGGATCGGTCCACTTTCTTCTGTCAGGGCTACCTACGATCAACTGGATTCTAAGGCACACTCTTTTGCCCAAGTCAGGTGACCACAACATGATTAGAGGGCATGCTATCAACTTGCTGCACTTGTTTGATGTGCCATAGAAATTCAAGGTCATGAGCCTTATGGTTGAGACCATCAAGAGGACTGCAGCAGACCAGAAGAGAAGTTGTGGATATGCCCCACAGATTCAGGAGTTGATTAACTCGAAGATGGGTACAGGGAAATATCTGTTGGATAAGGAACATTTTGCTCTTTATCCAGACTTTGAGGACAATCAGGTTGTCATGAATGAGAATGAACCATCATCAGTGCAAGCTCAAGAGCAAAAGGAGAAAGCAAAGAGAGAGAAGGCTGCCAAGATGCCAACTCAAGAGGAGGCATCTGAGTACTTTTTGAAGAACAAGCAGGAGTAGCTTGGTTACTTGATAGCATCAACACTGAGGATTGAGAAGGGGTTGGCCACCCTAACTCAAAACCAGGAGAGCTTGGAAATAATCATGGAACAAAAATTCTATGATCTAGATGTCAAACTAACTGAGATTCAGTCAGTTGTGGAGCAGCTTCAGGAAGACATGCAGGAGAGGAAGGGCAAGACAACCACTGATGCATTTGCCAGAGTGCCTAGAGCTCAGAGGTCAGCTGCCGTGCCTGTGACAGACACTAGAGCCACATCATCTACACCAGCTATAGCTCCTACAGCTCCAGGGCAACCAGCTCCGGCACCAACTCCTCCAGCTCCCTCTACATCAACTGAAGCCTTCATTCTTGGAGTTCTCCGGACACCACCACCTGAAGATCAAGCCTGAGAGTTGATCTAGCACTATGCATTTTCTATGAACTTTTTGGTAACTTGTTGCCAAAGGAGGAGAAAAATGTATAGATCATAGGCTTCGAGAGAGAGAGAGAGAGAGTGTGTGTGTGTGTTGCTTTTGATCTCTCTTGCTTTGGTGGTTAAACTTTGTTTACTTTTGATTGCTTGAGATAGTATGC
Source organism: Triticum timopheevii (assembly GCA_963921465.1). Classification (NCBI taxonomy): domain Eukaryota; kingdom Viridiplantae; phylum Streptophyta; class Magnoliopsida; order Poales; family Poaceae; genus Triticum; species Triticum timopheevii. Next base: position 582,802,320 of record OY997268.1, read on the forward strand.
TATTATCTGTGAGACATTGATGATCATGTGTTTGATCATAAGCTACACTTATGCATGTTTGATGATATTTTCTTACCTATCCTTAATATGATCATTCACTTTGCTTGGTGATGAGTGCATGTATTCAATCTTTATCATTTTGAGCACTCCACCAAGATGTATGTGACATGGAAGAGTAACCCATGATCCTAATTCCTTGTGCATTTGCAGTCCGAAGCAAATCTTAAACTATGCACAAATTTAGGGGGAGCTCTTGCTTATCACATACTTCTCAAACCGACGATGTTTTTCAATCTTATTATCATGTGCCGAAGCTTTGATCTATATGTTGTCATCAATTACCAAAAAGGGGGAGATTGAAAGTGCAACTATCCCTAGGTGGTTTTGGTAATTCATAACAACATATAGCTCATTGAGCTAATGCTATTCCAAGACTATTATTTCAGGAAAGCTCAATGAATGGCATGGCATGGATGATGAAAGTGAAGCCCTCAAAATATCAAGGACAAAGGATTGGCTCAAACTCAAAAGCTCAAGACTCTTCATTTTACATTTTAGTGATCCAAGATCACATTGAGTCTATAGGAAAAGCCAATACTATCAAGGAGGGATGAGGTGTTGCTTAATGAGCCTCTTGCTTCAAGTGCTTAGTGATATGCTCCAAATACCCTCAACTACTTTCTCACATCCTCATATGACCTAAACCTAAAGCCAAAATCGGTCACACCGATTCTTTCTATCCGGCGCCACCGAGTTCATATGTCATAGCCACTGCCACAAACCCTAGGCAAATCAGTCTTACCGATAGGGATCTCGGTCTCACCGAGACGGGATTGCAATCTCTCTATTTCCCTTCGTAACGTTTCGGTCTAATCGAAGTGAGCGATCGGTCCCACCGAGATTGCAATGTAAACTCTCTGTTTCCCTTTTGTAACATTTCGGTCTCACCGAAAAGAGCAAATCGGTCCCACCGAGTTTACCTGACCAACTCTCTGGTTAGCTAATTACCAAAATCGGTCTCACCGAGTTTGTGTAATCGGTCTCACCGAGATTACGTTATGCCCTAACCCTAACTATATCGGTCCTACCGAGTTGCATGCCGGTCCCACCGAAAATCCTAATGGTCACTAGGTTTACTGAATCGGTCCGACCGAGTTTGTTGATTCGGTCCCACCGAGTTTGGTAAATTGTGTGTAACAGTTAGATTTTGTGTGGAGGCTATATATACCCCTCCACCTCCTCCTCATTCGTGGAGAGAGCCATCAGAACAAACCTACACTTCCAACTTACCATTTCTAAGAGAGAACCACCTACTCATGTGTTGAGGCCAAGATATTCCATTCCTACCATATGAATCTTGATCTCTAGCCTTCCCCAAGTTGCTTTCCACTCAAATTTTCTTTCCACCAGATCCAAATCCTATGAGAGAGAGAGTTGAGTGTTGGGGAGACTATCATTTGAAGCACAAGAGCAAGGAGTTCATCATGAACGCACCATTTGTTACTTCTTGGAGAGTGGTGTCTCCTAGATTGGCTAGGTGTCACTTGGGAGCCTCCGACAAGATTGTGGAGTTGAACCAAGGAGTTTGTAAGGGCAAGGAGATCGCCTACTTCGTGAAGATCTACCACTAGTGAGGCAAGTCCTTCATGGGCGACGGCCATGGTGGGATAGACAAGGTTGCTTCTTCGTGGACCCTTCGTGGGTGGAGCCCTCCGTGGACTCGCTCAACCGTTACCCTTCGTGGGTTGAAGTCTCCATCAACGTGGATGTATGATAGCACCACCTATCGGAACCACGCCAAAAACATCTGTGTCTCCAATTGCGTTTGAATCCTCCAAACCCTTCCCTTTACTTTCTTGCAAGTTGCATGCTTTAATTTCTGATGCCTATATACTCTTTGCATGCTTGCTTGATTTGAGTGATGATTGCTTGACTTGTCCAAAGATTGCTAAAATCTGCCAAACCCTAACATTGGGAAAAGGTTAAGTTTTTAATTAGTCAAGTAGTCTAATCACCCCCCTCTAGACATACTTCAAGGTCCTACACGTACGCGTCTCTGAGCGCGCGTTCGTGCCTTCGCGTGGATGTGTGATTCGCGTGGATCATATTCACTGTTTTTACCTCTGGTGGGAATTTTTTATGCCCCCCAGTGTTTGGCTGGCGAGGTTCATCCTCGTCTTCACTTGGTGTTTCCCTTCCCTTGTGTTCGGCATTTAATTTGTCGGCCTGCTTGAAGACCCAGCACTCTCTGTGCGTGTGGTTCGCAGGTTTGTCAGGGGTGCCATGAATTTGGCACAGTCTGCCCAGGACTCTGTTCAGACCGGACGGTCCCTCTTTACTGCCTTTAAATGGCTTCTTTTGCAGATCGGGTTGAGAGCCCCTGAATCCGGCATTGACCGTTGTGTTGTTCGGTCTCTCTTCCTTGATTTGACATTTGTTTTTACTACGCCGTGGCTTCCCGTTGCCATCCCTTATTTCGGATGTGCTTGGGTCGCTGGTGCCTTTATGGGCCAACCAGCTATCTTCACCCGTGCAAAAGCGGGTCATAAGGCTTGTTAGGGCTGCCATTGTCCCTGGCTTTTCTTGGCCAAGGTGCCCGGCGAGCCATTCGTCGCGGATGCTGTGTTTGAATGCCGCTAAGGCTTTGGCATCCGGACAGTCGACAATTTGATTCTTCTTAGTGAGGAATCTGTTCCAAAGCTTGCGGGCGGACTCTCCGGGCTGTTGGATTATGTGACTTAAATCATCCGCGTCCGGAGGCCGGACATAAGTCCCTTGAAAATTGGCCCTGAAAGCGTCCTCGAGTTCCTCCCAACTCCCAATTGAATTTTCGGGGAGGCTTTTCAACCAGTGTCGAGCTGGCCCCTTCGACTTGAGGGGAAGGTATTTGATGGCGTGGAGGTCATCCCCACGAGCCATGTGAATATGCAGGATAAAATCCTCGATCCAGACCCCTGGGTCTGTCGTTCCGTCATATGCCTCTATGTTCATAGGTTTAAAACCCTGTGGAAATTCATGGTCCAGTACTTCTTCAGTGAAGCACAGGGGGTGAGCAGCCCCTTTGTATCTGGACGTGCTGTGACATGCCATCGGCTATTGTTGTGTCCAGTGCTTATTTCGAACTTGTATTCGATTGGTATAATCATTTTGGTGACCATAATCCCTCGTCGGGATGTGTCCTTTAGATCCGTAGATGGACCTAGCCGCGCAGGATTTCTTATCCAGGTGCTCACGCAAATCGTGCGAGGCATCGGTAGCTGCTCTATTGCAGTTATGAAGTGGTACGTCCGGCCTCCTGGTCGTGTTACTTTTTGGTGGAACGGCCTCGTCGTCGAATTCGGGCAGTAGCTTGCGTTTTGGATAGCTCTTTGTATGGCGATCGTTGCTGTATCTTTCTTCAGTGTCTAGCACTTTATTCCATCTGCGATTGAGCGATTCCTGTGCGGCTTTTAGCCATTGCTTCTGCTTCTTTAGACTTCTCGCGGTGGCCATAAGCTTTCTATGGAGGTTATCTCGTTCCACGCGTTTTTCCGGGATGATGAATGCATCGTCATCTGGACCGTGTTCTTGTCCTGGGGCGGTTTGATGAGCTCGTCCCTCGAGATCATTGTGATTGGGTGTCTGCTCCAAACTGTGTTCGGCATGACCTGGCTCGTCCTGTTCCATCGCTGGGTCCGTGGGGTCGTTGTTGCCTTCGGAGTTGACTGGGGTGTCGATCTTTCTGGCGCTCTTGTCGCTAGTTTTACTATTGCTGGACTTGGAGTGGCGTCTGCGCAGTCGCTTTGGTTTTTGCCCAGGGGTTTTGTCTTCCGGGTTATCGCCGTCGTCCTTAGGTGTGTCCACCATGTATATATCGTGCGACGGGGTGGCTGTCCACCGCCTTGTGAGTGGTGGTTCCTGTTCTTCTCCTGCATCGTCATCCATACCATCGATGTCTTCGGAGTCGAAGTTAAGCATGTCGGTTAGATCATCGACCGTGGCAATGAAGTGGGTGGTGGGTGGGCAGCGAAGTCCTTCGTCGCCTGCTTCCGACTCGAGCCATACATAGTTCGGCCAAGAGCCTCCTGACAAAGAGAGAGACTTTAGTGAGTTCAGCATGTCGCCAAAGAATGTTGTGGTATTCTCACGGGGGGTGTTGCAAGACGACATATGCCACGAGGTGGCTTCGTGTGAGGGCAAGACTGCTGCCGGAATATCCGGGGACGGGTATGCGAGTAGCACGCGCTAGTTTACCCAGGTTCGGGGCTCTCCGGAGAGATAATACCCCTACTCCTGCATGTCTGAGTATATCTGGTATATCTGGTATAGAGTGCTCCTGGAGCTGTATCTGAGGTTAGTGCCGTAGGCATCTGGCCTCGTATATGCCTCATATGTGGCATGCTAGTGGCCGGCCATGCTCATGGCCGTGAGCATGCATGTGGGTGCTCATGCGTGAGTCCATGTGTGTGAGTCTCCATCCTCTGATGGATGGATGGAGCTAGCTTATATAGGCATGGCTAGCTTGATATGTAAGCTATGTGGGTAGCTTAGGAAGTAAGCTAGGTAGGCATGGTGGGGTGTCATCCTTGTCCCCTGGGTCACTTCATAAATAGTGCCAGGGGACAAGTGACACTGTACATGATGGCTGGGGTGTCACGTGAACAGTGCCAGGTACGGTCGTCACGTCGGGGTCGCATCGGGCTGCAGTCGGCAGTCGGCTGGTTGGCGTAGTCGGCAGCCAGCAGTCGGCCTGGTGGAGCAGTCGGCAGCCAACATTCGGCCTGGGCGGCCGGGGAGTCGGTAGCCAGCAGTCGGCCTGGTGGCGCAGTCGGCAGCCAGCAGTCGGCCTGGTGGTGCAGTCGGCAGCCAACAGTCGGCCTGGGCGGCCGGGGAGTCGGCAGCCAGCAGTCGGCCTGGTGGTGCAGTCGGCAGCCAACAGTCGGCCTGGGCGGCCGGGGAGTCGGCAGCCAGCAGTCGGCCTGGTGGCACAGTCGGCAGCCAGTAGTCGGCCTGGGCGGCCGGGGAGTCGGCAGCCAGCAGTCAACCTGGTGGCACAGTCGGCAGCCAGCAGTCGGCTTGGTGGTGCAGTCGGCAGCCAGCAGTCGGCCTGGTGGTGCAGTCGGCAGCCAGCAGTCGGCCTGGTGGTGCAGTCAGCAGCCAGCAGTCAGCAGCCGGCCGGGTAGTTGGACTGAGGGGCTTTGCTAGCCCCGATGTCTTGAAATATCGTCTTGCCGTCTTCGGGGTATCCGTGTCCAATTACTCCGACAAAGGGCGAGTGCTGAAAGATATCTGTAGCGGTAAACTCCATTACCGGAGCCCAACCAGGCTCGGCGGGCTCGGAAGTGCGCGGACTGGAACTTACAACCGGATACGAGTCCGGGGGTCCGGAGTCACAGGCTTCCTTAGAAGTGAGGCCTGTGTTCGGCTCTACCACCGATGAATGTGCGGCCGGCAGGGCGGGGTCCATCCACCCATCCTTGGGCCACGCAGTCTGCTCTGGATTTAGGTCCAGGGCTGCTGCATGGGTGATATCCCGAGCATTATCCGACAGCAGGTCTAAGCCGTGCTCATCGCGACTGTCCGGCGCTCCTGGCGCAGGCCTGATTCCATCGAAGATCAAGTCTCCACGGATATCGGCCGTGTAGTTCAGGTTTCTGAACCTGACCTGGTGGCCAGGGGCGTAGCCGTCGATCTGCTCCAGTTGGCCAAGCGAATTGGCCTGCAGCGCGAAGCCGCCGAACACGAAAATCTGTCCGGGGAGAAAAGTCTCACCCTGGACTGTGTTGTTGACGATTGAAGGCGCCATCAAGCCTTGCAATGGCGACACAGAGGAACTCTCAATGAAAGCACCAATGTCGGTGAGGGAGTCCTGGATTAGGGGGTGTCCGGATGGCCGGACTATAACCTTTGGCCGGACTCCTGGACTATGAAGATACAAGATTGAAGACTTCGTCCCGTGTCCGGATGGGACATTCCTTGGCGTGGAAGGCAAGCTTGGCGATACAGATGTGTAGATCTCCTCCCATTGTAACCGACTCTGTGTAACCCTAGCCCTCTCCGGTGTCTATATAAACCGGAGGGTTTTATTCCGTATGACGAACAACAATCATACCATAGGCTAGCTTCTAGGGTTTAGCCTCTCTGATCTCGTGGTAGATCTACTCTTGTACTACCCATATCATCAATATTAATCAAGCAGGTGTAGGGTTTCATCTCCATCGAGAGGGCCCGAACCTGGGTAAAGACATCGTGTCCCTTGTCTCCTGTTACCATCCGCCTAGACGCACAGTTCGGGACCCCCCACCCGAGATTCGCCGGTTTTGACACTGACATTGGTGCTTTCATTGAGAGTTCCTCTGTGTCATCATCTTTAGGCCCGATGGCTCCTCCGATCATCAACAACGATGCGGTGCAGGGTGAGACTTTTCTCCCCGGACAGATCTTCGTATTCGGCGGCATTGCACTGCGGGCCAATTCGCTTGGCCATCTGGAGCAGATCGAAAGCTACGCCCCTGGACATCAGGTCAGATTTGGAAGTTTGAACTACACGGCTGACGTTCGTGGAGACTTGATCTTCGACGGGTTCGAGCCACAGCCGAGCGTGCCGCACTGTCACGATGGGCATGATCTAGCTCTGCCGCCGAACAGTGCCCTGGAGGCCGCACCAGTGTCCGCTCCGACCCTTAGCTCGAAGCCGACTGCGCCAATCGAGGACGGGTGGCTGGACACCGCCTCGGGGGCTGCATTCTCTACAGCGATCGAGCCGAACACCAGCCTTGTCCTTTGCAAAGCTCGTGACTCCAAGGTGCCGGACTCCTCTCCGGACTCCGAACCTTCCGCGCCCCTGCCGATCGAATCCGATTGGGTGCCGATCATGGAGTTCGCCGCCGCGAACATCTTTCAGCACTCGCCCTTCGACGACATTCTGAATTCACTAAAGTCTCTCTCTTTATCAGGAGAGCCCTGGCCGGACTATGGTCAGCAAGGTTGGGATGCGGACGACGAAGAAATTCAAAGCCCACCCACCACACACATTGTAGCCACTATCGATGATTTAACCGACATGCTCGACTTCGACTCCGAAGACATCGACGGTATGGACGCTGATGCAGGAGACGACCAAGAACCAGCGCCTATAGGGCACTGAAAGGCCACCTCGTCATACAACATATACATGGTAGACACCCCAAAAGAAGGGAATGGCGATGGAACAACGGCGGATGACCCCTCCAAGAAGCAGCCTAAGCGCCGGCGTCAGCGGCGCCGCTCTAAATCCCGCCAAAGCAAAAACAGCAATTCCGGCACGGGAGATAATAACACCCCGGACAGTGCCGTAGACAACCCCCTCCAGCAGGATTTAGCACAGGAGGATGGAGAAGCCAACCCTCATGAGAGAGCGGCAGACAGAGAGGTAGAGGACGATAATTACATGCCTCCCTCCGAAGACGAGGCAAGCCTCAACGACGATGAATTTGTCGTGCCTGAGGATCTCATCAAACAAGAGCGTTTCAAACGCAGGCTTATGGCCATGCCGAGCAGCCTCAAGAAAAAACAGCAATAGCTTAGAGCTGACCAAGACTTGCTAGCCGACAGATGGACTGAAGTCCTTGCAGCCAAAGAGTACGAACTCGAACGCCCCTCCAAGAGCTACCCAAAGCGCAGGCTGCTACCCCGATTAGAGGAGGAAGCACCTAAACCTACATCACCAGTGCACGAGCGGCCGACCGGCCACCTCGTGGCCGCGACAGAGAGGCCTCTCGGCCATCCACTCAAGCCGCACCCCGGCGTCGCTCAAAAAATACCAAGGCACGGGGAAATGCGCTAGACCTGCGAGATATATTGGAGGACAAGGCATGGCAAACAAGATCGATCTATGGATCGCGTGGGCGCCCCACGACACGTGACGATAACCGTCATGCCGGATATGGCAAATCCGGCCAGGCCGAACACAGCAGACAAAGCTCATTTGAGCTACGTCGTGATATAGCCCAGTACAGAGGCGCCACACACCCACTATGCTTCACAGATGAAGTAATGGATCATCAAATCCCCGAGAGTTTTAAACCCATAAACATCGAATCATACGATGGCACATCAGATCCTGCGGTATGGATCGAGGATTATCTCCTTCACATCCACAAGGCCCGTGGTGATGATCTACACGCCATCAAATACCTCCCACTCAAGCTTAAAGGACTAGCTCGGCATTGGCTTAACAGCTTGCCAGCAGAGTCAATTGGTTGCTGGGAGGACCTGGAAGCCGCATTCCTCGACAATTTCCAGGGCACCTATGTGCGACCACCAGACGCCGATGACCTAAGCCACATAAATTCAGCAACCAGAGGAATCGGACAGACAATTTTGGACACGGTTCCGAACCAAGAAAAATCAAATAGTCGACTGTCCGGACGCAGAGGCCCTCGCAGCCTTCAAACATAACATCCGTGACGAGTGGCTTGCCCGGCACCTAGGACAGGAAAAGCCGAAATCCATGGCAGCCCTCACAACACTCATAACCCGCTTTTGCGCGGGAGAAGACAGCTGGCTAGCTCGTAGTAATAACATGACCATGAGCCCTGGTAATTCAGATACCAAGGACAGCAATGGCAGGTTGCGTCGCAACAAGCACAAGCGCCGCATTAACGGCGACAATGCTGAGGATACGGTAGTTAATGCCGGATTCAGAGGCTCTAAACCCAGTCAGCGAAAAAAGCCATTTAAAAGAAATACTCTGGGCCTGTCCAGTTTGGACCGAATACTCGATCGCTTGTGCCAGATACACGGCACCCCCGAAAAACCACCCAATCACACCAACAGGGATTGTTGAGTGTTCAAGCAAGCAGGCAAGTTAAGTGCCGAAAACAGACAAGGGGCTGCATAGCGATGACGAGGAGGAGCCCCGGCCGCCGAACAATAGGGGACAGAAGGGCTTTCCCCCACAAGTGCGGACGGTGAACATGATATACGCAAAGGGAGCGGAAGCGTGCACTCAGGGACGTATATGCGTTGGAGCCAGTCACCCCAAAGTTCAACCCGTGGTCCTCCTGCCCGATCACTTTTGATCGAAGGGACCACCCCACTAGCATCCGCCACGGCAGAGTCGCCGCATTGGTTCTAGACCCAATCATTGACAGATTTCACCTCACTAGAGTCCTTATGGATGGCGGCAGCAGCCTGAACCTGCTTTATCAGGATACAGTGTGAAAAATGGGCATAGATCCCTCAAGGATTAAACCAACAAAGACGACCTTTAAAGGCGTCATATAAGGTGTAGAGGCCAACTGTACAGGCTCAGTTACACTCGAAGTGGTCTTCGGATCCCCGGATAATTTCCAAAGCGAGGAGTTAGTCTTCGACATAGTCCTATTCCGCAGTGGCTATCACGCACTGCTCGGACGAACCGCATTTGCAAAGTTCAATGCGGTGCCGCACTACGCATACCTCAAGATCAAGATGCCAGGCCCTCGAGGAGTCATTACGGTCAATGGAAACACCGAACGCTCTCTCCGAACGGAGGAACATATGGCGGCCCTCGCGGCGGAAGTACAAAGTAGCCTCTCAAGGTAGTTCTCCAGTCCGGCTATTAAACATCCGGACACCGTCAAGCGCGCCCGGAGTAACCTACAACAAGACCGCCTGGCACGTTCCGAGCAAGCGTAGCAGTGCGGCCCCAACCCCAGCCCTCGCGAAATTGCGAAACCAGTACTATGCGTACATAATTACGCTATGGAAATACCATGGGCATAAGGGGAGGGGCACAACCACGGCACGCCCAAAATGCGGCTCAACCGCACTAGGGGCTCCCGATTTTGTCATTGTTTTTTTCTTGCTTTCAGGACTCCACTCTCCGGAAGGCCTGTCCGGCAGTACAATCGCCGAACACACGATGCAATAGCCAGGGAGGCAGCAAGCTACGTCGATTGTCCAGGTGGTCTCTATAACGAGCTAAATACCTGTCTTACATAAAGTCTCGCAGCTTGCCCCTGGAGGGGGACATGTCAAATAATCCCATCTCTTGCTTATCGCACTATTTGTATCGTTCTGCTTTCACATTAGCCTTTTAATAAACAATACATAGCTCTTGTCTATTATTGCATTCATTTTTTATGTAAATATGTTCAGTTATGACATTATGCAACCATACACTTTGGTACGGCCAATACACCAGGGGCTTAAGTACCCCAGAATATGGTGTGAGAAGTCCGAACACTCTCACAAGTGCGGCACCCTAAACTTATAGCATTATATGCATCGGCTCCGAATCATGTCTTGGGTCAATAGTTGGGTTTGCCCGGCTCCCATGTTTTGGTACCTTACGTTCCGTTATAACGGCTAAGGTAGCGCTAGGAGAACTACTGCGATTGTGCCCCGATTGAGCTAGGTTAAGCACCTCAGTAGAGAAAGCTAAAACTGACCGTCATGATAGGGCGAGAGCTGGTCGCTGTTCGAGAGGTTTCGAGTCCCTAAAGACTTATGCCGCTTAGAGTGAGCAGCTAGCTTTGTCCGGCCTAGGCGTGGATAGCGCCCCGAACTCGGTCTTCCGAATACTAGGGGCTTCACCGAAATTTAAAATTATAGAATTCTATGGCTAAGTGAGAGTGATAAGGCATTATAGTCTGATTGCCTTGTTCGTTGTTCTGAGCGCCTCCCTCGAAGGACCCATGGGAACAAGAGTGCTCAGGTTTATCCCGAACACCCCAGCACTCGTGGCATGGGGGTAGAAGCCAATGACTCGCCATCTCTCAGATTTAATAAATGGTCGTACAGAAGGTAATATTTTAAATTCAAAAAGGGTTGCTTAGCGCATATGAACAAGTTTTCAGCGCACAGGATAACACGAGCGAGTTTACTCAAATATTACATCCTTGGAACATTCATCCTCCACAAGGCGGACACCCTTCAGGACACCCTCATAATACATCTCGGGCTTGCGATGCTCCTTGCCCTCTGGTGGCCCATCTGTGACCAGCTTCTCAGCATCCATCTTGCCCCAATGTACTTTAACACGGGCAAGGGCCCTACGGGCGCCTTCGATGCATACGGAGCGCTTGATGACTTCAAGCCGTGGACAGGCATCCACCAGCCGCCTCACCAGCCCAAAGTAGCTCCCATGCATGACCTCCCCAGGCCATTGCCGGACTATAAGGCCCTTCATGGCCTGTTCAGCTACCTTATGGAGCTCGACCAGCTGCTTCAGCTGGTCGCTCAAGGGCACCGGGTGTCCGGCCTCAACATACTGGGACCAGAACACCTTCTCCGTCGAGCTCCCTTCCTCGGCTCAGTAGAATGCAGCAGCGTTGGACACACTGCGGGGCAGATCTGCGAATGCTCCTGGAGAGCTCCGGACTCGGGTAAGTAACAAGTAATTCACTTTCACGTGCTTGCTTTGCATAAAGAATGCCTTACCCGCCGCTATCTTCTTCATCGCCTCAATTTCGTGGAGGGCTTTTTGGGCTTCAGCCTTGGCAGATTTGGCGCTCTCAAGGGCCGAGGCGAGCTCGGACTCTCGAGTCTTTGAGTCAAGCTCCGAACTCTCGTATTTTTTTCACGAGAGCGTGGAGCTCTTGCTGCACCTCCGCCACCCGCGCTTCCTGCTTTTCTCGCTCGGTGCGCTCCACGGACGCATTGTCTTCAGCCTTGGACAACGCTTCCTTCAGGGTCGCCACCTCGGTTGTGGCCCCTATAATAATCATGTTGGTCCTGTCATTATTTGCAACCAGATCTTTTTATATACTTACACCAGGTATTACTTACCTTCCTTGTCCTCGAGCTGCTTCTTGGCAAGGCCGAGCTCGTTCTCGGACCGCTCGAGGCTCTGCTTCAATGCATCGACCTCCGCAGTTAGTGCGGCAGAGGTCAGCAGCGTAGCCTGCATTCCCATATTGACATACTCCCTCCGTCCTTTAAAGAGTGTACTTCCAACTTTGTTGGAGGGTCAAACTATCTCAATGTTTGACCGAGTTTGTGCAAAAATATATCAATGTTTATGAGACCAAATAGGTATATGATGAAAATATATTTTATCATGAATCTAATGCTACTAATTTGATGGCATAAATGTTGGTGCATTATTGTATAAATACGGTCAAACATAAAAAGGTTTGACTTTCCAACAAAGTTGGAAGTACACTCTTCAAAGGACGGAGGGAGTACTTATGTTAGACTCCTGCGTATATCTTTTAGATCCTCAGTTCGGCTTTTCTTTCCGAACACCAAACTGAGCATCAGGGGCTACTATCTATGCGGTAATATTTTTACATATCTTAAATACATACCTCAAAGCCTCTTAGAAGGCTGGCACAGGCTTCCGTCAGCCTGCTCTTGGCGGACTGAACCTTCTGGATCACCGCACTCATAATAGTGCGGTGCTCCTCGTCGAAGGAGGCGCCGTTAAGCACCTCCAGCAAATTATCCGGTGCCTCCGGTTGGACGGAGGTCACCGGTGTCATAGTCTTGCCCTTCTTACTAGGGGGGCGCCTGCCAGACTCCGGAACCACTGAAGGTTCCGGTGCGGTGTCCGGCCCAGGGCTGGACTTAGAGCCCTTTGGGGTTCTATCCCCTTTGCGCCTGGAGTCTGGGAGGTCGCCTTGCGGCGCCTCTAGGACCACCTCTTCCTGGCTTGGCCCCTTTTGGGACTTCACCTCGGCATCATCCGTAGGGCGAGGGGAGGTAGCAGTCGGGAGTGAAAGACTTTTCACATCCGACGAATCCAGGGAGCCGCTCGACAAAGCGTTGAGCCGGGCCTTGGGCGGACTGCATGATTATATTCGGCGTCAGAGGATACTGTGCAATAAAGGAACGCCATGAGTTATTCTGGTATCCGGATACTTACAATTTTGCCAGGGGCTTGGCCCTGGATGGCCACTCCTCTTCACCGTCATCGGCGTTGGTGGAGTAGTCCGGAGGAAGGGTCCTTCCCTTCTTGGACCCTCCGGCCCCCTAGTTGGGGCGACCTTCCTTTTCTTTCCTCCCCCCGCTGGAGGGGGAGAGGCCTCTTCTTCCTCCTCGTCTTCGTGGGAGGAGTGCACTTCAGAGTCATTGGACGATGAATCCGACACCACCAGGCGCCGGGAACTCTTTCGAGTTCCCATGGCCTTCTTCTTGGCCTTCTTCTTCGGCACCACGTAAGGGGCCGGGACCAGCAGCTTCGCCAAGCGGGCATCTGCTGGGCCTTCGGGCAAAGGAGCCGGACAGTTGATCTATCCGGTCTTCTTCTGCCAATCCTGTCAAAGGAACGAGAGCTTAGATCCTGCATAGAGTCAAACTATGAAACACAAGTATCCCGTAAAAGGGTAAAACAAGCTTACTACGCTGGCTTGGCGCTTCGCGCAGAATCCGCGATCCTCGGTAATGGGAGGGGGAACGTCGGCGCCCTTGAATAGCACCTTCCAAGCATCCTCGTGCGTTGTGTCAAAGAGCCTGGTCAAAGTTTGGTGCTGGGCCTGGCCGAACTCCCACAAGTCAAGTTAAAAGCCCGTCGTTGACACGGGAGGATCCGACGGATGAGCATGACCTGGACTACGTTGACAAGTTTAACCTTCTTGTCCACCAGGTTTTGGACGCAGGTTTGGAGTCCAGTCAGCTCTCCCGAATTACCCCACGACAGACCCTTCTCTTTCTAGGAGGTGACCCGTGTGGGGATGCCAGATTGGAATTCGGGGGCCGCTGCCCATTCATGGTCATGCGGCTCGATGATGTAGAACCACCCCGATTGCCACCCTTTGATGGTTTCCATGAAGGAGCCCTCGAGCCATATAACGTTGGGCATCTTGCCCACCATGGCGCCTCCGCACTCCGCTTGTTGGCCGCCCACTACCTTCGTCTTGACATTGAAGGTCTTCAGCCATAAGCCGAAGTGGGGCTTGATGCGGAGGAAGGCCTCGCACACGACGATAAGCGCCAAGATGTTGAGGATGAAGTTCAGGGCCAGATCGTGGAAATCCAGGCTGTAGTAGAACATGAGCCCCCAGACAAATGGGTGGAGTGGGAAGCGCAGTCCATGGAGGAAACGGGGGAGGAACACCACCCTCTCATGGGGCCTGGGGGTGGGGATGAGCTGCCCCTCGTCTGGAAGCCGGTGCACAATGTCGTTGGACAAGTATCCGGCTTTCCTCAACTTTTTGATGTGCCCCTCCGTGACGAAGGAGGCCATCCACCTGCCTCCCGCTCCGGACATGGCTGGAGAAGGTTGAGGTGGGAAGTGCGGACTTGGGCGCTGGAGCTCGAGTGCACGGAGATGGATAAGCGAAGGAGGAAGAAGGCGTAGATGAAAAAGGTGGATCCTTATCCCCTTATATGGGCGGACGAAACTATGTGCCCCCACCAGCTTGGTAAAACTCGCTTATCTCCCAAGCACCCTAATCAATGGCACGGTTGGGTTACCCACGCCCGTATTGATGAGAATCCCGGAATAAGGGGACATGATCTCTGCTTTGATAAGATGTGCCAAGGAAACCACCTCACTAAGTGCGCTGAGGTGGGACAGTAAAAACGATTCGAATAAAGGCTTGGCCATGGTGTGATGTCACGCTGCAAAATACGTCAGCAGATTGGATTTGTGTACATATTATTCTCTCTATGGTGGTAGGTGGAACTTATTTTGCAGAGCCGGACACTATCCTTGTGTTCAAAATCTTCTATGAAGTATTCGAAGGAGGAACCCACCTTGCAATGCCAAAGACAATCTGCGCGCCGTACTCGTCGTCATTGAAGCCTGGTTCAGGGGCTACTGAGGGAGTCCTGGATTAGGGGGTGTCCGGATGGCCAGACTATAACCTTTGGCCGGACTCCTGGACTATGAAGATACAAGATTGAAGACTTCGTCCCGTGTCCAGATGGGACTTTCCTTGGCGTGGAAGGCAAGCTTGGCGATACGGATGTGTAGATCTCCTCCCATTGTAACCGACTCTGTGTAACCCTAGCCCTCTCCGGTGTCTATATAAACCGGAGGGTTTTAGTCCGTAGGACGAACAACAATCATACCATAGGCTAGCTTCTAGGGTTTAGCCTCTCTGATCTCGTGGTAGATCTACTCTTGTACTACCCATATCATCAATATTAATCAAGCATCAGTAGGGTTTTACCTCCATCAAGAGGGCCCAAACCTGGGTAAAAACATCGTGTCCCTTGTCTCCTATTACCATCCGCCTAGACGCACAGTTCGGGACCCCCTACCCGAGATCCGCCGATTTTGACACCGACAGTCGGTGTCAAAACCGGCGGATCTCGGGTAGTGGGTCCCGATCTGTGCGTCTCAGGCTGATGGTAACAGGAAGCAAGGGACACAATGTTTACCCAGGTTCGGGCCCTCTCGATGGAGGTAAAACCCTACTTCCTGCTTGATTAACATTGATGATATGAGTAGTACAAGAGTAGATCTACCACGAGATCGTAGAGGCTAAACCCTAGAAGCTAGCCTATGATGATTATGATTGTAATTGTGATCAACCTTCTAAGGACCAACCTCTCCGGTTTATATAGACACCGGAGAGGGCTAGGGTTTACATGGAGTCGGTTATAAGGAAGGAAATACAATATCCGGATCGCCAAGCTTGTCTTCCACGCCAAGGAGAGTCCCATCCAGACACGGGATGCAGTCTTGAGTCTTGTATCTTCATGCTCCAATAGTCTGGATGATGTATATAGTCCGGCTGTCCGGATACCCCCTAATATAGGACCCCCTCACTCAATTTGAACTGGGCGGTGCTCTCGTCCGTGCAGAGCGCCCGCACGTTCTGCGTGAACGAGTAGCTGGAGGCCGAGGACAACCACGGTGCGAAGACACACATCGGCAGCTACGGATGGTTCACGCCGGCGGCCAAAGACGACGAGGCCATATCATTCTGTGAGCAGTGGTAGTTTTTCTTTATGTTGTTGTTTTTAGGGATCTTTTGCTATGTACAAACATATATTGTTATGCAAGTTGCCTGACTTTCATCATTTGGGTTAGTCTACTATTTCAGGCGGTTGGATGAATATCCTAGGTCTCCTAACCCTTATTCCTCACCTCTTCTTCTTCCCCAACAGACCACCGCATGGGCCGTACGGATCCTCCCCAACATGCGGTTGGATGAACATACTGTATGAACGAAAATTATGTGTCAACATTAGGATGGCTGAGTTTGGTTTGTTCACATGCGGTAGCACGTGTTAGTGAGGGTGCGTTCCCTTGGTTGGGTTTGCGGCATGCAGGAGCGACTGTCCGAGGGTGTGGTGCGACCGCGGTGTGCAGGAGAGACCGTGTGAGGGTGCGGTGTGACCGTGACAGCCGTGCTCAAGTCTACCTCCTTTTCATTTTGAAAACTTTAGGCAATCTTGCAAAAATGTGTGGCGAAGTATGGGAATGCAAGGCCTAGACCCAAACAGGATAAGTACATACGTACTAGGAGTACTAGTGTTAAAAAAGAAAGGCGGGGTTTTCCTTCGCGGGATTAATCGATACAAATCCTCGTTTGACGTGTCAAATAATGCGTATTTTTTTCTTCAAAGCCCAAAGAGCTAACCATCTCACTCCTCATCGCTTGATTAATGCAGCACCATGCAAACCAACCTTCTCACTTCCGCATGCATGCAAGGGTATATTAATGTCCTTGGTTGCTAGTATGAGGCAAACCCCATAAATTTTGCCTTGATTAGTGTTAGTGGCCTTTTGTAAATTGTAATTTTGATATACTGGCCTTGTGTACAAAAAATGGAGGTAGTAACTATTTGACTTCCTTCCCCATTGCGGTGACGTCGACGATATCTCAAACGTTGTGGTTTGGCGAAGTGCGTTCGATGGAGAACACCATTGAGGGAGACCACGGTAAGTCGTTCGCAAGTGCCGCGTACAAGCCAAGACAACCGCCTTATTTGCATCCAGGAAGTCTGTTGAACCAAAGGATGCATAAATGTACTAGTACTACTAGTACACAATAGCATCGTTCGTCCAGCTTAGTGCGGTGAGGTGGTTTCTCGAAGAAGATGATGGAGAAGCGGAGTCAGCGAAGAGTGAAATGATGGTTGCTTCATCCGTGCTTTGTGATTTGATGCCTCATTGCTTTTTGATTTGTGATAGAAGGGACAAGGGAGTAGACTCTGTGCTCTATACTATACATGCGTCCAAGCACGGGAGAAAGAGGAGATACATTGCATTTTTATATTCCTTCAATCAATCAATCAAGGAGCTTCGGTTCCATCTTTTTAACTTTGGCAACACCGTCCACAATGGTTCCCATTGATGCCAAAAGTTATTTTCACATTTGGCTACACATTGTGGATGCCCTTAACCGTACCACTTGGTTTTGCTCATGTGTGCTATCTATACAAATCTCAATTATATTGATCTAAAAAATTATAGAATCAAGATTAGTAAAAAGGAGGTGATTTTGCCGCGCGGATGGCGGGGAGGTTTATTATTTTTAGAGGATGCTGGCCTGGCGGTTTGCTAACATGCGGTCCCACGTGTCAGTGCTTTACCAAGGCGATCTGCGTCCCACATGAGGCAGAACAACGACAGAAGCAACACGTGGTTAACTTGAAGAAGATGAGGGAGAAGCGGATTCAGTAACGAGTGAAATGATGGTTGCTTCGTCCCTCCAACTTCCTTTTTTACATTTATTATTTCATCCCTCCAACTTAACTGCGGGAAAGGTGCAGCTTTGTGATTTGACGCCTCATTGCTCATTACTACGCCGGCGCCATGACTGGGGTGCTTCACCCCTGCTGCTCTGCACTGTATTTCGATATGGCACGTGGACCCGGTAGCTTGATGACCCACATGTCAGCTAAAGGGACTAGAACATTTATGAAAGCAAGTGCTCCACTCTTATGACGGAGGAGTACACGACACGGCAGCCCAGTGAACTGTCACTTGTGCCGTATAGTACTATAGTTTTGCTGTTTCGCATGATCCATCGATACAAACCCGATTAAACAGGAAAGGGTGGGATTTTTCCTGCGCGGTAGATGATACTGGCCATACATTTCAAAGGCAATTTTAGTGTATGCAAACTGAATAATTAAGTAACAATATGATATCTAGTAAAACTAAAAACACATATGATTTATTGTGTTAGAGTGTAGTAGTAGTGCTGTATTGCATAGTTGTTAGATGTAACATGCGAGAACATGTAGAGATGTAGTTTTGGAGGGCCTACAAAGAGAAAAGCGTAATACAGTCACCGAACTTCGAAATACGCTGATTACGGTCACTATATACGTTCTGCGGTGATTATACGGTCACTTGCTCATGGTTTAGCATCGGATTGCACTCTGTTGACCGGCCAAATAGTCTGCATGGAACCATGTTGACTAGTTAAATTGACCATGTTCCTTGTGGGTCCCACCTATCAGTTCGCATAGGAAAAAGGTCAAATAAACACAAATTTACGCAGGCGTGACAAGACTCCAACCCGTGCGCGGGAATCACCTGGTTGTGTATGTGTCTGTCAGGGCCTGATGTGTGCGCATGCACATGTAGGTTGAGCACTTGAGCGTGAGAGTGTCTGTTGGGTTGTGGTGTGTGCATGCGTGTGTTTGTGTGTGCGTGTGAGTGATGCGTGCGTGCGTGGCCGCGTGTATACGTGTGAGTGTTGCGTGCGTGCGTGGCTGCATGTGTTCGTGTGAATGTTGCGTGCATGCAGTTCGTGTGCATGTGTGCGTGTGTGTATAATGAGCACACCAACTCATGTGTGTTAAAACAGATGGCTCAGCATACCAATAAAAGACCACCTTGTCCGTTGTGCCCACGGTCATGACTTCGAACCACCCTCCAATATTTGTTTGTCGTTTGTTTTCATTCTTACTAGCAAGATGCCCGTGCATTGCACGTAACATCAAGATGCATTTGTATGACTAGTTTATCTTGTGAGAGAAAAGGATGAATGAGGGAAGGCCTTATTTGCAAATGTGAAAGTGCGTTATACTGACTAGAGGGGGGTGAATAGGAGATTTTTATGAATTCTTCACTAAGGAATTTGTTGGTGAGGAAATTCCTTAGCGAAGAACTACTTGCAGTGGAATAAGTACTCAAAAGTAAACATAACAGAACACAAGCATAGTCATCATGATGAAATGAATACAAGCACAGAGTACAGAAAGCATAAACACAAGATAACACAGGATGAAGACGGACAGACTGAAGAAATTGAACTGAGAAAATTGAGAAAGTCTTCAGTCAAAGTCTTAAAACAGATATGAACAAGCACACAACAACAAAAATGAGGAAATGAAAGAGTTGAGGAAATAGAACCAGTAAGCTTGGTGAAGACAATGATTTGGTAGACCAGTTCTGTGACACCCCAGCTCAGAGAAACTGGAACGCCCCGTATTCCAGCCCAGAGATCAAGGAGAAGTCTTCTAGAATACGGCACTGCTTAGCATAGAACAAACCAGCTTTCTATTATTACACGGATATGATTACAAGGTCTCCGATATTACAATGAATAACATCGACACGGTGATACTATGCCATCCTCAGTTGCTCTATGCAAGCAGCAGAACAACTCGAAGTAGGGGAATAATTCTAGCAGCGGAACAATGACAACGGTGGTGAACTCCACTCCACAGGGACTCTAGCTGGAACGCTTATCCTATCTCGCACGAACGGAAACCACGACAAGCAAGCAATCAAATCTGGCATGACCTGCAAACTGGCATGACACGCCAGGTCAGTACATTGAATGTACTTGCAAGCTCACAATAGCCAGAAGCATTCAAGACAGACAACAGCATGGCAATTATAGGTTAAACAGAAATTAACATGAGATCATTAGAATAACATGGCATGACCAACATAAACATGATACGGCTAGAACAATATGAGCATGACGATACTAGCATGAAATATGATGACTCTACATGAACCACTTATTCCGCTCGGGTTACCTCGTAACCAACACATGCATCACTTACCAACCTTGGACATCACATGATCATCTCATGATCAAATCAAGCTTGGTATAAACAATACCATAGCGATCATTTAATGACCACAAGGAGCTTGATCTTTACCCACGACTCTTGCACAACATCACGAATATACACAACTCGGTTTCCTCGATATCACGGTGATCTTTACGGCGATCACAACCACGACCAACACTTGGCCTCAAACCGTGATCCTTACGGCGATCATAACCACGACCAATATTTGGCCCGTGATCCTTACGGCGATCACAACCACGTCCAATATTTTGGCCCGTGATCCTTATGGCGATCACAACCATGGGTTGTCATTAATCAAGTTATTCTTATTACTGTTAACTCATGGTGTGACCTACTTTCGAACTGGGCCCTTAACTGCGGGCACGACTATCGATAGATTTAATATACACTCTGTAGAGGTTAGTACACTGTACCCACAGTACAGAACCCATGGCCTCGCACTCCCATTCGAGTGGACCAACGGTGTTCCGAGAAAACCGTCCTACTGCCATGACACTCTCCCGGCCACTCCGACCAACTCCCCTTTGGGCTAAGTCATGGGTGGCCCTGTGTCTACCAAAAGACACAACGACCACCGTCGTGGCCACGATCCCACACTGGGACCCGGATCCATATAACAACAACGGGCACACAAGACTTATGTCCGCCTACCTGACCAGGGTAGCGCGCGATCATAACCTTCCCTCATTGGAGGCACCGACGAGAGGCACAACAATAGACCCAGTTAGGGCCATCCCATACCGGCAAGCGTGGTTGCACTGGTCATCTCGATTCAGCGGCACCATGACTCAGCTGACAATTGTTCAAGTTCAATTTAATCCGGTTAAACTTGAATGCAAACATGCTAAGCCATGATAAACTAACATGATGCCAATTAAAATGTATGAACATGATATCAACATAATCATGATGGTATCACATAACTATCCACCATATCAACAATGAATCATATCCACTAGCATGGCATACTGACTAGCATGAACATCACCAGTACATCAACATGTACTACTAGCAAGCATAAATATATATGAAAGGAAATACTAGCAGGTAGAACATGATAACAGAGTACAAGACAACATAGCACAAAAGTGAACATGCAAATCTAAACATCACCGGAACAACGATAACCATCTTTTCAACAAGCAAACATTTAATAAAGATTCAAGTTGAAAACCATGGCTACTGCATGACTATCATGCAATTGGGTATCATGGCTTGCTTGGGGTGGAAGAAATCATCAGGAGGAAGTGCAAGAAACTCGTGGAACGAATCGCCAGAAAACATTCTCTCTTGGAGGGGGCTGATTAAGGGCAGGGGCAAAATGGTCATTTTCACAATGTCAAACCACAGACCTATCTGTAATGAAAAGATTTTCAAACGGGGGCATGTACAGAAAAAGTGAAAGCGTATTCTGGGAATTACGCTTCCACTTATCCACGTCAGCGTGGACCGGTCAATGCGGGGCCGGCTCCTGGCTCACTGATGTGCGGGGCCCGCGGCTGCCATCTCCCTCTCCCCTCCTTTTCTTCTTCCTCGCGACGGGCAGAGGCAGAGGCGAGGTCGCGCGGCGCCGGTGCGGGCCCTGCTGTTCCCGGCCACCTCTGGCCGAGCTGCGGGCACCGGCGAGCGCGGGAAGAGGGGCTGCTCCCGCCTGGAGCAGAAGCAGGCGCAGGGGAGGGGTGTGGCTGCGGCACCACGCTGTGGCAGAAAACCATGGCGGTGGCTAGCTATGGGGCTCGCGACCACGAGCACTCCAGCGCCGGGCTGAGGGGTGGAGGAGGGGCGCTGGACTACGGGGAAACTACTGGAGGTGGAGAGGAGGAGAGAGGGGCTCGGCATTGAATGAATTTAGGCTGGGGCCAATACGGGAACGACGGCCATGGGGGAAACCAGAGAGCTCTTTGAGCTCGTTTGGGTGGTCGGGGTGAAGGAAATATGCCGTAGAGGCAATAATAAAGTTATTATTTATTTCCTTATTTCATGATAAATGTTTATTATTCATGCTAGAATTTTATTAACCGGAAACATGATACATGTGTGAATACATAGACAAACTGAGTGTCACTAGTATGCCTCTACTTGACTAGCTCATTAATCAAAGATGGTTATGTTTCCTAGCCATGGACAAAGAGTTGTCATTTGATTAATGGGATCACATCATTAGGGGAATGATGTGATTGACTTGACCCATTCCGTTAGCTTAGCACTCGATCATTTAGTATGTTGCTATTGCTTTCTTCATGACTTATACATGTTCCTATGACTATGAGATTATGCAACTCCCGTTTACCGTAGGAACACTTTGTGTGCTACCAAATGTCACAACGTAACTGGGTGATTATAAAGGTGCTCTACAGGTGTCTCCGAAGGTACTTGTTGGGTTGGCGTATTTCGAGATTAGGATTTGTCACTCCGATTGTTGGAAAGGTATCTTTGGGCCCTCTCGGTAATGCACATCACAATAAGCCTTGGAAGCAATGTGACTAATGAGTTAGTTACGAGATGATGCATTACAGAACGAGTAAAGAGACTTGCCGGTAACGAGATTGAACTAGGTATTGAGATACTGACGATCAAATCTCGGGCAAGTAACATACCGATGACAAAGGGAACAATGTATGTTGTTATGCGGTCTGACCGATAAAGATCTTCATAGAATATGTTGGAGCCAATATGGGCATCCAGGTCCCGCTATTGGTTATTGACAAGAGAGGTGTCTCGGTCATTTCTACATAGTTCTCGAACCCGTAGGGTCCGCACGCTTAACGTTCGTTGACGATATAGTACTATGAGTTATGTATGTTGGTGACCGAATGTTGTTCGGAGTTTTTGGATGAGATCACGGATATGACGAGGAACTCCGGATTGGTCCGGAAGTAAAGATTGATATGTGGATAGTAGTGTTTGATCTCCGGAAAGGTTCCAGAATCCGTCGGAAGGGGTTCCGGATGTTTCCCGAAATGTTTGGGCACGAGAACACTTTATCTGGGCCAAAGGGGAAAGCCCACGAGGTTTTTGGAAAGCGCAAAAGGAAGTTTTGCAGAGTCTAGGGGCCAGACGCCAGGGTCCCTAGCGTCTGGCCCTGGAGTCCGAGAAGGACTCTTGCCTTTCGGGTGAAACCGACTTTGTGGAGGCTTTTACTCCAAGTTTCGACCCCAAGGCTCAACATATAAATAGAGGGGTAGGGCTAGCACCCAAGACAGATCAAGAAACACCAAGCCGTGTGCCGGCAACCCCGCCCCCTCTAGTTTATCCTCTGTCATAGTTTCCGTAGTGCTTAGGCGAAGCCCTGCGGAGATTGTTATTCACCAACACCATCACTACGCCGTCGTGCTGCCGGAACAAATCTACTACTTCGCCCATCTTGCTGGATCGAGAAGGCGAGGGCGTCATCGAGCTGAACGTGTGCAGAACTCGGAGGTGCCATGTGTTCGGTACTTGGATCAGTCGGATCGTGAAGACGTATGACTACATCAACCGCGTTGATAAACGCTTCCGCTTAGCAATCTTCAAGGGTATGAAGATACACTCCCCCTCTCGTTGCTATGCATCACCATGATCTTGCGTGTGCGTAGGATTTTTTTTGAAATTACTACGTTCCCCAACAGTGGCATCCGAGCCTGGTTTTATGCGTAGATGTTATATGCACGAGTAGAACACAAGTGAGTTGTGGGCAATACAAGTCATACTACTTACCAGCATATCATACTTTGGTTCGGCGGTATTGTTGGATGAAGCGGCCCGGACCGACATTACGCGTACGCTTACGCGAGACTGGTTTTACCGCCGTGCTTTGCACACAGGTGACTAGCGGGTGTCAGTTTCTCCAACTTTAGTTGAACCGAGTGTGGCTACGCCCGGTCCTTGCGAAGGTTAAAACAAGACCAACTTGACAAACTATCGTTGTGGTTTTGATGCGTAGGTAAGAACGGTTCTTGCTAAGACCGTAGGAGCCACGTAAAATTTGCAACAACAAAGTAGAGGACGTCTAACTTGTTTTTTCAGGGCATGTTGTGATGTGATATGGTCAAGATGTGATGCTATATTTTATTGTATGAGATGATCATGTTTTGTAACCGAGTTATCGGCAACTGGCAGGAGCCATATGGTTGTCGCTTTATTGTATGCAATGCAATTGCCCTGTAATGCTTTACTTTATCACTAAGCGGTAGCGATAGTCGTATAAGCATAAGATTGGCGAGACGACAACGATGATACGATGGAGATCAAGGTGTCGCGCCGGTGACGATGGTGATCATGGAGATACTTCGGAGATGGAGATCACAAGCACAAGATGATGATGGCCATATCATATCACTTATATTGATTGCATGTGATGTTTATCCTTTATGCATCTTATCTTGCTTTGATTAGCGGTAGCATTATAAGATGATCTCTCACTAAATTTCAAGATAAAAAGTGTTCTCCCTGAGTATGCACCGTTGCCAAAGTTCGTCATGCCCAGACACCATGTGATGATCGGGTGTGATAAGCTCTACGTCCATCTACAACGGGTGCAAGCCAGTTTTGCACACACAGAATACTCAGGTTAAACTTGACGAGCCTAGCATATGCAGATATGGCCTCGGAACACTGAGACCGAAAGGTCGAGCTTGAATCATATAGTAGATATGATCAACATAGTGATGTTCACCATTGAAAACTACTCCATTTCACGTGATGATCGGTTATGGTTTAGTTGATTTGGATCACGTGATCACTTAGATGATTAGAGAGATGTCTATCTAAGTGGGAGTTCTTAAGTAATATGATTAATTGAACTTAAATTTATCATGAACTTAGTCCTTGTAGTATTTTGCAAATTATGTTGTAGATCAATAGCTCGTGTTGTTGCTTTCATATGTTAATCTTTGATATGTTCCTAGAGAAAAACTATGTTGAAAAATGTTAGTAGCAATGATGCGGACTTGGTCTGTGATCTGAGGTTTATCCTCATTGCTGCACAGAAGAATTATGTCCTTGATGCACCGCTAGGTGACAAACCTATTGCAGGAGCAGATACAGACATTACGAACGTTTGGCTAGCTCAATATGATGACTACTTGATAGTTTTGTGCACCATGCTTTATGGCTTAGAACCAGGACTACAAAAACATTTTTGAAACGTCACGGAACATATCAGATGTTCCATGAGATGAAATTGGTATTTCAGACTCATGCCCGTGTCAAGAGGTATGAGACCTCTGAAAATACTTCTCCTAAAAGATGGAGGAGAATTGCTCAACTAGTGAGCAAGTGCTTAGATTATCTGAGTACTACAATCGCTTGAATCAAGTGGGAGTTAATATTCCAGATAAGATAGTGATGGGCAGAGTTCTCTAGTCACCATCACCAAGTTAGTGGAACTTTGTGATGAACTATTATGCAAGGGATGACAAAAAGGATTCCTGAGCTCTTCGTGATGCTGAAATCGACGAAGGTAGAAATCAAGAAAGATCATCAAGTGTTGATGATTAATAAGACCACTAGTTTCAAGAAAAGGGCAAAGGAAAAGAAAGGGAACTTCAAGTAGAATGGCAAGCAAGTTGTCACTCCCGTAAAGAAGCCGAAAGCTGGACCAAAGCCTGAAACTAAGTGCTTCTACTGCAAAGGAAATGGTCACTAGAAGCGGAAATGCCCTGAATATTTGGTGGATAAGAAGGATGGCAAAGTGAACAAGGGTATATTTGATATACAGGTTATTGATGTGTACCTTACTAGTGTTTATAGTATCCCCTGAGTATTTGATACTTGTTCGGTTGCTAAGATTAGTAACTCGAAATAGGAGTTACAGAACAAACAGAGACTAGTTGAGGGTGAAGTAATGATGTGTGTTGGAAGTGGTTCCAAGATTGATATGATCATCATCGTACACTCCCTATATTTTCGAGACTAGTGTTAAACCTAAATAAATGTTATTTGGTGTTTGCGTTGAGCATAAATATGATAAGATCATGTTTATTGCGATACGATTATTCATCTAAGATAGAGAATAAACTGTTATTCTGTTTACACGAATAAAACCTTCTATGGTCATACACCCAATGTTGATGGTTTGCTGAATCTTAATCATGGTGATACACATATTCATAATGTTGAAGCCAAAAGATGCAGAGTTGATAATGATAGTGCAACTTATTTGTGGCACTGCCGTTTGGGTCATATCGGTGTAAAGCGCATGAAGAAACTCCATAAAGATGGATTTTTGGAATCACTTGGTTATGAATCATTTGATGCTTGCAAACCGTGCCTTATGGGCAAGATGACTAAAACTCTGTTCTCCGGAACAATGGAACAAGCTACTGACTTGTTGGAAATAATACATACTGATGTATGCGATCCAATGAGTGTTAATGCTCGTGGCGAGTATCGTTATTTTCTGGCCTTCACAAGATGAGTTGAGTAGATATGAGTATATCTACTTAATGAAACACAAGTCTGAAACATTTGAAAAGTTCAAAGAATTTCAGAGTGAAGTGGAGAATCATCGTAACAAGAAAATCAAGTTTCTACGATCTGATTGTGGAAGAGAATATTTGAGTTACGAGTTTGGCCTTCATATAAAACAATGTGGAATAGTTTCATAGTTCACGCCACCTGGAACACCACAGCATTATGGTGTGTCCGAACGTCGTAACCGCACTTTATTGGATATGATGCGATCTATGATACCGATTTACCACTATCGTTTTGGGGTTATGCATTAGAGATAGCTGCATTCACTTTAAATAGGGCACCATCGAAATCCGTTGAGACGACGCCTTATGAACTGTGGTTTGGCAAGAAACCAAAGTTGTCATTTCTTAAAGCTTGGGGCTGCGATGCTTATGTGAAAAAGTTTCAACCTGATAAGCTCGAACCTATATCGGAGAAGTGAGTTTCATAGGATACCCAAAGGAAACTGTTGGGTACACCTTCTATCACAGATCGGAAGGAAAGATATTCGTTGCTAAGATGGATCCTTTCTAGAGAAGGAGTTTCTCTCGAAAGAAGTGAGTGGGAGGAAAGTAGAACTTGATGAGGTAACTGTACCTGCTCACTTATTGGAAAGTAGTTCATCACAGAAACCGATTCCTGTGACATCTACACCAATTAGTGAGGAAGTTAATAATGATGATCATGGAACTTTAGATCAAGTTGTTACCGAACCTCGTAGGTCAAATAGAATAAGATCTGCACCAGAGTGGTATGGTAATCCTGTTCTGGAGGTCATGCTACTGGATCATGATGAACCTATGAACTATGAAGAAGCGATGGTGAGCCCAGATTCCGCAAAATGGCTTGAGGCCATGAAATATGAGATGGGATCCATGTATGAGAACAAAGTATGGACTTTGGTTGACTTGCTCGATGATCGGCAAGCAATTAAGAATAAATGGATCTTCAAGAAGAAGACTGACGTTGACGGTAATGTTACTGTCTACAAAGCTCGACTTGTTGCGAAAGGTTTTTGACAAGTTCAAGTGATTGACTATGATGAGACCTTCTCACCCGTAGCGATGCTTAAGTCTGTCCGAATCATGTTAGCAATAGCCGCATTTTATGATTATGAAATTTGGCAAATGGATGTCTAAACTGCATTCCTGAATGGATTTCTGGAAGAAGAGTTGTATATGATGCAACCAGAAGGTTTTGTCGATCTGAAAGGTGCTAACAAAATGTGCAAGCTCCAGCGATCCATCAATGGACTGGTGCAAGCATCTCGGAGTTGGAATATATGCTTTGATGAGTTGATCAAAGCATTTGGTTTTATACAGACTTTTGGAAAGGCCTGTATTTACAAGAAAGTGAGTGGGAACACTACAGCCTTTCTGATAAGTATATGTGAATGACATATTGTTGATCGGAAATGATGTAGAATTTTCTGGAAAGCATAAAGGAGTGTTTTAAAGGAGTTTTTCAAAGAAAGACCTCGGTGAAGCTGCTTACACATTGAGCATCAAGATCTATAGAGATAGATCAAGACACTTGATAAGATTTTTCAATGAGTACATACCTTGACAAGATTTTGAAGTAGTTCAAAATGGAACAGTCAAAGAAAGAGTTCTTGCCTGTGTTGCAAGGTGTGAAGTTGAGTAAGACTCAAACCCGACCATGGCAGAAAATAGAAAGAGAATGAAAAGTCATTCCCTATGCCTCAATCATAGGTTCTATAAAGTATGCTATGTTGTGTACCAGACCTATTGTATACCTTGCTCTGAGTTTGGCAAAGGAATACAGTTTTGATCTAAGAGTAGATCACTGGACAGCGGTCAAGAATATCCTTAGTGAGGACTAAGGAGATGTTTCACGATTATGGAGGTGATAAAAAGAGTTTGTCATAAAGAGTTACATCGATGCAAGCTTTTTTACCGATCCAGATGACTCTAAGTCTCAATCTGGATACATATTGAAAGTGGGAGCAATTAGCTAGAGTAGCTCCGTGCAGAGCATTGTAGACATAGAATATTTGCAAAATACATACGGCTCTGAATGTGACAGACCCGTTGACTAAACTTCTCTCTTGAGAAAAACATGATCATGCCTTAGTACTCTTTGGGTGTTAATCACATATCAATGTGAACTAGATTATTGACTCTAGTAAACCCTTGGGCGCTGGTCATATGACAATGTGAACTATGGGTGTTAATCACATGCAGATGTGAATATTAGTGTTAAATCACATGGTGATGTGAACTAGATTATTGACTCTAGTGCAAGTGGGAGACTGAAGGAAATATGCCCTAGAGGCAATAATAAAGTTATTATTTATTTCCTTATTTCATGATAAATGTTTATTATTCATGCTAGAATTGTATTAACCGGAAACATGATACATGTGTGAATACATAGAGAAACTGAGTGTCACTAGTATGCCTCTACTTAACTAGCTCATTAATCAAAGATGGTTATGTTTCCTAGCCATGGACAAAGAGTTGTCATTTGATTATCGGGATCACATCATTAGGAGAATGATGTTTTTGACTTGACCCATTCCGTTAGCTAAGCACTCGATCGTTTAGTATGTTGCTATTGCTTTCTTCATGACTTATACATGTTCCTATGACTATGAGATTATGCAACTCCCGTTTACCGGAGGAACACTTTGTGTGCTACCAAACGTCACAATGTAACTGGGTGATTATAAAGGTGCTCCACAGGTGTCTCTGAAGGTACTTGTTGGGTTGGCGTATTTCGAGATTAGGATTTGTCACTCCGATTGTCGGAGAGGTATCTTTGGGCCCTCTCGGTAATGCACATCACTATAAGTCTTGCAAGCAATGTGACTAATGAGTTAGTTACGAGATGATGCATTACGGAATGAGTAAAGAGACTTGCCAGTAACGAGAGTGAACTAGGTATTGAGATACCGACGATCAAATATCGGGCAAGTAACATGCCGATGACAAAGGGAACAATGTATGTTGTTATGCAGTCTGACCGATAAAGATCTTCGTAGAATATGTAGGAGCCAATATGGGCATCCAGGTCCCGCTATTGGTTATTAACAAGAGAGGTGTCTCGGTCATGTGTACATAGTTCTCGAACCCGTATGGTCCGCACGCTTAACGTTCATTGACGATATAGTACTATGAGTTATGTATGTTGGTGACTGAATGTTGTTCGGAGTTTTTGGATGAGATCACGGATATGACGAGGAACTCCGGAATGGTCTGGAAGTAAAGATTGATATGTGGATAGTAGTGTTTGATCTCCGGAAAGGTTCCGGAATCCGTCGGAAGGGGTTCCGGATGTTTCCCGAAATGTTTGGGCACGAGAACACTTTATCTGGGCCAAAGGGGAAAGCCCACGAGATTTTTGGAAAGTGCAAAAGGAAGTTTTGCAGAGTCCAGGGTCCAGACGCCAGGGTCCCTAGTGTCTGGGTCCAGACGCCGGGAACCCTGGCATCTGGCCCTGGAGTCTGAGAAGGACTCTTACCTTTCGGGTGAAACCGACTTTGTGGAGGCTTTTACTCCAAGTTTCGACCCCAAGGCTCAACATATAAATAGAGGGGTAGGGCTAGCACCCAAGACAGATCAAGAAACACCAAGGCATGTGCCGACAACCCCGTCCCCTCTAGTTTATCCTCCGTCATAGTTTCCGTAGTGCTTAGGTGAAGCCCTGCGGAGATTGTTATTCACCAACACCGTCACCACACAGTCGTGCTGCCGAAACTCATCTACTACTTCGCCCATCTTGCTGGATCGAGAAGGCGAGGGCGTCATCGAGCAGAACGTGTGCAGAACTCGGAGGTGCCGTGTGTTCGGTACTTGGATCGGTCGGATCGTGAAGACGTACGACTACATCAACCGCGTTGATAAACGCTTCCGCTTAGCGATCTTCAAGGGTATGAAGATACACTCCCCTTCTTGTTGCTATGCATCACCATGATCTTGCATGTGCATAGGAATTTTTTTGAAATTACTATGTTCCTCAACACGGGGAGGTAGCTAGGAGCGCGTGAGGTCGAGTGGTGTGCTCGAACGGCTCGGGGGATGCCTTATATAGGCGGGGGAGAGGAGTGCCGAGCTGGCACCGCCGCAGACGCGTGCTCGCGCGCATGAACTCGGGGGCAAACGATGGGAAGGGCACAGGGGAGAGCTCATGGGGAAGAGACGACGAAGGAAGGGGCAGAGGAAGAGGCCGAAACGAGCTCGGATCCAAACGGAGCATAGTGCACTCGTGGGTGAGCGTCGGCGAGCGTTCGCGAGGGGTTTTACAGCGAGGGAAAGAGGTCCAGGAGGATGGCGGCATGGGCTATCTACTGGACATCGTCACGAGCGCGAAGCCGACGAGAGGGGGAGGGGCCCGAGCAAGAATCCATTCTGGGCGTGGCCATTGCATGCCAAAGAGGTGGTCACCGCGCAGACTGGCATCAAGTAGAGGTGGTCAGCGTACAGACGGGAAGGGTGGTTTCAACTATCATGGTAACTTGGTGAAAAAGTCTCTGGTCAAATAGAAATCACCCTCTGAAGTTTACTACAGTAAACTTGGGTGAGTACTGGTGATCAACAGGAAGGGTTTTGGGAGCAATGGAGTTGTCTGCGAGGTTGAGGTAAAGAAGGACTTACATCCTAGTAAGTTTGAGGAGAAATGGATCAAGATTTACTGCAGTTGCTTCACAACTGACCAAAATGGTCCAGAAACTAGATCATGATGGTGCACTCACATGGAGTGTCAACTAGGGCTAATATTGGGCAAAGCTTGATCATATGGACATATGAAGATGTTGTAAAAAGCTCATGCCAAATGGACAAGCCAAAATGGCACTTGCTTCACAAACATCATTTCTGTCCAGAAACTTGGAATAATATTGGTGATCAAATGTATCAATGAAAGGATGCCAAAATGGGTGAAGAGATGTTTCATGGTGAAAGCACAAGTGCTCCCTGGGTAGTTTTGGTAATTAATGTCAACATATCTCTTGTTGGACTAACACTTTTACCTAGTATGTTTCAGACAAGTTCAACAATGGAGTGGCATGGACTAAAGGAAGTGGAATCCCTTCAAGATGCTAAGGACAAAGGATTGGCTCAAACTCCAAGATCAAGACTCTACATTTTCTATTTTAGTGATCCAAGATCACATTGAGTCTATAGGAAAAGCCAATACTATCAAGAGGGGATGAGGTGTTGCTTAATGGCTTGCTTGCTCAAAGTGCTTAGTGATATGCTCCAAAGCCCTCAACTACTTTCTCACATCCACATATGTCCTAAACCAAAAGTCTAACTCGGCCCCACCGATTCTTTCTATCCGGCGCCACCGAGTTCAGATGTCATAGCCACTGCCACAAACCCTAGGCAAATCGGTCTCACTAATAGGGATCTCAGTCTCACCGAGATGGGATTGTAATCTCCCTGTGTATGTCCATTACCAAAATCGGTCTCACCGAGTTTGAGAAATCGATACTACCGAGATTACAATGCAACTATTACCCTTCGTGGGTTGAAGTCTCCATCAACATGGATGTACGATAGCACCACCTATCGGAACCACGACAAAAACATCCGTGTCTCCAATTGCATTTGAATCCTCCAAACCCTTCCCTTTACATTCTTGCAAGTTGCATGCTTTACTTTCCGCTGCTCATATACTCTTTGCATGCTTGCTTATTACGTATTGTGAGTGTTAAACTTGTGCCTAATCACCCCCCTAGACACCTCTTCTCGATCCTTTCAATTGGTATCAGAGCTTTGGTCTCCATTGCTTTGGTTTAAACACCATTGGAGGAAGATGGATGAGTCTACTATTGGGAGTCTTACACATAGAGTGCCTATACTTGATGGAGAGTACTTTCATGAGTGAAAAAATGAGATGCTTGTGATTTTCAATCAATATCATTTGATCAAGTACATTGCTAGCCCTTGTGCTCCTCATGTTGATCCTATGCATCCTACTCTTGATGAGTCAATTGACATGATTCACAATCTTAGAACTGTTGAACTTATCACTAGAGGCTTGACTAGAATCTTGATTGGATGTTTGCCTACTCTTAAGTGTGCCTACACTATATGGAAATTTCTTGAGGAACACTTTCCAAATTATTCTTTGAAAAATCTAGATGAAATTCTCCATAAGTCTATTACCTTGAGTAAGATGAATTCCAATGATCCTATGTTTGGTGATTGTCTATTTGAGCTTACAAACCTTATGCATGCCAAAGGAGATGTTGGAATTATTAGTGATATTATTTCCGAAGCTATAAAAATTCATAAGCAAGATCATTGTCAAACTCACTCTAACGAATCACCCTCTCTAGGATTTGATCCACCACATGACGATGTTGAACATGGATACTATGATGAGGATGATGATAGTGACTTCGATCTTGATGATGCAATGAGACACTTTGGTCTTATGTCAAATCTTCAGGGATATATGGCAGGAGTAAAGGAATGGGTTCTTGGTAGTGGATGTACCGATCACATGACCGGAGATAAAGACATGTTTCGTGAGCTTGCTGAAAACAATGGTCCTCGAAAGTATGTCACTTTCTGTGACAACTCAAAGGGTAAGGTGGTTGGCCTCGGTAAGGTGGCCATCTCACATGATAACTCCATTCAAAATGTTATGCTCGTTGAATCTCTTGGCTACAGCTTACTTTCAGTATCTAGACTTGCTGATTTCGGTTTCAATGTCCTATTTACTGAAGTAGATTGCCAAGTGTTTCGTAGAGATAATCATAAAATGGTCTTTACCGGTATACGTAGAGGTGATCTTTAACCTAGAACTTGCTTTATTGCTAAATCCTCTAAAGGTTGGTTATGGCATAGACGATTAGGTCATGTTGGTATGCGAAACCTTGACAATCTTATTAAAGGAAATCATATCCTTGGTGTTAACGATGTCATATTTGATAAGGATAGACTTTGCGGCGTTTGTCAAGCAGGTAAACAGGTTGGAGGAAGGCATCCCATGAAGAACATCATGACCACAAGGAGGCCACTCGAGCTACTTCAGATGGATCTTTTTGGTCCCAACGCTTACAAGAGTCTCGGTGGAAATTCTTTTGGTCTAGTTATAGTTGATGATTTTTCAAGATTTACGTGGGTGTTCTTTCTCGACGACAAATTGCAGGTCCAAAAGATCTTCAAAAACTTCGCTAGGAAGGCCCAAAATCAATTTGAAGTGAAGATCAAGAAGGTTCGCTACGACAATGGAACGGAGTTCAAGAATGCAAATGTGGACACCTTTCTTGACGAAGAAGGGATTTCACACGAGTTCTCGGCTACGTAATCAGAGTTTTTGAGAGTAAGAACCGGACGCTCATCGAAATGGCGAGAACAATGCTTGATGAATACAAGATGCCAAAGCACTTTTGGGCGGAAGCGGTTGAGACAGCTTGTCATGCAACAAATCTCTTGTATCTTCACAAGCTACTCGGCAAGATGGCATACGAGCTCCTCACCAGTAACAAACCCCAAGTTGGATACTTTCGAGTATTCGGCACAAATTGCTACATTCTTGATAAGCATCGTCGTTCTAAATTTGCTCCTAAGTCTCATGAAGGTTTCCTACTTGGTTATGGCTCAAACTCTCACACATACCGTGTCTACAACAATTTCACCCGAAAGGTTGAAGAAACGGTAGATGTGAAGTTTGATGAATCTAATGGCTCGCAAGTAGAGCAATTGCCAATTGATGTAGGAGACAAAGATCCCTCGGAAGCAATCCAAGACTTGTCTATTGGCAAGATCCGCCCAACGGAGGTGAAGGAGAGTACCTCATCTGTGCAAGTGGAAGCTTCTACCTCACGACAAGGTGAAGCAAGAGTTGATACAGAAGCATCCACAAGTGGGACACACCAAGATGAAGAAAACGAGGAAGTACACCAAGAACTAACAACCTCCTTCTCCACCACGACAAGAGAACGATAACGCCAACAATGAAGAAGGCCAAGAAGAAGAACGAGATGAAGGAGATGTTCAACCAAGACCCAAGCAAAAGCTTTCATGAGTTCGAGCAAGAATTGCTAAAGACCATCCCGTCGAGCAAATCTACAATGATATCCAAACCGGGAGAATCACTCACTCTAAAACACGTTTAGCTAACTTTTGTGAACACTATTCATTCATCTCTAGCATTGAACCTATGAAGGTTGAAGAAGCATTGGAAGATCCGAATTGGATAAATGCCATGCATGAAGAACTACACAACTTTGAGAGAAATCAAGTTTGGACATTGGTCGAGAAGCCCGAGAACAACCACAACATCATCGGTACCAAATGGGTGTTTCGCAACATGCAAGATGAAGATGGACAAGTAGTTCGCAACAAAGGACGTCTCGTCGCCCAAGGCTACACACAAGTCGAAGGTATGGACTATGGTGAGACTTATGCTCGTGTTGCTAGACTTGAGTCCATTCGCATCTTACTTGGCTATGCTAATCACCATGATATCACCTTGTACCAAATGGACATTAAAATTGCTTTTCTAAATGGTGAAATAGAGGAGGAAGTCTATGTTAAACAACCTCCTGGATTTGTTAATCCTAAGAAACCTGATCATGTTTATAAACTTCACAAAGCTCTTTATGGTCTTAAACAAGCTCCTAGAGCGTGGTATAAATGCTTGACCAAGTTCCTTATTGAAAAAGGCTTTGAAATTGGAAAAATAGATTCTACTCTTTTTACTAAAAGGGTTAATGGAGAACTATTTGTGTGCCAAATCTATGTTGATGATATTATATTTGGTTCTACTAACCCTTTTTTTAGTGAAAAGTTCGGGAAGCTAATGTCGGAGAAGTTTGAGATGTCTATGATGAGTGAACTCAAATTCTTTCTTGGTTTGCAAATCAAGCAAACTAAGGAGGGTACCTTTGTCTCTCAAACGAAGTACACCAAGGACTTATTCAAGAAGTTCAATATGCAAGAATGCAAAGGTATGACTACACCCATGCCTACTAGTGGACATCTTGATTTGACCAAAGATGGTGAACCGGTCGATCAAAAGGTTTATCGCTCTATGATTGGTTCATTGTTATATCTATGTGCTTCACGTCCCGATATCATGCTAAGTGTGTGCATGTGTGCATGATATCAAGCTCCTAAAGAATGTCATCTTAAGGCCGTGAAAAGGATAGTGAGATACTTAATCCATACACCAAATTTTGGCATTTGGTATCCTAAGAGGGCCTCATTCGATCTTGTTGGCTACTCCGACTCGGACTATGCCGGTGACAAGGTTGATAGAAAGTCCACTTCGGGTACTTGTCAATTTCTTGGTAGATCTCTTGTATCTTGGTCTTCCAAGAAACAAAACTCGGTATCCTTATCCACCGTCGAAGTGGAATACATTGCCGCTGGTTCATGTTGTGCTCAATTACTTTGGATGACCCAAACTCTTAAAGATTATGGGATATATGTGAAACATGTTCCATTACTTTGTGACAATGAAAGTGCTATCAAGATTGCTCACAATCCGGTGCAACATTCTCGAACTAAGCATATTGAAATTCGTCATCATTTCATTCGAGATCATGTTGCCAAAGGGGAAATAAATCTTAAGCATGTTCGCACCAAAAAACAATTAGCGGATATTTTCACTAAACCACTTGATGAGAAAGTGTTTTGCAGGTTAAGAGGTGAATTGGACATCATTGATGCTTCAAACTTGGAGTAGAAACTCCATTGGATACATGCAAGACATGAGCTTATGACTAATCCTTGATATTTCTCTTATGATGATAATCTTATGTCTTAGATATATTTGCACCTTGCATGTTATCTAACCCATGTAGGTACTTGGATGAATCGAATTCCATGAGATTGTAACCTACTCATATCTTGAGAAATCTCTACATCACCAAGTCTCTACACAATGGTGGTTGAAGACAAGGAAGCATGGAACCATTCAAACATATCCTTTGACAAATTCTATGTTGAGTTTCATGATTGTCATTTTGGACACACAAGTGCTCTTCCTTGCAAAAACTAACCCATGTAGGTAGATGAACTCAAATTCCAAGTGGTGCTCCCAACTCTTGATGACCTACATCAACCTTGAGAAACCCACACAAGTTCAACTACATGATCAACACCACCACCCAAGGTATGTCATTCCATCTTAGAGAAGCTTTACTCCAAGTCACGAGTCAAAGAAACTCGACAAGATGTGAATACATCAAGATGCTTAAACGATAAATGGTAACCCCATTTTGAGCTTAAACGATGAGTATGACCTATGATCAAGTGATCTCACTTGACTCCTAAGTCAATATACTCTAACATAGGTGACCTTGTCGCCGACCATCTCTAGATGAAGTTTACTTGTGTTATTTTCTGTGATCTTGCATTTGTCTCATGCATGTTTGTTTCCCCTTTTCAAAAATCAAAAAAAAACTTCATCCAGATTTCTATCTTTTCTATTTGTTCTGCATTCCATGCATCCAATTCATTGCAAATCTTTCTGTTAATTCCTTGCAAATCCTTGTGAGATCTTACTTGTCTAGTGAGCTGAGGTGACAAGTGTTTTCTCTATGATGAACTCGGTCTCACCGGTTTGATGCTTTTGGTCCAACCGAATCCTTTCGGTGCAACCGAAGCATACCACTCGGTGCCATCGATTTCACAACAGGAAAACATTTTGCCATTTATTCCTACTTTACTTTTGATCCGGCTCCACTCAATGAATCTTGTCCTCTACAAGCATCACATATTTATTAGTGCTTTGTGTTGTGACTCAAGGACCAAACCCATTCACGAAAAATTCCAGAAGGCCCTTCTTGGAAATTGATGTTAAAGGGGGAGAGAGAGATCACATCAAAGCTTATCACTTCCATAGGGGGAGAGAGATCTCCAGGGGGAGAGAATACTCAAGAAGAGAGTAATCCTCAAGGATCCCAGATGCTTGGTGTTCAAGAGGAGAGATGCCACATGTCTTCTTGAGGGGAAAGAAAGACATGTTCATATGTGCTTATTTGCATTAGCTCTGTTCATTTGTTTCCTTGAGCTCTGATTTTGCATTTTGCTCTGATTTTCTGTTCCCAATCTTCTCCCAGTATCCCATGCTAGATTCAGGGGGAGCAAGACATCTAAGGGAAAGAAATTCCTTAAATTCATTGCACATCTTTACCTTTGGGGACATGTCTATGTGGTACTTAGTACTCACTCTCTATATGTCATCCCAGTCTTGCTATTCTTGTGGTTTCTTCTGTTTGCTCTGGCTAGTAGGTGTATCTGTGTTATCTAACCTTGTTTATGCAGGTTCATTCCATCCTAAGCCAACTCAAGACCACAAGGTAAGTATATGCATCACAGTCATGTGTATGAGGAATTCTTGCTGATGTACATATTGTTTGCAAGGACTCATGAACATGAAGGTACATTTCCCACATACACATCTGTTGCTATCTTTTGCTCTGATGCATATGGCCAAGATACATGTAACACATTGCTTACTCCATTATGTTCATGCATTCACATGCTTCTATATTCTATATTCACATGATTGCATACATGTAGGGGGAGCCTATGCACGTTACATGTCTTTCCAAAGCTTTACCTGCTATTCTCTATATCTTTATCTAAAACTTTGATGTATGTTGTCATCAATTACCAAAAAGGGGGAGAATGAAAGCACAAGTGCTCCCTGGGTGGTTTTGGTAATTAATGTCAACATATCTCTTGTTGGACTAACACTTTTACCTAGTATGTTTCAGACAAGTTCAACAATGGAGTGGCATGGACTAAAGGATGTGGAATCCCTTCAAGATGCTAAGGACAAAGGATTGGCTCAAGCTCCAAGATCAAGACTCTACATTTTCTATTTTAGTGATCCAAGATCACATTGAGTCTATAGGAAAAGCCAATACTATCAAGAGGGGATGAAGTGTTGCTTAATGGCTTGCTTGCTCAAAGTGCTTAGTGATATGCTCCAAAGCCCTCAACTACTTTCTCACATCCACATATGTCCTAAATCAAAAGTCTAACTCGGCCCCACTGATTCTTTCTATCCGGCGCCACCTAGTTCAGATGTCATAGCCACTGCCACAAACCCTAGGCAAATCGGTCTCACCAATAGGGATCTCGGTCTCACTGAGATGGGATTGTAATCTCTCTATGTATGTCCATTACCAAAATCGGTCTCACCGAGTTTCAGCAATCGGTACTACCGAGATTACAATGCAAACTCTTTGGTTAGCTTATTACCAAAATCGGTCCCATCGAGTTTGTGTAATCGGTCTCACCGAGTTTGCCTGACCAACTCTCTGGTTAGCTTATTACCAAAATCGGTCCTACCGAGTTTGTGTAATCAGTCTCACCGAGATTACGTTATGCCCTAACCCTAACCATATCGGTCCTACCGAGTTCCATGTCGGTCCCACCAAAAATCCTAACGGTCCTAGATTTGCTAAATTGATCTGACTGAGTTTCTCCATTCGGTCCCACCGAGATTGGTAAATTGTGTGTAATGGTTAGATTTTGTGTGGAGGCTATATATACCCCTCCACCCACTCTTCATTCGTGGAGAGAGCCATCAGAACGAACCTACACTTCCAGTATCCATTTTCTGAGAGAGAACCACCTACTCATGTGTTGAGGCCAAGATATTCCATTCCTACCATATGAATCTTGATCCCTAGCCTTCCCCAAGTTGCTTTCCACTCAAATCTTCTTTCCACCAAATCCAAATCCTGTGAGAGAGAGTTGAGTGTTGGGGAGACTATCATTTGAAGCACAAGAGCAAGGAGTTCATCATCAACACACCATTTGTTACTTCTTGGAGAGTGGTGTCTCCTAGATTGGCTAGGTGTCACTTGGGAGCCTCCCACAAGATTGTGGAGTTGAACTAAGGAGTTTGTAAGGGCAAGAAGATCGCCTACTTCGTAAAGATCTACCGCTAGTGAGGAAAGTCCTTCGTGGGCGACGGCCATTGTGGGATAGACAAGGTTGCTTCTTCATGGACCCTTCGTGGGTGGAGCCCTCCGTGGACTCGCGCAACCGTTACCCTTCGTGGGTTGGAGTCTCCATCAACGTGGATGTACGATAGCACCACCTATCAGAACCACGACAAAAACATCCATGTCTCCAATTGCATTTGAATCCTCCAAACCCTTCCCTTTACATTCTTGCAAGTTGCATGCTTTACATTCCGCTGCTCATATACTCTTTGCATGCTTGCTTGTTATGTATTGTGAGTGTTAAACTTGTGCCTAAACTCCACTTAAACTTAAAGAAGTTAAAAACTGCAACTTTTGGTACTTAGTGTCTAATCACCCCCCCTCTAGACACCTCTTCTCGATCCTTTCACATGGGTATAAGAATGATCTGGTAATTTATCAGGATTTTTGAAGCAATATAAAATGCACTTGCTTCACAACCTGAAAATATAGCCAGAATCAAAGATTTGCTCCTGTGCTCACATAGATGATTGGATGGGGATGCAAATGGGTGGAGGGGGTTAATATGAGCACATTAAAGAGTGTGCAAAAGTTCAACCCATTTGGGTACTCCTAGATAGTACTTCCTTCACAAAGCCTTCTGTCTGACAGAAACTTTGAAAATTCACTGAGGAAGATTGACAAGGCAAATAAATTTGAACTTGTGCATGAGGAAATTATTTGGACATATAAACATGCCCAAAAAGGTTGGGTGCCACTAGGAAAAATATATATGACACTTCCTTCACAAATTGCCATTCAGGGTAGAATAGAAAAAGGAATAATGGGGAATTATTTTTGAACTGGCCAAGGCAATGTTTGGGCATATTTGAACTATATATGACCCAAGTGAATTATGAGAATTATTTGGAATTTTTGGATGGACATAAATATAGGTTGCTTCACAACCTAGGGCAGATAGGGCTATTCCTTTAATGAAAAAGGAATTTTCCCTAGAAAAAGAAACTAGGGTTTGGTCAAAGAGTGAAGGGACATGATCTTGGCAAGGTTTTGAGAATGATGAGCCACTTGGTAGGGGGAATGAGGATGATTTCCCAGGTGGCAAGGCCACAGAACCACTCCAAAAAGAAAAACAGAGCAAAAACCAAATAAATCAAAAGCAAAATAAAAGGGGCCAAAATCCAGGTTGTTACAAACCGCCCCCCCTTAAAGAAATCTCGTCCTCGAGATTTGGTTGCTCAGGGAACAAATATGACTGGAGGACACCGTTTCCAACTTGAGTATCCTTATTCCTTTATTTATTGTTCCCCCAAGAATTTCATAACATCCACTTACCTTGCTGTGGGGTGGTATTGCTTCACCTTTCCCCAAATTCTGACAGATTTTTGCTCACATTCCAAATCCTTTTACTGACGTAAATTTTCTCATATCTGCGGTGATGTTTACTAGATTTGAGCATAAATTTTCTTTTGATCATGAAAACCTTTTTACTTCTGTCATGTGGTTGCTCCAAATAAATACAGGCCTTCTGGTTTCAATAAATGCTGAGAATTATCATGGCCATCTCTTGACTGGATCTGACGGCTCATAGGTGGCACTGATTTATCTTGATTTATTTCTTTGGCTCAAGCATGAGATATGTACCAAAGATTTAACTTCCTTCCGTCGTGAGTGATATAAATAGCTGTGTCATATTTACATCTTGAGACTGGCCCGACAGGTGGCTGACGGACAATTGCTTTTCCTGACGGACTTACTATGTACTTGATTCCGTCGGTGAGGATACCAGGTCTGAGCTGATTGCTCGTCTTCTGATTTTTCTCATGTGGTCGATATACCCGTCTGTGGTAATAGGCTATGATATGCTTTCATTCTGCCGCGGAGGTCAAACTGCTGAGGTTGCACAGAAATCTTGGTTCTGACAGAAATGCTTGGATATTCCACACTACCCATGTCAAACGGGTCAGCGGGGTATGAAAATCCTTGTAAACATAGTAGGTCGCTGAGAGTATGCCGTTGTGGATCCATATGGAATTATGGCCTCCATCTGACTTGGGTATCCGGACCCTGATGGTCGTGCAAAAATCATCATACCGTTCCTGCCAGTCTCATCCTTTTGACGGTCATGATTTTCTTTGTTAGGATACCTTACTGAAATAACTTGACCACACATATCCTTGATTCTTCGTATGACCATGGACGTGATTAGTGCAATATTTTTGACATTAGTCCTTCTTGTTTTCTGACCTGGGTCCGCACACATATGACATATACCCGGGGTTTGTAGCAGTACGGAGCTCATTGCTGAGGCCAATCATAAGAAGGTGACAAGGTTTTATAATATCTCCTTGTTAGTTG
Organism: Triticum timopheevii; assembly: GCA_963921465.1. NCBI lineage: Eukaryota > Viridiplantae > Streptophyta > Magnoliopsida > Poales > Poaceae > Triticum > Triticum timopheevii. The sequence goes on from OY997268.1 coordinate 582,843,904, forward strand.
CGGGAATAATGACCTTGATGACCATTGTCAAGACTGTGGATTCTATGATGTCATCTCCAGATCTTGTCGATCCTTGCAATTCAGGAGATGTATCTCTGCTTATTTTCCTTTGCCTGACTGGGGAGGTTGTTGAATCCTTATTTTCCTTAGGCATATCTGCTGGATCACTCTGACAAAATTATTGCAAGTTTGGTCCTTGAGTAGTACTGCCATACATCGGCAACTCATCATATAATCTTTGAGGATGGTGCAATATTGGGGTACTGACGTGGACTGTGTAGCTTACGAGAGAAGCCATCCAAGTAGCTTGCTGAGGAAGACTTGCTAACTTCTTCTCAAATATTTTGTCTGGGTATCGTGCAGAAGAAGGCTCTATGGCTTACACATGAAGCTTGCTCTGATTATTGTGTTGGAGAAGCCTGAGTTCCGTACTTGAGAAGCTTCTCCTCGGGTTTGCTTGTTTAGAAAATTTCATTTCCGTTTGTCAAAAGCCTTTACTGAGATATCTTGCTGAGAAAGACTTGGTATCATGGGCTGGAAATGGTTCACATATCATGTTGAGGAAAAATTTAGGAACCTTGCATCATAAATTTCTTCCGATAGCGTGTGGAAGAAGACTGAGTTTCTTATATCCAAAACTTCATACTGATATGCAGACTAAAATCCATACACACGCCCATAATATTCTGAGGCTGATTATTTGCATGAGAAAAATGGTTTGACTGTCTTTCTTAAGCATACCACATTCTGACTTTATTTCGGATGATAACATATTTCAAGCATCATGCATTACTGAGCCATTTTTGTATATGATCCATACCTCTGTCTGAAGATATACCGTTGATCTTGTACCTGACTTGTCTTTCTGCTGGCTGGATCATAATTGTTGTGAGGATTTTGCACTGAGGTAGACTCGATGCTGATAATCAATTCAATATACCATTGGTATTCTGAGCAGATTTTAATCCCATAATGCAGTTGACTGGGTAGCCAATAATGTCTAGATGAGCTTCTTCCAAATATTTGAAATCCTTATTGCTTCTTCAAGTCCGGTGTCAGTGCATGAGAAACTCTTTATAGGGGGGAAATAATGTAACAACAGGGCCCAAAAGAAAGAAGCAAAAGAAAACTCAACTAAACAAATGCACACAACAACAAACAATTCACACACAATCAATGTCACATATTATCGCTAGTCACAAAATATGCATGCCTACTTAAGCACACAAATCTCACGGGATCTCCGGTTCTACGATCTAATATGCTGTGACGATGTGCACGAGGACGAATAAATGTGTGGAGGAGTTGGTGTAAATAGCGCTACACCAAGTGCTAGCTTAGCCAAGTGGCAACCTGAACTAGCTCGGAGGCAAGGACGTACTCGGTAATCATGTAGGTTGACACGAGGGTCGCAACCACATTATTATAAAGCGGACGGAAAAAGATCCGTACTCGTCCAAAAATAGGATTGCGGGGAAAAACTGAGGCTGCTGACATTGCCCTTCCTTGATTACTAAGATCATTGCCAACACAACAAAATAGAAAAACGATCCGGGATAGAAGCATGTCCATCACCGAAATGATAGGTGGGATTGAAAGAAAGACATCGGCACGATGCCTGAGCACCGTTTTTTAAACAGTGTCGGGATCACCTGGCATCACTCTGCTGGGACATAATTGACACCAAACACCGAAAGAAAAAAGGAACTAGAGGAATGCAAAGGTTGAGCTGTAGTGGATCCGAACCGATACTTGCTACACTCACCAGATAAACCATTATCACAAATACTAAGGCTATATGCATGCTATGCAACAAACAAATGCAGCAACCAAATGCAATAAACAAACCCGACTCTATACTACCGATTTCTACCGGTTCCTACCGCTCGCGCTGACTAGGGCGTCCTACAGCCAGACCTGCTCTGATACCAAGCATGTGGCACCCCGGCTCAGAGAAACCGGAACCCCCCATATTCTAGCCCAGAGATCGAGGAGAAGTCTTCTAGAATACGGCACTGCTTAGCATAGAACAAACCAACTTTCTATTATTACACGGATATGATTACAAGGTCTTCGATATTACAATGAATAACATCGGCACGACGATACTACGCCATCCTCAGTTGCTCTATGCAAGCAGCAGAACAACTCGAAGCAGCGGAATAACTCTAGTAGTGGAACAACAACGATGGTGGTGAACTCCACTCCACAGGGACTCCGGCTGGAACGCTTATCCTAGCTCGCACGAACGGAAACCACGACAAGCAAGCAATCCAATCCGGCATTACCTGCAAACTGACATGACACGCTATGTCAGTACATTCAATGTATTTGCAAGCTCACAATAACCAGAAGCATTAAAGACAGACAACAGCATGGCAATTACAGGTTAAACAGAAATTAACATGAGATCATTAGAATAATATGGCATGACCAACATAAACATGATACAGCTAGAACAATATGAGGATAACGATACTAGCATGCAATATGATGACTCTACATGCACCACTTATTCCGCTCGGGTTACCTCGTAACCAACACATGCATCACTTACCAACCTCGGACAACACACGATCATCTCAGAATCAAATCAAGCTTGGTATAAACAATACCGTAGCGATCATTAAATGACCACAAGGAGCTTGATCTTTACCCACGACTCTCACATGACATCACGAATATACACAACTCGGTATCCTCGATACCATGGCGATCTTTACGGCGATCACAACCACGACCAACACTTGGCCTCAAACCATGATCCTTACGGCGATCACAACCACGACCAATATTTGGCCCGTGATCCTTACGGCGATCACAACCATGACCAATATTTTGGCCCGTGATCCTTACGGCGATCACAACTTGGGGTTGTCATTAATCAAGTTATTCTTATTACTGTTAACTCATGGTGTGACCTACTTTTGAACTGGGCCCTTAACCGCAGGCACGGCTATCAATAGATTTAATATACACTCTGCAGAGGTTAGTACATTGTACCCACACTACGGAACCCATGGCCTCGCACTCCCATTCGGGTGGACCAACGATGTTCCGACAAAACCATCCTACCACCATGACACTCTCCCGACCACTCCAACCAACTCCCCTTTGGGCTAAGTCATGGGTGGCCTCGTGTCTACCACAAGACACAACGACCACCGTCGTGGCCACGATCCCACACTGGGACCTGGATCCATATACAACAACGGGCACACAAGGCTTATGTCTGCCTACCTGATCAGGGTAGCGCGCGCCCATAACCTTCCCTCATTGGAGGCAGTGGTGAGAGGCACAACAATAGACCCAGTTAGGGCCGTCCCATACCGACAAGCGTGGTTGCGCTGGTCAGCTCTATTCAGTGGCACCATGACTCAGCCAACGATTGTTCAAGTCTAATTTAATCCGGTTAAACTTGAATGCAAATATGCTGATCCATGATAAAATAACATGATGCCAATTACAATGTATGAACATGATATCAACATAATCATGACGGTATCACATAACTCTCCACCATATCAACAATGAATCATTTCCACTAGCATGGCATACTGACTGGCATGAACATCACCAGTACATCAACATGTACTACTAGCAATCATAAAATATATGAAAGGAAATACTAGTAGGTAGAACATGATAATAGAGTACAAGACAACATAGCACAAAAGTGAACATGCAAATCTAAACATCACCGGAACAACGATAACCATCTTTTCAACAAGCAAACATTTAATAAAGATTCAAGTTGAAAACCATGGCTACTTGCTACCTCTTGAGCACTGCGTTGGATTTCCCCGAAGAGGAGAGGATGATGCAGTAATGTAGCGTAAGTATTTCCCTCAGTTTTTGAGAACCAAGCTATCAATCCAGTAGGAGGCCACACACAAGTCCCTCGTACCTGCACAAAATGATAGCTACTCGCAACCAACGCAATTAGGGGTTGTCAATCCCTTCACGGTCACTTACGAGGGTGAGATCTGATAGAGATGATAAATAATATTTTTGGTATTTTTGATATAGAGATGCAAAGTGAAAAGTAAAAGGCAAAGTAAAAACAAAGCAAGTAATAAAGTAATGAAGATTGATATGATGAGAATAGACCCGGGGGCCATAGGTTTCACTAGTGGCTTCTCTCAAGAGCATAAGTATTCTACGGTGGGTGAACGAATTAGTGTTGAGCAATTGATAGAATTGAGCATAGTTATGAGTATATCTAGGTATGATCATGTATATAGGCATCACGTCCGAGACAAGTAAACCGAAACGATTCTGCACCTACTACTATGACTCCACTCATCGACCGCTATCCAGCATGCATCTAGAGTATTAAGTTAAAAACGGAGAAACGCCTTAAGCAAGATGACATGATGTAGAGGGATAACTTCATGCAATATGATAAAAACCCCATCTTGTTATCCTCGATGGCAACAATACAATACGTGCCTTGCAACCCTTTCTATCACTGGGTAAGGACAGCGCAAGATCGAACCCAAAGCTAAGCACTTCTCCCATTGCAAGAACTACCAATCTAGTTGGCCAAACCAAATGGATAATTCGACGAGACTTGCAAAGATAACTCAATCATACATAAAAGAATTCAGAGAAGATTCAAATATTATTCACAGATAAGCTGGATCATAAACCCACAATTCATCGGTCTCAACAAACACACCGCAAAAAGAAGATTACATCAAATAGATCTCCACAAGAGAGGGGGAGAACATTGTATTGAGATCCAAAAAGAGAGAACAAGCCATCTAGCTACTAACTATGGACCCGTAGGTCTGAGGTAAACTACTCACACTTCATCGGAGAGGCCATGGTGTTGATGTAGAAGCCCTCCATGGTGGATGCCCCCTCCAGCGGAGCTCCAGAACAGGCCCCAAGATGGTATCTCGTGGATACAGAAAGTTGTGGTGGTGGAATTAGGTTTTTGGCTCCGTATTTGATCTATCGGGGGTACATAGGTATATATAGGAGGAAGGAGTACATCGGTGGGGCAACAGGGGGCCCACGAGGTAGGGGGCGCGCCCAGGGGGGAGGGCGCGCCCCCCCACCCTCGTGACCGCCTCGGTTGTTCCTTGGAGCAGTGTCCAAGTCTCCTGGATCACGTTCGGTGAGAAAATCACGTTCCCGAAGGTTTCATTCTGTTTGGACTCCGTTTGATATTCTGTTTCTTCAAAACACTGAAATATGCAAAAAACAGCAATTGTGGGCTGGGCCTCCGGTTAATAGGTTAGTCCCAAAAATAATATAAAAGTGGAAAATAAAGCCCAATATAGTCCAAAACAGTAGATAAAGTAGCATGGAGCAATAAAAAATTATAGATACGTTGGAGACTTATCAGGCATCCCCAAGCTTAATTCCTGCTCATCCTCGAGTAGGTAAATGATAAAAAGAGAATTTTTGATGCGGAGTGATACTTTGGCATAATTTCAATGTAAATCTTCTTAATTGTGGTATGAATATTCAGATCCGAAAGATTCAAGACAAAAGTTCATATTGACATAAACATAATAATACTTCAAGCATACTATCTAAGCAATTATGTCTTCTCAAAATAGCATGGCAAAAGAAAGTTCATCCCTACAAAATCATATAGTTAGGCTATGCTTCATTTTCGTCACACAAAGATGTTCCCAACTTCTATACCCCCGATGGCAAGCCAAGCAATTGTTTCATACTTAAATAATCTCAAACTCTTTCAACCTTCACGCAATACATGAGCGTGAGCCATGGATATAGCACTATGGGTGGAATAGAATATGATGATGGGGATTGTGTGGAGAAGATAAAAAAGGAGAAAGTCTCACATTGACGAGGATAATCAACGGGCTATGGAGATGCCCATCAATTGATGTCAACATGAGGAGTAGGGATTGCCATGCAACGGATGCATTAGAGCTATAAATAAATGCTCAACAAAAGAAAACTAGTCGGTGTGCATCCAACTTGCTTGCTCACGAAGACCTAGGGCATTTGAGGAAGCCCATCGTAGGAATATACAAGCCAAGTTCTATGATGAAAAATTCCCACTAGTATGAAAAAACAACTTATGAGACTCATTACATGAAGAACAAGGTGCTACTTTGAAGAACAACTTATGAGACTCACTATAAGAAGAACAAGGTGCTACTTTGAAGCACAAGTGTGGAAAAAGAGATAATAGCATTGCCCTTTTTATTATTTTTTATTATTTTGGGCCTTTCTTTTTTTTCTTTTTTTGGCCTTTCTTTTCTTTTTTTTGATTGGGCTATGCTCTAATAATGATGATCATCACACTTCTATTGATTACAACATAAGGATTACAACTCGAAACTAGAACAAGATATGACTCTATATGAATGCCTCTGGCGGTGTACCGGGATGGTGCGATGAATCAAGAGTGACATGTATGAAAAATAATGCATGGTGGCTTTCCCACAAATACGATGTCAACTACATGATCATGCAATGGCTATATGACAAAAGTAATGTATGTCATGATGATGATGAACGGAATGGTGGAAAGTTGCATGGCAATATATCTCGGAATGGCTATGGAAATGCCATAATAGGTAGGTATGGTGCCTGTTTTGAGGAAGATATAAGGAGGTTTATGTGTGATAGAGCATATCATATCACGAGGTTTGGATGCACCAGCGAAGTTTGCACCAACTCTCAAGGTGAGAAAGGGCAATGCACGGTACCGAAGAAGCTAGCAAAGGCGGAAAGGTAAAAGTGCGTATAATCCATGGACTCAACATTAGTCAAAAGAACTCATATACTTATTGCAAAAATTTAGAAATCATCAAAAATCAAGTAATACGCGCATGCTCCTAGGGGGGTAGATTGGTAGGAAAAGACCATCGCTCGTCCCCGACCGCCACTCATAAGGATGCACAAGCCAGGTACACTTCATGTTTCAAATTTGTTACACAACTTTAACCATACGTGCATGCTACGGGACTTGCAAACTTCAACACAAGCATTTCTCAAATTCACAACTACTCAACTAGAACGACTTTGATATTATTACCTCCATATCTCAAAACAATTATCAAGCATCAAACTTATCTTAGTATTCAACGCACTCAAAAGAAAGTTTCACATATCTTGAATACCAAGTATATTAATATTTAAGCAAATACCATGCTATTAACGACTCTCAAAATAATCTAAGTGAAGCATGAGAGATCAATAGTTTCTTTAAAACAAATCCATCACCGTGCTCTAAAAGATGTAAGTGAAGCACTAGAGCAAAAATTATCACGCTCAAAAGATATAAGTGAAGCACTATGAGCAAAACTATCAAGCTCAAAAGATATAAGTGAATCACATAGAGTATTCTAGCAAATTCCTATTTGTGTATGGCTCTCTCAAAAGGTGTGTACAGCAAGGATGATTGTGGTAAACTAACAAGCAAAGATGCAAAAAATACAAGACGCTGCAAGCAAAACACATATCATGTGGTGAATAAAAATATAGCTCCAAGTAAATTACCGATGGAAGTAGACAAAAGAGGGGATGCCTTCTGGGGCATCCCCAAGCTTTGACTTTTTGGTGTCCTTGGATTATCTTGGGGGTGCCATGGGCATCCCCAAGCTTAGGCTCTTGCCACTCCTTGTTCCATAATCCATCAAAAGAATTCACCCGAAACTTGAAAACTTCACAACACAAAACTCAATAGAAATCTCGTGAGCTCCGTTAGTGAAAGAATACAAAAGTCTACTTTAATGTACTGTAATGAACTCATTCTTTAATTATATTGTTGTTAAACCTACTGTATTGAATATAAACTATTTTACTAGCCATAGATTCATCAAAATAAGCAAACAACACACGCAAAACAGAATCTGTCAAAAACAGAACAGTCTGTAGTAATCTGTAACTAACGCAAACTTCTGGAACTCTAAAAATTCTACCAAAATAGGAAGTCCTGGACAATTTGTCTATTGAACAGCAGCAAAAAGAATCAACCCGCAAAAGCACGTTCCTGTGATTTAACAAAATTATATTCGTGCATGCAAAGTTTCTGTTTTTCAGCAGAATCAAATCAACTATCATCGTAGGTTATCCTATAGGTTCTACTTGGCACAAACACTAATTAAAATATAAAACCACATCTTAACCAGAGTCTAGATGGATTATTTATTCCTAAACAGAAGCAAAAACAAAAAACAAAAAATAAAATTGGGTTGCCACCCAACAAGCGCTATCGTTTAACGCCCCTAGCTAGGCATAAAAGCAAGGATAGATCTAGGTATTGCCATCTTTGGTAGGCAATCCATCAGTGGCTCTCATGATAGATTCATATGGTAATTTTATTCTCTTTCTAGGGAAGTGTTCCATGCCCTTTTTTAAGGTAAATTGGAATCTAATATTCCCTTCCTTCATATCAATAATCGCACCAATCGTTCTAAGGAAAGGTCTACCAAGAATAATAGGACATGAAGGATTGCAATCTATATCAAGAACGATAAAATCTACGGGCACATAATTCCTATTTGCAACAATAGGAAGATCATTAATTCTTCCCATATGCTTTTTAATAGTGGAATCCATAAGATGCAAGTTTAGAGAGCAATCTTCAAAGTCACGGAAATCTAGCAAATCACACAAAGTTTTGGGAATAGTGGAGACACTAGCACCCAAATCACACAAGGCATGAAACTCATAATTTTTAATTTTTATTTTAATGGTAGGTTCCCATTCATCATAGAGTTTTCTAGGGATAGAAACTTTCAACTCAAGTTTTTCTTCATAAGATTGCATCAAGGCATCAACAATGTGTTCGGTAAAGGCCTTATTTTGACTATAAGCATGAGGAGAATTTAGCACGGATTGCAACAAGGAAATACAATCAATTAGAGAGCAATTTTCATAATTAAATTCCTTGAGATCCAAAATAGTGGGTTTAGCAACATCTAGGTTTTTATTTCTTTCAATCCCACTTTCATCAATTTCATCATCAAGGTCTAAAAACTCTGAATTCTTAGAACGCCTTCTAGGTAAAGGAAGATCATATTCAGTTTCATCAAGATTCATATTGCAAAACAAAGATTTAATGGGGGACACGTCAATAACTTTTAGATCTTCATCATGATTTTCATAGGAATTGGAAGAACACGCTTTAATAAAGGCATCTTTGGAGGCACGCATCCTAGCGGTTCTTTCTTTGCACTCATCAATGGAAATTCTCATAGCTTTGAGAGACTCATTGATATCATGTTTAGGAGGAATAGATCTAAGCTTTAAAGAATCAATTTCAAGAGAAATTCTATCACCGTTCCTAGCCAAATCATCAACTTTAAGCAATTTCTCTTCAAGCAAAGCATTAAAATTCTTTTGCGAATTCATAAACTCTTTAACACTACTCTCAAATTCAGAGGGCATCTTATTAAAATTTCCATAAGAATTGTTGTAGGAATTTCCATAATTATTAGAAGGATTAGTAGAAAAAGGCCTAGGATTAAAATTCCCTCTATACGCGTTGTTACCAAAATTATTACTACCAACAAAATTCACATCCATAGATTCATTATTATTCTCAATCAAAGTAGACAAGGGCATATCATTAGGATCAGAAGAAACACTCTTAGTAGCAAATAATTTCATAAGTTCATCCATCTTTTCACTCAAAACATTAATTTCTTCTATCGCATGCACTTTTTTATTAGTAGATCTTTTAGTATGCCATTGAGAATAATTGACAATAATTTACCATCTAGAAGTTTAGTAGCATCTCCTAGAGTGATTTCCAAAAAAGTGCCTCCCGCGGCCGAATCTAAAAGATTTCTAGAAGCAAAATTCAATCCGGCATAAAAATTTGGTATAATCATCCACAAGTTCAAACCATGTGTAGGACAATTACGTATCATTAATTTCATTCTCTCCCAAGCTTGTGCAACATGTTCATGATCAAGTTGCTTAAAATTCATAATATCGTTCCTAAGAGAGATAATCTTAGCGGGGGGAAAATACTTAGAGATAAAAGCATCTTTGCATTTGTTCCAAGAATCAATACTATTTTTAGGCAAAGATGAAAACCACGCTTTAGCACTATCTCTAAGCGAAAAAGGAAATAGCTTCAATTTAACGACATCATTATCGACATCTTTTTTCTTTTGCATATCACATAAATCAACGAAGCTATTCAGATGAGTAGCGGCATCTTCACTAGGAAGGCCGGCGAATTGATCTTTCATAACAAGATTCAACAAAGCAGTATTGATTTCATAAGATTCGGTATTGGCAAGAGGAGCAATCGGAGTGCTAAGGAAATCATTATTATTGGTATTGGTGAAGTCACACAATTTGGTAGCATCTTGAGCCATCGCGACAAACAAGCAATCCAACACACGAGCAAACAAAAAGGAAAATGAGAAAAAAGGCAAAAGGGAAAGAGAGGAGGAGATTGGGAAAGAGAGGGCGAATAAAACGACAAGGGTGAAGTGGGGGAGAGGAAAACGAGAGGCAAATAATGTAATGCGAGAGATAGGGATTGTGATGGGTACTTGGTATGGTTGACTTTTGTGCAAACTCCCCGGCAACGGCGCCAGAAATTCTTCTTTCTACCTCTTGAGCAATGCGTTGGATTTCCCCGAAGAGGAGAGGATGATGCAGTAAAGTAGCGTAAGTATTTCCCTCAGTTTTTGAGAACCAAGGTATCAATCCAGTAGGAGGCCACGCACAAGTCCCTCGTACCTGCACAAAACGATAGCTACTCGCAACCAACGCGATTAGGGGTTGTCAATCCCTTCATGGTCACTTACAAGGGTGAGATCTGATAGAGATGATAAATAATATTTTTGGTATTTTTGATATAGAGATGCAAAGTGAAAAGTAAAAGGCAAAGTAAAAACAAAGCAAGTAATAAAGTAATGGAGATTGATATGATGAGAATAGACCCGAGGCCATAGGTTTCACTAGTGGCTTCTCTTAAGAGCATAAGTATTCTACGGTGGGTGAACGAATTACTGTTGAGCAATTGATAGAATTGAGCATAGTTATGAGTATATCTAGGTATGATCATGTATATAGGCATCACGTCCGAGACAAGTAAACCGAAATGATTCTGCATTTACTACTATTACTCCACTCATCGACCGCTATCCAGCATGCATCTAGAGTATTAAGTTAAAAACAGAGTAACGCCTTAGCAATATGACATGATGTAGAGGGATAACTTCATGCAATATGATAAAAAAACATCTTGTTATCCTCGATGGCAACAATACAATACGTGCCTTGCAACCCTTTCTGTCACTAGGTAAGGACACCGCAAGATCGAACCCAAAGCTAAGCACTTCTCCCATTGCAAGAACTACCAATCTAGTTGGCCAAACCAAACGGATAATTCGAAGAAACTTGCAAAGATAACTCAATCATACATAAAAGAATTTAGAGAAGATTCAAATATTATTCATAGATAAGCTGGATCATAAACCCACAATTCATTGGTCTCAACAAACACACCGCAAAAAGAAGATTACATCGAATAGATCTCCACAAGAGAGGGGGATAACACTGTATTGAGATCCAAAAAGAGAGAAGAAGCCATCTAGCTACTAACTATGGACCCGTAGGTCTGAGGTAAACTACTCACACTTCATCAGAGAGGCTATGGTGTTGATGTAGAAGCACTCCGTGGTGGATGCCCCTCCGGCGGAACTCCAGAATAGGCCCCAAGATGGGATCTCGTGGATACAGAAAGTCGCGGTGGTGGAATTAGGTTTTTGGCTCCATATTTGATCTGTCAGGGGTACGCAGGTATATATAGGAGGAATGAGTATGTCGGTGGAGCAATAGGGGGCCCATGAGGTAGGGCGGTGTGCCCAGGGGGGAGGGTGTGCCCCCCACCCTCGTGACCGCCTCGGTTGTTCCTTGGAGGAGGGTCCAAGTCTCCTGGATCACGTTCGGTGAGGAAATCATGTTCCCGAAGGTTTCGTTCAGTTTGGACTCCGTTTGATATTCTATTTCTTTGAAACACTGAAATAGGCAAAAAAACAACAATTCTGGGTTGGGCCTCCGGTTAATAGGTTAGTCCCAAAAATAATATAAAAGTGGAAAATAAAGCCCAATATAGTCCAAAATAGTAGATAAAGTAGCATGGAGCAATCAAAAATTATGGATACGTTGGAGACGTATCACTACTGCATGACTATCATGCAAGTGGGTATTGTGGCTTGCTTGGAGTGAAAGAAATCACCGGGAGAAAGTGCGAGAAACTCGCAGAATGAATCACCGGAAAACGTTCTCTCTCGGATGGGGCTGATTAAGGGCAGGGGTAAAATGGTCATTTTCACAGTGTCAAACCATAGTGAAAATGAAACCAACAGAGCGGGCTCGACGAAACAAAAATGTGGGCTTTGGATTCACCTCGTTTGGAGTTACGGTTGAAAAATTATGAATGTTTTTTTGCCAGGGACCTATCTGTAATGAAAAGATTTTCAAACAGGGGCCTAGACAGAAAAGTAAAAGCGTATTCTGGGAATTACGCTTCCACGTATCCACGTCAGCGTGGACCGGTCAATGCGGGGCCGGCTCCTGGCTTACTAACATGCGGGGCCCGCGGCTGACATCTCCCTCTCCCCTCCTTTTCTTCTTCCTCGCGACGGGCAGAGGCAGAGGCAAGGTCGCACGGCACCGGTGCTAGCCCTGCCGTTCCCGGCCACCTCCGGCTGAGCTGCGGGCACCGTTGAGCGCGGGAAAAGGGGCTGCTCCCGCCTGGAGAAGAAGCAGGCGCAGGGGAGGGGTGTGGCCGCGACACCGCGTGGTGGCAGAGAACCATGCAGCTGCTGGTATGGGGCTCGCGGCCACGAGCACTCCGACGTCAGGCTGAGGGGTGGAGGAGGGGTGCTGGACTACGGGGAAACTACTAGAGGTGGAGAGGACGAGAGAGGGGCTCGGCATTGAATGAATTTAGGCCGAGGCCGATACGGGCACGACGGCCATGGGGGAAACCAGAGAGCTCTTTGAGCTCGTTTGGGTGGTCGGGGAGGTAGCTAGGAGCGCGTGAGGTCGAGTGGTGTGCTCGAACGGCTCGGGGGAGGCCTTATATAGGCAGGGGAGAGGAGTGCCGAGCTGGCACCGCCGCAGACGCGTGTCCGGCGCCGCGGACGCATGCTCACGCACATGAACTCGGGCGCAAACAACGGGGAGGGCATAGGGGAAGAGATGACCAAGGAAAGGGCAGAGGAAGAGGCCGAAACAAGCTCAGATCCAAACAGAGCACAGTGCACCCATGGGCAAGCGTCGGCGAGCGTCGGCGAGGGGTTTTACAGCGAGGGAGAGAGGTCTAGGAGGATGGCGACGACGCGGGCTATCTACTGGACATCATCACGAGCGCGAAGTCGACGAGAGGGGGAGGGGCCCGAGCAAGAAGCCATTCTGGGCGCGGCCATTGCATGCCAAAGCGGTGGTCACCGTGCAGACTGGCATCAAGAAGATGCCCCGGGTTGGCAAACATTGTCTAGTGGTAAGTCCTTCGAAGGGTGGTTTCAACTGCCGCGGTAACTTGGTGAAAAAGGCTTTGGTCAAGTAGAAATCACCCTCTGAAGTTTACTGCAGTAAACTTGGGTGAGTACTGGTGATCAACAGGAAGGGTTTTGGGAGCAATGGACTTGTCTGCGAGGTTGAGGTAAAGAAGGACTTTCATCCTAGTAAATTTGAGGAGAAATGGATCAAGATTTACTGCAGTTGCTTCACAACTGACCAAAATGGTCCAAAAACTAGATCATGATGGTGCACTCACATGGAGTGTCAACTAGGGCTAATATTGGGCAAAGCTTGATCATTTGGACATATGAAGATGTTGTAAAAAGCTCATGCCAAATGGACAAGCCAAAATGGCACTTGCTTCACAAACATCATTTCTGTCTAGAAACTTGGAATAATATTGGTGATCAAATGGATCAATGAAAAGATTCCAAAATTGTTGTAGAGATGTTTCATGGGTATAAGAATGATCTGGTAATTTATCAGGATTTTTGAAGCAATATAAAATTCACTTGCTTCACAACCTGAAAATATAGCCAGAATCAAAGATTTGCTCCTGTGCTCACATAGATGATTGGATGGGGCTGAAAATGGGTGGAGGGGATTAATATGAGCACATTAAAGAGTGTGAAAAAGTTCAACTCATTTGGGTACTCCTAGATAGTACTTCCTTCACAAAGCCTTCTGTCTGACAGAAACTTTGAAAATTCACTGAGGAAGATTGACTAGGCAAATAAATTTGAACTTGTGCATGAGGCAATTATTTGGACATATAAACATGCCCAAAAAGGTTGGGAGCCCCTAGGAAGAATATATATGACACTTCCTTCACAAAGTGCCATTCAGGGCAGAATAGAAAAAGGAATGTTGGGGAATTATTTTTGAACTGGCCAAGGCAATGTTTGGGCATATTTGAGCTACATATGACCCAAGGGAATTATGAGAATTATTTGGGAATTTTTGTATGGACATAAATATAGGTTTCTTCACAACCTAGGGCAGATAGGGTTATTCCTTTAATGAAAAAGGAATTTTCCCTAGAAAAAGAAACTAGGGTTTGGTCAAAGAGTGAAGGGACATGATCTTGGCAAGGTTTTGAGAATGATGAGCCACTTGGGAGGTGGAATGAGGATGATTTCCCAGGTGGCATGGCCACAAAACCACTCCAAAAAGAAAAACAGAGCAAAAACCAAATAAATCGAAAGAAAAAGAAAAGGGGCCAAAATCCAGGCTGTTACAAACCTTACCCCCTCTTGGATGCTCTAGACCATGACGCCTAACCGTCTGGAAGAAGCACAATCTTCAAAGGTAACAAGCGTCGGATCCACGCAGGATCAATCTCTTTAGTGATGCTCAAGCACTTTGGGTTTGAAGGTGTTTGGGTTTGAGTTTTCCTCACTTGATGATTTTCGCTCAAAGTCCTCGGAGGATGGGATGCTCTCAAATGACAAGTGTCAGTTTCTTTCATAGCAGCCAACCAGCTAGTGGTTGTAGGGGCGGCTATTTATAGCCTAGGGAGCAGCCCGACATGATAAGACATAAATGCCCTTCAATGATATGACCATTAGGTGGGTAGATATTTTGGGACATATGGCGCATAGCGCAGCAACGGTCGGAATTTTGACTCTCAAATTCCTCAGGGCTATCATGTTCCTCACTGTGTAGGCAATCCGCACTGGCGAATTCCTAACTCCTATGTCAGAACAAATTCCTCAGCGACAAGAAGAACTTCGTCTCTGTCACTGAAGAATTGACTGAACTGTATGAGATTTCCAATGGCTTCACTCGAAGGGATTGGTAGGTGTAGGATTTTGAGTTGAGCATCACATCGAAATTTTTCCTTAGTATTTTCTTGACCCCCTTTAATAGTACGGTGTTTCCTATGACTCAAGAAAGAGAAAATGAAACTACAAAAACAAAAGTCTTCATGCTTCATGTTCCTTAAATGAATTCCAAGTCTTCAAGGTCACACCAATTTCTTCACTTTCAAAGTCTTCAGAAAGTCTTCAGAAATCCAAAGTCTTCAGTCGAAGAACTTCATTTTTAGGGGTCGACTTTCTCTGTAAATATCAAACTCCTTATAGACTTATAGACATGTGTACACTCACAAACGCATCAGTCCCTTAACCTATAAGTCTTCAATACACCAAAATCACTAAGGGGCACTAGATGCACTTACAATCTCCCCCTTTTTGATGATTGATGACAATATATGTTATGTTTTCAATGGGGATAAACATATGAAGTGTAAATACTGATATTGTGGAATTTGATTGCAAGATATAGAAGAACCCCCCCTGAAGATGTGCATAGTGAGGAATTTGCTTTTGAAGCAATGCACACTTGAAGAGTATAATCATGGAGATCTCCCCCTATATCTTGTAATTCATACACGCATTTGACATATAATATGAAGAATTTGAAATGCATGATGAAATATGGTGACTAATGTAATTCAACATGCGTGCATTGACATTAATGAGGAATAGCCATGTAGAAGAACTCAGCAAAAGTATCAGGCCACCATAGAGTTTAAGTTTACAACTCGATCCAGCAAGGTCATCAAAAGAACGAGAGTTGTAACTTAGCAAAAAACGCCCATATAAGATGGACCCGCTTGAAGACTAAATCAAATTTCTCCCCCTTTGTCATCGAATGACCAAAAGGGTTGAAAATGAGGACTAACACCCCTCAAGAATATCATGATGATGGAGGAGCGCCAGCGTTGGTGGGGTCTGTGTCATTGTAGGGCCTGCCGCAGTGTCATCCAAGTCTTCATACTCGTCTGTGTCGCGTGATGAAGAATATGAACTGGCTACCAAGGAAGGAACCTTGACCTTGTATTTCTTTGGTGGAGGAGCAGACCAGTCAAAATCTTCCTTGAGACCCATTTTCTTCAGATCTTCTTCACCATATACATGTGACGGAATAGCCCAGGTGCGACCGAAGACTTCATGGAGGTAGTAATGGTTTTTCTTCACTTCATTATGTGTAGCAGTCATGTTGTGAAGAATAAAACCAAACTGACGCTTATCCCATTTGTGGTTTCGATCCACCTTCTGCTGAAGACTAACAAGCAGCTCACGGCCAGTCATCACACGAGGAGCAGTGGGTTGAGGATTTGACTTGGGTGCATTGGCAGTAGAATCATGAGTGGCAGAGTCATCATTGGTGGAATAAGATGCAGCTTTGCGAAACTGACCATCCAATGGATGAATGCCTTCATCAATAAATGTCGGTGCCTTGCCCTTCTCATCAGCTGAGGAATATGTCCGCTTGAGGACTTAAATCGGGGGCATCTAGCTGAGGTGGTTCTGTAAATCAGCTTTGTAGTTGAGTGAAGACCTTATTCTGAGGAATCTCATAATCCAAGGAGCATAAGGCTTCAGCTCAAACGGAGAAAGTGTAGCATTTGCCAGAGTCGTCATGAAGAAATCATGATAATTGACGGGGATGCCATGCATGATGTTGAATAGCAGATTCTTCATGATGCCAACAATTTTCTCATCAGATGAGTCATGGCCTTTGATAGGACTCAAAGTCTTCGTCAGAATGTGATAGACTGTTCTTGGCACATACATCAATTCCTTCACGAGGAATTTGGTCCTTGGGGCTTGACCGGGCTTCAGAGGCTTCATTAGCACATGCATGTAATGAGCAGTAAGTTCAGGTTCTTGGTACAGACAACGAGCACCTTCAGGTGGAGGATTGATTGGCAGGGCATGAAGTAATTCAAAGGCCGGTGCCTTATAATGAGTGTTTTCGGTCATCCAGTCCAACACCCAAGTGTTGATATCATCAGCACCACCTGTGATGTGCAGAGTTGCGTATAACTGAAGAATAAGCTCTTCATTCCAATCAACAATGTCAGAGCAAAAGTTGAGCAGTCTTGCATCATGAAGCACACTAAGGACTCGAGAGAAGCAAGGCATTGATTCCATATCCACGTGAGGAATATGCTCGTGGTCGAAGACTTTGTCCTTATTGAAGAGTAGTGAAGAATAGAAATTGGTCTGGCTGGCAGTCCAAAAGTGCTTCCTTCTAAGACGAGCAGAATCATAGGGATTATAATCAGTGAAGAATACGTGCTCATCGAAGAAATCATCAGCCTTGAATTTCTGCTTCTTCGAGAAGGGATCCTTTGGCTTGGGCTGAGGAGTATCAATCATTGCACCACCACCTCAGGAATCGCAATCTCAGGATCCACAGGCTGAGGAATTCCAGGCTCTTCTTCAGCTGCAGCCTGGGTCTTCAATTCAACATTTTCATCAGCACTAGTGGCTGGAATTTCTTCATGGACAGATGGGGTTGCATGAGGTTCTCCAGATCCCATTTGTACTTCAGTAGGAACAGGGGACTGAGGAATTTGTTGAAGTGGGGTGAACAGTGGAGAGTTGGGGTGCTGACTTTCCCAAAAGTCATCATTCAGCACGGGTGTGGTATAGCCAATGTCCACATCTTCATCTTCCATTTCTTCAACGCCGGCTTCTTCAGCAGTAAACTAAGGCATAGGCGAGGAGACAACTGGTGTTGAAGGGATTGCATCCACTTCAATTTCTTCATCCAACTGCTCTAACGAAGCAGTAGAAGGAATTTCTTCATCTGATTCACTTGGAATCACATAATCTTCATCAAAAGGAACAAGGTCCTTTGATGGCACGAATGAGACAGGAACGACATCAATTGGGTTGTCAAATGAGCTTGTCAAAGGCTTCATCTTCTTCAGAGCTGAAGAATCTGATGAAGTTGATGTCTTCCTTTTCTTCACAGCTGCATGCTCTGCAGCCTTGGTCTTCTTCACATCTGATGCAGATGGAAGGATTGGAGTTGGCATTGGTGCAGGAGGAGCATAGGAATTTGGTTCATTTTCTTCAGGCACAACTGATGCAGTTGCCCTAACTTCTTCATTTTCTTCAGGCGCAACACTAGTGGATGCCCTGGCAATTTCTTCAGCGGCTGGAATGCAGTCATTAGCCCTGGTACTTTCGTTTTCTTCAGCAGCCTGATTGTCATCAGCGGTGCTTGCATGTTCTTCAGCAGGCTGTGCAGATGCTTCAGCCTGAGGATTTTCTTGTTGCATTGGGGCTGCAACATTTGAAGTGAATTTATCAGTAATCTTCACAAATCTAACTTTGGCTCTAAGCCAGGCAGCATAGTAGTGATCAAATTCGTCACTCAGATTCTTGATCTCAGCTTGTAAGGCAACGAGTTGTTCAGGGGAAAGTTTCAGAACGTTTTCCCTCAGAAAGCGCTCTTTCTTGTGCTGCATTTTCTTCACTCTTCTTCCTTCTTCATATTTCCATTTTTCTTCTTCAATAAAGGCAGTGAAAACATGACTTTGACTAGGAGTGAGGTTCATCTCCGGCAAAGGTGTGCTCGAGTCCTTGTGCCATAGATCGATGAAATCTAGGATCAACTTCGGATCCAGTAACATTGGCAAAATGCTGCCTTTGGCTCTAGCGGCCCTGGCCTGCCTGTCTCTGATGATTTCGGTAAGTTCTTCATCATCAGCTCGTCATCATCAGATGGCACTTGAAAGGCGACCTGCTTCTTGTGAGGACTTGGTCAAGAGCCTCGTCCAGCAGTGGCCTTTTTCTTCAGCAGAGAGGGGCGAGTTGAGGAATTAGGTGCAGCTGAGGAACTTGCAAAAGCTCCTGAGGAAATTGAGATGCCTGTAGTCCTTTGGCACATGGCAAGATGCACAGGTGCAGAGGATTTAGTTGGAGCAACTGAGGACTTTGTCGGAGGAGCTGAGGACTTTGAAGGAGGAGGAACAGTTTGAGGGGTTGGCTGCGAGGGCTTTGAAGAATTTGGCCGTGAGGGCATTGCTGAGGAACTTGGCCGTGAGGGCATTGAAGGTGAAGCACTTGGCTTGTGAGCAGGCTTCTTAGCCATGGCCTTCTTCTGCTTGCTTGCAGAGGCCTCAACAGCGGTAGCAGCAGCAGCAGAGTCTTCATTGGATTTCCTCACTGCTTCTTTTGCCTGTTTGGCTAGTTTGGCCTGGCGCTTTGCCCATTCATCAGGATAATCCTCACCGCGCTTGAGGCTGGTGGGATCAGCCAATTGGCTAGGTGCCAACAGAGGTCTTGGCCATGGAGGGTTGAGAGCAAATTTCTTCATATAATTGGGAGTAACATATCTGTACTCCCTCCATTCCCATGCCAATCTCCTCCCTATCCTTTGTATGAGCACCTTGCACTGATTTTTGTCCTCCTTGCCAAATTTGGCCCCATCAGGAGTGCAATAATCCTTGTATATGTCATCAGGGATCTCAAAAGCATGAAAGTGCATTATATCGACTTGAGGGGGGGTGAATAGGCGATTTTTATGAATTCTTCACTGAGGAAATTGCCGGTGAGGAAATTCCTTAGCGAAGAACTACTTGCAGCAGAATAAGTACTCAGAAGTAAGCATGACAGAATACACACATAGTCATCATGATGAAATGAAGATAAACACTGAGTACAGTAAGCGTAAACACAGGATAACACAAGATGAAGACAAACAGACTGAAGAAATTGAACTTAGGAAATTGAGAAAGTCTTCAGTCAAAGTCTTCAAACACAGATATGAACAATCACTCAACACAGTAATGAAGAAATGAAAGAGTTGAGGAAATAGAACCAGTAAGGTTGGTGAAGATAATGATTTGGTAGACCAGTTCCAACTGATGTCTCAGTTGTACGTCTGGTTGGAGCGGCTGAGTAATTAAACTCGAGGACACACAGTCCCGGACACCCAGTCGCTGAGCACGCAACTCAGGACACCAAGTCCTCACCATATTCTCCTTGAACTAAGGTCACATAGAACTCGTCCAATCACTCGTGGTAAGTCTTCAGGCGACTTCCAAACCTTCACAGACTTCGGTCACTCGGCGATCCACAATTCCTCTTGGATGCTATAGACCATGACGCCTAACCGTCTGGAAGAAGCACAGTCTTCAAAGGTAACAAGCGTCGAATCCATGCAGTATCAATCTCTTTAGTGATGCTCAATCACTTTGGGTTTGGGTTTTCCTCACTCGATGATTTTCGCTCAAAGTCCTCGGAGGATGGGTTGCTCTCAAATGACAAGTGTCAGTTTCTCTCGGAGCAGCCAACCAGCTAGTGGTTGTAGGGGGCGGCTATTTATATCCTAGGGAGCAGCCCAACATGATAAGACATAAATGCCCTTCGATGATATGACCGTTAGGTGGATAAGATATTTTGGGACAGATGGCGCGCAGCA
This sequence comes from Triticum timopheevii, assembly GCA_963921465.1. Taxonomy (NCBI): domain Eukaryota; kingdom Viridiplantae; phylum Streptophyta; class Magnoliopsida; order Poales; family Poaceae; genus Triticum; species Triticum timopheevii. The sequence goes on from OY997268.1 coordinate 582,864,619, forward strand.
CAGCAACGGTCGGAATTTTGACTCTCAAATTCCTCAGGGCTATCATGTTCCTCACTGTGTAGGCAATCCGCACTGGAGAATTCCTAACTCCTCAGTCAGAACAAACTCCTCAGCGACCAGAAGAACTTCGTCTCTGTCACTGAAGAAATTGACTGAACTGTATCATATTTCCAATGGCTTCACTCGAAGGGATTGGTAGGTGTAGGATTTTGAGTTGAGCATCACATGGAAATTTTTCCGTAGTATTTCCTCGACCCCCTTTAACAGTACGGTGTTTCCTATGACTCAAGAAAGAGAAAAACAAAACTATGAAAACGAAAGTCTTCAAGATTCATATTCCTTGCATGAATATCAAGTCTTCACGGACACACCAATTTCTTCACTTTCAAAGTCTTCATGAAAGTCTTCAGGAATACCAAAATCTTCAGTCGAAGATATTCATTTTTAGGGGTCGACTTTCTCTGTAAATATCAAACTCCTCATAGACTTATAGACCTGTGTACACTCATAAACACATTAGTCCCTTAACCTATAAGTCTTCAATACACCAAAATCACTAAGGGGCACTAGATGCACTTACAATCTCCCCCTTTTTGGTGATTGATGACAATATAGGTTAAGTTTTCAACGGGGATAAACATATGAAGTGTAAGTACTGATATTGAGGAATTTGATTGCAAGATATAGAAGAACTCCCCCTGAAGATGTGCATAGTGAGGAATTTACTTTTGAAGCAATGCACACTTGAAGAGTATAATCATGGAGATCTCCCCCTATATTTTGTAATTCATACACGCATTTTACATATAATATGAAGAATTTGAAATGCATGATGAAATATGGTGCCTGAAGAAATTCAGCATGCGTGCAATAATATTAACGAGGAACATGCATGCAGAATAACGCATCAAAAGTATCAGAGCACGGTGCATCAAAAGTATTAGAGCACCATCGGGTTTAAGATTACAACTCGATCCAATAAAAGTTTCAGAAGAGCGAGAGTTGTAACTTAGCAAAAAAATGCCCATATGATAGACCCACTTGAAGACTAACTCAGATTTCTCCCCCTTTGTCATCGAATGACCAAAAGGATCGAAACTGAGGACTAACACCCCTGAAGAACATCAAGTTGATGGAGGAGCCTCAGCGTTGTTGGGGTTGGTTGTCGTAGTAGGGCCTGCCGCAGTGTCGTCCAAGTCTTCATTTTAATCAGTGTTGCGCGATGAAGAATAGGAGCTGTCCACCAAGGAAGGAACCTTGACCTTGTTGAATTTCTTCGGTGGAGGTGCAGACCAGTCAAATTCTTCCATGAGACCCATTCTCTTCAGATCTTCGGCGCTGTAGACATGAGATAGAACAGCCCAGGTACGGTTGAAGGTTTCATGGAGGTAGTAGTGGTTTTTCTTCACTGCACTGTGTGTTGAGGTCATGTTGTGAAGAATTGAACCAAACTGACGCTTGACCCATTTATGATTGCGATCAACTTTCTGATGAAGACTGAGGAGTAACTCACGATCAGTCATCACCCTGGGTGCTGTGGCTTGAGGAATTTGCTTGGCAGAGGTGTTGGCGGCAGAGTCATGTGTGGCAGAGTCATCATTGGTGGAGTAGGATGCAGCCTTGCGAAATTGACCATCCAATGGACGAATGCCATCATCTATCACAGCAGTTGCCTTGCCTTTGTCATCAGCTAAGGAAAATGTCTGTTTGAGGACTTCAATTGGAGGCAAGTAGCTGCCGTGGTTCAGAGTATCAGCCTTGTAATTGAGTGAAGACCTTGTCCTGATGAACCTCATAATCCATGGTGCATAAGGCTTCAGCTCAAATGGTGACATAGCAATATCCACCAGAGTCCTCATGAAGAAATCATGCAAGTTGACTGGAACGCCATGAATGATATTGAAAAGCATATTCTTCATGATGCCAACGACTTCTTCATCATTTGAGTCGTGACCTTTGATAGGACTCATTGTCTTCATCAGAATGCAAAAGACAGTCCGTGGCACATACAGTAATTCCTTGACAAGGAATTTGGTTCGAGGGGCTTGCCCTGGCTTCAACGGCTTCATCAGCACTTGCATGTAATGATTTGTAAGCTCGGGTTCGTTGTAGATGCAACGAGCACCTTCAAGGGGAGGACTGAGTGGGAGGGCATGAAGCAATTCAGTTGATGGTGCCTTGTAGTGAGTATTGTCTGACATCCAGTCCAACACCCATGAGTTCACATCTTCAGAATTTCCTGTGATGTGCAGCATTGCATAGAATTGAAGAATGAGTTCTTCATTCCAATCACAGATGTCAGTGTAGAAATTCAGCAATCCAGCATCGTGAAGAACACTGAGGACTGGCTCGAAGCACGGCAGAGATTCCATGTCCACATGAGGAATGTGTTCATGATCGAAGACTTTGTCTTTGTTGAATAGCACTGAGGAATAGAAATTGGCTTGACTAGCAGTCGAGAAACGCCTCTTCCTTATGCGAGCAGAATCATAGGGATTGTAGTCTGTGAAGAACACATGCTCGTTGAAGAAATCTTCAGCCTTGAACTTTTGCTTCTTTGAGAATGGATCCTTTGGCTCGGGCAGAGGAGTGTCAGTGAGTTGCATCACAACCTCAGGAATCGCAATCTCCGGTTCTTTAGGCTGAGGAATTTCTGGTTCCTCTTCAATGGCAGTCTGCGTGTTCAAAGGATCAGCAGCAGCAGTTTCTTCAGCACTAGTGGCTGGAATTTCTTCATGCACAGACAAGGTGGGATGAGTTTCTTCATAGCCCATTTGAACGGTTGGTGCAGGGGACTGAGGTATTTGTTGTATTGGGGTGAAGAGTGGAGAATTGGGATGCTGACTTTCCCAAAAGTCATCATTCATCACAGGCGTAGTGCATCCAATATCCACGTCTTCATCTTCAATTTCTTCAACGCCAGCCTCTTCAGCTGTGAACTGAGGCATTGGCGAGGAAGCAACATGCATTGAAGGGATCGCATCCACTTCAATTTCTTCATCAATCTGCTCTGATGAAGCAGCAGAATGATTTTCTTCATCAGATCCACTAGGGATCACATATTCTTCACCAAAAGGAACAAGGTACTTTGATGACATGGTGGAAATCGGAACATCATCAATTGGATTTTCAAGTGAGCTGGTCATAGGCTTCATTTTCTTCGGAGCTGAAGAATCTGAAGCAGATGATGCTTTCCTTTTCTTCACTGCAGCTCTCTCTGCAGCCTTGGTCTTCCTCACATCTGATGCAGATGGAAGGGTAGGAGTTGGTGTAGGTGCAGGAGGAGCTGAGGAATCTGTTTGAAAGTCATCAGCGGTGCTGGCATGTTCTTCAGTTTGCTGAGTAGAAGCTTCATCTTGAGGAATTTCTTGTTGTGATGGGGCTACAACATTGGTGAACTTCTCAGTCAGTTTAATGAACCTGACTTTGGCTCCTTTCCAATCAGCATAATAAGCATTGAAATCATCGCCGAGGGCTTTGATTTCAGACTGGATCTTGAGGAGTTCATCAGTTGTCATTTTGACAACGTTTTTCCTTAGGAACTTCTCTTTCTTGAACTGAGCCTTCTCAAATTTCCATTTCTCTTTAGTGATGAAATGGGTCAGCATGTGACTTTGGCCAGGAGTCAAATGAAAATCAGGCATAGGACTGTTTGGGTCCTTGTGTCAGAGATCAATGTAGTCGAGGATCGCCTTTGGATCCAAAAGCAGTGGCACATTTGTGCCTTTGGCTCTAGCGGCCCTTTCTTGCCTGTCTCTTATAATTTCTGCAAGTTCATCACCATCAGCTTCATTGTCAGATGGCACTTGGAAGGCAACCTATTTCTTCTTCAGATTTGGCCGAGGACCTCGACCAGCTATTGCCTTTGTCTTCAACAGAGTGGGGCCTGATGAAGAGTTTGGTGCATCTGAGGAACTCGCTGAGACACTAGAGGCAATAGAGATGCCTGTAGTCCTTTGGCACGTGGCCAGATGTACAGGTGTTCAGGACTTTGTCGGATCAACTGAGGACTTTGGGGGAGGAGCTGAGGACTTTGGAGGAGCAGGAGCAGCATGAGGAACTGGCCGTGAGGGCTTTGAAGAATCTGGCCGTGAGGGCTTTGAAGATTCTGGCCGTGAGGGCATTGCTGAGGAACTTGGCCGTGAGGACACAGTTGGTGAAGCACTTGGCTTGTGAGCGGGCTTCGTTGCTATTGATTTTCTAGGCCTGATAGAGGCCACAGTGGCAGCAGCAGTAGCAGAGTGTTCATTGAATTTCCTCACTGCTTCTTTGGCTTGTCTTGCCAACTTGGCTTGGCGTTTGGCCCATTCTTTAGGGAAATCCTCACCACGCTTGATGCTGGTGGGGTCAGCTTCTTGGCCAGGTGCCAATGGAGCTCTTGGGCATGGAGGATTTAGTGCGAATTTCTTCATATACTTTGGAGTTACATATCTATACTCCCTCCATTCTCTTGCCCATCTCCTTTCAATCCTCTGTATGTGCACCTTGCACTGATTTTTGTTCTCCTTTCCGAACTTAGCCTAATCAGGTGTGCAATAGTCAGCATAGATGTCCTCAGGTATTTCACACACAGTCATGACCTCAGGCCTCTTTCCCCCTTTCTGTGGTTTCTTACCGTCTGCCATATTCTTCAGTTGAGGGATTTGAACAATTGAATTCTCTGAAGAAGTATGCAACTTTTCTTCGAGGAACGCTGCAAATGAGTTAAGTTGATGAGAACCTAGTGATTCAGCAGCGGACATGAGTACCTGTGAACAGAGTATAGTTGCAAGGAATTTGAAGAGGTCATATGCGTTCTCGGAAGGTTTTCAAAAAGAACAAGTTTGAGGAATTTGACCAGATGAGTCTTGAAGAATTTCACTAAGTGTTCTTTGTCTTAGGTTCCAGAGTTGTATAGATTGAGGATCCACACAATTGAGGAATCTTGAAGAAAAATGATGCTTAGAGAAACGAATCAAGAGCAGATGACTAGTGAGTTGTTTTGTGTGTGAGGATTTGAAGGATAAAACACCTTTGAAGATTTTGTTGAGAAAATTTGAATCAAAGAGGGCAGTAAAAGTAACTTTTAATTACCCTTGATGAAGAACACGATGAACTGAGAAGTGTAGATTTGAAGCTCGTCAGTTCAGATCTTCCACGCCCTAACTTGACGGAGGAAGACAATGATGGCGATGGCGGAGTGAAGATTTCCGTGGCCAGTGCGAGTACGACGGTGACGAGGTCGAGGCAGTGAAGCTATTCCTCACCGGTGACGATGGAGTAGCGGCGCGCTAGGGTTTGAGAAACTCGAGCGAGAGAGAGAGAGCGGTCGAGCGGAGTACAGGAAGTGAGGAAGGGGTGAGAGGGGTATTTATAGTCGCAGTGAAAGACTGTTTGCCCGAAGATTTAGGATGAACATGCCCCTGACCCTTCTCATTCGCTTGACATGTGTCACCCATGTACAGAAAAGTGGAGATCGTGTTAGATCGTGGGTGAATAGATAATTCTATCGTGGGATACGGGACGGTTTGTGTTGGGAACGTTGTAGAAAATAAAAATTTTCCTACGGTTTCACCAAGATCCATCTATGAGTTCATCTAAGCAACAAGTGATAGGAGTGCATCTACATACCTTTGTAGATCGCGAGCGGAAGCGTTCAAGAGAACGGGGTTGAGGTAGTCGTTCTCGTCGTGATCCTATCACCGGAGATCCTAGCGCCAAACGGATGACACCTTCGCGTTCAACACACATACGGTCAGCGTGACGTCTCCTCCGTCTTGATCCAGCAAGGGGGAAGGAGAGGTTGATGAAGATCCAACAGCACGACAGCGTGGTGGTGGATGCAGCAGGACTCCGGCAGGGCTTCGCCAAGCTACTCTGGGAGGAGGAAGAGGTGTAGCAGGGGAGGGAGGCACCAAGACTCAGGTGCGGCTGCCCTCCCTCCCCCCTCCTTTATATAGGCCCCCAGGAGGGGCGGCCCTCGAGATGGGAATCTCCCAAGGGGGTGGCGGCCAGGGGGGTGGAGTGCAACGCAAGGCAAGTGGTGCGCCCCCTCCCCCCCCCCAACCTAGGCGCAGGATGGGGCCAAAGGGGGGGCGCACAAGCCCACTAGGGGCTGGTTCCCCTCCCACTTCAGCCCACGGGGCCCTCCGGGATAGGTGGCCCCACCCGATGGACCCCCGGGACCCTTCCGATGGTCCCGGTACAATACCGGGTGACCCCGAAACTTTCCCGATGGCCGAAACAACACTTCCTATATATAATTCTTTACCTCCGAACCATTCCGGAACATCCTTGAGGTATTTCTCCTGAGATATGAATATGCCATTGTGCTGTTGACGAATTTGAAGACCTAAGAAGAATTTCAACTCTCCCATCATAGACATTTGATATTCTTCACTCATCATATAGGCAAATTCATCACTATAACGTTGGTCAGTACGGCCAAAGATAATATCATCAACATATATTTGGCACACAAACAGTTCACCATCATAAGATTTAGTAAATAGAGTAGGGTCAAGTGAACCGGGTGTGAAGCCATTCTTCACGAAGAATTCCTTCAAAGTATCATACCACGCCCGAGGGGCCTCCTTGAGTCCATAGAGGGCCTTGTTGAGTCTGAAGACTTTGTCAGGATTCTTTGCATCTTCAAAACCTGGGGGTTGAGCAACATATACTTCTTCCTCAAGCTTACCATTGAGGAATGCACTTTTCACATCCATTTTATATAAAGTGATATTATGATGGTTAGCATAAGCAAGTAATATGCGAATAGCCTCAAGTCTAGCAACAGGTGCAAAAGTTTCATCGAAATCAATTCCTTCAACCTGTGTGTAGCCTTGAGCTACAAGTCGTGCCTTATTCCTCACCACAAGGCCATTTTCATCTTGCTTGTTGCGGTAGATCCACTTTGCACCAATGATATTATGCTTGCGAGGATCTGGATGTTTGACCAGTTCCCAGACATTGTTGAGCTCGAACTATTGTAATTCTTCTTGCATGGCCTGAATCCACTCAGGCTCTAGAAATGCTTCATCTACCTTAGTGGGCTCTGTGATGGAGACAAAAGCATAGTGCCCACAAAATTTAGATAAATGTGAAGCTTTTGAGCTGGTGAGAGGACCTGGTGCTTCAATGTCATCGATGATTTTTTCAACTTGCACTTCTTTTGCAACGCGAGGATGAGCTGGTTGTCGTCGAGGAACTTGATCAACATTTTCTTCAGCACCATTTTCTTCAGCATTTTCCTCAAGTGCATTAGCTCGACGATCTTCGTGTTCTAGAATGAATTCTTCAGTAGATTCTTCGGTAGGAATGACATCCTCAGTAGCCTTGAACTTGATAGAATCCTCAGGTGCTGGTTCATCTATCACAGAAGGTAGGTTCTCTCTTTGCGAGCCATTAGTTTCATCAAACCGCACATCTACAGTTTCAACAACCTTGTGAAGAGCGTTGTTGAAGACTCTGTAGGTGTGCGAGTCCTTTTCGTATCCAAGCATAAAACCTTCATGTGCTTTCGGTGCGAATTTAGCATTGTGATGAGGATCTCTAATCCAACATTTAGCACCGAAGACTTTGAAATAACTCACATTGGGTTTCTTGTCAGTGAGGAGTTCATAGGCAGTCTTCTTGAAGAATTTGTGAAGATATACCCGATTGATGACGTGGCACGCAGTATCAATTGCCTCAATCCAGAAACGATGAGGCATCTTGTATTCATCAAGCACAGTGTGAGCCATTTCAGCGAGGGTTCTATTCTTGCGCTCCACGACGCCATTCTGCTGAGGAGTATAAGGAGCAGATAACTCATGAGTAATACCAAGTTCATCAAGATGGCCATCAAGACCGAAATTGTTGAACTCAGTCCCATTGTCAGTTCTGATGTGCTTGATCTTCACACTAAAGTTGGTTGAAGCCCTCAAGGAAAATCGTTTGAAGATTTCCTGCATTTCATGTTTGTAAGTGACAATGTGTACCCATGTGTAACGAGAATAGTCATCAACAATAACAAAGCCATGTAGAGATGCATCATTTGAAACAGCAGAATAATGATTAGGACCAAAGAGATCCATGTGAAGCAATTCGAATGGACGAGTAGTGGTCATGATAGTCTTTGCTGGATGCTTGGCCTTGGTCATTTTTCCAGCTTCACAGGCACCACACAAGTGATCCTTGAGGAATTTGACATTCTCAATGCCAATGACATGCTTCTTATTTGCAAGTGTGTGCAAATTCCTCATGCCTGCGTGACCAAATCGTCAATGCCATAGCTAGCCTTCTGAAGCTTTTGCTAGTAAGCACACGGCTGGTTGTGGTCCTGTAGAGAAATCAACAATATACAGATCTCCTCTCCTAAATCCTTCAAAGACTTTGGAATGGTCAGCTTCCATGATCACAACACAACGATATCTTCCAAAGACAACAATCATATAGAGATCACAAAGCATTGAGACAGACATGAGGTTGTATCCTAAGGACTTGACAAGCATGACTTTGTCCATGTGTCGATCCTTTGAGATCGCAACCTTACCTAGACCCAATGCCTGACTTTTGCCTTTGTCAGTGAAGATGATATGCTTCAGATGTGACGGTGTTAAGGGAGCATCCATCAATAGGTTCTTGTCACCAGTCATGTGATTTGTACATCCACTATCGAGGACCCACTCATTTGCTTTGGGCTGATCATCCTGCAGATGAATTAGTGCATCTTACGAACTCATATACTTCATCAGTGAAGAATATGACGTCAATTTCATCAGTTCAATTTTATCAAGCAATAGCACAGATAAGTAGTGTGAGGACGTGTGAAATGAAAGTTCATTTCATCATGATTCGCCTGCGTCCTTTCAGGCATTTTGTCAGGCCCCCAGCAAATTCTTCAGACATTAAAGCACGTCTGGAGACCTGACCTTGCGGAAGAAGTTAGTTAGTTTTCTTCACCACCCACATCTGAAGGGGTGGCAAAGAATTCATCACTCTACGAGCACCATATGAGAAAGCTGGCATAGAAGCTAGTCCACGTCGCTTCACATAAGAGGGGTTAGGGTAAGCATATGAATAAGCAGAGAAATTCTTCGAGGACTTATGAACATAATGATTTGAAAAATAATGCGCATATTCATAGCCCTTAGCTCTACCCTGCAAAACAGAAGGGTTAGCACGATGATGTTCATATGAGGACTTTGATCAATTTGAGGAATTTGATCTACGTGAGGAATTTTGTCCGTATGAGGACTTGGATACATATGAAGAATTTGGTCCATATGAAGAGTTTGATCTGGGGTTCCTATTCTTCACTGGTGGTGTCGTGAGGACATTCACCTGAAGACTTTCAACATAACTTTTGGGAACCCAGATTTTCTTCATAGGGGAACCGTTCCTGCAGTTAGTGCCAACATATCTAGCAAATACTTCACCATTCTGATTTTTGAACAGTTTATAGTTGGAGTCAAATGACTCATCAGAAGAATGAGGAGATTCACATGTAAAGCCAGATAAGTTAGATGGATCAACTGGAGGTCCCTTTGCAGCAATCCATGAGGTTTTGGGGAACTACTCTGGCTTCCAATATGTTCCATCAGCATTGAGTTTCCTCTCAAAGGCAGTACCCTCTTTCCTAGGGTTTCTGTTGAGGATCTGCTTTTTAAGCACATCACAAAGAGTCTGATGCCCTTTGAGGCTTTTTTACATGCCTGTCATATACAATTCCTTCAGCCCTGCATCGTCAGTGATACTAGCAATGTCCTCAGATGAGGAATTAGTGATAGCAGAGGCAAGTGAAGAATTTGTAACATTTGAAGCATTTGAACATTCAGGTGAAGAATTAGCAGATTCACGTTCAATGCACTTTAAGCATGGAGGGTCAAATTCTTCCTGAGTAGCGCTGATTTGTTGAGCAAGTAATGAATCGTGCTCCTTCTGAAGATCTTCATAACTCACTCTTAGCTTCTCAAGATCTTGCTTTCTTTGAAGAAGTTCAAGAGAAAGCTTCTCATGATCAGATAAGAGAGCGTTATGATGACCTGGAAGGTCGTCAAACTTGGAATGGAGTCCCTGAAGACTTTCAGCCAAGGCTTTTGACTGATCCATTTCTTCACCCAACATATCATCGCTCTTATTTAGCATGTATTGAACTTTTTCCAAGGCTCTTTGTTGTTTAGTGGCAAGGGAAGCAAGTTTGACATAGCTAGGTCCAAATTCATCACCAGATTCATCATCACTAGATTCGGATAGGTAGGATTCGGTTACCTCAGCACCGTTTGCCATAAGGTAGGGGGTAGACGATGATGATTCTGGTTTGAATGTCATTGCATTGAGAGATTCCTTGTAATCCTCAAACCAAGGATCATGACGAGTCCGATGACCTTCATAGACCTCAGAGAGACGGTCCCAGATTAGCTTCGCGTGATTGAGATGCATGACGTTCCTGAACTGATTTCGGGACAGACTAGAGCAGATGACATCCTTCGCTGTGAGGTTAAGCAATGTGTACTTGCGAATGTCATCAGCCTCAGCCATCTTGCATAGATCGGTAATACCAATCTCGATGATGGTCCACAGTTTGCTGTCCATAGCGATGAGTCGCTTTTTCATCATGGCCTTCCACCGAGGATACTCATGACCGTCAAAGATGGGGCAGGAAACGTTCCTCGATCCTGCAGTCGACATAACTAGAACTCCAGGTGGTTAAACAATCACACAGAACAAGGGAGTACCTTGCTCTCATACCAATTGAAAGTGCGTTATATCGACTAGAGGGGGGGTGAATAGGCGATTTTTATGAATTCTTCACTGAGGAATTTACCGATGAGGAAATTCCTTAGCGAAGAACTACTTGCAGCGGAATAAGTACTCAGAAGTAAGCATGACAGAATACACACATAGTCATCATGATGAAATAAAGATAAACACAGAGTACAGAAAGCATAAACACAGGATAACACAAGATGAAGACAAACAGACTGAAGAAATTGAACTGAGGAAATTGAGAAAGTCTTCAGTCAAAGTCTTCAAACACAGATATGAACAATCACTCAACACAGTAATGAAGAAATGAAAGAGTTGAGGAAATAGAACCAGTAAGGTTGGTGAAGACAATGATTTGGTAGACCAGTTCCAACTACTGTCTCAGTTGTACATCTGGTTGGAGCGGCTGAGTATTTAAACTCGAGGACACACAGTCCTGGACACCCAGTCGCTGAGCACGCAGCTCAGGACACCAAGTACTCACCGTATTCTCCTTGAACTAAGGTCACACAGACCTCGTCCAATCACTCGTAGTAAGTCTTCAGGCGACTTCCAAACCTTCACAGACTTCGGTCACTCAGCGATCCACAATTCCTCTTGGATGCTCTATACCATGACGCCTAACCGTCTGGAAGAAGCATAGTCCTCAAAGGTAACAAGCGTCGGATCCACGCAGTATCAATCTCTTCAGTGATGCTCAATCACTTTGGGTTTGTAGGTGTTTGTGTTTGGGTTTTTCCTCACTCGATGATTTTCACTCAAAGTCCTCGGAGGATGGGTTGCTCTCAAATGACAAGTGTTAGTTTCTCTCGGAGCAGCCAACCAGCTAGTGGTTGTAGGGGGCGGCTATTTATAGCCTAGGGAGCAGCCCGAGATGATAAGACATAAATGCCCTTTGATGATATGACCGTTAGGTGGATAAGATATTTTGGGACAGCTGGCGCGTAGCACAGCAACGGTCGGAATTTTGACTCTCAAATTCCTCAGGACTATCATGTTCCTCACTGTGTAGGCAATCCACACTGGCGAATCCCTAACTCGTCAGTCAGAACAAATTCCTCAGCGACCAAAAGAACTTCGTATCTGTCATTGAAGAAATTGACTGAACTGTATGATATTTCCAATGGCTTCACTCGAAGGGATTGGTAGGTGTAGGATTTTGAGTTGAGCATCACATGGAAATTTTTCCTTAGTAGTTCCTCGACCCCCTTTAATAGTACGGTGTTTCCTATGACTCAAGAAAGACAAAAACAAAACTATGAAAACGAAAGTCTTCAAGCTTCATATTCCTTGCATGAATATCAAGTCTTCACGGACACACCAATTTCTTCACTTTCAAAGTCTTCATGAAAGTCTTCAGGAATACCAAAATCTTCAGTCGAAGATATTCATTTTTAGGGGTCGACTTTCTCTGTAAATATCAAACTCCTCATAGACTTATAGACCTGTGTACACTCATAAACACATTAGTCCCTTAACCTATAAGTCTTCAATACACCAAAATCACTAAGGGGCACTAGATGCACATACAAAGCAGTATTGACCTCAGGCCTCTTTCCACCTGACGGTGTCCTGGACTAAGGGGTACTCACCATGTCGTCCCCCGATCATTTAGATTGAGCCGAGGACCCCCATGGCCATATACTCATGGGCCAGTTCGGACAGTTGCCGCATACAAGGAAGATTCCACAAGACTTGGTGATCAAGACAAGGACTCCTCCCCCACCGGCGTATTCGGCTAGGACTCTTGTTACCCTAGGCCTATGGTACATTATATAAACCGAGGCTAGGCTAGTTGATAGAGGATTATGAGATTACTCATCATACCTCTAGGGTTTAGACCACAACATATGATCTCGAGGTATTTCAACTCTTGTAACCCCTATACTCATTATAGTCAATCAAGCAGCATGTAGGGTATGATCTCGTCAAGAGAACCCGAAGCTAGGTAAAATCCCGTGTTCATGTTACCATTGGTCCTAAGATGCACAGCTTGGGACCCCCTACCCGAGATCCGCCAGTTTTGACACCGACATTGGTGCTTTCATTGAGAGCTCCTCTATGTGATCGGCGAAAGGATCAATGGCTCGACTGCAGGTCAACTTCAACGTCGGTTTCTTCGTCACCAGCTCGACTGGTCACCTTGGCTTGACCGAGGACTACGCCCTACCTCCGATCGTCATGTTCGGATGAGGGCCTTCATCAACATCAACTCACATCTCTATCAAGATCATGGAGGAGTCATCCATGGAGCTCGAGTGCTCAACATCAACATTGCCCTCGGGCGACCGTGCTGTTTTTCGGGGTAGCAAACTCGTATCCGCCGCCACCGCCTCCTCAAGTGTCGCCTAAACGATTGCTTCGGTGGAATTATGCAGAATTAAGTCTACAACAACCCTACAAAACTTTCATCGAGTTCCGATGGAGGAATCTCCGGCAATCTCTGATATACCGGAGCCCTGTTGAATCTGGACGAGAATCCAGACGAGTTCAGAGCATGGTGTCCGGCATCTAGCTCAGATGTCCTTTGGAAGATCCAACCGTTGATTTGCTGCGGAATTCCCATATCTACCACCTGCCAAAAATTCAGCTCGATTCGACCGTCCAAACTCAGGGAAACTTCCGATTAATGCATCACTTTTCGGATCTGTTTTCTGTGCGAGAACGAATCCGACCCGAATTCATCTTCTTTATGAACGGGATCTCGGACGTCCTTTTTGAAGGAAGTTTTCGTATGGGGTGTTGTGTTTTATTCTCAAACACATCCCAGTAGTATTAAACGTATTCTTGCAATACGAACTTCACCGTCGCGCCGGTGTCAAACTAGCCCGACAACATCACTCCACGGTGGCCGACCTGCGTTAGACACGTCGTCGCTTTGTTGAGCCGAGCTCAATTTCTTCGGATCATCATCTCGGCCAGCTGAACAATAGTTCGGCATCGCGAAGGATAAATTTTCACCAACATCACCGCCCCACGGATTACACGGAGCGGGCACATCGGCATCGCCGCACGGTCACCTCATCAAGCCAGCATTGACCACGTCACAAGCTACGACCTGTATCGGCATGGCCGAACTGTTGCTTCATCGAGCCGATGTCCATCACGCCGAACTACTTCAACACCTCGGCTGACACATCTCCTCACCGACCTGCTCCGTCTCCTCGCCTAGACTGGGGGCTTCGTCATCCCTTCATCAACTTCCCTCGAAGACTCCGGCGTCACCGACCGACCAGCTTCATCACATTAGGTGGACCACGGGCTTTGCCTCGGCAAACCAGCCTTTGCCAGCATCGTCATGCCTTTGCTTCATCACCCATCAGGAAATGGGTGTGCGGATCGAGTCCCAATTTTGGGAGTAACCTTTCTTCGAACCGCTACAACCGATAAACCAGGTGCTATTAATCCTAGCAATTTTCGCTCGTTTGGGTTCATTTTTCCCAAGGAATTAGTACTCTGCTTTGTTCCATCATCTGTACACAGGTTTATCAATTGGTGGCCGCATTACCGATGATTGCGTGGTGGTTCGGTCAATTTCCATGCATAGTTCAGCGAACGCCGTATCCGGAACTCGGACTGACCTGCGAATTCGGCCTTTGTCACGCCTTCACTACGCCACGCCGACGCCCTACATCGACATTGACCTCGATGCTCAGGCCACATCTCTTTCATTATTTCCTTCACTTGTGTTAAATAAGTAGAAGAATTTTTTATATTTATGTATACATTATTATCTTTATTTGTTATTTCTTTTGGTTTGCACTATTTTATCTGTGCAGCCAATCGACTCAGACTGAGCCGTGTTGTCGCCTTAGCGTGCCGGCCTGCTCCATTACCGCGGCTGGACTGGGGGATTCATCTTTTGGGGTGCCGAACTCTCTGCTCGGCCACCTTGGGACCAGCCTGGAGGCTGGAACCTTGTCCCGCATCAAGCTCGGACCACGTCATCAATGCCGAACACATTAACTAAGCTAAGTCGCTCTCATGCTCAAATACTTTTAGTTTTAAATTTTGTTCGGTTCGACCAAGCATTATACTTTTTGGCAAAAAGTTGCTTGTGAAAAACTTCCCTGTCCAAAATTTGTTTGTGACACACAAATTCGAATACCCCGTTTAATTGGGGGCTCCCTTGCTGGAGCTTTTCCTCTTGCATATGATTATACTTGTACGGCTTCATTCCTTGTTCGTGTATTACGCCACAATATGCACCATATTGACCAAAGTGATTTGCAAGCTGGGTTGCCTGGCTCCTGTGCTTACCCCTATGTTCCCGATTGTTTGGCTGGGGAGTAAAGGGAGCACCTCTGCGATTGTCACGACCGGTTCTTCCGAGCTCTGATCTCAGACTGAGTGAAGCCGAAAGCTAGCGCTCTTTTTGTTATTCAATTATGGTCGGCACACAACGGAACTCATGAGTACAAAAAATCTATTGCACGAGTCTCATATTAACAATGAGCACCGAAGAAAGGTATCGGTGGGGGTACTATTTTCTTCGAAGATGCTTCTTACACTTTGTCAGTAATATAGCATAAGTTCCCTGAGCCTGCTTTGTCTATTACAGCCTTACGACCTGATTGCCGGGTTATTGGAAACACCATTGATATTCTCGACAGGTGGAGTAGATAACACTTTTTGGTCCTCGACCGAAGAGGAAGAAGCCGACGGTCGGTTAAGACGCGTTTAAAGTTCGGATGAACATAGATATGATATAAATACTTCGATACATACAGTCATTCTTTTACCCAATTCACTTGGGGGCTCTTAAATTTATATGAGCTGTTTTATAATAAGTGTTCTTCTTTCTAGTCGTTGCAAAGTTTTTTTTTCTATCACTCCTTTTTTCGACGCAAGTGTGTGGTCAATAGCCCGATTTCCCTCTCATCCACCTTCAGGATAGGAGGTTGAAGCCGTAGGCTGACCCTTTTGAAGTCTTGAGATAGGATGTGTCATGTTAACGCACGATACAAGCACAATTTTTTCTCTAAGACCAATTTTTGGATTGGCACCGAACACTTGATCTTGTTCGGTCGTCAAGTTTTTACTGACGTTACTTGGTTTTCCAAGTTTATGGCACTTTTTAACTATTTGTGTGTTTTCCGCAAAAGTCTCACAGTGCAACGCTGGACACCTTTAGAGATTCGGCAAAAATTCTCGGATATTTCTATATATGCATCAGTTTCGCATTGTGTCTTCGGTCGATAGTTGGGTTGCCTGGCTCCTATGCTTGCCTCCTACATTCTGCTTTGTTCGGTTAGGTGTGCAAAAGGAGAACCACTGTGATTGTGCTTCCAGTTCGCATGGTTAAGCACCTCGGTGGAGAAAGCCGAAAACTGATTGTCACAATAAAGCATAAACTGGTCAGCGATCCGATGACTATGTTAAATGACGGGTCGTTCATAACGTTGACTGAAGTGTTTACGGCTTGACCTCGGCTGTCGCCAAACACTAAGCGGGGGGCTACTTGCTGGCCTCCCAACTTTAAGCTCCTATGACTAAGTGAAAATTATAAAGCCCGCATATGTGATTGCCTCGTTTCCACCAACACACCCGCCTTCGGGCACCGAGACTTCGGCTAAGGGTTGTTTTTTTATTCCGGAAACACCCTGCGTAGCAGCTACAAGGGGGTTGAAGCCGATGATGGGCCACTTTCAGATTAGAAACGTTCGCAACGGAAGTGAAAATTTGGGTTCATCTAGACCACAGAGTTTGGAAGCTTTTCCCGAACTAAATCCTCAGTATTTTCCTCCCACATTGATCGGAGCTGAGGTTTCATGATCATGCTTAGCATGACAACCCAAAGAAAGGAACCGATAGCGGGACTATTTTCTTTGGACGATGTTTCTTATGTTAAAACAATAATATAACATGTCTCTCTGCGTACCTTTGTTTATAAAACCGTATGGCCGGATTGCCTTGTTTGCCGTAAATCTTAGCCCTCATAAAGGCTTTATAAAGTGAGACAAACACTCCCCGGCTACTGGTCGAGGAGGTTGAAGCCGATGGTCGGTCAACAAAGTTTTGTACAATGCGGATCCGAGCATTGATGATGTAAAGTACTTGGATACAAAGAATCATTACACATAATTTGTGATTTTACTTTGGATATCGATCCTTAATTCGGCCACCCGTGCCCACATTAAGGCTCGGGGGCTACTGGGCTTCGTGCTCATTATTTACAAATATCAAAGGGGTACATCGATCCCCTGATCTGGTGTCGCCACCCGACCAGTGTCTCGGGGGCTACTGCATTGCCTGTCCAATGCAGAAAATTTAAAGTGCAATATAGTTTTCAAGGAGATTATTATCCTCAGGTTGGTCGGCCGCACCCAACCTGAGTCTTGAGGACTTTCCACACCACGCTTCTATTCCTATGTATGTTGCCGAGCTAGGAGTTGATCCTCAGGCCGATTTCGCGCATTGACCTGAGTCTCAGGGGAAACTAGGATCAGTGGTTTCATGTTTTCCTTCAGGTGCATCTCGAGTTTTAGATCGACGCACACACCTTGAGGGCTACTGGCTATATATCTCGGCAGAGAATAAATTACACCAATCAAACAATCAGCCCGTAGTCAGGGTTGGTGCACCACCTCGGAAGCAGTCCGACATTAAGCTCGGGCGCCAGTGGCTGGCTCCATAGAGGGCATTTCTGTCATTAAGCTCGGCTAAACTCCTTCAACTTTTTCAACCCAGATGATCTATGACATCTCGGATATAGTCCGGCGTTGGAGCTCGGATACAGTCCGGCGGTGGAGCTTGGACACAGTCCAGCGTTAGAGCTTGGATACATTCCGGCGTTGGAGCTCGGAAGCAGTCCAGCGTTGGAACTTGGCTGCAAAAGATACCTCGAATGCAACCCGGTGTTGGAGCTCGGGCGCGAGAGGACACTGCCGCCTGGGAATAACTTCAAACCCGAGGCGTGGCATAATAATAACAAGGCATTGGTAAAGGTTGTAAACTTAAAGGGGCCCCTCGGATACCCGACATATAAACTCTTCGGATGCACTTTGGCGATCCTCAAGATCGAAGATAAGGAGATTTGTTGAACCAGTTTTCAAGACCGACGACTGAAGATGAAGAATAGTTTGGAAGAATCAAGGAGCGTCCCCAACTTGAAGACCGGTTCAGGGGGCTACTAACGGTCCTGGACTAAGGGGTACTCACCATGTCGTCCCCCGATCAGTTAGATTGGGCCGAGGACCCCCATGGCCGTATACTCATGGGCCAGTTCGGACAGTTGCCGCATACAAGGAAGATTCCACAAGACTTGGTGATCAAGACAAGGACTCCTCCACCACCGGCGTATTCGGCTAGGACTCTTGTTACCCTAGGCCTATGGTACATTATATAAACCAACACTAGGCTAGTCGATAGAGGATTATGAGATTACTCATCATACCTCTAGGGTTTAGACCACAACATGTGATCTCGAGGTAGTTCAACTCTTGTAACCCCTATACTCATTATAGTCAATCAAGCAGCAAGTAGGGTATGATCTCGTCAAGAGAGCCCGAAGCTGGGTAAAATCCCGTGTTCATGTTAGCATTGGTCCTAAGATGCACAGCTTGGGACCCCCTACCCGAGATCCGCCGGTTTTGACACCGACACCACCCTTCTGTGTCTTCTTACCATCAGCCATTTTCTTCAACTGAGGAATTTGAACAATGGAATTCTCTGAAGATGTATGCAACTTTTCTTCGAGGAACACTGCAAATGAGTTAAGTTGATGAGAACCTAGTGATTCAGTAGAAGACATGAGTACCTGTGAACAGAGTATAGTTGCGAGGAATTTGGAGAGGTCATATGCATTCTCAGAAGATTTTTCAAAAAGAATAAGTTTGAGGAATTTGACCAGATGAGTATTGAAGAATTTCACTAAGCATTCTTTCTCTTAGGTTCTAGAGTTGTATAGATCGAAGATCCACACAATTGAGGAATCTTGAAGAAAAATTATTGCTTAGAGAAACGAATCAAGAGCAGATGGCATGTGAGGTGTTCAGTGTGTGAAGATTTGAAGAATAAACACCTTTGAAGATTTTTAAGAAAACATTTGAATCAAAAAAGGCAGTAAAAGTAACATTTAATCACCCTTGGTGAAGAACACGACGAACTGGGAAGTGTAGATGTGAAGTTCATCAGTTCAGATCTTCCACGCCCTAACTCGGCAGAGGAAGACAGCTACAGCAACGGCGGAGTGAACAAATCCGCAGCCGGCACGAGTACGACGGCGACGAGGTCGAGGCAGTGAAGCTCTTCCTCACTGGCAACGATGAAGTAGCGGCGGTGCTAGGGTTTTAGAAGCTCGAGCAGGAGTGAGAACGAGCGAAATAAAAATGAAGTGAGAAAGGGGAGGGGGTATTTATAGTTGGAGTGAAAAAATGTACGCCCGAGGAAATCGGACGAACGTGCCCCTGACCCTTCTCATTTGGTTGACATGTGTCACCCACGCACTGAGAGGTGGCGATCGTGTGAGGTCGTGGGTGAATAGATAAGTATTATCGAGGGATGCGTAACGGTTTGAGCGGCAAATCCAAAAATTTAGATAAGTTAAAAGTTCCGTTCGCAACTTCTTCAGCTGTCAAGGACACAGTGAAGATTTTGAACGAGTTTCAAATAGAACGCACATGAAGAATTTGTGAAAAGATTGGGTTGAGTTTAGCATAGAGGGGGAAGGATCCGATCACATTCACTTAGCAGAAAAAAGGAGCTTGAAGAAATAGCAATAAGTGAAAGTTGTAGAGGACATAAACTCATATACATATATAGCCAACGAAGAAAAACGACGGAGACTGTGAAGACAATGCAAAGTTGAAGAATTTGAACAACTGAGGAATTTAAAAAACCGAGGAAAACTCAAATTGAAGATTTTCAACTTTTGGTGGTGGCGTGACCCACCTTATAAGAATGATGATTTCAGACACCGCGTACAATTGTCGTAGGGCTCTAAGAATCAAATTCTTCGTTAATTTCTTCACACTTAGAATGTTAGTCTTCATTGATTGAAGAAAAACGTTTCTTCCCGTGTTGCACTCAATTTTGCATAAGTGTTAGGATGAGTGTCCTTTTCAAAGAACATTCAAAGATTCTAGGATATTTAGCTCACACCTCAACTTGCTAAATCTCTTCTCATCCAAGGGCTTTGTGAAGATATCGGCTAGTTGTTCTTTAGTCCGTACATGCTCAATAGAGATGTCGCCCTTCCACACATGATCACGAAGAAAATGATGACGAATTTGGATGTACTTTGTCTTCGAGTGCTGAACTGGATTGTGAGAAATCTTGATTGCACTCTCATTGTCACAGTAGAGAGGCACATTCTTCATGTTGACGCCGTAGTCCTTGAGAGTTTGCTTCATCCACAGCAATTGAGCACAGCAAGAACCAGCAGCAATGTACTCAGCTTCAGTTGTAGATAGTGATACGCAGTTCTGTTTCTTTGAGGACCAACAGACCAAAGATCGTCCGAGGAAATGGCATGTGCCAGATGTTGACTTGCAGTCCACACGATCACCAGCATAATCAGAGTCTGAATATCCAATGAGATCAAAAGCCGAGCCCTTGGGGTACCATAATCTAAGTGTTGGTGTGTGAGCTAGATATCGAAGAATATGCTTCATAGCCTTATGGTATGATTCCTTCGGTGTAGCTTGAAAACGGGCACACATGCAAACACTAAGCATAATATCTCGCCTAGATGCACATAAATACAATAAAGAGCCAATCATGGAGCGGTATACCTTTTGATCGAAGTTGATACCATTTTCATCGGTGCATAGATGGCCACTTATGGGCATTGGAATTTTGACCCCTTTGCAATCTTGCATGCCGAATTTCTTCAATACATCTTTGAGGTATTTCTCCAGAGATATGAATATGCCATTGCGATGTTGACGAATTTGAAGACCTAAAAAGAATTTCAATTCTCCCATAATAGACATTTGATATTCTTCACTCATCATATAGGCAAATTCATCACTGTAACGTTGGTCAATACAGCAAAATGATATCATCAACATAAATTTGGCACACAAACAATTCACCATCATAAGATTTAGTGAAAAGAGTTGGGTCGAGTGAACCGGGTTTGAAGCCTTTCTTCATGAGGAATTCCTTCAAAGTATCATACCACGCCCGAGGGGCCTGCTTGAGGCCATACAGGCCCTTATTGAGTCTGAAGACTTTGTCAGGATGCTTTGGATCTTCAAAACCTGGGGGTTGAGCAACATATACTTCTTCCTCAAGCTTACCATTGAGGAATGCACTTTTCACATCCATTTGTTGTAAAGTGATATCATGATGGTTAGCATAAGCAAGTAATATGCGAATAGCCTCAAGTCTAGCAACAGGTGCAAAAGTTTCATCAAAATCAATTCCTTCAACCTATGTGTAGCCTTGAGCTACAAGCTGTGCCTTATTCCTCACCACAAGGCCATTTTCATCTTGCTTGTTGCGGTAGATCCATTTTGTGCCAATGATATTGTGCTTGCGAGGATCTGGACGTTTGACCGGTTCCCAGACGTTGTTGAGCTCGAACTGATGTAATTCTTCTTGCATAGCTTGAATCCACTCAGGCTCCAGAAATGCTTCATCTACCTTAGTGGGCTCTGTGATAGAGACAAAAGCAAAGTGCCCACAAAAGTTAGACAAATGTGAAGCTTTTGAGCATGTGAGAGGACCTGGTGCTTCAATGTCATCGATGATTCTCTCAATTTGCACTTCGTTTGCAACGCGAGATGAGTGGGTTGTCGTCAAGGAATTTGATCCACATTTTCTTCAGGACCATTTTCCTCAGCAGCATTTTCTTCAGGTGCACCAGCTTGACGTTCTTCACGTTCTAGAATGAATTCTTCAGCAGATTCTTCGGTAGGAATGACATCCTCAGTAGCCTTGAACTTGATAGATTCCTCAAGTGCTGGTTCATCTATCACAGAAGGTAGGTGCTCTCTTTGCGAGCCATTAGTTTCATCGAATCACACATCTACAGTTTCAACAACTTTGTGAAGAACGTTGTTGAAGACTCTGTAGGTGTGCGAGTCCTTTCCGTAACCAAGCATAAAACCCTCATGTGCTTTCGGTGCAAATTTAGAATTGTGATGAGGATCTCTAATCCAACATTTAGCACCGAAGACTTTGAAATAACTCACATTGGGTTTCTTGTCAGTGAAGAGTTCATAAGCAGTCTTCTTGAAGAATTTGTGAAGATATACTCTGTTGATGATGTGGCATGCAGTATCAATCGCCTCAATCCAGAAACGACGAGGTGTCTTGTATTCATCAAGCATAGTGCGGGCCATCTCAACAAGAGTTTTGTTCTTGCGCTCCACGACGCCATTCTGCTGAGGAGTATAAGGAGCATATAACTCATGAGTAATACCAAGTTCATCAAGATAGTCATCAACACCGGAATTCCTGAACTCAGTCCCATTGTCACTTCTGATGTGCTTGATCTTCACACCAAAGTTGGTTGAAGCCCTCGAGGAAAATCGTTTGAATACTTCCTGCACCTCATGTTTGTAAGTGACAATGTGCACTGAGGGAGTCCTGGATTAGGGGGTGTCCGAATAGCCGTACTATAACCTTTGGCCGGACTCCTGGACTATGAAGATACAAGATTGAAGACTTCGTCCTGTGTCCGGATGGGACTTTCCTTGGCGTGGAAGGCAAGCTTGGCGATACGGATATGTAGATCTCCTCCCATTATAACCAACTCTGTGTAACCCTAGCCCTCTCCGGTGTCTATATAAACCGGAGGGTTTTAGTCCGTAGGACAAACAACAATCATACCATAGGCTAGCTTCTAGGGTTTAGCCTCTCTGATCTCGTGGTAGATCTACTCTTGTACTACCCATATCATCAATATTAATCCAGCAGGAGTAGAGTTTTACCACCATCGAGAGGGCCCGAACCTGGGTAAAAACATCGTGTACCTTGTCTCCTATTACCATCCGCCTAGACGCACAGTTCGAGACCCCCTACCCGAGATCCGCCGGTTTTGACACCGACATTGGCGCTTTCATTGAGAGTTCCTCTGTGTTGTCATCTTTAGGCCCGATGGCTCCCCCGATCATCAACAACGATGCAATCCAGGGTGAGACTTTTCTCCCCAGACAGATCTTCGTATTCGGCGGCTTTGCACCGCAGGCCAATGCGCTTGGCCATCTGGAGCAGATCAAAAACTACGCCCCTGGCCATCAGGTCAGATTTGGAACTTTGAACTACACGGCTGACGTCCGCGGAGACTTGATCTTCGACGGGTTCGAGCCACAGCCGAGCGCGCCGCACTGTCACGATGGGCATGATCTAGCTCTGCTGGCGAATAGTGCCCTGGAGGCCGCACCCGTGTCCGCTCAACCCTTAGCTCGGAGCCGACTGCGCCAATCGAGGACGGGTGGCAGGACACCGCCTCGGGGGCTGCAATCTCTACGGCGATCGAGCCGAACACCAGCCTTGTCCTCTATGAAGCCCGTGACTCCAAGGTGCCGGACTCCTCTCCGAACTCCGAACCTTCCGTGCCCATGCCGATCGAATCCGACTGGGCGCCGATCATGGAGTTCACCGCCGCGGACATCTTTCAGCACTCGCCCTTCGGCGACATTCTGAATTCACTAAAGTCTCTCTCTTTATCAGGAGAGCCCTGGCCGGACTATGGTCAGCAAGGATGGGATGCGGATGACGAAGAAATTCAAAGCCCACCCACCACCTACTTCGTAGCCACTGTCGATGATTTAACCGACATGCTCGACTTCGACTCCGAAGACATTGACGGTATAGACGACGATGTAGGAGATGAACAGGAACCAGCGCCTATAGGGCACTGGACAACCACCTCATCTCACGATGTATACATGGTGGACACACCTAAAAGAAACGACGACGAGGAACAAAGGGACGCAACGAGGCATCGTTCCCTCGAAAAGCAGTCAAAGCGGCGGCGTAAGCGCCGCTCCAAACCCCACCTCGACAATGACCGCAGCCATACAGACCCAGCCATAGAGCAGGGCGAACCGGCAGACGATGAACATGCCATCGAGCAGCCGTCCGAACAGGGCAACTTGGATAAACAAACCGAACAACCCGTCCCCGGCGAAGATAATAGTCCGGACGACCTCACACCGAACAAGTTGCTGGAGCAGAAGAACCTCCACAAAAGGCTCGTCGCCACTGCGCGTAGCCTGAAAAAGCAGAAGCGGAAGCTCAAAACAGCGGAAGATGCACTCAGAATTAGATGGAGCAAAGTACTCAACATCGCAAACAAATACGGCGACAGTCTCCACACAAAGAGCTATCCGAAGCGAAAATTACTGCCAGAATTTGATGAGGAGGCCTTAGAGCCCTCGCAATCAAAAAATAAGGAAGCCACCCGGTTGGATAAACAACCCCATGGCCAACATAGAGCGGCAAACGGCGCCGCACACAAGCCAGCACACGATTCGCACAAGGATTCACATCAAAAAGACGGCCCAGCCAGATCTATCTACGAGCCAAGAAAGCAAGCTCTGGTAAGCAATGCAACGCAACAAGTATCCGAACATCACGTCACACCCAAATATAGGGGTGCCGCACACCCCCTATGTTTCACCGATGAGGTGCTGGACCACGAATTTCCAGCGGGATTCAAGCCCGTAAACATAGAGGCATACGACGGAACAACAGACCCTGGAGTCTGGATTGAGGATTATATCCTCCACATACACATGGCTAGAGGAGATGACCTCCACGCCATAAAATACTTACCCCTCAAGCTCAAAGGGCCAGCCCGGCATTGGCTTAAAAGCCTTCCCGAAAACACCATTGGAAGTTGGGAAGAGCTCAAGGATGCTTTTCGGGCAAATTTTCAAGGGACCTATGTCCGACCTCCGGATGCAGACGATCTAAGTCATATTAACTCAACAACCCGGAGAGTCAGCCCGGAAACTCTGGAACAGATTTCTTACTAAAAAGAACCAGATAGTCGACTGTCCCGACGCCAAAGCCTTAGCAGCTTTCAAACACAGCGTTCGAGACAAATGGCTCGCTAGACACCTCGGCCAAGAAAAGCCAAGAACAATGGCCGCATTAACAAGCCTCATGACCCGCTTTTGCGCAGGAGAGGATAGCTGGTTGGCAAGAAGTAGTACCAGCGACCCAAGTACATCCGAAGTTAGGGATGGAAATGGGAAACCACGACGCATCAAGGACCAGCGCCGGACCAAGGGAAACAGCCCGAAGAGCACGACAGTCAATGCCGGATTCAAAAGCTCTCGGCAGAATCAGAAAAAGCTGCCCCTCAAGGATAACAGGGACGAGCTATCTAACCTAAACAAAATCTTGGACAAGATATACCAAATCCATAGTACTCCCAGGAAGCCTGCAAACCATACCCACAGAGATTGTTGGGTCTTCAAGCAATCTGGCAAACTCAACACCGAACACAAGGGGCTCGACATACCAAGCAAGGACGATGACGAACCCCACAAGCAGAGCACCGGAGAACAAAAGAATTTCCCACAAGAAGTCAAAACAGTAAACTCACTTCACGTGACAAAAGGGAAAAACAGAGTGGCGCCTATAGAGATACACGATATACGGCCTATCCCAGAGGAGTCCCGCCACTGGCTGTTTAAACCAATCACCTTCGACCATCAGGATTACTCTAGAAGTATCCGGAACGTAGGCTGGACTGCCTTGATATTAGATCCGATAATTGACGAACTCCAATTTACAAAAGTCCTAATGGACAGCGGTAGTGGTCTAAACCTACTATATCAGGACACAATCTGCAAAATGGGGATAAACCCAACAAAAATTCACCATAGCAACACTTCCTTTCAAGGGGTAACGCCACACCCAGATGCCCATTGTATGGGTTCTCTCCTGCTAGAAGTTATGTTCGGCTCCCCCGACAACTTCCGCCATGAAAAGCTAACCTTCCACATCGCCCCATTTACAAGTAGCTATCAAGCACTACTGGGACGTGAAGCTTTCGCCCGCTTTAACGCAATACCACATTATGCATCCTTACGCTTAAAATGCCCGGTCCGCGAGGCATCATCTCATTAAAGGGAAATATCGAGTGTTCCTCGAGCGCGGAAGACTGTGCGGCTGCCTTGACAGCAACACACTAAACCAGCTTCACTAATCAAAGCACCTAAACAGGTCGTTTAGACCCCGAACATGGCTAGACGAGTCCGGCGTAAACATACAAGGGCTTACTAGCCGCATACCCCCGTACAAGGGGCTCCGCGCGTGTACAACAAGAGACAATAAAGCTCAATTTTACCCATTTTCTGAATTATACTTTGTTTATTTAATATAACATACATTTTTGCATGATCTTTTTCAACTAAGTTCCTCTCTTTTACACATGAACACCGTGCTACACCTGTCCAGGATACGGCACAACGAAGACACAGGCGCAGACGTGCAGTAGGGACCCGTTCCAAGGATTCTTTTCAGATTAAGACCCTGCGTAAACCTTTTTCACTGTCTCTTGTTGATACACATCCCCTAGTTTCTTGGTATAACCGAGGAGGCTGGCGTCTTGGCATGTGGCCACGTCAGAATTTTGCGCGTACCTGGACACCAGGGGCTTCTTACCAAGGGAGTTGTTCAGCCTGTTTTCATAAATACCGAATACCTTAGGGAGTGTTCGGCGTCACGAGTTTGGCCTTATATGCATCAGCTCTGAATCATGTCTTTGGTCAAATGTTGGGTTTTCCCGGCTCCTGTGTGTTGCTGCCTTACGTTCCGCTCTATCGGCTAAAGCGGCACCAAGAGAACTACTGCGATTGTGCCCCGGTTCGGCCAGGCGAGCACCTCAGTAGAGAAAGCCGAAAACTAACTGTCATGATATAGCATGAGACTGGTCAACCACTCGATGACCCGCCGGAATCTTTAGGATTCCTCCGCATTAACGAAGGGCCGTTTCCCGGCCAGGCACACACGCGCCCCCAATTCGGGTGAGTGCGGTGCCCCTAGGGGCTATATAGTAGCCCCACTGTCAAACTCCTATGGCTAAGTGAAAGTGATAAAGCATTATAGTCCGGTTGCCTAGTTCGCTGCGCTATCACCTCCTTAATAGGACCAAGACGTTGGATCAAGTGTGAAAATGCGCCTTCTGCAAACACCCCCGTATTATATGCGTGGGGGCTGAAGCCGAAGACTGCCATCTTCCAGGTTATATACACATATACATTAAGAGCCGCACAGGAGGTATTCTAATTCTTGAAGGCACAAGTATAAAAAGCTTTTATATTCCATCGAAACATTGTTTTACAAATAATACATGTCATTCGAACATAATATCCTTCGAGCACTACGTCTCTATTAAACAAGCGCCCTACAGAACTTCCTGAAAATAGTGCTCGGCAGGTACTCGGCTCTCGTCCGAATCTTGGGATGCAACAGCGATGGCCTTCATCTCCGCCCAGTATGTCTTGACACGGGTAGGAGCCATCTGCGCACCCTCTATGCATGTTGACCTCTTCATTGCATTAATATGCGGCACCACACCGAGGAACTGCTGTACCAAGCTAAAATAACTATTTGGCTCGGGCCTTTCCGGCCACAGATGACTCACGACATACTTCATGGTGAGTCCGGATAACCTATTCAGCTCCGCCCATGCGGCCAAATGATCGGTTAATGGAAGTGGGCGCTCTGGATTGTGGAACTGCGACCAAAAAAGCTTTTCCACTTTGTGGTCCTTTTGATCTCGGAAGTGTTCGGCCGCGTCCGCGGCACTCGCCGCCAAGTCTAGATAAGTGTCCGCCGCACTCCACTGCCGGTCCAATGGAGCATATTTAGGATCCCCGAACTTCATCCGCAGCATAAAGGGCTTTCCAGCCGTGATATCTCCGGCCTGATGTAGCTCCTCCTTCATAGCTCTCATCGCACAGTGAGTATCCTTGGCCTTGGTAGTGGCCTTCTCTAGGTCCTTCTATGCCGCCCGACCTTCTTTCTCAAGAAGCTTGCAGCAGTCGGCAGCATTCTTCAACTTTATAGCCATCTCGGCCATTTCCTTCTTGCTTTGGCAGTGAGCAGGCTGTTCGGCTTTCAGCTCTTCAGCCGCTTTTAAGGCAGCCACATCGCTTTTCCTGGCCTGCTCCTTGGCTCGGGCAAGTTCCGCCCGAAGGTTCTCCATGGCAGCAGCACCATCTGCATCAAGCACACATGTTGTAAGGTACGGGCATCAAGCTCCTCTTACCAGGTGTCTTCGGAGAAATTACATACCTTGTGCCTCGTCCAGCCGCTTGTTGACAAGCGCGGTGTCGGCATCTGCCACGTCAAGTTGCCGCTTTAGCTTGGCAAATGCATCCATCCGGCTAGCCACCGAACACTTCGCCACCTACATAGGAAAGGCGAAATATTATACGTGGGATTATGATCCTCGGCGCGCCGTCATTTTTGACAATGCACAGAGTCTCAGGGGCTACTATCTATACAGGGCGCATCTTATATATGCGGATCTGTCAAAAGGTACATCATTTCGCGTACCTCAAAACCTGATAGTAAACTCCTGACGGCCTCGTACAACCCGCTCTCCATGGATGAAATCCTTCCAATCACCGTATCCATCAACGCACGGTGTTCTTTTGAGATAGACGCTCGCCCGAGAAGATCCTTCAGCTCCTCCGACCGTGCACCGGACGGTGCCGGACTCGTCCGATGGCCTTTTTCGAAGGCCGGACACGGAGGGCCTTGGGGGGCCATACGACTGCCTTCCGGCCCTGCCGGA
Organism: Triticum timopheevii; assembly: GCA_963921465.1. Taxonomy (NCBI): domain Eukaryota; kingdom Viridiplantae; phylum Streptophyta; class Magnoliopsida; order Poales; family Poaceae; genus Triticum; species Triticum timopheevii. Next base: position 582,893,060 of record OY997268.1, read on the forward strand.
TTCGGAGAAACCCTCCGTGACGACACCTCAGGGTCGCCCGCCTTGCAAGGCGGTACGGCAGGGGGAGGCGTTCCGCTCTCCACCATCTCTGGATGAAGATCCCCTGAAGATGAGCTCTGCTGAGAAGGGCTGAGATCCGAACTACAAGGTAAAATTTTGGTTATCTTCCTCAGAAATAGAACAGGGATGTCTCTCATTTTAAAACTCCCCTCTTTACTTATGGCCCGGTGAAGGGCTGATCCCCTTGGGGACACAATGCGACCGAGGCATCCCCCGGCGCCGGACCCTCTGACGAAGATTTCTTCCCCCGCTTTGAGACCATGGTCTCCGGGTCTTCAGAGGCGGTCCTCTTCTTCCCCTGGTTAGAGGAATTCTCAATTAGTCCTTTCCTGACAGCCTCCTTCGGGGAGGCGCTAGTTTCCTTGTTCCCCTCTTCGCCTTCTTCCAAAGGCGCAACCTCCAGCATCCTGGTTAACACGGGATCCGGCGTAGTCTCAGGGAGGGGGGACGGACACCTGATTAGCTTTGCTTTCGCTATCCACTCCTGTTTAAGGGACAACTCTTTTAAGAGCAATTTTATGATAAATATACGGATAGCGTGTCCGGGTACAAGGCTACTTACTTGAGTATCCGGGCGATTGCAGCTCAGACCTGCGTCCTCGGACGAGTCCGGACACATTGCTTGTGATCCGAAGAACAATTTGTACATCTCCATGGGCGTCACGCCCACAAAATGTTGGAGGGCTCGTGGTCCCTCTGGATTAAACTCCCACAGGCGGAGGGGGCGACATTTGCAGGGCAGGGTGCGGTGAGTCAACATGACCTGCGCCACTATGACCAGATTGATGTCTCTTTCTAGGAGATCTAGAATTCGGCCCTGCAACAAGGGCACGTCCTTGGACGGCCCCCAGTTAAACCCTTTATTGACCCATGATGCTAGCTGTGGTGGGGACCCGAGCGAAAGGCAGGTGGCGCCACCCACTTGGTGCCCCTGGGAGCTGTGATATAAAACCACTCTCGTTGCCATAAGCTGAACTCCTCTTGAAAAGAGCCCTCAGGCCAGGGAGCGTCAGCATTCTTGCTTATGACAGCCCCTCCGCACTCCGCGTGCTGCCCCTCGATCATCTTCGGCTCTACTTTGAAGGTCTTATGTAACGCCCCGGATACAACTTTCCATATTCGTAACTCTAACTCTTGCCTTTTTTCGGAGATGCGATATGATATTTCCTCCATGGTTGGGCTTTTGTTTTTGTTTTGCATTTTTTGTTCTTGTTATGCATCTCGTCTCATGGCATCATGTGCATTGCATCCATATGTTTTCATAAAACCTCGTACCCGTTCGTAGTTGCCGCGTTCCCCTTACCTCCTTTGACCGTTCTGAGACCAACCAGCCCCTTGCACGCGATCGCCTTGTTCCTCTGCTCAGCCAATGACCACCTCCGCAACCTAGTGCGAAAACTTCTCCCGGACCCGAGCCGCTCGGTCGTCACCGTTGGATTCGGATCATCCCCCAAATATTTTTGGTTTCTTATTTGTTCTACCCTAACCTAATTGTCCCGGGCTATTCGATTATAATCGAAGGGTCCAGATTACCCTCATACTCCCTCTTATCATCCACCTACTATATATAGAGGCCTCCCCTATTCCATTTCTAGTTAACCTAAACCCTAGGCAGACCAACTCCCTCCAATCCCGTAGCCGCCGCCGCTCTCCTCGCAATCCACACGCACCCAGTCCCCTGCCTCCACTTGGCCAGATCCACCAGCCAAACCCCACCCGATCTGGACCGCCAGATCTCAGATCCGACGGTCAGAGAGCCTCCCACAGCACTCGATCCGATCTGGATCGAGGCAGCCGTCTCCTCCCGCCTCTGCTCGTCTCCACGCCTCCGGCGACCGCGAGCCACCGGAGCACCTGGAGCCCTCCAGCCTCTTGCTCAAGCATGCCTCCTACCCCGAGCTCCTCCCATGGTGCCCTCGTTCACGAGCACGTCGACCCCGCCACCTCGAACTCCCGTGCTGAAGCACCAGCCTCGGATTCGGTCAACCCTGAGCTCCTCGCCGGAGAACGCCGCCACGCCTGGATCCGCTCGTCTCTGCCGCCTCCCCAAGTTCCGTCGCTGCTGCGCCTTCGTTGTCCTACTCCCTCTCCTCCCGAGCCACCCCTCCCGTCCATCACCGTCGAAGCAGCAGGCTGCGCCCCTGCCTCTCCCTTCCTCTTCCTTCTCTCCTCCCTCTCTCACCTGCTCCCTTTGTTCGTGCAACAGGGAGCCCTGAGGAGTTTGCGCCGGCCATCCTCGCCTCCCGCGCCCGGACGACGTCGTCCTCGAGCTCCCCGACGCCAGTCCTCGCCAGCAGCACCCCGGCGCCGCGCGCCCATGCCTTCCTCCCCACGCCCGGATCTGCTGCCGTCCCGTCTTCACCATGCCGGAGTTACCCCGCCGTCGCCAAATTCCACGCCGCCGCTGCTCTGCTTCGAGCCACATCCTGCATCGGGCGAATGCTCGAGCGTTGACCGCGCCTCGCTCAACCGCGCGCCTGGGCTACCTCCCCTCCAGCGCCAAGGCCCATCGCCCTTACAGCCTCCCTCTCTACTGAACCGGGCCAAAGCCCATGGTGAGCTCCCCACACAGCCCCTCCTCTCTGTTCAGCCCAACAGTGCTCCTGATTCAGCCCATGTGTATTTTTTTCCTGTGCTGCGAATTTAGCATTATCCAGAGATTTACAGATTTGCAGAAAAACCCCTAGTGTTCATGCATCTAATAACTAATTAACCGTGCATCGAATTAAAATAATTTATATATGTAAAATGCTTAGAATTCTGTCTAGTTTCATAATATGCCACTTTCATCCATGTTTAAAATGTTTAAAATGTTATTTGATCAAATTTGCTTAAATGCCATGTTGAAATGCTTTATTTCATAACTAAATAACCGTAGCTCGGTTTTAAATAAACTTTATATGTAAATGGGGTGAAAAAATGCCTAGTTTAACATGGTCCACTTTATTTTCCTGTTTAACAACATTAAAATATGTTTTAGGGCAGAACAGTACCAAATTTGAAATATGGACATGAGGATTTTCCGGAATTGTTGTTTGTTGCTTCCGGCCTCATTTAAACTTGCCTAGATAGGTAGTTTCATCATGCTTCACATCTTGCCATGTTTAACAACATTTAATATTGTTGTGTACCTAAACGAGAGCGAACTAAATACTTGCATGTGGTGTTTCGTCAATATGCAACTCGTTGCATATTGAGCTCCACTTAACTTGTAGTATTGTTTGTTGCACTTTGCCATGCCATGCCTCATTAAACCGGTCATGCATCATATTTGTTTGTGCATCATGCCATGATTATGCTTGTGTGTTTACCATGTTGATTGCTTCTTTTCGGGTTGCCTTCGGTTTCGTTCCGGAGTTGTGAGGATTCGTTCGACTACCCCCGTTCGTCTTCTTCATGGACTCGTTCTTCTTCCTAGCGGGATTTCAGGCAAGATGACCGCTACCCTGGATCTCATTACTATCATTGCTATGCTAGTTGCTTCATTCTATCGCTATGCTGCATTACCTATCATTTGCTCTTCAAGCCTCCCAAATTGCCATGAACCTCTAACCTTTGACACCCTTCCTAGCAAACCGTTGTTTGGCTATGTTACCGCTTTGCTCAGCCCCTCTTATAGCGTTGTTAGTTGGAGGTGAAGTTGAAGATTGCTCCATGATGGACAGGGTTATGTTGGGATATCACAATATCTCTTATATTATTAATGCATCTATATACTTGGTAAAGGGTGGAAGACTCAGCCTTATGCCTTGTGTTTTGTTCCACTCTTGCCGCCCTAGTTTCCGTCATACCGGTATTATGTTCCCGGATTTTGCGTTCCTTACGCGGTTGGGTGATTTATGGGACACCCTTGACAGTTCGCTTTGAATAAAACTCCTCCAGCAAGGCCCAACCTTGGTTTTACCATTTGCCTCACCTAGCCCTTTTTCCCTTGGGTTTCCGGAGCCCGAGGGTCATCTTTATTTTAGCCCCCCCGGGCCAGTGCTTGTCTAAGTGTTGGTCCGAACCGGGCAGACTGTGGGGCCACCTCGGGGCAACTCGAGGGTTGGTTTTACTCGTAGGCTGACCTATCCGGTGTTGCCCTGAGAACAAGATATGTGCAGCTCCTATCGGGATTGTCGGCGCATCGGGCGGCTTTGCTGGTCTTGTTTTACCATTGTCGAAATGTCTTGTAAACCGGGATTCCGAGTCTGATCGGGTCTTCCTGGGAGAAGGAATATCCTTCGTTGATCGCGAGAGCTTATCATGGGCTAAGTTGGGACACCCCTGCAGGGTATAATCTTTCGAAAGCCGTGCCTGCGGTTATAGGCAGATGGGAATTTGTTAATATCCGGTTGTAGACAACTTGACACCAGATCCGAATTAAAATGCATCAACCGTGTGTGTAGCCGTGATGGTCTCTTTTCGACGGAGTCCGGGAAGTGAACACGGTTTCTGTGTTATGTTGACGTAAGTAGGTGTTCAGGATCACCTCTTGATCATTGCTAGCTTCACGACAGTTCCGCTTGTTCTCTTTTCGCTCTTATTTGCGTATGTTAGCCACCATTTATGCTTAGTCGTTGCTGCAACCTCACCACTTTACCCCTTCCATTCCCATTAAGCTTTGCTAGTCTTGATACCCATGGTAATGGGATTGCTGAGTCCTCGTGGCTCACAGATTACTACGACAACAGTTGCAGGTACAGGTTTTCCGATGATCATGACGCGAGAGCGATGCTTGCTTGCGTTGAGTTCTTCTTCTGCTTCTTCGATCAGGGGATAGGTTCTAGGTCGGCAACCTGGGCTAGCAGGGTGGATGTCGTCTGAGTTTCTGTTTATGTTTCATCCGTAGTCGGATGTTGTTCTCATGTATTGATGTGATGTTGTATTCATGTGGCATTCTATGCCTTATGTATGTATCCCCATCTACTATGTAATGTTGATGTAATGATATCCACCTTGCAAAAACGTCTTCAAGATGCGCTTCTATCCTTGGTGGGACCTTCGAGTTCCTTTAGGATAGGGTCGCATCTTGGGCGTGACATCTTAAGCCACAATCCGAAGTGAGGAGTAATACGGAGGAAGGCCTCGCACACGACAATGAACAATGAGATATGGAGGATGGACTCCGGAGCCAAGTCGTGAAATTCCAGCCCGTAATAAAACATGAGCCCCCTCACGAAGGGGTCCGTCGAGAAGCCTAGCCCCCGAAGGAAGTGAGACGCGAACACCACGCTCTCACCAGGCTTGGGAGTGGGAATAACCTGCCCTTGAGCAGGCAGCCTATGCGAGATTTCGCCGGTTAGATACCCGACATCTCTTAGCTTTCGCACATCTTCTTCCGTAACAGAGGAAGGCATCCACTGGCCTTGATGGTCAGAGCCGGACATCATCAGAGGTCCGAAGCGCCTGAATCTGGAGCTTTGGGTGTTGGAACTCAAAGTGAGGGGCGGATTCGATTGACTTTGAAAGAAGGGAGTCGAGCCTTGGTCTCTTTATAAAGAGGTTGAATACCAAGAGCCCTCCCCGTGACAGTTTGGGACTCGCCTTCGATTGAGGAGACATACCAACAGGCACGATTGGGTTACCCACGCCCGTATTGATGAGAATCCCGAAATAAGGGGACACGATCTCTGCTTCGATAAGACGTGCCAAGGAAACCGCCTCGCTAAACGCGCTGAGGTGGGATAGTAAAACAATTCGAATAAAGGCTTGGCCGTGGCGTGGTGTCACACTGCGGAATAGGTCAGCAGATTAGATTTGTGCAAATATTATTCTCTCTACCGTGGTATGTAGAACTTATTTTGCAGAGCCGGACACTATCCTTGTGTTAAAAATCTTCTATGAAGTATTCGGAGGAGGAACCCGCCTTGCAATGCCGAAGACAATCTGCGTGCCGGTCTCCTCGTCATTGAAGCCTGGTTCAGGGGCTACTGAGGGAGTCCTAGATTAGGGGGTGTCCGGATAGCCGGACTATAACCTTTGGCCGGACTCCTGGCCTATGAAGATACAAGATTGAAGACTTCGTCCCATGCCCGGATGGGACTTTCCTTGGCATGGAAGGAAAGCTTGGCGATACGGATATGTAGATCTCCTCCCATTGTAACCGACTCTGTGTAACCCTAGACCTCTCCGGTGTCTATATAAACCGGAGGGTTTTAGTCCGTAGGACGAACAACAATCATACCATAGGCTAGCTTCTAGGGTTTAGCCTCTCTGATCTCGTGGTAGATCTACTCTTGTACTACCCATATCATCAATATTAATCCAGCAGGAGTAGGGTTTTACCTCCATCGAGAGGGCCCAAACCTGGGTAAAAACATCGTGTCCCTTGTCTCCTGTTACCATCCGCCTAGACGCACAGTTCGGGACCCCCTACCCGAGATCCGCCGATTTTGACACTTACATGCACCCATGTGTAACGAGAATAATCATCAACAATAACAAAGCCATATAGAGATGCATCATTTGTAACTGCAGAATAATGATTAGGACCAAAGAGATCCATGTGAAGTAATTCAAATAGTTGAGTGGTAGTCATTATAGCCTTCACTGGATGTTTGGTCTTGGTCATTTCTCTAGCTTCATAGGCTCCGCACAAATGACCCTTGATGTCGTGGAATTAACACGTCAGATGTCGTCATGAAAGGACTTAGTCATGGAGCCATCGCGGAGGGTTAGATTGAAGGGGTTAAACCGGACAAGGGACACGGGAGTTTTTAAACTAGTTCGGCCCCTTCAATGAAGGTAAAAGCCTACGTCTAGTTGTGATGGAATTGATTGGGTTTCGATGACCAGGGAGCAAATACGCTTTGCCTGGGTCTCGAGTTGTTGTTTCTTGCCCTTGAACCGCCGCCGGGTCGTCCCTTTATATACATAGGTTGACGCCCGGCCGGTCTACAGAGTCCCGAGGCTGGCTCATACAAGTGGTCGGCTCGGTCTCCCCTTTCTTTACTTACAATACAAGTTATGCAATCATAGCGGTTTACTACCATGGGCCCTAATCTGCCTTTGGGCTCTGGGCCTCTGAGCTTCATCCGTAAAGCGCCATCTTCTGGGTCTTTATGGGCTTCAATGCAGTTGAGGGTGAACCGGCCCCTCCTGGGCGGTTTACCCTTAGTAGTTATATCCCCAACATTAGGCCCCAGGTTGATTTGAACTAGTTCATGTCAATCTCCAATACTTAGAAAAAAATCCAGTGAACATCCTCTTACATTTCTCGTAAACTGCCACGATGTCTTCTCCTGTAAACTTTTGTTAAACCGTCGTGACGTCATCCTATGGATACAGCAATTGATTGTCATGACGTCATCTCTGTATAAAAACACAAAAAAGATTCCTTTAATTAATTGCTCCCGAAGATCGAGGCGACAACTATGCCCTCTTTCGCCACTTCAGGCTCCTCAATCCCCGCGCTTGCCTTTATCCATTTGCCTTATAAATAGGCTCGGGGGTCCTTTCTTTCTTCCCCTTTCGTGCCTATTCTTCCTCCTCGTGACACTCAAGCTCTAAAGCTCTGCCGCCGCCCTCAACCTTCAAGCACTGCATCAACAAAGGCCGCTGCATCAACCTGATCGTACCAGAAATCTGCGGCTCTTCTCCGCTATTCATGCGCATCTGGTAAGCCTCCTCCCTTCAACCCTAGATCTATATTAGGGTTTCCGTGTTCATCCATGTTCATATTTGCTCGCTGCCTCTTGCTTAATGTTGAATCTAGCTGAACTTGTCATCTTCCTCTTGCGGCCAAAGTTGGTAGTTTTAGTTTACCACGCCATAGTATCTCTTCCTGCCTTGATAGATCCCATCTCAACTTATGGTGCTCTGTCATCGCCATTTTTAGGGCTCAGAAAAATTTCTCTACTGAACCACGGTAGATCCAAAATTATAGTGTCATATTGTGAAATCTGTTTCTGTAAACACTTAGTAGATTTTCCGCTCTGCTGCTTCCCTATAGGCGGTTTAACTTTTGGTAGTTGATAATCCGCCATATGTCATTAGCCCTCACTTAAACCGCCATCTTGATTTGAATAGCAATTTCCGGTTTATCTCACATATATGCTTTGATCAAATTCCCTGGTTTAACACCAATTAGTACACCTTAACCGTCAATCGTAAACCGGCCTTCGTTTTATGTTTACAGTTTGCTTTCCAAGATGACCAAACAATTCCCCGCTTGCAACTAGGTTCTGTCCTGGATCACGGAAACGCAAATCAATGGATATGTTACAACTGGCGCTTTAGCCTCAAAAAGGGTCCTTCATTGGCGAGTCCCTAGCCCTGAGTGCCCTCCTAAGCCTCAAGATGGAGAGGTGATTATATTTATGCAACACTTAGACTGGGGATTCAGCCCTCCCGGATCAAAAAAATTCGGGGATGTCCTTGCGAGCTTTCAACTCCATCCATAGGATATTGGACCGAACTCCGTGTCCAACATATGCAATTTTCAAGTGTTCTGTGAAGTTTACCTTCAAGAAGAACCATCTGTGGAGCTTTTTCGGGATTTTTTCCATTTAAACTGCCGCACTGAGTTCTCCAACGGTCCCAACACGGAATTTGGTGGGGTATCAATCCATAAGAGAAAAGAAGTTGATTTCCCTCATGCAAAACAGCACAGCCATCCCAAAGATTGGAACCAAACATGGTTTTATTGTCAGAATACTGCCCCTGCTAGAGAAAATCCTTTGCCGGGTTACCGCCCTCACCGGCTTAGCAATGGCCACCCGTTACCTCAACGATTAACTACCAAAGAAAGGAAAAATTATGCACCTCAACTCACCAAGCTCCGGGCTCTCCTAGCCAACAGTCTGACCGGTATTGATCTCATCTGCTGCTGGGTTTCTTGGGGTATTCTGCCTTTAAGTCGCCGCCCCGGATTAATGCATGAATATACTGGCAACGTCAAGGATCCTCAACGATATCATGAAATGGTAATGACGGACGACGAAGTTATTGAATCAGTGAAGAAGATGCTTGACGAACCGATCGCCGCATGCAACCAAACCGGGTTGCCACCTTTTTACGCATCCAACAAACCGCCAGCGGTAAAGTTTAACTTGATGCTTACTGATCCGCCTCCGCTTTAACAATGTGCTAATACTCCTTTGTTTTAATTTCATAGGCTAATAGTTCCTTCTGGAAGCGGAAAACACAAGATAAACCGGTTAGGGCTCCTCGTGTGAAAAGCAAGGTCACAAAGAGAGCAGCCAAGAAGAAAACTGCCGAGTCTTCTGATCTGCTAGAAGATATTGACGAATCGGATCAAGAGGTAGAACTTGACTCCCTTGGTTCCTTTTTCATACACCTTATTGACAATTATTGTTCCCAGGATGATGCGGAGGCCAGCCGTGCAGACCATGTAGAGGTAATCTCTCTTTCCTCCGATTCAGATCTTGTGCCGGTTCAAATATTTCGCCGTGTGGTTCGGAAAGTAGAATACTCTCACCCTCTTGCTTATTTGGATCCAAAATTTTCTTTGAAGACACAGCAACCTGAAGGACGTCGCACAACCCGGCATAGTGGCCAGCAAGTCACCTCTTCCGGTTTACTGGATACACCAACCTGGAAGCGTCGTCCAGAGGTTACTTGTTCTCCCGAAAAACTTTATCCTTTGTAGGGGTTCTTCCGATACCCACTCAATCCGTCTGATCCGAATTACCAGGCGTCTTCCAATTCATCCGGCGGTTCATCAACCACTCAACTGCCTCCCCTTAAAACCGTCCCTGGGTAAGTATACTGCCCTTCATCTTTTTCCTTCATAGTTCGGTTTACCGTGCTAATCTTTGTTTTGATATCGCAGTGCCAAAGCCCGTCTGAGCAAGAAGGATAAACCAGTGCCCCTATTGGTGAAGTTGAACCGGAGAGGGCGCCTGAAGGTACCGGTAGAAATACTGATGTTATGGATGATTCCGCCCCACAAGGTGAGAACACTGAAGCTAATTCGCTGGAAGCTGACCCGGCGAATCATATTGATCCATCAAGCCCTCATGCTACTCCTTCGAGCCCGGCTGCTAATCCGCCGAGCCCAGCTGCTAATCCGCCAAGTCCAGCCAGGGATATCGTTAATCCGCCAAGTCCACCAAAGGGTGGTGATGATGATGTCATTATTACTAGTACGGGTCACACTAGCCCTGGTAATCCGGTTGTCTTGTCAAAACATACTGCCAAGGAGGAATTCACTGCTATGGGCAAGGGGAAAGGGAAGACTGATTTATCCAACTTCATCAACCTTAGTGCCGAGGAACTTCATTCCGGATTTTTAAACCGCCTTTACACCAGCCGTGACTTTGAAGCCGGTTTGGTGAACCTGATGAAGGAACGTTATGAGGTAATCTTCAAGAACGCTTTGAAATTTACTTTATTCTGCATATCTCTTCCATTGTAGCCCCCAAGGGCCGGGTTATCTCTTGAAGATAACCCGGGACTTCGATATAAAGAACACTTCAACTGAGTAGCCCCCAATGGCATGTTTGTCTCTTGAAGACAAACCGGGACTGTCTGTCCTTGTTAATTGCCTTTACTTATAACTGATCAATTGTGCATTAGCCCCCAAGTGCCAAGCTTAATACCTGGATTGAGCCTTGGGACTTGAAAATACTCACTTTAAAAAGCAATCCACATTAGCCCCCAAGTGTCGAGTGCATAACTTGTTATGTGCTTGGGACTTTAACAACTGCATCTTCTGAATTTTGTAGACCGATAAAAATATCAAAGAATCTCAAATCGCTGATCTTCAAGAAAACATCAAGTCCCAGCAAGAAGAGACCTCTAAAACCAAAGAGGAGCTAAAGGGTGTTTTGACAACCATGGAGCAATTGAAGGATGGTTTCAGAAATGAACGCACCAACTGGGAAACTAAGAAGCCTGCTTTGTTGAAGCGGGTTGAAGATGCCGAAGTAGCTCTTAAGCCGGTGGCGGAAGAGCTAACAGGGCTAAAACATCAAGTGGATGCTATGACTTCTGCAATATTTGGTAAGTACTTTGTCATAGCCGGTTCAAAAATATCTTGAACTCTGCCGGTTTAACATTGAATTCTTAAACCGTTGCAGGTAATCGCATTGCTCAGCTAGGCATAGATATGCGGATGAAATTGAAGGCAGCATACACTTTGATTGAGCAATTATACACCGGTGCCGAACAGGTTATCTGTGCAGTCTCATACAACAAACCGGCACCAACATTGATCAAGGACACCCTAGTAAGATTATCCATGACACTGGTGCAGATAGAAGAGGTGAAGCGATCTGCTGCCAGGGATGGCGCTTTACTGGCACTGACTCGGGCCAAAGCATGGATATCTGACTTGGATCCAGTTGATATCACCAAGGGATTTCCGGATGAACAAACAGACGGGTCAGCATTTGACAACGAACCCCTCAAAACCCTAACAAAGGAGATGTGTCCACTGTCGAGTCAACAGGCTGAACAGGCTAACTTGACTGTTCATCGGTCCTTTTACGATGAAAGGAACCAGCGGGTTGGTACGACTGTGACAGAAGTGCAAAACCTTATCCCGCCAATCCGTAAGCACACTTACGCCCCTGATGTTGAACCGTACAATCAAATAAGTGAAGAAGCTGTATTTCAGGCTCTAACTCGGATTGACTGGACCACCATTGACTTCCAGCCACTGGGTGGAGAGGAGGAGGTTGAACCGGCGCCTGAAGATCCATCAACTACACGTTGTCCTGGCAATGAGTCTTAATCTGGCAATCGGGTTACTTTGACAGACTTTGATTTGTGTAAGAACAATCAGCATTTTAGGCCTCAAAGCGCCTTGTAATAGGCTAGTGCAAGTACTTTGATCTGCAGCACTGATACATAACTTTGTTTGGTCTGCCATGATATGTGCTATGCTTGATTATATATTTTCATGCAATCCTACTGTCTGCATAAAAAGAATTGTCCGAGCGGTTTACCGCCGGACGGGTCACAATGCCCCATACAAAGCCAGGTTAATGACCAAAGCTGAATAAAAAATATGAAATAAATCATACCTGTGATATTAAATCACTTAGTTGGTTTACCAACTTGTATTTGTAGTAAGGGTGAAAACCCCAAATCTGAAGTATTGATAACTCCCACCATGCAGTGCTGGTGTAAACTTTTTAAACCAACCATGTTGTGAATAACACCATATGATTATGCTGGTAATATGTAATCAAAGCCAGTCCGGGTTATGAAAACACCGGTTTGATAAGAAATATGGTATGACAACTTATAGTTGAAAGCCAAGTCGGGTTAACAAACACCGGGTTAACATGAATATGATCTGGCAACTTGTAGTTGAAAGCCAAACCGGGTTAACAAAGACCAGGCTAATATGATGTTACCAAAGAGCACAAACTTGGCAAAAAAGCAAACAAAAACCGTGTAGTCGAGGCTTTTCAAGGGCTGCCAGGCCCAAATTCGAGGCTTTTCATGGGCTGCCAGGCCGCTGAGTTAAACCATGTTGCAAAGCCTTTTAAGATGTGCCTCCAACTAACCAATCATCGTTTTAACTTTGACAAGTTTAGGGTCTGTAAAAGATTGACTTATCAAATGTTCGGCGGGTCATGCCAGGATTACCTGGATAGGAGTGACTTACTTGATGAAGGCAGGTTAACCCGGGGTTTTAGGTGCATACACCAGGCTTCCAAGCCGTTCTTGATAGCATATTACAAGGGTCCTTTCAAACTCTTTGTTGCAGTGCACAAAGAGCCCCCAAGTAACTTTGTGAGCTGTGCTCAATGGGTGCCTATGTTTGAGCTGTGCACAGCATCCAGACTCTCTTTGGCCCCTTGGGTGTGAAGCTCCCAAGCTGTTTTGTGGCATGATAGCCGGTTTAACAGGTAGTACTTAGCTTTGTCAGCTGAAGCCCCCATGTAAACAAAGAGATTTGAAGAAAAAATGGCAGAGACCCTGCTTATAGCAAGGATGCCGGTTTATTATATTGATCATAATATATACATTATTGAAATATGTACATAAGAAAAGCCTATGGCTTCAAGTGTAGTAAGGCCGAAGGAGAGCTATGTTCCACGGCCGCCGGGTCTCCTCCTCAGAACTACGTGAGTCTTCTCGAACATCAATGAGGTAGTATGATCCATTGTGCAGATTTTTGCTGACCACAAAGGGTTCTTCCCAAGGTGGGGATAACTTATGCATATCGGTCTGATCCTGGATGAGCCGGAGCACTAAGTCGCCTTCTTGAAAGGTTCTTGTCTTAACCCGGCGGTTGTGATAATGCCGCAGGTCTTGTTGATAAACCGCTGATCGAGCCAAAGCCATGTCCCGTTTCTCATCTAACAAGTCCAGCGCGTCTTGGCGTGCTTGCTCATTGTCCGCTTCAACATAATTGGCAACCCGGGGCGAGTCATGACGAATATCACTTGGGAGGACGGCCTCAGCTCCGTAAACCATGAACAAAGGTGTATAACCCGTAGATCGGTATGGGGTGGTGTTTATACTCCATAACATAGATGGTAATTCTTCCACCCAACAACCCGGCGTCCGCTTCAAAGGAACCATGAGCCGGGGCTTGATACCCTTCAGGATTTCCTGATTCGCCCTCTCAGCTTGACCATTGGACTGGGGATGAGCCACGGACGCTACATCAAGCCGGATGTGCTCTCGTTGACAAAACTCCTCCATCTCGCCTTTAGAAAGGCTCGTGCCATTATCTGTGATGATGCTGTGTGGAAAGCCAAAACGGAAAATGATATTTTTGAGAAATTGAACCGCCGTGGCTGCATCACACTTGCTGACGGGCTCCGCTTCAACCCATTTAGTGAACTTGTCAACCGCCACCAACAGGTGGGTCTTCTTATCCTTGGAGCGCTTAAAAGGTCCCACCATATCAAGCCCCCAAGTGGCAAATGGCCAAGTGATAGGAATCATCCGTAGCTCTTGAGCCGAAACATGAGCTCGATGTGAAAACTTCTGACAAGCATCACACCGCTTTACCTGATCCTCCGCATCAGCATGAGCTGTCAACCAATAGAACCCATGACGAAAAGCTTTAGCCACCAGTGATTTTGAACCGGCATGGTGACCACAATCCCCTTCATGGATTTCACGTAGAATCTCTTGTCCTTCTTCAGGAGAAACACAACGTTGGAATACGCCTAAAACACTGCAACGGTGTAACTCGCCATTGTGAATAACCATGGACTTGGACCGCCGGATTATCTGTCTAGCGAGGACCTCATCATCTGGTAACTCGCCCCGGTTCATATACGCCAAATATGGAACCGTCCAATCCGGAGTGATATGTAAAGCAGCTACCAATTGGGCCTCTGGATCAGGAACAGCTAAATCCTCCTCTGTAGGCAACTTAACAGACGGGTTATGCAAGATATCTAAAAAGGTACTGGGTGGTACCGGTTTACGCTGAGATCCTAGCCGGCTTAAAGCATCTGCTGCTTCGTTTTTGCGTCGGTCAATGTGCTCAACCTGATAACCCTTAAAGTGATCTGCCACAATATCCACTTCGTGTCTATAAGCCGCCATGAGTGGATCCATAGAATCCCAAGTACCAAAAAGTTGCTGAGCCACCAGATCAAAATCTCCAAAACAGCGAACCTGGATTAAGTTTATTTCCTTAGCCACGCGGAGACCGTGGAGTAAGGCCTCGTACTCAGCTGCATTGTTAGTACAAGGAAACATTAAGCGGAGAACATAACAAATTTTATCACCTCGAGGGGAAGTAAGGACAACTCCAGCCCCCGAGCATTGCCTGGACCCATCAAAGTGAATAGTCCAGTATGTATTGTCTGGTTTATCCTCGGGTGCCTGTAAATCGGTCCAATCATTGATGAAGTCAACAAGCGCCTGAGATTTGATGGTCGTTCGAGGCATATACTTCAATCCATGTGGACCAAGCTCAATTGCCCACTTTGCAACCCAGCCAGTTGCTTCCCTGTTCTGAATTATATCACCCAAAGGAGCAGAACTAACCACTGTGATGGGATGGCCTAAAAAGTATTGCTTGAGCTTTCGACTTGCCATAAAAACTCCATACACCAGCTTCTGCCAATGCGGGTATCATTGTTTTGACTCGATCAACACTTCGCTGATATAATAAACCGGCCGTTGAACCGGATATTCCTTCCCAGCCTCCTTACGCTCAACTGCAATTGCCACACTGGCCGCATGGGCATTGGCAGCCACGTACACTAGCAAGGGCTCCTTATCAACCGAAGCAGCAAGGACCGGCAGTTCAACCAACTGCCGCTTTAAGTCCTCAAATGCCGCATTAGCTGCGTCACTCCAGACGAAATCGTCTGTCTTTTTCAACATCTGATACAAAGGAATCGCCTTCTCTCCCAAACGGCTGATAAACCGGCTAAGGGCTACAATTCGACCCGCCAGACGCTGAACATCATTGATACACTTCGGTTTAGCCAAGGATGTAATCACTTTGATTTTTTCCGGATTAGCCTCAATGCCTCTGTTGGACACCAGAAAACCTAAGAGCTTGCCTGCCGGAACACCAAAAACGCATTTGTTCGGATTGAGCATCATTTTGTAAACCTGAAGATTGTCAAACGTCTCCTTGAGGTCATCTATCAAGGTTTCCTTCTTCCTGGATTTTACCACAATGTCACCACATAGGCATGAACATTATGCCCAATCTGCGTGTGAAGACAATTTTGAACACAACGTTGATAAGTTGCCTGGGCACTTTTGGGCCCAAAGGGCATAGAAACATAGCAGAAGGCTCCAAAGGGAGTGATGAAGGCTGTCTTCTCCTGGTCCTTAACTGCCATTTTAATCTGATGATAACCTGAATAAGCATCCAAGAAACTCAGGCGCTCACAACCCGCCGTCGCATCAATAATCTGATCAATACGCGGGAGAGCAAAAGGATCTGCGTAGTCCACACACATATGCCAAGTGCCGTTTTTCTTCAGAATGAGCACCGGATTAGCCAACCACTCGGGGTGAAATACTTCGACGATAAACCCAGCAGCCAACAGCCGGGCTACCTCTTCACCAATGGCCTTGCGTCTTTCCTCGTTAAAGCGGCGAAGAAATTGCTTGACCGGTTTAAACTTGGGATCAATATTGAGAGTGTGCTCAACAAGTTCCCTCGGTACACCTGGCATGTCAGAAGGCTTCCATGCAAAAATGTCCCAGTTCTCACGGATGAACTCGATGAGCGCGCTTTCCTATTTCGGATCCAGATTGGTGCTGATGCTAAACTGTTTGGATGAATCACCAGGAACAAAGTCAACAAGTTTAGTCTCATCAGCTGGTTTGAACTTCAGGGTCGGGTCATGCTCAGTGGTGGGCTTCTTCAGAGGGGTCATGTCTGCCGGATCAACATTGTCTTTATAGAGCTTCAGCTCCTCTGTAGCACAAACCGACTCAGCATAAGCCGCATCACCTTCCTCATAATCCAAAGCGATCTTTCGACTTCCATGTATTGTGATAGTCCCCTTATGACCTGGCATTTTGAGCTGTAAATAAATATAGCAGGGCCTCGCCATGAATTTTGTGTAAGTCGGCCGTCCAAACAGTGTGTGATACGGGCTCTGGATTCTCACTACTTCAAAGGTCAAGGTCTCAGACCTGGAATCATGCTCATCTCCAAACACAACCTCCAAAGCAATCTTGCCAACAGGATATGCCGATTTACCTATTACTACACCATGAAAAACAGTGTTTGACGGTTTAAGACTCTTGTCTGTCAACCCCATGCGACGGAAGGTCTCATAGTATAGGATGTTAATACTACTCCCTCCATCCATCAGCACCTTGGTAAACTTATAACCTCCCACCTGAGGTGCCACCACTAAAGCTAGATGACCCGGATTGTCAACCCGGGGCGGATGATCCTCTCTGCTCCACACAATGGGTTGCTCGGACCACCGCAAATAACGTGGCACTGCCGGTTCAACAGCATTAACTGCCCTCTTGTGAAGCTTCTAGTTGCGCTTGCACAGACTAGTGGTGAACACATGATACTGCCCACCATTCAACTACTTTGGATGACTCTGATAACCTGACTGCTGCTGATTTCCTTGATTATTCTGTTGGTTATTACCACCTTGGTTGTTCTGGTTGCCCTGATTATTCTGAAATCCAAAGTGAACCGCCCCACCATGAAAACCTGGACCTGAACCGCCCGACAGACCTTGATCATACCGGAAGAGATCAGAGTTCTTGAACTCCTTCATGATATAACAATCTTTCCAAAGATGTGTGGTAGGGGCCTCCTTGGTCCCATGCTTTGGGCAGGGCTGGTTTAACAGACGCTCCAGATTCATCCCTCCACCGCGCTGGGGCGGTTTAGCTTTACGACGCTGCATCTTGGTGTTAGCCACAAGATCTGAACTATCTGCTTTGCGCTTACCATTATTCCTATGGCCTCCCTGGTTGTGATGTTGTCCCTTTGCACCGCCGTTCTTATTTCCCTTCTCTGGTTTCTCCTCATCAGAATCGGGATCCTTGGTATTATCAGAATCGACATATTTGACCAAGGCTGCCATAAGTGTTCCCATGTCATTGCAGTGCTGCTTGAGCCATCCCAACTTCATCTTTAGTGACTTAAACCGGTAATTACGCTCCAACGTTATGATTGCTTGGCCAGGATTAATCCGGTCTGACGAATGCAAAACTTCTGAAACCCGGCGCACCCAATGAGTTGTTGACTCGTTCTCCCCTTGAACACAGGCATCCAGATCCACAATGGACATAGGTTGTTTGCACATGTCTTTGAAATTGGCTATAAACCGGGCCTTCAACTGGTCCCATGACTCGACGGAGTTGGCTGGTAGGTTTTTTAACAAAGTACGGGCTGTCCCTTCGAACATCATCGTGAAGTATTTTGCACAGGCCGCTTCATCCACGTCAAGCATCTCCATTGCCATCTCATAACTTTCGACCCACGCCTCAGGTGGCTGATCAGCGGTGTAATTAGGTACCTTACGTGGGCCCTTGAAATCCTTAGGCAGTCGCACATTACAGAGAGCCGGAATAAGACACGGCACTCCCCAAGAACTGAAGGCAAGCCCGATGCCTCGGTCTACTGACGCCACTGGCTGAACCGGGGCGGGTTGACAACGACCCGCATATTGTGCTGCTAAAGCGGCCTCCCTTCATGCTCTGCCATTATCCACCACGTCCTGAGCATTCGCCTCACCACACGCCGGATTAGGTCCTTGAGGGGCATTACGGCGCCGCGCACTACTAGACACATCTGGTTCATCTATGTGCCTGCTATAGCTTTTGCTCGGACGGGGGGGTCAGATGAATTCTATCTTGGCTATAGGAATAAGCCTCACTACAAAAAAAATACACTTCCGTGATGATACATGTTTGTCACAGTAGGTCATGTTTTTTGTCATGCATGTACATCCATGACAAATTTATGACAGAATCAAGATAGTCATACATGTGCTGTCGTAGAAGTGTTCCATGACATTACCAAAATTATCATCACGGAAGTGTCCACTTCCATGACGATAAATCGCGCGTCACAGAACTGCTTTCGCCAAGGGTGACCGACACGTGGCATCCATCGTAACGGAACGCCGTTAAGCTATCAGGTCGGGTTTTGGATCCGATAACCCATTAACAGCCCCAACCAATGGGGATTTTCCACGTGTAAAATTATCATTGGCTGGAGCAAACATGTGTCGGCTCACCGTTGGGACAGATGTCATCCGCTCATTGGACCGAAGGAGCCTATGATACGGCGACACGTGGCACGGCCCAACAGAGGCCCATTCTTGTGAAAAGGCCGGCCCGTTTGACTTGGTCAAAAGGTGGCGGGTCGGCCTACGGAAAGCCTGTTAACGGCTTGTTCGCATATAGCCCATTTACAGCCCGCTAACCCAGGGCCCGTTACGCCCTATCCGAATTAGGCCCAGTAGCGTCATCTGGGCCGTCCAATATGATTCAGCCCGTTTTAACTTCCGGCCCATGTGTGGCCCATGACTTCTTTTGGCCCAGATGACGACCTTTGTAACTCTTGGCCCATTAATGGCCCGTGGTGAAACTAGCCCGTAATGAACAGTGTATCACTTTATACCCATTAACGGCCCCTTATTTCATTGGGCCGTTTCCAGCCCAAGTTATCTTTCGGTATTCTCAAGGCCCATTGATTCTTGGGCTCATCTGCAGCATTCGGTTACTTACGGCCCGTTACTGTCATTTTCTGCTTGTGGGCCAAATTCAGCCCGTCGTTACAGTCGGCCCGTTTGCGGACCATTAATACGTTGGGCCGTTTTCATGTCAAAAAAACCCGTTGGGCTATTTTCATAGAGTTATCAAATACGGCCTATTAACGGCCCGTTATGGTCCATGAATAGTACGGCCCATGATTGGCGAAATGATGATACGCCCCGTAGAAGGCCCATGGATCCTATGGCCCGTATGAGGCCCATGGATAGTACGGCCTGTAGAAGGCCCATGGACCCTACGGCCTGTAGAAGGCCCATTGATCCCTAAGGCCCGTATAGAAGGCTGATGGATCATACGGCCCATATAGAAGGCCAATGGTCCTACGGCCAAACGAAGGCCCATGGATCATACGGCCTGCACGAGGCCCATGGTTGCAACAGTTCGTGTGTTGCCATGATTATTTTGGCCTAGTTACCAAAAATAGGCTATTGTGGCCACTAGAAAAACACAGAAAAAGAACTGCATTGACTACAAGCAAACAACTAAACAAGACAATAAGGAAATAAATAAGCAAGCAATTAAGGCTAGCCTATTACTGCTATTACACATATTACATCCACTGGGCATCAAAGTTCGCCACCAGTGCAAATATAGGGAACAAAGCAGCATGTTACATACACTTGGCCGTCAAAATTGGCCACCAGTGCAAATAAACGTGGTAGCGAAACAAGAGCATAACTGAAACAACTTCAGAAGAGCTCAAGAAACGTTATCCTGGGTATCCACCATGCTGGCAATAAGCTTAGCAAGCTGATTAGCTTTGTCTTGTTTGGCGCTAAAATCCTCCAACGCTTGTTGTTGCACCAGAAAGTATGCATCTGAATGCTAGAGGGACTTCCATAGTCCTTCCGCTTCTTGTCGCAGCACAGCTGATCGATGTCTTTCAGCTTGTAGTTGAGACTCAAGAAACCGAACTGATTTAGACACTGAGTTTGAATAGCTTGTCCATGCGGTAGTGGCCAGTAACTCGCACACTAAACCAAGACAGGACTTTGGGGTTGTCTCGCTGTCTTCAAGATAGTCTTCCTTAGCTGTTTTATCAGCTTTGCTGGAGACCAACAAGGATGTGTCACTATCCTGAACCTTATCTGCATTACTTCCTTTACCATTGCTTAATAAGGCACTCTTCCGCAATATTCTGTCAGCATTCTAAAAGAAGAAACAAGCAGACACATAACAAGTTTAGCATGTACTAGTATATGAAACTCATTTTGGTGAACCAGTTCATTAGTAAGGTGGACAGGATTAAACTACCAAGTCTTCTATTGCCAAGTACTAGTACATAATAAAAGCATCAAACAAACATATATCTATGTCCTATGGTCACTGCATTGTCTTGCCAAATCAAAATAGAGACATGGTTCAAATCATATCAGTTCAAGACAAAGCAGCAGTGAAACAATACAAAGCGTGGGAAACTACACAGCACAACAAGATTTCAGATGGGTACCACGGGTCTACATGTACAACTACACTATTGGCTCTCTTGTGATGCTAGTAATGTGCATGATATGAAAGTCAATTGTATACACAATTGAAATTGAAATCAACAGAGCGATTGATAAGAGCAAACCTGTTAAAGAAACATGCGTGAACATACCTGCTGTGCCATTGGAGTTTCGATTGGATCCTTCAATCTAAAAATAAGTTCATATCAGTAAATACAGTGATACAAGAGCAAAGCAATCATAGTTAAAAAAGGCGCGCCTAAGCGAGCGCTTAAGCGCGCCTAGGCTCTAGGCGTTGGCAAAACGCATTGCGCATAACTACGCATAATCTATGCATAACTGCGCATAAGCATGCGCTTTGGTCAGTAAAGCGCAAGGCGGCGGCAAAACGCACAATTAACGCCTAGCGCTTTTTTGAACTATGATAGCAATGGAATCTTAAATTAGAACAGTTGTTCTTCAGGTTTAGGCACTTGTTCTACATGAACAGAGTACAGTAAGACGCAAGAATAAAATACTTAAAAATAGAAAATGAGCTCATAGACCTTACCACATTCTTGGTTCGGGACCAGTACAGAACAAGGCGTTCCCAGTCATCGTCCAGTAAATGTGTCTCAGGAGAACGTAAGGGAATTTGATGAGTTTCTTTGCCGGTGAAGTACGTTTTCTTCAGGTAATTCCGATACTGCCACCAAGCATTGTTGAAGATAGCAGAGGTATTAGCACAGGTTACCTCATCCTGAGCTTCCAAATCGGTCCTTCTCTATAGAGAAAAATGGAAAAATTTGCTGTATTATAACCATCATGGAGGTAGGATGTATGGGACGAAGCAAAGTAATTGCCATGAATAACATTACTTACACATAACTCCTGGACAAACACCTGCGACTGGCATTTTCCTTCATCTTCAGTATAATATTTCCAAGATGAGAAGATACGCACATACGATTTAACAATATCAAATGCGATAGATGCTAAACTACGACTGGCTAGTTGTGCTTCCTCCACAGGAATAGGCGTACTAACTGGTGGAGTTGGGGTTCGCCGTGATAGTACTGGCCCTTTGGGCACTGGAGCTTCCTTACTAACTATTGTTGTCTGGGAGCTCTGTGGTGGAGATGGTGCTGTGTCAACAGGAACTGGGTTACTATCGGCTGGGGTTGGAGTTAGATTGGGTGAAGCTGGTTCTCTGTCCATTGCAGTAGGGGTACAATCTGCGAGAGTTTGGGTTATGTGCGGTAGGGCTGGTTCTTGTGCATGTACAACCGGGGTGCTATCTCCACCAAGAGGTAGCACTGTTTTATTTGAAGACCGTGTTTTTATTCTACTAGATACTGGCATCACCCGCTCCAATTCAAATGGCTGATAAACAGGAAACATAGTTGAATGTACAGACATTGTATGAGAGACAGATGCAATAGATAGTGTGGAAAAAAGAGGGCATGAAATAGTTGACATGTATATTGTTTAACTAAAACGGATAGCATGACATAATTTCACATATATGATGTCTATCTAAACTGGATAGAATAGCATACCATAATTCAAAGATATGATGAATAACTAAACAGGATCGCATGACATAATTCACCAACATGTTATCTAAGTAATCAGGATCGCACCATTTAATTCACATATGTGATTTATATGCTAAACAGAGGGCATTCGATATGATGTCTGAACTAAGAACATGGTGTTGAATATTGTGTATATGATGTCTAAATTATGCAATGCAAGACACCGTATGCATGATATGAGAAGTATAACCGTGCCAAGTTAGAGCATACACCTCAGTGGGGGAATAGGACTGGTCATCTGTCTCTGAATCCATCTCTGAGGAGCTATCAGGACCCCACAAGAGATCTGCTTCGACAGGTAGCACTGTCTGCTCTGAAGGCCTTGTTTTCACTCCAGATTTTTCCATCTCCCACCCAAATGGCTGATTCATAGGAAGAGTAGTTTAATGTACAAACATTGTCGACAAATGGAAATGTAATGAAGAAAAGGATGGGCAAGATAGCATTCAAATATATGATGCCTGCTTAAACAGGATGGCATTGCACATTTCACATATATTATGGCTGGCTAAAAGACATGAGACTACATAATTCCCATATATGATATAGAAACTAAATAGGTGGCATTACAGAACATGTCTAAACTAAGCAGATGACATATATGATGTCAAAAGTAGGCACTGCAAGGCAACATATGCATGATATGACTAACATCATCATGCCAAGGTAGAGCAAACACCTTGGGGGGTAAATAGGAGTGGTCAGCGGCGTATGAATACGCCTCAGAACAGATATCTTCCTCTGGATTACAATCAGGAGAGGGGTGGGGAGGGTTTGCCATTGAACCCACCATGGAGCAATGTCTGCATGACATTGTATTGCTGCACAAAACTCTTCTCTTTTTCTCTACATGTTCAGCATGACTGTGTACAATATCTGACATGCATACGAAAAAAATATGGTGAGATTATGTAAGGAGAGCATTCAGAAATTTAGAGTGATGGTAACAACCAGTGAATCGACGTTTTTCCTTTGAACCAAAATAGCCCTAATGGATCGACGTGAATGTATAGTAATAAGTGATGCAACAAGTGTATAACCTCTTTGCCGTAGCCATGTCGATCTCAGCATCATTGGGTTGGTCGCTGAAGCAGTTGAGGCAAAGGTGGCTGTCGGAGGTGTGGAGGAACGTCTGAGGAATCTGTGGACGGCGTCCAGGGCACTGCTCTGTTGTGATGGATCGTTCTGTCGGTGGAGCAGCTCCGATGAGCCGTAAGACGACAAGGCTGAAGCAGCACAAGACAGATCTCTTCAATCTCAAGTGGGATTCTAATAGCATCTCCAATAGATGATGAAAAATGGATGTAAAATTAACATCACCAAAAACCACCTGACTACAATAGATGAGGTAAAAACTGTTGACTCTGAACTTAACTGTCGAAACTGAAATTTACTGTGGAATCTGAATGCTACTGTCGAAACTGAACGCAATGGTAGCAGAGAGGCACTTGACATGTAGTTTAGGGAGGGTCTGCAGTTCATCTTCAACTTGCACACCCCTGAGCCGCCTGCCACCACTGGCCGAACCGCCGGCCCCAGTGCTGCCTCGCCGCCCCGAAACAACTCGCCACCGCTGCCCCGGCCAGCCCTCTAGGCCCCCCCCACACCCTGAACCCTAAGATAGATAGTGGGGTACCTCTCCGGCGAGCCCCCGTCCCTGCTGCGGGTGGTTCTTCCTTAACTCCGGTGAGCCCCCCCCCCCACCCCTGAAAATCGACTGACCCAAAAGTCGATTCAGTCGACTGAAGTGTGGCTTAATCAGAGCAGAGCAGCAGCATGAGTGAGGGGGAGAGTAGTAGCAGCAGCTGGGCAAGCGAGCGATCGAGCAAGAGCCGGAGCAGCAGCAGCAGCGTGAGCGAGCGAGCGAGAGCTGGAGCAGCAGCAGCAAATCCGGCTGGTATGGACGCTGCCGCCGAAGGGGCCTCACACTGGGGGAGAGCCGCCATGGAGATGTCGCCTGCGGCGCCGGCTTCAAGGTAGCCGCTCCATGGGGGTGCAGGATGGAGCACCGTCGGCGCCGGGAGGTCGAGTTAAGGAGAAGGTGCGATGCGATGAGTGTACAACCTCTTTGGTGGCGCCGAGTAGGCCTCGGCTTCAGCCGAGGAGTCGGTGAGGATGCTGCGGTTCCAGTGGAGCAGGTTAAGGTGGCGCTATGGGGATGGAGCAGCCGGGATAGACGAGGCAATCGTCGGAGCAGCTCCTTGGAGGTGGAGGACGGGGCGGCTGAACCGGCGGGACGGCGAGATGGACGACGGATCCTCATCCGGGGAGGTGGACGAGGGTCGTCGAGCTGTTGCAGTGGATGATGTCGTCGGGGAAGAGGCTCCGGCTGGGCAGCAGTGATGTGGCAGACGGAGGAGGGTGGGGTTTCGCGGCTGGAGCGGAGAGGTTATGGCACCCTGGGATTTTGAATGGCGAAAAGGGGGCGATGGGAGGGGGTGAAGCATGACTTAGGGACGCGCTTGTCCAAAATGTAGGGTGTGTTACAGAAGTACCCCCCACCAATTTGAACTGGCGGCCCTTTCGGCTCAGGGTTAGAAGGGGGATTTCACGTGTCGGTATTTGGCAGCTGGAGGGAGTTTTCGCGCATGTTGTAATTTCGGGATAACAAGGCGCGGGTTGTGAAGGCGCCAGTTTTGGGAGCACGATATCTGAATTTTCGGGATATAACAAGACGCGGGTTGAA
This sequence comes from Triticum timopheevii, assembly GCA_963921465.1. Taxonomy (NCBI): domain Eukaryota; kingdom Viridiplantae; phylum Streptophyta; class Magnoliopsida; order Poales; family Poaceae; genus Triticum; species Triticum timopheevii. The sequence goes on from OY997268.1 coordinate 582,917,977, forward strand.
TTTCAGGGAGAAGCCTAACGTGTAGTAATATTGTACTTGTATGTACCAAATCAATTCGCACTTCCCTCAACCAAAAAGAAAACAAAAAAATAAAACTATTCACACCACACGAAGAGAGAGTCTTGCCCCGTTTTACTATACAAATGCTATTCAAAGCTACTCCCTCCTTCCATCTATATAGGGCCTAATGTGTTTTTCGATGCTAACTTTGACCAAATATTAGAGCAATGATATATGACATGCAACTTACACAAAGCACACCATTAACTTCGTCTGTGAAAGGTTCTTTCAATGATATAATTTTCACATTGTGCATGTCATGTACTATTAATCTTGTCAATAGTCAAAGGCGGTCTTAAAAATCTCATTACGCCCTATATAGATGGAAGGAGGGAGTATGAATCCATGTTATGTCCGATTAATTTTTTTCGCTTTGCTGTATAATGCATGTAACCTACCCGTACCAACATTTTAGTGCATTCCAAATGTCTATACTACCGATGCAATTCGAACTAAATTTGAATTCGTTTCTCTATTTCAATAAGAATCTGCAATCATGATTGTTGCCAACTTCAACCATCATAGTTTCCTTGCTATCCGCCAGATATAAATCGGACGACCTATAATGCAGGATGGCAGGCACACCATCATCAACAACTCCGTTTTTGTATAAGAGTAGAGATAAAATATATTAAATGTAGTATAACATGTTCATAAACACACCATGTATATCACCGTTATATATATTCACACATACGTCGGTTTAAAACACTATGATAAATTCTTCAAATATCTGAAATCGCTTTTTATAATGAAGTATATATGATCTCTAATCGTCTTTTACACCCACACAACCCTCTTATCTTTGTAGTAGCGCTAACTTTCTCTTATGCATGCACACGCCCGCATCCCTCTCACCCTCCCTCAGCATTCTCTAGCTCCATCACGCAAATTCGTCTTTTCACTTTAGGTCATTCACCCACGGTGTCTGTAGGCCCCCCAGCTCCTTCTTTACGGCACACATCGATCGATATGCCTCTCTAGCTAGGTGTGCCTAGCACAAACACAAGCTTCCCCTCTTCTCTTGTCACCGTCCATGCCTCACTCCCACCACTCTTTTCATCGTTCTTGTGCTCGCACACTCCTCCCCGCTCGATATGGTATGCCTCTCGTACCACCTCCTACATGCATCCCTCTATCTCTATCCTTCTCCTCGTGCCTCGTTTTCTTCTAACACACACATGCATGTATACCGATCGATCTCCCAACATATACCTGGATCGACTTTAACTACCCCCCCCCCATCGATCGACGTACCTCACAAGTTATGTCTCTCCTTTCTCTAACAAAGGGCGATTGATCTTCCTATGTAGTTATGTCTGCTTACCACAGCCACATCATCCCCCCTCATCATTCGTGCATGCCTCTTGATCCGTCTCTCACACACACGTGCATAGACAACAAGCAGCCATCTCCTCTCTTATTGATATTGTGGGCATGCCCTCCGTTTGTCTAGCAAGCCTATCCCACCATTTGTTAGAAGCAACTCCACTACCACCCCCTCCAACACTCTAGCTCTGTCTCTCTCCCAACCTTATTCCTCTCATGCACATATGCATGGATGCCGATCGATCTCCCTTAATACATGAGGCAGATCGATCTCCTTAATACATGAGGTAGGCCTCTCTCCTCCTCCACACATATACCAGCCATTGTACCTCTATAGTTAATTGGGCCTCCCTCTTCCCCCACCACACACCGATAGTCGAGCTCTGCAGGTAGGTATCCATGCCACAGAGACAAACTGCACATGTCCCCTCTCACGTTCCAGTAGGCCAGCCACTCTATCTCTTTGACGTGGGCACACACAAATTTGATGGCACTCTTTATCGATCGTGCGCGCACGCACACACACATCATCCCTCTTTTCGATTCTATGGACACCTCAAGCCGGTGATACCTCCACTCTCTTCTCGTGGATCGCCCCCTCTATATATATGTTATATGCAGGACTCTATTTCACACACATTGCATATGTTACATTTTTTGATTGAACCCCTCCCCCCCCAAAAAAAAACTCTCAAGAACCCACACACTATATCTCTCTAGGTTTGTATCTCTCTCACACAACCCCACGTAGGTGGTGTATGTATACAAGAAGAGAATAGGTGCACCGTGCACATACTCACGCTCCGTTCCCAGCCACACCCGCGGGGGTACACGGTGGAGCTCATTTCTTTACGAAATGGCAGCCCACGTGCTAATTTGAACGACTATAGCGGTTGTTTACCTAGGGAGGTCATGTACCACGCCTACACGAAACAAAGTTCAACTTGACGCGTTGTCACGTTATTGTTAAATAAAGTTATAGCGCTCAATGGCACGTACACAGAATATAAAACGATTTTTATGGAGAAAAAGGTAGTCCGCTCACTATATACAATGGAGCCTTGCGTGCCTGGTTTGTCGCTCTTCAGAGTATCTCACACAAGGCTGCAGTGGCCTCTCTCTCTCACCGTTGGTCACTGATCCGGCCGCATCCCGTCCGCCGGGGGAAAGGGAGTGCGGTGGCCTCTCTCTCTCTCACCGTTGGTCACTGATCCGGCCACATCCCGTCCGTGGGGGGAAAGGGAGTGCGGTGGCCTCTCTCTCTCTCACCGTTGGTCACTGATCCGGCCGCATCCCGTCCGCCGGGGGAAAGGGAGGAAGTGCATCATTTCTCCGTTCGACGATGCCGAGGCAGCACATCCCGATCTGCGGTACACGCCGTTCTCTCTAACCAAGCTCCGGGGCAGCAGGGCCTACGCCACCTGCTGGCAGATTCTGCCCACCGCCGCTCACCTAGTTACATCCCGATGACCTCCAGGTATCCCCTCCGGCCTTGCTCCACTGCCCTTCTTCCCACGTCGCTGCATGTGGATCTTCCATAGTTCTTTGCCCAAAACGTAGCTCGTCCAGCGTACTTTCCATATTGCATTCTTGTCCTCACACCATTTTAGACAAACACAACCGTGTTGTTATCTTCCCTTAGGGCAAGGAATATGCTTCTTTTTTGTCGTCGCATGTGTCATCAACTGTTATTGGCCAGTAATTGTTTCCTTTCTACCTCTTTTTTGCAAACAGGGCTATCCATTTCACCTCATTGCTATTGTGATCTTTTGGTGAACTGCACAAATCACTTTTTTCTTAAGAGTGTTTTGTGCAGTTGTACTAAAATGTCACATGGGCAACGTCTCTACATTTCAGTGCGACTGCATAAAGGGAGATTGGTTTTGCTCTATCCTCCTCATCCAACTCTGAGCCTAATCTTCTCCAACTAGTTAATCTTAAAAGAGACTGCAACGGTGACCGGCTTCTATTTATGTGTTTATTGTTTCATCAGCAGTCCTCTATTATCGTAATCACACTTCATATCTTTGGAACAGGGACGCTCAGCTCTATTTTAGTGGAACTGCACAAAACGATCGGAATGTTGCATGCTCCAGACAGCTACTTTTTTCCCAACATGCCTTGTTGATTTAGACACAGCTGGGGGGACATTGTTGCCAATGAAAGCATGGGTCAATTTTAATTTAACACCTTCTCACAACTCTGTCTTCAGTTGTGATGTAATTATTAGCTCTGATCTACTAATAATTGACATGCATTAGCAAGGAAGTTAGTTTTTTATTGTTTCCGAAAGAGAATCGATGGCAAGACACGTGAAACAGAAGCTGAAAGCTCACAGCATTGTACAATTTCATGTCTCGCTGGAAAAAATATTTGTATAGTACGTCAATTATGTAAACAAATGATGGAAGCTTGATAGCATGGCCAGAAGCCTCTTCATCATCCGGGTCCATGTGCCATGAACAAAATTATACTCCTTCGTTCCTAAATATTTGTCTTTTTACAAATTTCAAACGGGCATATTTTAGAGTGTAGATTCAGTCATTTTGCTTCGTATGCGTACTCCCTCCATTCCTAAATATTCTATTCGTCTTTCTAGAGATTTCAACAAGTGACTACATACAGAGCAAAATGAGAGAATCTACACTCTAAAATATGTATATACATCAGTATGTGCCAGTCCATTTGAAATCTCTAAAAAGAAAAATATTTGAGTAGTCACTCATTGAAATCTCTAGATAGAAAAATATACTCTGGAGTATATTTAAGAACCGAGGGGGTAGTGCACAACCGCATGGGAGACTCAGCCCGGTCGTTGCGCCGCATTAATAGTGAGTAATGAGCAATCAAATCGTAAGCCCCACCTTTCCCACTGTAAGTTGCTCTGAAGAAGCAACCATCAATACGCTCTTCTTTGAATCCGCTCATACTACTCCATCCGTCACTGTTTATACAGCGTGCTTCAAAAAAAAGAAAAAAGATCTGTGGGACCAAGGCGACTAGTGATCGGCCTGAAAAATAGCATTGGTAGTTATAGCACGGCGTCTATTACTAGTAGACTAGCCACACTGGGAGTAACTTCGGTAGTAACATCGAGTCCAACTCAGCAAATTTGCTTATGTGGCAATGAGTTAATGAGAGATGTAGTACTAGTAACTTAGGTAGTTACTGTAACATCACATGTCCCAATGCAATATGAGTCTATAAACTAATAAATGAAGCTTTGCATGTTACCACACTTATGTTACTACCCACTACTGAGGTAGTAACATAGTCTAGGGATATGTGTATGTTACTAGTGTATGTTACTCTCCATTGTGGCTAGTCGTAGAGGGATGCGTACACACATGCATGCAGTGCTTCCACCCTGGGTACACACATGCATGCACTTACTCCACTCCATATTTACATGGAGAGAAAATTGTGGACTTGATTGCGGTTACCACGCCCTAATTGATTGAGCATTAAACCAAACGCATCTAAAGTCTCTCTGGTGGTGGAAATGCATTGAGAGAAATGCATCATAATGAAGCGCGCGCAATAAGCTGTGACGAAGGGAGGAGTAGTATGAAGGTTCGAAACCAAGTACGTGTATGGCCAGTCGGTCAACGCACCTCCTCTTGGCATATCACTGACACGTGGGACAGGAGTGTGAGCAAACCGATCTCAATTGACGACAAAGAGCCAACCCATCGTTCCTTGAGAGAGACAAGGAGCGAGAACACACAGATGGGTTCGCATGGAGGCAAAGATATATTCGAGCATGGTTGGTTGATCGATATCATTCATTACATGTTGGGCTGCCGTTTACGCCCTTCTCCGGAATAAATGTGTACTTTATCAGAGATAAAAAGATATAAGAGTACAAACGCTCCACAATGCGGTTCTAGTAGTAGTAGTACTCGTGCTACTGCGCTTGGCTCTTCGCCTCTTCGTGAAGTCGAACAATGATGGTACTCCGCATGTTGGGTACTACAGTGTATGACTTTGACAATCTGACACCGAATGGATTGATGCATGTCCACCGAGGGTAGGTTGCATTAGTCAAAAGGCGTAAGCGAGCTTCACCTTGTCCTGCAAGCTTCTCCTTGTTCTGCGAGTTGACAGGACACACCAAAAAGTAGTGCTAGTCCATACTCCCTCCTTTCCGGTTAATATGGCTCAATCTTTTTTGCGGGTAAATGAGAGAGCTTTATTCATATATAAGCATTCTTAGGATGATCAGCCAAGACACTGGTCACTAGGAAGCGAGGTACCCCGCAAAAAGAGAAGTAGGAAGCGAGGTGTTTCATCAAGCCAGCTCTCGGCCACATTCAAAGTGCAGCAAGCACGGTTCGCACGAAGATGCGCCGCAAGGTTTGCTAACCTGTTTACATGCTGAATAACAAAAAAAGAGGAAATATTACTGAGCGCTACTATTTGTAACAGGATATGAGCCAGAATTAAGCGAGAATTGTGGCGAGTGTTCCATGCAATCAACTTCCATTATCACATGCGAGAACCCTCGAAGAGAACCAAATGTGTTGAAGATTACTTTATCACATTTTAAAATTATAATGAGAGTGCAGACGCTCCTCCATCCGGTTCCTAGTACTAGTATAGTACGTACCTTTATAGACTATAGTAGTAAACTTTGCGCTTGGCTGTTCGCCTATTCGGGAAGTCGAACAATAGTAGCTCTAGTAGTATAGTGTATGCTTCTGGCAATCTAACACCGAATTAACTATTGCACGTCCACCGCCTGAACGAGGGAGAGCTTGCATTAGTCAAAAGTTTCTCCTTCTCCTGCAAGCCACCGCGCGCAAGTAATGCTAGTCCATACTGCCTCCTCTTCGGTTAATATGGATTAATCTCAAACGAGATAAATACACTGTCTGTCACTGTATATTTGTAAAAATACGGTCAGTGGACTTCATAATACGCTCATTGCGATCAATATATATATTTTCCGGTGTTTATACGGTCACTAGCTCACCCTGACTGAGTATGTGTGTGCATGCACGTGTAGATTGAGCACTTAGCGTGACCGTGTGTGTTTCGTCGTGTGCTCGGACATGCATGCATTAGGGCGTCGCGCGTGTTTTTGCGTCCATGTGTATGTGTGACTGTTGCATACACGTAGGGGGACTACGTGTAGGGGCCACTAAGGAGCAGTCAAATCACATAGTAAGTTAGTCGGAAGAAGCAACCATCATTTCACTCTTGAATGACACGTACGCAATATAAAATGGTTGATATGGAGAGAAAAAGAAAACCACTATATATACACTAGCAGGAGCCTAAGCTACAAGCTTGCTTGCTAAGGTTGCTCTCTTCACAAGCATAGAACGACGGGCCTGATCCCGCAGCTGGGGGAAGGGAACAATGTTCTGCGTAGACGCGGTCGACATCGGCGAGGGAGAAAACCCACAGTCGGTGCGTCCCAATCGAGGGTCACCGCGGTTTGGGCCGATGCCGCGTCCCAACCGCCCTTCTAGCTACAGCCCGACGTCCCAGGTAGTCCATCTTCCTTTTGGAGCTGGCTTGCTCCACTGTCGTAGCTCCATCTCCATGTCGATCTTTCTCTACTTCTACCGGCTTCTACTTGTGATGAGTTTATGTCTCATGAACTAGTGCCAGTACTATTATTCTAATCACACTTCTTCAATATCTTTGCCATTAGGGATGCTCAGGTCGATTTTAGTGGAACTGCACAAAAGCATCGTATGATCCGAGGGTGCCAGTCGTCTTTCCTTCGACAGGTTCTACCTAGCCAGGGAATTAAATCATGTTTAGGGTTTAGGGTTTAAGTCGTAGTGACCCCGTCAGCAGTTTTTCTTTCGTACATGCTCTCACAACTTTTTTCTTTAGTTGTGAAGTAAATATAGGCTATGATCTGTGAATCATTGAGATGCATCAGCATGCGTGTTAGTTTTCCTTTGTATTTGATGGAATGTTGTAACGGGGCAACCTTGGAATAGGAATGAAAATGGAGTGGAAAGTTTCCGTTTTTCCGGAGAAAAAATGGAAACGGAGAGAAACCAATGTTTCGTTTCGTTGGATCGCGCCATCGAGCAGAACCAACGTTTAAATCATGTCTGTCATGTTCGTGTCTCACCCTCCTCCACGGCTCGACCCCACACAATCGCTCGGCATGCCACTCACCGCAAACCGAGTATACGATAACTTTCCAGCCTGCTTGTCGATGGATCGCGCCATGGAGTACTACTAGCACTACTGGAAGAGATTGACAAGTTGGGGGAGGACAGCTAGCTATAGCACGGACTCCCAAAAACTTTTTACATGCATGTTGTAGCCAGCTATTGCGACCTTTGAACGCGGAGCAGCCGCGTGCACCCGGAAGCGGCGTGGGTGACCTCTCTCGGCCGGCGCGCCGCTTCAATGCCAGCGCCAGTGAGAGGTCGCGTCCGCTCTGGCCGGGCATGAATGCGGCACTGACTGTTTCGGGCGGGAAGCACGCGTGGGTGATGAAGAGGGTTCGGGTTGGTCAGGACCGTCCGTGGCAGCGGTCCGGACGTGCGCAAACAAGAGATGTTGTATGTTAATATTGCTGCGTATATAATTAGCAACGTAAATAATGTGCCAGTTGGACAAATATGATTGGAGATGGAGATGGAAATGGAATTTTACGTAAGCACGGATATAAATGTCTATGTCTATGTGTGTGTGCGCGAGGACTGTCGCGACCTGGAAGCGGGGGCATGTTTTTGATCGAGTTTTCTTTCTTGGTATGTTAGAAAATCAGTTTGCCCAATTCACATCTAGATGTTATTTAAGGATATCACATCTAAGCTCCCACAAGTATATAATGTAGCAACAAGAAACAAAAAAAACTAGGACAAAAAAATAGACCACAAACAGAGTGGACATCAACTTAGATGTGACATAACTATGTTGGAAATATTCCCTAGAGGCAATAATAAAAGCATTATTATTATATTTCCTTGTTCATGATAATTGTCTTTATTCATGCTATAGTTGTGTTATCCGGAAATCGTAATACATGTGTGAATAACAGACACCAACATGTCCCTAGTAAGCCTCTAGTTGACTAGCTCGTTGATCAATAGATAGTCATGGTTTCCTGACTATGGACATTGGATGTCATTGATAACGATATCACATCATTAGGAGAATGATGTGATGGACAAGACCCAATCCTAAACATAGCACAAGATCGTATAGTTCGTTTGCTAGAGTTTTCCAATGTCAAAGTATCTTTTCCTTAGACCATGAGATCGTGTAACTCCCGGATACCGTAGGAGTGCTTTGGGTATACCAAACGTCACAACGTAACTGGGTGACTATAAAGGTAGACTACGGGTATCTCCGAAAGTGTCTGTTGGGTTGACATGGATCAAGATTGGGATTTGTCACTCCGTATGACGGAGAGGTATCACTGGGCCCACTCGGTAATGCATCATCATAATGAGCTCAGAGTGACCAAGTGTCTGGTCATGGGATCATGCATTACGGTACGAGTAAAGTGACTTGCCGGTAACGAGATTGAACGAGGTATTGGGATACCGACGATCGAATCTCGGGCAAGTAACATATCGATTGACAAAGGGAATTGCGTATGGGTTTGATTGAATCCTCGACATCGTGGTTCATCCGATGAGATCATCGTGGAGCATGTGGGAGCCAACATGGGTATCCAGATCCCGCTGTTGGTTATTGACCAGAGAGTCGTCTCGGTCATGTCTGCTTGTCTCCCGAACCCGTAGGGTCTACACACTTAAGGTTCGGTGATGCTAGGGTTATGAAGATATGTATATGCAGAAACCCGAATGTTGTTCGGAGTCCCGGATGAGATCCCGGACGTCACGAGGAGTTCCGGAATGGTCCGGAGGTATAGAATTATATATAGGAAGTGCAGTTTCGGGCATCAGGACAAGTTTCGGGGTTATCGGTATTGTACCGGGACCACCAGAGGGGTCCCGGGGGCCCACCGGGTGGGGCCACCTGTCCCGGGGGGCCACATGGGCTGTAGGGGGTGCGCCTTGGCCTACATGGGCCAAGGGCACCAGCCCTACTAGGCCCATGCGCCTAGGGTTTCCACCTAGGAGGAGTCCTAGTGGTGGAAGGCACCCCTAGGTGCCTTGGGGGGGAGGGAAACCTCCCCTTGGCCGCCGCCCCCCCTAGTAGATCTCATCTACTAGGGCCGGCGCCCCCCCCCCCCCATGGCACCCCTATATATAGTGGGGGGAGAGGAGGGAAACACACCAGCCCCTGGTGCCTCACTCTCTCCCCGTTACATCTCTCTCTCGTAGTCTCGGCGAAGCCCTGCTTCTGTGACGCCCTGCATCCACCACCACGCCGTCGTGCTGCTGGATCTTCATCAACCTCTCCTTCCCCCTTGCTGGATCAAGAAGGAGGAGACGTCTCCCGTCCCGTACGTGTGTTGAACACGGAGGTGCCGTCCGTTCGGCACTTGGTCATCGGTGATTTGGATCACGTCGAGTACGACTACATCATCACCGTTCTTTGAATGCTTCCGCTCGCGATCTACAAGGTACGTAGATGCATCCGATGACTCATTGCTAGATGAACTCCTAGATTATCTTGGTGAAACGAGTAGGAAAATTTTTGTTTTCTGCAACGTTCCCCAACAGTGGCATCATGAGCTAGGTCTATGCGTAGTTCTTCTTGCGCGAGTAGAACACAATTTGTTGTGGGCGTAGATTTGTCAACCTTCTTGCCGTTACTAGTCTTTTCTTGCTTCAGCGGTATTGTGGGATGAAGCGGCCCGGACCAACCTTACATGTACGCTTACGTGAGACCGGTTCCACCGACTAACATGCACTAGTTGCATAAGGTGGCTGGCGGGTGTCTGTCTCTCCTACTTTAGTTGGAGCGGATTCGATGAACAGGGTCCTTATGAAGGGTAAATAGAAGTTGACAAATCACGTTGTGGCTTTAACGTAGGTAAGAAGACGTTCTTGCTAGAACCCTAATTCAGCCACGTAAAACTTGCAACAACAATTAGAGGACGTCTAACTTGTTTTTTGCAGCAAGTGGTTTGTGATATGATATGGCCAAAGTTGTGATGAATGATGAATGATCTATATGTGATGTATGAGATGTTCATGCTATTGTAATAGGAATCACGACTTGCATGTCGATGAGTATGACAACCGGCAGGAGCCATAGGAGTTGTCTTTATTCTTTTATATGACCTGCGTGTCATTGAGAAACGCCATGTAAATTACTTTACTTTATTGCTAAATGCGTTAGCCATAGTAGTAGAAGTAATAGTTGGCGAGCAACTTCATGGAGACACGATGATGGAGATCATGATGATGGAGATCATGGTGTCAAGCCGGTGACAAGATGATCATGGAGCCCCAAGATGGAGATCAAAGGAGCTATGTGATATTGGCCATATCATGTCACGTTTATTATTTGATTGCATGTGATGTTTATCATGTTTTGCATCTTGTTTACTTAGAACGATGGTAGTAAATAAGATGATCCCTCATACTAATTTCAAGAAGTGTTCCCCCTAACTGTGCACCGTTGCGACAGTTCGCTGTTTCAAAACACCATGTGATGATCGGGTGTTTTATTCAGACGTTCACATACAACGGGTGTAAGACAGATTTACACATGCAAACACTTAGGTTGACTTGACGAGCCTAGCATGTACAGACATGGCCTCGGAACACAGAAGACCGAAAGGTCGAGCATGAGTCGTATAGAAGATACGATCAACATGAAGATGTTCACCGATGTTGACTAGTCCGTCTCACGTGATGATCGGACACGGTCTAGTTAACTCGGATCATGTAATACTTAGATGACTGGAGGGATGTCTAGTCTAAGTGGGAGTTCATTAATAATTTGATTAGTTGAACTTAATTATCATGAACTTAGTCTAAATATTTTACAATATGTCTTGTAGATCAAATGGCCAACGTAGTCCTCAACTTCAACGCGCTCCTAGAGAAAACTAAGCTGAAAGACGATGGCAGCAACTATACGGACTGGGTCCGGAACCTGAGGATCATCCTCATAGCTGCCAAGAAAGACTATGTCCTACAAGCACCGCTGGGTGACGCACCTGTTCTCCCAGCAGAACAAGATGTTATGAACGCTTGGCAGGCACGTTCCGATGACTACTCCCTCGTTCAGTGCGGCATGCTTTACAGCCTAGAGCCGGGGCTCCAAAAGCGTTTTGAGAGACATGGAGCATATGAGATGTTCGAAGAGCTGAAAATGGTTTTCCAAGCTCATGCCCGGGTCGAGAGATATGAAGTCTCCGACAAATTCTTCAGCTGTAAGATGGAGGAAAACAGTTCTGTCAGTGAGCACATACTCACTATGTCTGGGTTACATAACCGCTTGACTCAGCTGGGAGTTAATCTCCCGGATGATGCGGTCATTGACAGAATCCTCCAGTCGCTTCCACCAAGCTACAAGAGCTTTGTGATGAACTTCAATATGCAGGGGATGGAAAAGACCATTCCTGAAGTATTTGCTATGCTGAAATCAGCAGAGGTAGAAGTCAAGAAGGAACATCAAGTGTTGATGGTCAATAAAACCACTAAGTTCAAGAAAGGCAAGGGTAAAAAGAACTTCAAGAAGGACGGCAAGGAGGTTGCCGCGCCCGGCAAGCAAGCTGCCGGGAAGAAGCCAAAGAATGGACCCAAGCCCGAGACTGAGTGCTTTTATTGCAAGGGAAGCGGTCACTGGAAGCGGAACTGCCCTAAGTACTTAGCGGATAAGAAGGCCGGCAAAACAAAAGGTATATGTGATATACATGTAATTGATGTGTACCTTACTAGTGCCCGTAGTAGCTCCTGGGTTTTTGATACCGGTGCAGTTGCTCACATTTGTAACTCAAAGCAGGGGCTGCGGAATAAGCGGAAACTGGCAAAGGACGAGGTGACGATGCGCGTCGGGAATGGTTCCAAGGTCAATGTGATCGCCGTCGGCACACTGCCTCTGCATCTCCCTTCGGGATTAGTTTTAAACCTTAATAATTGTTATTTAGTACCAGCTTTGAGCATGAACATTGTATCGGGATCTCGTTTAATTCGAGATGGCTACTCATTTAAATCCGAGAATAATGGTTGTTCTATTTATATGAGAGATATGGTTTATGGTCATGCTCCTATGGTGAATGGTTTATTCTTTATGAATCTCGAACGTGATGCTACACATGTTCACAATGTGAGTACCAAAAGAAGTAAGGTTGATAATGATAGTCCCACATACTGGTGGCACTGCCGCCTTGGTCACATAGGTGTCAAGCGCATGAAGAAACTCCATGCAGATGGACTTTTAGAGTCTCTCGATTATGAATCATTTGACACATGCGAACCATGCCTTATGGGAAAAATGACCAAGACTCCGTTCTCAGGAACAATGGAGCGAGCAACCAACTTATTGGAAATCATACATACTGATGTGTGCGGTCCAATGAGTGTTGAGGCTCGCGGTGGCTATCGTTATGTTCTCACCCTCACTGATGATTTAAGTAGGTATGGGTATATCTACTTAATGAAACACAAGTCTGAAACCTTTGGAAAGTTCAAGGAATTTTAGAGTGAGGTTGAAAATCAACGTAACAGGAAAATCAAGTTTCTACGATCAGATCGTGGAGGAGAATACTTGAGTCATGAGTTTGGCACACACTTAAGAAAATGTGGAATAGTTTCACAACTCACGCCGCCTGGAACACCTCAGCGTAATGGTGTGTCCGAACGTCGTAATCGCACTCTGTTAGATATGGTGCGATCTATGATGTCTCTTACCGATTTACCGCTATCTTTTTGGGGCTATGCTTTAGAGACTGCCGCATTCACTTTAAATAGGGCTCCGTCGAAATCCGTTGAGACGACACCGTATGAATTATGGTTTGGGAAGAAACCTAAGCTGTCGTTTCTAAAAGTTTGGGGATGCGATGCTTATGTCAGGAAACTTCAACCTGAAAAGCTCGAACCCAAATCGGAAAAATGCGTCTTCATAGGGTACCCAAAAGAAACTATTGGGTACACCTTCTACCTCAGATCCTAAGGCAAGGTCTTTGTTGCCAAGAATGGGTCCTTTCTAGAGAAAGAGTTTCTCTCGAAAGAAGTAAGTGGGAGGAAAGTAGAGCTTGATGAAGTATTACCTCTTGAACCGGAAAATGGCGCAACTCAAGAAAATGTTCCTGAGGTGCCTGCACCGACTAGAGAGGAAGTTAATGATGATGATCAAGATACTTCTGATCAAGCTCCTACTGAAATTCGAAGGTCCACAAGGACACGTTCCGCACCAGAGTGGTACGGCAACCCTGTCTTGGAAATCATGTTGTTAGACAATAGTGAACCTTCGAACTATGAAGAAGCGATGGCGAGCCCGGATTCTGACAAATGGCTAGAAGCCATGAAATCCGAGATAGGATCCATGTATGAAAACGAAGTATGGACTTTGACTGACTTGCCCGTTGAGCAGCGAGCCATAGAAAATAAATGGATCTTTAAGAGGAAGACAGGCGCGGATGGTAATGTGACCATCTATAAAGCTCGGCTTGTCGCTAAGGATTATCGACAAGTTCAAGGGGTTGACTACGATGAGACTTTCTCACCGGTAGCGAAGCTAAAGTCCATCCGAATCATGTTAGCAATTGCCGCATTCTACGATTATGAAATATGGCAAATGGACGTCAAAACGGCATTCCTTAATGGTTTCCTTAAGGAAGAATTGTATATGATACAGCCGGAAGGTTTTGTCGATCCTAAGAATGCTGACAAGGTGTGCAAGCTCCAACGCTCGATTTATGGGCTGGTGCAAGCATCTCGGAGTTGGAACATTCGCTTTGATGAGATGATCAAAGTGTTTGGGTTTACACAGACTTATGGAGAAGCCTGCGTTTACAAGAAAGTGAGTGGGAGCTCTGTAGCATTTCTCATACTATATGTAGATGACATACTTTTGATGGGAAATGATATAGAACTCTTGGACAGCATCAAGGCCTATTTGAATAAGAGTTTTTCAATGAAGGACCTTGGAGAAGCTGCTTATATATTAGGCATCAAGATCTATAGAGATAGATCAAGACGCCTCATAGGTCTTTCACAAAGCACATACCTTGATAAGACATTGAAGAAGTTCAATATGGATAAATCCAAGAAGGGGTTCTTGCCTGTGTTACAAGGTATGAAATTGAGCTCAGCTCAATGTCCGACCACGGCAGAAGATATAGAAGAGATGAGCGTCATCCCCTATGCATCAGCCATAGGTTCTATTATGTATGCCATGCTGTGTACCAGACCTGATGTAAACCTTGCCGTAAGTTTGGTAGGAAGGTACCAAAGTAATCCCGGCAAGGAGCACTGGACAGCGGTCAAGAATATCCTGAAGTACCTGAAAAGAACCAAGGGAATGTTTCTCGTTTATGGAGGTGACGAAGAGCTCGTCGTAAAGGGTTACGTCGACGCTAGCTTCGACATAGATCTGGATGACTCTAAGTCACAGACCGGATACGTGTATATTTTGAATGGTGGGGCAGTAAGCTGGTGCAGTTGCAAGCAGAGCATCGTGGCGGGATCTACATGTGAAGCGGAGTACATGGCAGCCTCGGAGGCAGCACATGAAGCAATATGGGTGAAGGAGTTCATCACCGACCTAGGAGTCATACCCAATGCGTCGGGCCCGATCAAGCTCTTCTGTGACAACACTGGAGCTATTGCACTTGCCAAGGAGCCCAGGTTTCACAAGAAGACAAGGCACATCAAGCGTCGCTTCAACTCCATTCGTGAAAATGTTCAAGATGGAGACATAGAGATTTGTAAAATACATACGGACCTGAATGTAGCAGATCCGTTGACTAAACCTCTCCCTAGGGCAAAACATGATCAACACCAGAATTCCATGGGTGTTCAATTCATCACAATGTAACTAGATTATTGACTCTAGTGCAAGTGGGAGACTTTTGGAAATATTCCCTAGAGGCAATAATAAAAGCATTATTATTATATTTCCTTGTTCATGATAATTGTCTTTATTCATGCTATAATTGTGTTATCCGGAAATCATAATACATGTGTGAATAACAGACACCAACATGTCCCTAGTAAGCCTCTAGTTGACTAGCTCGTTGATCAATAGATAGTCATGGTTTCCTGACTATGGACATTGGATGTCATTGATAACGAGATCACATCATTAGGAGAATGATGTGATGGACAAGACCCAATCCTAAACATAGCACAAGATAGTATAGTTCGTTTGCTAGAGTTTTCCAATGTCAAAGTACCTTTTCCTTAGACCATGAGATCGTGTAACTCCCGAATACCGTAGGAGTGCTTTGGGTATACCAAACGTCACAACGTAACTGGGTGACTATAAAGGTAGACTACGGGTATCTCCGAAAGTGTCTGTTGGGTTGACATGGATCAAGATTGGGATTTGTCACTCCGTATGACGGAGAGGTATCACTGGGCCCACTCGGTAATGCATCATCATAATGAGCTCAGAGTGACCAAGTGTCTGGTCACGGGATCATGCATTACGGTACGATTAAAGTGACTTGCCGGTAACGAGATTGAACGAGGTATTGGGATACCGACGATCGAATCTCGGGCAAGTAACATATCGATTGACAAAGGGAATTGTGTATGGGGTTGATTGAATCCTCGACATCGTGGTTCATCCGATGAGATCATCGTGGAGCATGTGGGAGCCAACATGGGTATCCAGATCCCACTGTTGGTTATTGACCGGAGAGTCGTCTCGGTCATGTCTGCTTGTCTCCCGAACCCATAGGGTCTACACACTTAAGGTTCGGTGACGCTAGGGTTATGAAGATATGTATATGCAGAAACCCGAATGTTGTTTGGAGTCCCGGATGAGATCCCGGACGTCACGAGGAGTTCCGGAATGGTCCATAGGTAAAGAATTATATATAGGAAGTGCAGTTTCGGGCATCGGGACAAGTTTCGGGGTTATCGGTATTGTACCGGGACCACCGGAGGGGTCCCGGGGGCCCACCGGGTGGGGCCACCTGTCCCGGGGGGCCACATGGGCTGTAGGGGGTGCGCCTTGGCCTACATGGGCCAAGGGAACCAGCCCTACTAGGCCCATGCGCCTAGGGTTTCCACCTAGGAGGAGTCCTAGTGGTGGAAGGCGCCCCTAGGTGCCTTGGGGGGGAGGGAAACCTCCCCTTGGCCGCCGCCCCCCCTAGTAGATCTCATCTACTAGGGCCGGCGCCCCCCCCCCCCCATGGCACCCCTATATATAGTGGGGGGAGAGGAGGGAAACACACCAGCCCCTGGCGCCTCCCTCTCTCCCCGTTACGTCTCTCTCTCGTAGTCTCGGCGAAGCCCTGCTTCTGTGACGCCCTGCATCCACCACCACGCCGTCGTCCTGCTGGATCTTCATCAACCTCTCCTTCCCCCTTGCTGGATCAAGAAGGAGGAGACGTCTCCCGTCCCGTACGTGTGTTGAATGCGGAGGTGCCGTCCGTTCGGCACTTGGTCATCGGTGATTTGGATCACGTCGAGTACGACTACATCATCACCGTTCTTTGAACGCTTCCGCTCGCGATCTACAAGGTACGTAGATGCATCTGATGACTCGTTGCTAGATGAACTCCTAGATGATCTTGGTGAAACGAGTAGGAAAATTTTTGTTTTCTGCAACGTTCCCCAACAAACTATGTCACATCTAGATGTGTCCTAGACAGACCCTTCAAAAATTGTCCGCCAGTTTTTGTTTCTTTTTTCCGAGAATGCACGTATTCTATTTAAAACCACTGCTATGGAGAGATTTTTTTACTCCATTATAGCCTCTTGTTTGATAGAGTTTCTCGCATGTCGCTCTCTCACCCTCTCCATATCAAAACAAGATGACATTGTCCAGTCTATCTCTCTCCTCACCGGTGGTCACAGATCCGGCCGAATACCATCCGTTGTAGGAGGTGAGGAGGTGCAGCGTTGACGTTGTCGCCGTCGGCGACGGGGGGAGCCGATGCACACCGTCCTCTCGGAGCCAGCGCTGGCATGGACGAAGATCCCCCGCGCCCTTGTTCGCTGCTGTCGTGTGGGCAGATCCCGCCCGCCCGCCTAAACGACATCTCGCCCACCTGAGGTATAACTTCTTGTACTGGTCCAGCTCCCCAGGTCGCTGTGTGCGGGTTTTCTTCTATGCGACTACTCCCCAGCTCCCCATGCATAGTAGCTAGGGTTCGTCGGCTGGTCCAACATCACCTACTAGTACTATTATAGAGGAAATGCCACTCGAAAAGTTGTCCTGATTTATGCCTCGGTGGAGGTATACATGCTGTTTCGACAAAAAGTGCGTAATGGTTGTGCGGTCATTGTCCATATGGTGGTAGTACTATCACTGGTTAAATGAAGAAATGCTTTTTTCTCGGGTATCTTGGTTTAGTTCCCATCAAGATATAATTATGATGCTTCTGTTTGTTGGTGTACTTTTCATTAACCCTTTTTTATATTTTTGGAAACAGCGATGCGTGTCTCCATACCCGGGCATGTCTTCCTCAATTTTAGTGGAACTGCACAAAATTGGATGGCCATTGTTGTTCCGCCTCACTGTCCTCTACCACGTGGTTCTTCCTTCCTCAAGCTTGATTACTGAGAAGAAACAGACCACAGTGAGGATTTGTCGAACTTCATAGGTGCCTCACCCAAACTTGATGCCAAATGGATGATGCATCACCACGATGACCTATCGATGCTCATGGTCGCGCCTCATGGTTGCATCGGCTGGTGAAGCTGATCAATTTTCAATGAAAAACAAGCTGTCGTCCATCAGTGCCCTTTGCTTGTTACGCACAAAGATGATATCCTTCATCAGTTCACCTTGGTTGCGTTGGAGACGCAGTCGTCTTTCACGTTGGTGCAATTTTATCACACAATTGGCTATGAACCAAATGTTTCCTCGAAGAAGGATCAACGTTGGTACTAAGAGCATAAGTTCCGCGGGACTAATGTGATGTATTTTGGCCTATGGCCTTCATCTGTAAACCTTCTCTCTTAATTAATGAAAATGGCAAATCTTTTGCCTCGTTTCAAAAAACATAGCATAAGTTTTGTATTGATTTCTAAGCCTTCTCACAACTTCGTCTCCAGCTCCCCTGTAATTTTATTTGTCTAGCTATTAACTTTGATTTAAAAAATGGTGTGGACTAAAACCCCGGATGGACGTAGTAGCCCTCCATTTTTATTTACTCCGCATATTAGATTTGACTGAATTCAAACTTTGTAATACTCTCAAACCATTCCGATAATTGAAATTAAAATTCTTTATTTGTACACACTCTCACACGTTTCCGATAATTTGGCGCATGTGTGGTTGTTCACTTAAGGGAGGGTAGTGTACCACACGTGAAGGACAGGAAGTGCGACCAGGACGCGTGGGCGTGGATCGTTAGTTCATCGGAAGTAGTACTCCCTCTGTACATTAAATAAAGAGTTTCATTTCGTACTTACACAATTTAAAATGATTGTTATGGAGAGAATAAGAAAACCACTCCACTATATATTAGTCGTATACACACGAGAGTACTATATGGATGCATCTTCATTGACTTAGTGCACCTGCCTTTGGGTTTATGACAGGTGGGCCCAAAATGTGGCTGGCTCACCTGTCATACAGCCAAAAGCAGATGGAGTGAAGGCACCAGAGCTTAGTCCGTACTACATTAGTATATATATAAGCGGGAGCCTCAGCGCTTGTTCGCTAGGGTTTGCACTCTCCACACGCTCGCCGCAATACATATATGTTACACGCTGGAGGCTCAGCGTTCATTTGCTAGGGTTTGCTATATTCACAGTCTCTCACCCTCTCTTCACCAGATCTAAACAAGACTGCGTTGGCCTCTTGTCTCCCCCCCCCCCTCACAGCTGGTGAAGGAGGCGTGTGTATCCCGTCGCGCCGGGAAGGGGAGGAGGTGCAGCATTAACTCTATCGCCTTCGGCGAGGGAGACAATCCACTGTCGGCTGTGCTCTTCTCTTTCACCCAGCGCCTGTGCGGGAGGGCCACCGACCCCTTCTTCCTCACTGCCATACATAGTGTAGGCAGATCCGGCCTCCCGCCACACGCCTTACCACATCCCGACGACCCTAAGGTATAAGTTTCTTTGAAACCGCCGTTGCTCTAGCTACATGTGGATCTTTTTGATCTATAGTCGAATCTAGGTCTTGATTCAAAGAGGAAAGAAAGATGCGGTGGGGTGGAGCATGAATCTAGGACGTGGTTCAATGAGGAAAGGAGGGAGGAAAAGTAGTATAGACTGGCTATCCAGCCGCTTTGTTGGTCGAAAAGGGAAAAATGGGGTAACCCAGTACACACATCTATAAGGAACCGATCTCTTTGTTGAAAAGGGAAAGAAACTGGGGGGGTCGTGTAGTTTGTGCAGGACTAGATTTGCTGCCCTCACGTAGGAAAAAAGTTCAAAGAGAACAAATATGGGACCAACACAGATATGCTTCTTGGCTACATACTCTGCATCACCTATTTATATGTGTGGACGCACATGGTGCTAGCACGTCCCATACAGCTATTTTGCTGTTGTTAATCTAATAATTCCGCCGGAAAATTGAAGCAATGCCACTGTTAAAAGTAAATTACATTTTTTAACAAATGTTGTTTCAAGAGAGTGTCTCTGTTAATATGAATCAATGCTACCATTTTAGAAATGCTACTATCCTACTTTGTTTTCCATCCAAGATAAGTTAGATGCTTCTTTCTGTCACCGTTTGTTTCATCCTCCTTTATCGGCAAGTAATTGTTTCCTTTTTTGCCTCTGTTAAAACAGGGGTATCGATTCAACTTGTTGCTATTGCGACATTTTGCTTCGCTACTCGAAACACTTATGTTTTAAGAGTGTTTTGTGCAGTTCAACTTGAATGTCACACCGGTGACTTTGCTTAATTTTGGTGGAACTGCACAAAAGGAGATCGAGATTTGTTTCTAGTCTTCGTGGCGAGTTGTTTCAAATCTTAGTCTCATCCACATGATGTGCAGTGTGCTTTGAGATGTTGTACTTGTTTTGGTACTGTTGTAAATAAATGTTGAATTGAAGCTATTGTATTGCTGTCTTTTCCCATTAAGTAGTGAACAAAAATGGGACCAACCCAGACATGATGCTTGTTACTTTGTTACAACAAACTCTGCATCACCCCCTTTATAAGTAGATGGAAGCACATATTATTGTTCCGCCCACTCTCCCCTGGAACTGTTTATGCTTTCCATTAATCTAATGCCGCTGGTAAAATTAAGCAATGCCACTCTCAGAATTAATTAACTACTGAATCTTAGTTCAAAACTGCAACACTTGTTAGGAATGGTACTATCCTGCTTTGTAGTTCTTTCTACATGTTTAACCAAGGTATTGTTAAGATAATATCTCTTTAAAATGAATCAGTTGTATTGTTTTAGGAATGGTACTTTTTTGCTTTGTCGTTCTTTATATATGTTGAACCAAGGCATGGTTAAGATAATGTCTCAGTCAATATGAATGAATCACACTGATGGAGAATTGCTCCTCTCCTGCTTTGTTTCCCATTAAGACAAGTCATCAACCGTTATTTCTTAGTAATTGTTTCCCTTATACCTATTGTTGCTTACAGGGATATCAAAATTAAAGCTCGGTTTTATTCCGACTTCGATTTTAGTTGAACTGCAAAAAAGGAGCCAATGTGTCCAAGGCAAACTGCTGTGTTACTGGGTCCAATTGGTCGTTCCACTTTGCAGAAAGAAGCAGTCACTGGATGTGGTACATTACAGAAGGAATGACCGAGAAGCTTTACAGAGTATTATTAGACACCGGTGACATGACTAGTCTGCAGAGACCATTGGCAATTTAACAACACGTGGAGTGCTCTGGGCAAAAAGTGCCCAAACAAGTACAAGAAGCTAAGACAGGACACGATCATAGGCATTACATATTTTGAATGGGAAAATCTTGTCAAAGTTTAATCATTGATGTTAGCAAGAAGACGTTAGTTTAATATATTGGAATTGGAAAACCTTGTCAAAATTTGCTCATTGATGTTAGCAAGAAGACGTTAGTTTAATATATTGGAATTGGAAAACCTTGTCAAAATTTGCTCATTGATGTTAGCCAGAAGACATGCATTTGATATTTTTGAGTGGGACGCCCTTGCTGTGAGCAGCGTCGAGTGTTTTTTCCTATTCCTGTGTTCAGTTTAGAAGTAAATAGTTACTCTGCTGAGATATTCCTGTGTTAAGAGTTTGTTCTGTATATTGTCTATGTAATGCTAGGCCTTGTGTTTGATTGCAAAGTTGAGGTTGGAATGTTGTGGCATGTGGCATCACGAGCTGTTCACTGTGCCTCCTGAGAATAATGCTTCGTATTGTTTTGCATGTTGATCTAATGCCAGTGATTTGCTTGTTAAGAAGATCATCCTCTTCTGTTGTTTCCGTGCGTAAGAAGTTCATCGTCTGATGTTTCATTCATAGCCTATACGACATGTCGGGTAGGTTAAACGTGAAACCATATGATCTTCCGACCAACTCATGATATTAGGCCGTGATTGGATCGTCGTTTTCCAACCAATACCGCTTGTAAAACTAACGCTTGTAAATTAAAGCAGATGGTCTCGAGCGAAGGCGCTTGGTTGGTCGATTTCGACTAGTAAAATATCGGAAGTACTTAACACACGATAAAAACGCTGAATGACAATCAGACGATTGCTAATCCAGCCGTTAGCTGCTGTTTCAGCCTTGCCCATGGATGGCATGATACGCACGTCGTGCATGTATCGTCTAGTAATGTCGTCCATATAGCAATGCTCGTAAAATATACACCGGTCTCTCAAATTACACGCGTAACCCGCCGGTTTTACTTACAGACCTCGGGCCTTCCGATGACGAGTAAATTACACTTGTATGTTAATGCAGGTTTGAAATAAACCAGAGCTCCCAAGCGCGGCCTTACCGTTTCATGCCGTCTCAGTTTCTCGAAGGTGCTCATGGGTGTCTGATGATCCTGGCTTCCTGAATGAGTAGCGGGCGCTGTATCAGACCTCCGTAGGGCCTGCGAGGCCCTCTCCATTGTCCTTCGAGTTGTTGCACTCGCCGTGGCCCCGAGCATTGTTAACATGGTCAACAAACATGAGGATTCAGGAGATGACTTTATTTTGACTGGATGACACTAGGGACCCACTAGGGCCATAGCCGTACGTACGCAAGTGCCTCCTTATTATGTACAACTATTTTTTTTGCTTTCTCCTGGTTTCCTGACATCACGGTCCCACACCATTGTCAACCTATGTAGTCAATATAAACAAGAGAATTGCACAAGGTGCGGCTGAAAGCTGGGACCAAGCAGCTCGAGTAGTATTTGTGTTTTTGAGGCGTGAGCACTGCAGAGTTTTTCTTGGCGATGATTTCGGTGTTGTTCAGAGGAGAGCAGGGTATTAACTAGGCGGGCTGTGGCCCATCTAGCCCAGGCCAGATATCCAGCCCATATACTACTTTTTTCAAAATGAAAATGGCTAGCCCAGCTATACGTCTTTTTGAGGAATATCCAGGCAAGGTCAACTTGTTATTCTCCGCCCTGCTGTGCTGCAAATCTTTCCTAGGAGGGATGCATTAGGCTTAACAAGAAAATGGGCTTTAAAAATAATAAATGGGATGTAATTATAAAAACAGGGCAGTAACTATAAAAAAATGCACCAAACACGAAATTAGTTTATAAAATATTATTTATGGATTTTGAAAATCTTAAATTTTCATTGTTGCGCGCGCAATGTTTCGTTGGATTTTTACATAATACAAATTTATATTTAATCTGGATAAAAATATTTCGGGATAAAAATATTTCGGATCCCATCAAAATGTGGGAAATTTTATTGAATTCTATCTTCAATGGTTGGTTGAAATTATTAATCGTTGTCCTAGCTAGAAAATGGGCTGTACTTTTAACAAACTATAAATGGGTGGTTGTAAATTCCATTAGAATTCAAAAATGGGTTGTACATTCTTACAAAACACAAATGGGCTATAAGTTCTCTGCCACACACTTGTGGGCCTACTAAGTGGCGCGTCCCCTAAAAAAATAAGTTGACGCGTATGCAAGGCTTTGTCAACTTATTATAGTCAACACACGGTTCTAGCAGCAGTGGCCGTTGGATGTCTATCCAACGGATGTCGTGCTTCTTCTTCAATCTCGGATATTCTTAGCTTCGGCCGCCCAAAAAATGATTCCTCCCCCTGACATCTGGGGTGCACCGTTTCAGAGGCTGACATGTGGGCCTACTAAGTTGGAGCATACCAAGGGCTTTGTCAACTTAGTCAATATAAACGATTCTAGCTTTAGTGACCGTACGATGTCCATCCAACGGCCGTAGTGCTTCTTCAACCTCTGGTCTTCTTGGTCCAGCCGCCCAAAGCAGCGCCGGTCGTGCCGCCTGCTCCTGCCTCCCATGGACGGTTGTGCTGCCGCGGAGGCCTCACCGCTCCCATACTACTCCCACCGCTGGCCAGGCCATCCCTCCACTCACCCACAGCCCCTGTTATTCTGCGGCGACGGCAGCCTCACACCGCAGCCGAACCAGTGAACCCTCGTACTCCTCTCCACGCGAGCTTCCACTGCTGCGTCTTCCCCGGCTCCGCGTTGTCCCCTTCCTAGGCGTCGCCGTCGTCCACCGCCCTGGTGCTCTCGGTGCGGCGTGGTCAACGTGGTCAATGACCAACTTCCATCGGAAGAGTACTGTACGTGGAGAGGCTGACAGCTGGGTCCATGGCGGCCGCAAGGAAGTGCCTCCTTATTACGCGCAAAATAATTATTCCTCCACCTGACAGGAGGGACCCACCGGATGGGCCACCTTATTTCGCGAAAAACCGTTTCCCCCCTGACTGCTAGTACCCACCGGACAGGCCACCGTATTTCGCGAAAAAAACGTTCCCCCCGCTGTCAGCTCAGACCCACCGGAAGTGCCTCTTTATTACGCACAAAAAAACGAATACTCCCCCTGCTAGCTGGGACTCACCTTGGTGGGAAGCTGACTTGTGGGCCTACTAAGTTGACGGGGATGGAGGGCTTTGTCAACTTAATCAATATGAACGATTCTAGCTCCAGTGACCATACGATGTCCATCCAACGGTCGTAGTGCTTCTTCAACCTCTGGTCTTCTTGCTCCAGCCGCCCAAAGCAGCGCCGGTCGTGCCGCCTGCTCCTGCCTCCCGTGGCCGGCTGTGCTGCCGTGGAGGCCTCACCGCCTCCATACTACTCCCACCGCTGGCTGATACGTCCATTTTGCATCATGCTTTTATATCAATATTTATTGCAATATGGGCTGTTATTTCACTTTATGTCACAATACTTATGGCTATTCTCTCTTATTTTACAAGGTTTACATCAAGAGGGAGAATGCCGGCATCTGGAATTCTGGGCTGGAAAAGGAGCAAATATTGAAGGACTATTCTATGCAACTCCAAAAGTCCTGAAACTCCACGGAATACCTTAGAATAAATAAAGAAAAACTGTCGCCAAAGATGAAGGCCAGGGGGCCCACACCCTGCTCACGAGGGTGGGGGGCGCCCCCCTGGGTGCGTCCCCCTACCTCGTGGGCCCCCTAGTGGTTCTCTGACGTCCATCTTCTCCTACATGAAGTCTTTCAATGAGAAAAAAAATAGCAGAGAACCTTTCGGGACGAGACTCCGCCGCCACGAGGTGGAACCAATCTAGGGCTCCGGCAGAGTTGTTCTGCCGGGGACACTTCCCTCCGGGAGGGGGAAATCATCACCATCATCATCACCAACGCTCCTCTCATCGGGAGAGGGCAATCTCCATCAACATCTTCACCAGCACAATCTCATCTCCAAACCCTAGTTCATCTCTTGTATCCAATTCTTGTCTCCAAGTCCGGGATTGGTGCTAGTAGGTTGCTGGTAGTGTTGATTACTCCTTGTAGTTGATGCTAGTTGGTTTATTTGGTGGAAGATCATATGTTCAGATCCTTTATGCACAATATTACCCCTCTGATTATGAACATGAATATGCTTTGTGAGTAGTTACGTTTGTTCCTCAGGACAAGGGAGAAGTCTTGCTATTAGTAGTCATGTGAATTTGGTATTCGTTCGATATTTTGATAAGATGTATGTTGTCTAACCTCTAGTGGTGTTATGTGAACGTTGACTACATAACACTTCACCATTATTTGGGCCCAGAGGAAGGCATTGGGAAGTAATAAGTAGATGATGGGTTGCTAGAGTGACAGAAGCTTAAACCCTAGTTTATGCGTTGCTTCGTAAGGGGCTGATTTGGATCCATATGTTTCATGCTATGGTTAGGTTTACCTTAATACTTTTGTTGTAATTGTGGATGCTTGCAATAGAGGTTAATCATAAGTGGGATGCTTGTCCAAGTAAGGGCAGTACCCAAGCACCGGTCCACCCACATATCAAATTATCAAAGTACCAAACGCGAATCATATGAGCTTGATGAAAACTAGCTTGACGATATTCCCATGTGTCCTCGGGAGCGCTTTTCCTATTATAAGACTTTGTCCAGGCTTGTCCTTTGCTACAAAAATGATTGGGCCACCTTTCTGCACTTCATTTACTTTTGTTACTTGTTGCTCGTTACGATTTATCGTACCACAAAACTATCTGTTACCACTTATTTCAGT
The DNA here is from genome assembly GCA_963921465.1 of Triticum timopheevii. NCBI lineage: Eukaryota > Viridiplantae > Streptophyta > Magnoliopsida > Poales > Poaceae > Triticum > Triticum timopheevii. The sequence goes on from OY997268.1 coordinate 582,943,978, forward strand.
ACTTGCAGAGAATACCTTGCTAAAAACTGCTTATCATTTCCTTCTGCTCCTTGTTGGGTTCGACACTCTTACTTATCGAAAGGACTACGATAGATCCCCTATACTTGTGGGTCATCACTGGCCAGGCCATCCCTCCACTCCACTCACCCACACCCCCTGTTATTCTGCGGCGATGGCAGCGCAGCCGAACCAGTGAACCCTCGTACTCCTCTCTGCATGGGCATCCACTGCCGCGTCTTCCCCGGTTCCGCGTCTTCCCCTTCCTAGGCCTCGCCATCATTCACCGCCGTGGTGCTCTCGGCACGGCGTGGTCAATGTGGTCAACGACCGAATTCCATCGGAAGAATACTGTACATGAAGAGGCTGACAACTGGGTCCACAGCAGCCGCAAGGAAGTGCCTCCTTATTATGCGGAAAATAATTATTCCTCCACCTGACAGCAGGGACCCACCGGACGGGCCACCAGTATTTTGCGAAAAAAACTTTTGCCCCTGACTGCTGGGACCCACCCGACGGGCTACCGTATTTCACGAAAAATCATTCCCCCTGCTGTCAGCTCGGACCCACTGGAAGTGCCTCCTAATTACGCACAAAAAAATGAATACCCCCCTGCTAGCTGGGACCCACCTTGGTGGGAGGCTGACTTGTGGGCCTACTAAGTTGACAGGGACGAAGGGCTTTGTCAACTTAATCAATATAAACGATTCTAGCTCCAGTGATCGTACGATGTCCTTCCAATGGCCGTAGTGCTTCTTCAACCTCTGGTCTTCTTGCTCCAGCCGCCCAAAGCAGCGCCAGTCGTGCCGCATGCTCCTGCTTCCCGTGGCCGGTTGTGCTGCCGCGGAGGCCTCACCACCCCTACTATTCCCACCGCTGGCCAGCCCTGCGGCGACGACAGCCTCACACCGCAGCCGAACCAGTGAACCCTCGTACTCCACTCCGTGCGGGCTTCCACTGCCGCGTCTTCCCTGGCTCCCCGTCGTCCCCTTCCTAGGCCTCGTCGTCGTCCACTGCCATGGTGCTCTCGGTGCGGCGTGATCAACGTGGTCAAGGAACGACTTCCATTGGACGTGGACTGTATGTGGAGAGGCTGACAGCTGGGTCCATGGCCGCAGCAAGGAAGTGCCTCCTTATTACGCGGAAAATAATTATTCCTCCACCTGACAGCGGGGACCCACCGGACGGGCCACTGTATTTCACGAAAAAACGTTTCCCCCCTGACTGCTGGGACCCACCAGCTGCACATTCGCACGCAAGGAAGTGCGTCCGGGCAAAACAAACGATTCGCCCCCCTGACTGCTGGGACCCACCAGCTACATCTTCGCACGCAAGGAAGTGCGTCCGGGCAAAAAAAATGATTCGCCCCCCTGACTGCTGGGACCCACCAGCTACATCTTCGCACGCAAAGGAAGTGCGTCCGGGCAAAAAAAATGATTCGCCCCTCTGACTGTTGGGACCCACCAGCTACATTTTCGCACGCAAGGAACTGCCTGACAGTCGGGACCCACCTGGTCGAAGCGTACGTAGTGTTGTCATTCTGGTCGCGAACGTGTACGTACATATATATTGGTCGATGTAGAAGCGCGCATGTGTCGTACTAGAGGCGCGTACGTGTCATAGTAGAGGTGCGCACGTTGCATGTACATGTACGTACAACGGCCAGGGTGCAAGAAAGAAAATACGGCCACATATGTGTACATACGGGCGGGGTCTCGAACACCTAGTCGCGCATACGTACGGCGAGGGCTCGTGTTCATGGGGAGGCAACGGAATGCGTCGTGTTCATGGGGAGGCAACGGAATGCGTCGTGTTCATGGGGAGGCAACGGAATGCGTCGTGTTCATGGGGAAGCAACGGAATGCGTCGTGTTCATGGGGAGGCAACAGAATGCGTCGTGTTCATTCGGAGGCAACGGAATGCGTGGGAGCCAACCGGCTTGGACGGAACAGGCGATGGAAACGAGGCCTGGCGTACCGCAGAATGGAGGAAACGGACCTCCTACGGTCGAAACGGGGGTCCTGTTGATCGGGAGGGGTGTGGCATACCGCAAAACGGAGGAAACGGACCTCCTACGGTCGAAACGGGGGTCCTGTTGATCGGGAGGGGTGTGGCGTACCGCAAAACGGACGAAACGGACTTGTGTTCGAGGGCTACAGTCGAAATGGGGGTCCTGTTGATCGGGAGGGGTGTGGCGTACCGCAAAACGGAGGAAACGGACCTCCTACGGTCGAAACGGGGGTCCTGTTGATTGGGAAGGGTGTGGCGTACCGCAAAACGGATGAAACGGACTTGTGTTGGAGCGCTACGGTCGAAACGGGGGTCTTGTTCATCGGGAGGGGTGTGGCGTACCGCAAAACGGGACTCCACGGGATACTGTTCATCTCCACCGTCGACCTCCTCCAGCCTCCACGGGCTACCATCGACCTCCTCCAGCCTCCACGGGTTCCTGTTCATCTAGACTCCACCGCGCGCTACTCCACCGGCTACTGTTCAACAACCCCTCCACGGGCACCCCTCCACCGTCTACTGTTCATCCAGCCCTCCACACCACGGGGTCCTGTTCAACCACCCCTCCACAGCCACCCCTCCACCGTCTACTGTTCATCCAACCCTCCAAACCACGGGTTCCTGTTCATCCAGAGGCAACGCCACCGCTCACTATTCATCCACCCCCCCCCCCTCCCCCTGCAACGCTCACTGCTCATCCCAGAGGCAGCATCGATCGGCTTCAGTTAGCAGCAGTAGCGAAGGAATCGCTCCATCGGGTTCAGTTAACAGCCATCGATCGATCGCTCGGGTTCAGTAACACGTAGCCTGCAGTGCAATCGCTCGGGTTCAGTTAGAGCCCAATGCCTCGCTCGGGTTCAGTTAGAGCCAACGCCTCGCACACACGCACGTACCTATACAAGAGAAACGCGCATCGCTCCGCCCCCGACCTCCCACCGTAACCGGCAACTCCCCGAAATTTTCCTCCCCCTCGCTTCTACCACGGTTTTTTTCGTCATGGACGGCCCAAAGAATGTCATCCAGCTTCGTCTCCGGCCTGCCCAGGACGAAAGCCCATTTTCTGTCATGATTTTTTGTCATAGAAGTAGGAGCCCACCACATCTATGATGATACCGGGTTTTGTCACAATTATCGTCATAGAAGTGTCATATGTATGACAGGAAAAAAATTCGTTCGACCCAAAATGTCACGGATGTGTCTTTTTTTGTAGTGCCTGCTGCCGCACAACGGCGGTTTGAAGAAGATCCCTGGCCCGCCGCGTCTCAACCGCTGCCAGTGAATCGCCCACCATTGGAATAGCTGCCAGGCGAGATGCTGCAGCAATCATGTTATCCAAAGGGCTCGAAAAGTGACCCGGTGGTGTTGACACATATTGCGGCGGGTTATCTGTCTGACGAGGTGGTTCCGTCATCCGAGGTTGATCCGGCGCTGCCCTAGGCGCGTCGGTCCGATTTGCAGCTGCCGGATTACTCGGCCCAGCCCCCGCGTATTAAAGAGATTCAGTCCTTCGAAGACCGGCTACATATGCGATCGGTACTTCCTTCGCATTACGTCGTTTGATGCATTCTGATCCAACATGAGCCGGTAATTCTGCACCTGTATCTGCTGTGACTGGGCATCCAAAGCAGCCCTTTCTTCAGCCATCCTAGCATCCTCAGTTGCCAGGTCCTCCTTAGCCTGTGTTATCTGGTCCTTCAGCTTTGCAACGTCCGCATTGTGCTGATCCTATGTCTCCGGGGTAACTGTCGTGGTTAACAAGGTCGCGCATGCATCCATCAAACCAGAGAGAACTTGAGCCGGTCGGCGCACCGGGCCTCCTACCGCGGCCGCTGATCCAGAATTCATTGCTGCTATAGATGAAGACTGCAAATTGGGCTATGTTCCGGCCATGAAAACAGCAACCCAGCTCGGCCGTTCAAGGAGGTCCGGAATACTGTTGCCATCGGAATATCCTTCGAACACACCATCATGAATCTGGTACAAGGACTCGGTTTCACCAGTGGATGACTCGCCGTTGGAATAAACGGCCGTCTCGCCTTCAGACACCGGTTCAGATCTGATCCCATGGACACATCCCACGAACGCATGCTTCATGGCGGGCTTAACCCGGGCAGGACTCGCACGCTGAGCTGTCTCGACGAGGTCGGTGCAGATGTCCGGCTCAGGGCCCGGTTCGCCGATCTTGCCGATGAAGACATGAATTCCGCCAACGGGGACCCGGTACCCGTACTCGATTGAGCCGGCCTCGAGGCCCCATCCTTCGTCGTCGATGTAGAGCTTGCCGCGACGGCTCTTGGTCATCCGGCCAACCGCATACCTTTGAGTCCTTCAAAGCTGCCCTTCAAGAACTCGAAACCATCATGCAATAGCCCCACGGTGGGCGCCAACTGTCGTGGAATTAACACGTCAGATGTCCTCATGAAAGGACTTAGTCGTGGAGCCATCGCGACGGGTTAGCTTGAAGGGGTTAAACCGGACAAGGGACACGGGAGTTTTTATACTAGTTCCGCCCCTTCGATGAAGGTAAAAGCCTACGTCTAGTTGTGATGGAATTGATTGGGTTTCGATGACCAGGGAGCAAATACGCTTTGCCTGGGTCTCGAGTTGTTGTTTCTTGCCCTTGAACCGCCGTCGGGTCATCCCTTTATATACATAGGTTGACGCCCGACCGGTCTACAGAGTCCCGAGGCCGGCTCATACAAGTGTCTGGCTTGGTCTCCCCTTTCCTAACTTACAATACAAGTTATACAATCATAGTGGTTTACTACCATGGGCCCTAATCCGCCTTTGGGCTCTGGGCCTCTGAGCTTCATCCGTAAAGCTCCATCTTCTGGGTCTTTATGGGCTTCAATGCAGTTGAGGGTGAACCGTCCCCTCCTGGGCGGTTTACCCTTAGTAGTTATATCCCCAACACTTGAGGAATTTGACATTTTCAATGCCAATGACATGCTTCTTCTTCGCAAGCATGTGCAGATTTCTCATGCCAGCATGACCAAGTCGTCGATGCCATAGCCAGCCTTCTGAAGCTTTTGCAAGTAGGCATACAGCCGGTTGTGGTCCTGTAGAGAAATCAACAATATACAACTCTCCTCTCCTAAAGCCTTCGAAGACTTTGGAATTGTCAGCTTCCATGATCACAACACAACGATATTTGCCAAAGACAACAACCATATCAAGATCACAAAGCATTGAGACAGACATGAGGTTGTATCCTAAGGACTCGACAAGCATGACTTTGTCCATGTGTCGATCCTTTGAGATCGCAACCTTACCTAGACCCAATACATGACTTTTGCCTTTGTCAGCGAAGATGATATGCTTCAGATGCGATGGTGATAAGGGAGCATCCATCAATAGATTCTTGTCACCAGTCATGTGATTTGTACATCCACTATCGAGGACCCACTCATTGGCTTTGGGTTGATCATCCTGCAGATGAATTAGTGCAACTTACGAACTCATATACTTCATCAGTGAAGAATATGACATAAATATCATCAGATCAATTTCATCAAGCAATAGAACAGATAAAATAGTATAAGGACGTGAGAAACGAAAGTTCATTTCTTCATGATTAGCCTGTGTCCTTTTAGGCATCTTTCATGTCTCCAGCAAATTCTTTAGACATTTTAAGCACGTCTGGAGACCTAACCTTGCATAAGAGATTAGTTCTTTTTCTTCACCACCCAAATCTGAAGGGGTGGCAAAGAATTCATCACTCTGCGAACACCATACGAGAAAGGTGGCATAGAAGCTAGTCCACTTTGTTTCACATAAGAGGAGTTAGGATAAGCATATGAGTAAGCAGAGAAATTCTTCGAGGACTTATGAACATAATGGTTAGAAGAATAATGCTCATATTCATAGCCCTTAGCTCTTCCGTGCGAAACAGAGGGGTTAGCACGATGATAACCATATGAGGATTTTGATCCTTTTGAGGAATTTGATCCACGTGAGGAATTTGGTCCGTATGAGGACTTGGATCCATATGAAGAATTCGGTCCATATGAAGAATTTCATCTGGAGTTCCTATTCTTCACAGGTGGTGTCATGAGGACACTCACCTGAAGACTTTCAAGGTACCTTTTGGGAAACCATATTTTCTTCTTAGGGGAACCGTTCCTGCAGTTAGTGCCAACATATCTAGCAAATACTTCACCATTCTGATTTTTGAACAGTTTATAGTTGGAGTCAAATGACTCATCAGAAGAATGAGGAGGTTCACATGTAAAGCCAGATAAATTGGATGGATCAACTGGAGGTCCCTTTGCAGCAACCCATGAGGTTTTGGGGTACTGCTCAGGCTTCCAATATGTTCCATCAGCATTGAGTTTCCTCTCAAAGGCAATACCCTCTTTCCTAGGGTTCCTATTGAGGATCTGCTTTTTAAGCACGTCACAAAGAGTCTGATGCCCTTTGAGGCTCTTGTACATGCATGTCATGTACAATTCCTTCAGCCCTGCATCATTAGTGATAATCACAATGTCCTCAGATGAGGAATTAGTGATAGCAGAGAAAGATAAAGAATTTGTAGCATTAGAAGCATTTGAACATTCAGGTGAGGAATTAGCAGATTCACGTTCAATGCACTTCAAACATGGAGGAACAAATTCTTACTGAGTAGTGTTGATTTGTTGAGCGAGTAATGAATCGCGATCCTTCTGAAGATCTTCATAACTCACTCTTAGCTTTTCAAGATCTTGCTTTCTTTGAAGAAATTCATAAGAAAGCTTCTCGTGATCAGATAAGAGAGTGTTATGATGACCTTGAAGGTTGTCAAACTTGGACTGAAGTCTCTGAAGACTTTCAGCTAAAGCTTTCGACTGATCCATTTCTTCACCCAACATATCATCGCTCTTATTTAGCATGTATTGAACTTTTTCCAAAGCTCTTTGTTGTTTAGTGGCAAGGGAAGCAAGTTTGACACAGCTGAGTCCAAATTCATCTCCAGATTCATCATCACTGGACTCGGATAAGTAGCATTCAATTACCTTAGCACCTTTTGCCATAAGGCATGGTGTAGAAGATGATGATTCTGGTTTGAATGTCATCGCATTGAGAGATTCCTTGAAATCCTCAAACCAAGGATCATGACGGGTTTGATGACCTTCATAGACCTCAGAGAGATGGTCCCAGATAAGCTTTGCATGATTGAGATGCATGATGTTCCTGAACTGATTTTGAGACAGACAGGAGTAGATGATGTCCTTCGCCGTAAGGTTGAGAAGAGTGTACTTGCGAATGTCATCAGCTTCCGCCATCTTGCACAGATCGGTAAGACCAATCTCGGTGACAGTCCACAGCTCGTTGTTCATTGCCATGAGGCGCTTCCTCATCACGACCTTCCACTTGGGATAATCATGACCGTCAAAGATGGGGCATGTCACTTTCTTCATACCTGTGGTCGACATAACTAAAACTCCAGGCGGTTAAACAAAAATCACACAGAACAAGGGAGTACCTTGCTCTGATACTAATTGAAAGTGCGTTATATCGACTAGAGGGGGGTGAATAGGCGATTTTTATGAATTCTTCCCTGAGGAATGTGCTGGTGAGGAAATTCCTTAATGAAGAACTACTTGCAGCGGAATAAGTACTCAAAAATAAACATAACAGAACACAAGCATAGTCATCATGATGAAATGAATACAAGCACAGAGTACAGAAAGCGTAAACACTGGATAACACAGTATGAAGACGGATAGACTAAAGAAATTGAACTGGGGAAATTGAGAAAGTCTTCAGTCAAAGTCTTCAAACAAATATGAACAAGCACACAACAACTGAAATGAGGAAATGAAAGAGTTGAGGAAATAGAACCAGTAAGCATGGTGAAGACAATGATTTGGTAGACCAGTTCCAACTGATGTATCAGTTGTACGTCTGGTTGGAGCGGCTAGGTATTTAAAACTGAGGACACACAGTCCTCACCGTATTCTCCTTGAGCTAAGGTCACACAAACCTCGCCCAATCACTTGTGGTAAGTCTTCAGGTGACTTCCAAACCTTCACAGACTCGGTTACTCGGTGATCCACAATTCCTCTTGGATGCTCTAGACCATGATGCCTAACCGTCTGGAAGAAGCACAATCTTCAAAGGTAACAAGCATCGGATCCACGCAGGATCAATCTCTTCAGTGATGCTCAATCACTTTGGGTTTGAAGGTGTTTGGTTTGAGTTTTCCTCACTTGATGATTTTCGCTCAAAGTCCTCAGAGGATGGGATGCTCTCAAATGACAAGTGTCAGTTTCTCCCGGAGCAGCCAACCAGCTAGTGGTTGTAGGGGGGGGGCTATTTATAGCCTAGGGAGCAGCCTGACATGATAAGACATAAATGCCCTTCAACGATATGACTGTTAGGTGGGTAGATATTTTGGGACAGCTGGCGCATAGCACACCAACGGTCGGAATTTTGACTCTCGAATTCCTCAAGGCTATCATGTTCCTCACTATGTAGGCAATCTGCACTGGCGAATTCCTAACTCCTCAGTCAGAACAAATTCCTCAGCTACAAGAAGAACTTCGTCTCTGCCACTGAAGAATTGACTGAACAATATGATATTTCCGATGGCTTCACTCGAAGGGATTGGTAGGTGTAGGATTTTGAGTTGAGCATCACATGGAAATTTTTCCTTAGCATTTCCTCGACCCCCTTTAATAGTACGGTGTTTCCTATGACTCAAGAAAGAGAAAATGAAACTACGAAAACAAAAGTCTTCACGCTTCATGTTCCTCGAATGAATTCAAAGTCTTCAAGGTCACACCAATTTCGTCACTTTCAAAGTCTTCAGAAATCCAAAGTCTTCAGTCAAAGAACTTCATTTTTAGCGGTCGACTTTCTTTGTAAATATCAAACTCCTCATAGACTTATAGACCTGTGTACACTCACAAACGCATCAGTCCCTTAACCTATAAGTCTTCAATACACCAAAATTACTAAGGGGCACTAGATGCACTTACAAAATGTGGGGAGGTGTTGATGCGGAGCATCCCACGTTCATCCCCATGTACACTCCAACTACTCTCCAAGCCCCAATAGGACATATGATGAGACCTTGAACATACGCCATTGGACAAGGTGAACTCGCTCCTCTCCAAACCTTCACTTTCTACATGTGAGACATGGCTACTACCTCCAACGTGTGTGCTATGCATGATCAGGTACTTAGAGGAAAGCCACGGAGCCACCACATCCAACGGATGAGCTAGTGAGGACGCCAAGTACAAGGACCAAGAGAAGAAGCTGCTCAAAATCTTTAGCCACCGGACGACTGGACAACGCCGAACGTCAGACGACTGGGCACTCAGCCAGCCAGAAGGGCCAGCCGACGGAAGCTATAGCGGCCGAACGACCGGCAAGTACCGTACGTCTGACAACCGCCCCCCCCCCCCCCCCCCCCCAGGCCCCGGATGACCGAGCACCACCGGACGACCGGCGCCTCCTGTCTAGAGCCAAAATGCTGGACATTCGACAAGCACCGGACGACTGGACCCTCGCAAGCCACCGGACATCCGGTACCTGTCGGACGACCGACGCCTGTGTGTGCGCAGCTTCGGGCCCAAGGCCCATGTACCGTTTCACTTCGCCCCCATTTTCACTTAGACTATAAATAGACCTCCTCTTCCTCCTCCCAGAGAGGGTTAGCATTGGTTTAGCTCATTTGAGATAGAGCTTTGCTCATCCATACAGATCTCCTCCTCGTGAGAGCCCGCGGCCTCTTCGGAGAAGATCCACCTGGATTCAAGACCCCTTTACGGGAAGATCCCTCTTGGATTCAAGACCTTGTCTCAGAGATGAACTACCGCCACTTGTATCGTCCTTTGTTGGATTTGGATCTTCTACCCTTTTGTGTTTCGAGGATCTAGCACATGTGTGACTTTATTCTTGTTGGTTGAGTGTCCTCTTGTGTTTTTCCTTTGTTCCCCTCCTCGTGTTCTTCGTGTTCCTCGTAGGGATCCTCTCCAAACATGAAAGATCGGCCATTAGGGTTCTACCCTACATCATCTTGGATCAGAGCAAGGTTGATCACGTTTTTGGAGCCCCTACCCCTCTTTTTCTAGCTTGATTTTGTTGATTTCGTCCCCAAAATCCGAAAATCCCCACCAAAAACAGCCCCAATTTTTTTTGTGATTTGTTGGTTTGATGATGTTTTATTGATTTTGATCCATGGATTTGCTTGGTTTCAAGTGGATCTAGCATCTCCCCAAATTTCCCCATCTTTCATCCACAAAATCTCATCAATTTTGACCCCAAAATCCCCAAAATCCGCCCAAAACCGCGTCCCGAATTTCGCATCTCGCGTTGACCCCGACGCACCGGACGACCGACGTTTTTTCGGACGTCCGGACCCTCCCCCCCAAGAACCATCGGACGACCGACCATCATCAGACATCCGACACCCCCGATCTAGTACCAAAACAGCGGATTTCCGGCCATTTCCGGTCGTCCGTCCTGCTCTCCAGCCACCGGTCGTCCGATGATGACCATCATCAGACGTCCGACCCCTGTAGTTTTAGACTTCGGCTGATTTTTGTTTTGCCCATAACTAATTTATCCGAACTCCGATTTTGACGTTCTTTAGCTCGTTTTGAAGCTATTGACATCCCCCATTCCATAGAAATACCACCAAAAATATTTGACTCCATCAAATTTTTGGAACTTTGGCATCTTTGCCTAGGGCTTCCACCACATCATTCGCTACGCCACCACCGACTTCCACAACCTAACCCATTTTGTTCACCATAGCATTAGTGGTTGCTTGAGTATTGACTAGAGTCTCCTAAGGTGTTTCGGCTACTTAGGGACGGTTTCTTCTTCATCAACCACCACCACCATTTCCGCATAGGCTTACCCACCATACACTTCCGCAACCCCAACTTAACCCAATTTTGTTTGAGCTTGTTTGAGTTGTCGCTTGTGTCTCCTAAGGTGTTTCGGCTACTTAGGGACGGCAACTTCAACTCCGACACGTGTATAGCCCATCATTCCACTTCCGCATTGCCAAGTGCAAACCACCACCATTTTCCGCTACCACCATTTGACATTTGCCTTTGGAGATTTTAAGTTTGCGGTTTTTCCGTTTCCTAGGGTGTTTCGGCTAACTAGGAACGGGTCAACATCGGCAACACCGCCTCTCATCATCGCCAAGGACGGTAACCTCGAAGACACCATTGTACATTCCCCTTGCAAATTGCATTGATAACCCCTAGCCCATTTTGCGTTACTTGCCTATCGAGACTAGCCATTTGAGTATTGCCGGCAACGTTACTTGTGCACATTAGTGATCATTGGTCTACACCTTCTATTGCATACATACCATATCATTGTGGTGCATATCTTGGTATCATATTTTGTGTCACAAGTTTGTTCCCACATATACACAACTGTTATCTTGGTTTGTGCATTTCGCATTGTGGCCATATCAAAAAAAAAGAATAAGCTTTTAAGCAAAGAAAAAGAGTGAGCAAAGAAGCTTGTAAGCAATAGCCATAGCATCATACCACACTGCATATAAGATTTTCATATCCAATCATCTTGGATCATCTTGAGAGAAACACCGGGAACCATACATACATAGCATACTTGGGATAAAAGTCCATATATTTTGCATCTTATAGGTTGTGCACAAGTGTCGTATCCGCCTATAGAGCAATCGTGCTAGCGTCTCTCTTGAGTTGTGCAACACGAGCGTTTTCCATGGATTCCACATTTTGTGCTCATTCCTTGGTTCCACGACCCCATTTATCTATCCGTGTGTGTTTTTCCGTGTACCTTTCATTGCTATTGGTCTACTTGTTTTGCTTGCAAATTTGTGAATCTCTTTCAACATTATTCACTCTTGCTAACATTTTGCATCAAATTTTTGTGCCACTATCCTCACCGAGATCCACCATAAGCCTTACTTGTGTAGGTGTGAGAACCGACAAGAATTGGCACCAATTGTGCTATTTCCTTGTTACACATTTGAGTGATCATTGATCCATCTTCAACATCGGTCAAGGTACATTTGGTCTAGTTCTTATCTTTCTCCCACTCATATTTGCTTGAGTCTTGTGATGGATAGGCAAGGCATTTCCTCTCCGGTCTACGATAACAACGACGGCATGAACAACTACATCACCAAAGCGTCCAACTTCGATCTACAACGACAAATGCAAGGCGCACAATCACGATTACGAGAGCGCATCGAGAACATCTCCATCGACATTCGTCACTCTGAAGCAAGGAAAAGGGACTACATCGACAAGAAGCTTTCCGCACAAAAAGAGGAGCAAGATGCAAGGATGGAGGAGATTCGGGACTTAATCAAGTCTACTTTCCCTTCGTCATCTTCAAGGCGGCGGCGAGCAAATCGATCATCTTCGGAGCGCCCATGCGATGCAAGCGCAAGTCGTCCACGTTAACATCTACATGGCGACCACCATCCCGTTTGTGATCAACGTCGTCATGAAGGACAAGTCACCTCCAAACATCATGTACACGACAACGACGAACGCCATCGAGCTCAAGCACGACAAGGACATCATCATCATGAAGATGCTCCACAAGTGCAATGCACAAGTCCCAACAAGCCCTACTTCATGCCAAGTCCAAGCTTCACGAGCAAAAGAGAAGACCACGAGACGAGAACCACCAAGACGGAGCTACGGCTACCACGACCACTTCGGCATCTTCGTCAAGTGTTATCAAGGCATCTTCACATTTGGACATACGGCATCTTCGCCTACTTCCCACGAGTACGCCTACAATGACTTCATCAAGTCCAAGGCGACCACCTACGAGCGAGGGCGACACTTCCATCTTCGGAAGCCCCTCAAGGAAGATGGCCGAGCATGGGAAACTCCCTTCGGTCATGGAGACAAGCTACGAGGTGCCACATCATATGGGCCTCCAACACCAAGACGGTGACAAGAAGGTCGAGCAAGGGCCATCCCCTTCGACCACGGCGATAGGAGTTGAGCATGGAGACATTTGCACCTACATCTCTCTCCGACACCCACATATGTTGAGATGCCCCAAGTGCCATGTGAGGAGAGCCACTACCACATGAGTGACATGAGTGACTCCACCATACATGACATTGAGAGAATTTCCTATCAGAGGATGAGTGTGACCACCACTAGCCCCACACATGAGAGCATGCCACACATCCTATGTGAGGTTGAGCACCATTTGAGTGACCCCACCAACCATATGAGCGAGAGCATCCTTGAGAGAGTGAGTGAGCCACAACACTTAGTGAGTGAAGTAGTTAACACCGCATGTGAGGCCACTATGATTTCTAACGACTTAACCTCGACTCCTAGTGTGTTTTGTTCTTTGGTACTAGGCCTCCTACATGACGATATGCCTATCCTCGATGAGTCCATCCCTCCAAAGGAGACAATGATGGCCATGGTGGACGATGATGCACCCCCCACATGGTTCCATCAAGATGAAGATGACAACAATTGGATCTTCAACACCTCACCTACAACACATGAGTGATGCTTGATAACCCACAAGAATAGTTGATCAATTGTAGCCTCTTTCGATAAGTAAGAGTGTCGAACCCAACGAGGAGCTAAAGGTAGAACAAATATTCCCTCAAGTTCTATCGACCACCGATACAACTCTACGCATGCTTGACGTTTGCTTTACCTAGAACAAGTATGAAACTAGAAGTATTTTGTAGGTGTTGTTGGATAGAATTGTAAGATCATAAAGGGCGCATAAATAAAAAGTAGGGGCTGTTTAGATAAAGAAGCAATAAAGTAAATATAGCGAGTGTGGAAAAGTGGTGGTAGGAGTTGTGAAATTGTCCCTAAGCAATTGACTATTTTACTAGACCGATAGCAAGTTTTATGTGGGAGAGGCATAAGCTAACATACTCTCTCTTCTTGGATCATATGCACTTATGATTGGAACTCTAGCAAGCAACCGCAACTACTCAAGATCATTAAGGTAAAACCCAACCATAGCATTAAAGCATCAAGTCCCCTTTATCCCATACGCCACAACCCCCTTACTCGGGTTTATGCTTCTGTCACTCAAGCAACCCACTATAAGCGAATCATGAAAGTATTGCAACCATGTGGGGGGTGCATCATCGTCCACCAGCAAATTAAATCAATCATAGCAATTCACCAATTACCGATAGCACAACCAAAATCTACTCAGACATCATAGGATGGCAACACATCATTGGATAATAATATGAAGCATAAAGCACCATGTTCAAGTAGAGGGTACAGCGGGTTGCGGGAGAGTGGACCACTAAATATAGATGGGGGTAGGTGATGGAGATGTTGGTGTAGATTGCGGTGATGATGATGGCCCCCGGCGGCGTTCCGGCGCCACCGGAAGCAAGGGGGGAGAGCCCCCCTTCTTCATCATCTTCCTTGACCTTCTCCCTAGATGGGAGAAGGGTTTCCCCTCTGGTCCATGGTCTCCATGGCGTGGGAGGGGCGAGAGCCCCTCCGAGATTCGATCTGTCTCTCTGTCTCTCTCTGTTTTTGCGTTCCCAGATTCTGCCCTTTCACTATTTCTTATATTCGGAGATCCGTAACTTCGATTGGGTTGAAACCTTCGCCAAGATTTTTCTCCAAAAATTAGCTTTCTTGCGGCAAAAGAAGATCATCAACCGCCTTACGGGGTGCCCATGAGGGTCAGGAGTGCACCCCCTGCCTCGTGGCCCCCTCGGGCACCGTCTCGCGTTAATTCTTTGTCACACCGAAGATGCGACCCTATCCTAAAGGAACTCGAAGGTCCCACCAAGGATAGAAGCGCATCTTGAAGACGCTTTTGCAAGGTGGATATCATTACATCAACATTACATAATAGATAGGGATACATACATAAGGCATACAATGCCACACGAATAGAACAAAACATCATACATAAGATCAACATCCGACTACAGATGAAACACAAACAGAAGCTCAAACGACATCCACCCTGCTAGCTCAGGCTGCCGACCTGGAACCTATCCCCTGATCGAAGAAGAAGCAGAAGAAGAACTCCAAAGTAAGCAAACATCGCTCTCGCGTCATGATCATCGCATAACCTGCACATGCAACTGTTGTTGTAGTAATCTGTGAGCCACGAGGACTCGGCAATCCCATTACCATGGGTATCAAGACTAGCAAAGCTTAATGGGAAAGGAAGGGGTAAAGTGGTGAGGTTGCAGCAGCGGCTAAGCAAGTATGGTGGCTAACATACGCAAATAAGAGCGAGAAGAGAAGCAAAGGAACGGACGTGAAGCTAGCAATGATCAAGAGGTGATCCTGAACTCCTACTTATGTCAAACATAACCCAAAACCGTGTTCACTTCCCGGACTCCGTCGAAAAGAGATCATCACGGCTACACACGCGGTTGATGCGTTTTAATTCGAATCTGGTGTCAAGTTATCTACAACCGGACATTAACAAATTCCCATCTGCCACATAACCGCGAGCACGGCTCTCGAAAGTTTATACCCTACAGGGGTGTCCCAACTTAGCCCATGATAAGCTCTCACGATCAACGAAGGATATACCTTCTCCCAAGAAGACCCAATCAGTCTCGGAATTCCGATTTACAAGACATTTCGACAATGGTAAAACAAGACCAGCAAAGCCGCCCGATGCGCCGACAATCCCGATAGGAGCTGCACATATCTCGTTCTCAGGGCAACACCGGATAAGTCAAGCTACGAGTAAAATCAGACCTCGAGTTTCCCCGAGGTGGCCCCGCAGGTTGCTCGGTTCGGACCAACACTTAGAGAAGCACTGGCCCGGGGGGGCTAAAATAAAGATGACCCTTGGGTTAATTACTCCCAGGGGAAAGGTAGGTGGTGGTGAGGCAAATGGTAAAGCCAAGGTTGGGCCTTGCTAGAGGAGTTTTATTCAAAGCGAACTGTCAAGGGGGTCCCATAAATCACCCAACCGCGTAAGGAACGCAAAATCCGAGAACATAATACTGATATGACGGAAACTAGGGCGGCAAGAGTGGAACAAAACACCAGGCATAAGGCCGAGCCTTCCACCCTTTACCAAGTATATAGATGCATCAATTACATAAGAGATATTGTGATATCCCAACATAAACCTGTCCACCATGGAGCAATCTTCAACTTCACCTGCAACTAACAATGCTATAAGAGGGGCTGAGCAAAGCGGTAACATAGCCAACCAACGGTTTGCTAGGAAGGGTGAAAAAGTTAGAGGCTGACATGGCAATTTGTGAAGGCTTGAAGAACAAGTGATAGGAAGCGCAGCATAGCGATAGAACGAAGCAACTAGCATAGCAATGATAGTAATGAGATCCAAGGTGATGGTCATCTTGCCTAAGATCCCGCTAGGAAGAAGAATGGGTCCATGAAGAAGACGAACAGATCCTCACGATCGCAGCAAAACAGGAACTATCGAGAAGAAGCACACCCGGAAAGAAGCAAACAACAAGGTAGACACACAACACATAGACATGGCATGATGCTCAACCAAGTATGATGCATGTCAAAGCTAGAAGAGGCTACTCATGGCAAGAGATGATGCAAACAAGAACAACACAACAAGGCAAGGTTAAATGAGGCCGAAAACAACATATAACAATTCCGGTAAGTCCTCATATGCAAATTTATAAATTAGTCCAGAACTGAACAAACATTAAGTTGAAGTTGTTAAACAGCAAGTTAAAAATCACCAAGAGGATCTACACGAAATTCTAGTCAAGTTACGTATAAAGTTCATTTAGTTCGGAGCTACGGCCTAGAAGATATGAGCAAAACAAGTTAAGCATGTCATTGATGCTAAATGCATCCAAACATAAAGCAAAAACCTCAAAACAAGCATGAAACATGATAATATGAAACTACATGCAAATATAAGTAAGTTTCATATAGAGCACACTCAAAACGGAGCAACGGTTCAACACATACACTCTATACAAGTTTAAAGGGCAAGCTGTCCAAAACAGCAACTTGGCATTTAACAAACATCAAAACAGTATGCTACAGCACCTCAACATAAAAACAAAAGGTATGGACATGAATTACAGGTAAAGCATGACAAAACATGAACACTGAGCTATCTCCAGAAATCACTAGAACATGCTCAAAATGACATGGCAAGATTGCAAATAATAACAGTTACAGACTTATCAGAAAATAACATCAGGTTGCAATGTTTAGAGCTATCAATCAACATGTTGCAGAGACTTATCATGGCAAAAAAAGGTATGGCATGAATCTAATAATTGCATAGAACAAAAATCCCTTACTGACCATGAGCCAAAAAGGCACAGAAGATATGATGGCACCCATGTAAACATGGCAAGTTATATGACAGATTCAGACATGGCAGGAATAACAATAAGTAGGCATGTTGGTGAGCTTGTACCACTCGCCACAGAGCAATACATGGCATGGAAAGGTGACCAACAGTACGAAGGCATGTTTATGAAGCTAATAATGGCAAGAGAAAGTTCATAGGGTACATGGATCACTAGAAAAGCTCATGGCAAAACTGAACTTAATGTTAACAAGCTGACAGCAACATTATTTAGCCGTTTTGAGGGCAAGATAACAACACGCTACAGCAGGATATAAATGCAAACAGGGGCATGGATGCATAGAGCATGACATGCACAACTAAACATACTTAATTAACATCTCCAGATTATGCATAGAATGACTTGTAGCAGCAGGTTTACATAGCAACATGATATAGCAGATTCAGACTAGCAAAACAGCAACAGCAAGTACCCTACTTCACGAGCTCGGTGCACTCAGTACAAGACTCACAAAAATACATGGATTTCACCTCTGTAAAGATGGCATGGTTTATATCAAAACACATGTAGAGCTTATGCCCATAGGATGCACACATCAAATGCAAAACAAATGACAAATCACCAAGTTATAAGAGTTTCAGCAGATTAACATCATATAGCACTCTTACAATGATGATTAGGGCATCAATATGACCTCAAACAAACATGGCACAATAGAATGAAATGAACAGCATCTCATGATGAACACTTTGATATATTACACGCACAAAACGGAGCAGTATGCATGGAGTTATGATGTGATGAACAGGGCAATATAATGCAAAAATCTCAGGGACTTAGTGAAAAATCACCCCGCGAATCTCAGATCTAGGGTTCGTGCACGCTCTTCGAGGATCGTCGGAGATGCTCGCCAGAGGATTGCCGGACAATGCGAGGAGGCGGCCGGAGAGGACGGGGAGGCGCCGGAGGAGGGATCCCGGTCGGATCCGGTGGTGGGGAGCCCGTCCCCGGGGTTGGCGGCGCCGGAGGAGAGGCGGAGGGCGGCCGGAGAGGCGCGGGCGCCATGGCAGCGGTGGAGCTCCGGCGAGGAGCTCCCGGGCAGCGCGGGGGACAGCACGGAGGCGTGCGGGCGACGGGGTTCCGGGGAGGCGCCATCGGCGGCCAGCGAGGGGCGCGAGGGGCGCGGTCGGGGAGGTGCGGCGGCGGTCGCCGGCGAAGGGCGGTGGGGACGGCGGAGCTAGGCGTCGGCGACGGGCGGCGGGGCTCGGGCGCCCGCGGGAGGCGGCGCGGCGACCCGGGCCGGGAGGGCCACGGCTGGGCCCGCGCGGGTGCGGCGAAGTGGGCGCGGGCGCGGAGGCGACGTGGAGGGCGCCGGTTGGCTGCGCCGGCGGGGAAGGTGACGTGGTGCGATGCCATTGGATGGAGGGACGTGGTCGGCAGACATATCCGGCATGGACGGACGTGTCCGGCAACGCGAGGAGGAAGACTGCTAGGGTTAGGGGTGGATTCATCCGCAAATTTCGGGGGTGAGGGCCTATATATAGGTAGAGGGAGCTAGGAGACTCCAAATGGAGAGCGGTTTTCGCCCACACGATCGTTATCGAACGACCGAGAGAATGGAGGGGGTTCGGATGGGTTATTGGGTCACTTTGGAGGGGTGTTGGGCTGCACACAAAAGAGGGCTTTTACGGTACCCCGGTTAACCGTTGGAGTATCAAACGACCTCCAAATGGCACAAAACTTGACAGGCGGTCTACCGGTGGTGTACCAAGGCCGCTTGGCAAACCTCAGGCCATTCCGAGAAAGTTTGACACCCGCTCACAACAGGAGACAAAAAGGGGGACGCCGGCGGACATAGGAGTGTCGGATTGCAAAACGGACAACGGGGAAAATGCTCGGATGCATGAGACGAACACATATGCAATGCAATGCAATGCACATGATGACACGACAAAATGCAACACGCAAACAAATGACATGGCAAGGACGGCGAATAACTGGCAGACACCTGGCGCATCGAATGTGGGGTGTTACATTCTTCCTCCCAAATCTCACAAATATTCCAAAAATATTCTCCGTCCATTTTTATCCTGTTTGGACTCCTTTTGATATGGGGTTTCTGCAAAACATAAAACATGCAACAAACAGGAACTGGCAATGGGTCAATATGTTAGTCCCAAAAATAGTATAAAAAGTTGCCAAAAGTATATGAAAGTTGAATAATATTGGCATGGAACAATAAAAAATTATAGATACGATGCGGACGTATCAATGCTCCAAAGGTAATATAGGTGACGGTGCTTCTCTTGTCCCACTAGCGGACTCTCTTACCAATGATTGCTTGCATGATGTTGACCCACCTATTCCCATGCTTCATGCTAGTGTGACTTCTTCATGTCTTGACTTACCTATTTATGATGAATATGATGATGAGCATGTTGAGTTGCCTAGTTGTGATGCTATGCTCCATAGGATATCATGTGAAAATTCTTTTAGTCACATCATGTTTGATAATCCTATGAACTTGTCATATGCTATGAGTGAGATCTCCCATACTGCATCATTTCAATCTCAACATAGTAACTATGCATGCCCCATTAAAATAAATCACATTTGCACTTATGGCATACATGACGAGATGATGGTCATTGGCTTTTGTTTTTCATGTGATGATATTGCCATGCTTCCTTTACATGATTTGCGCAATTCATCTACTATGCAATGCCATGATCTCATAGAACCAAATATGCATTGTTTTGGATGTTGTCAATATTCTCCATGTGATGTTTCCACTAATGCTCATGAGGAGACCCCCATAGTTTCCTCATACATATTAGGAGATTTTGATGCATTCCATACTTTGCATGATTCCCATAATTGTGTGCACCATATGCATTCCATGAATAACAATGCTCTAGATATTTCTCATGATGCATTACATCCTTTGAGTCTCCATTATGTTATACATAATAACAAACATCTCATGATGGATGACATGTTTCTATATCACGCATCTCATTTATTCGAGCATTGGATATTTTGTGCTAACCAACACAAGCATGTGAGCATCATAATGGATGATGTGTACATCTACCACGCACACACAATTTTTCCTTTGTCTTTGTTTTGTGTAGGTACTCACGTATACTCGTCAACCTCTCAATCCCAAGAGTTGACGAAACAAGCTCTTGAGAGCAACAATGCTTTGTGATCCCGTGGACTATCATTCCCACCATTCTCTTCGTGCAATGAATACGCGCATCTATTCTACTTGGTTCTCACACGGCTATGGGCTATTTACCACTTGTCACCTTATGCTCATTTTACCGTGTTCACTTTGCATGTTATGCCTCTTTACATGATTTTGCCATGCAATTGTGACCCTTGCTTGCATCTACCCATGATTCACCATTATGCTACTTTTATCTGTATTTGCATGCTTGGTGGAGATCCTTGTATCTATTGCCATGATTTCTTTGTGCCCCATGATATTGATGTTTGTTGTGTTGGGAGAGTCATGATGTTCCATTTCTATTTACATAGGACTTCTCGCCAACACCATGAACCTACTTTCCTCATATCTTGCTTTCATGCTTGTGATATGTCATGTGCATTATTCATGCACACTATTTGCACACATGATGTGATTGCCATGATTCCTTCTAGTACGTTGCATCTTTGCACTACTAGCTTGTTTGACTTGATCACTATGATTGCTTGCTTTGTTGCATCACCCATGTTCCACTCTTACTCGCTTTCTTGGGTTGATGACATATATGTTCATGCCTCTCACATGATATATCTTGATCATTGTCTCTTGTGTCCATTAGTTGCCTCTCTCATATCCACTTGTATTGAGTGCAACCATGCTATGCTTATTGATCTTGGAGACTTTGACACTTTACTTGTGATGCATGCTTGTTTACTTGAGCCTATTGTATTTGGTTGTTCTCACATCATATGCCTCCATACTATGAAATGCTCCCTTGTACTTTATTATGATGAGCATGATGCATACACTTGTTGGGTATCTTACCACACGAATGATAGGTTTTGCACTTTCACTAACCTCATTTGTTTTTCCGAGTGTTTGTCATGTTCTTTCATTTTGAAGGATTCACAAGGCGGTAGCATGATGGAACAACTTGGTCATGCGAAGGCGTACATGATGCGCGACACCAACATTTTCGACATTCTCATAAAGGTGAACTCCTTCCCTTTGAGCCATCCACAAATATGCATATTGGATGGGTCATTCTTTCATTGTTGTTTACTTCTTGTTGTCTACATGATACATCTCGCAAACGGAGGAGCGACATTAGAGATTGGCTCTATGGACCTTCACATTGAGGAGCGCTCGCACTTACTGGATGCACCTTCGGAACTCCACTCATGCCACGACACCGAGCTTTGGTACATCAACACTCCTTTGACTTTTCATTCCACCACCTCCATTTTGGTTGATTGTGCTTCCTCATGTCATGCTCGATGGACATATCATACTCACCACAAGTTTGCACCCTATGCATGGATTGACTCACATTATGATTACCTTGTTGCATCATGTATTCCCATGTCATCCATGATATATGAGCTTGTTCACTTCCTTAGCAAATTTGTTGTGATCTTCCTTGATGGCATATTCATACATCATGATCATATTGCCCATCATCAATTGCATGACAACATAATCAAATTGAGCACCAATTACCATGTTCATGCTCTTGATAAACCATCCCATTATGACATCATTTTGCACAATGGTCGCATTAATCACATTCACCACACCTTTGTGCATACGACAAATGAATTTGCTCACATGAATGCTTTACATCTCATTCTACATCTTTTGGATAAGCATGTTGTGCCTTGCCACGCACTATCTTGCCGCACGGACTCATTCTTACATGATGGACACTTTGTATGCACTAACCATTGTATTTCCAAGTGTCGCTTGTGTTTGCTCTTTTTGCATGTCTATCACTCCGGCGACACCTTGGCCTACTTGGATTGCGCCATGTCTTCAACTTTGTCCAACTACAAGTTCATCCATGACAACCATTTCCATGGTGATGAGGATCACGATCCAAGGTTGGATCTTTCCCAAAGGGGGGGAGGAGATGATGCGGAGAATCCCACGTTCATCCCCATGTACACTCCGACTACTCTCCAAGCCCCAAGAGGACATATGATGAGACCTCGAACATACGCCATTGGACTCAAGGTGAACTCGCTCCTCTTCGAACCTTCACTTTCTACATGTGAGACATGGCTACCACCTCCAACGTGTGTTCTATGCAGGATCAGGTACTTAAGAGGAAAGCGACGGAGCCACCACATCCAATGGACAAGCTAGTGAGGACGCCAAGTACAAGGACCAAGAGAAGAAGTTGCTCGAAGTCTTCAGCCACCGGACGACCGGACAACACCGGACGTCCGACACCTGGCACTCCGCCAGCTAGAAGGGCCAGCCGACGGAAGCTACAGCGGCCAGACGACCGACAAGTACCGGACGTCCGACACCCCCCAGGCCCCGGACGACCGGCACCTCTTATCGTGCTTTCGCTTCAAATACAATGATCGTCACTGTATATATCGCAAGAGAAAGATGAAACATGCATGAGTGTGCTGGGGGCTTGCTTTTAGAGGACCTAGAGATAGTTTGTGTGTGTACGTGAAAGGGGTGTAGAGGGGGTGTATGCGATGGAGAGAGAGATGCTCTTCATTTCTCTTTATTATGACTAACTTTATATATAGTATAAAAATAAACAAATTCACAGTGCGGAATAAATATCATTGTGGGCACCATGCAATGCAAATCAACATTCATACTCCTCCATATAACTTTGTAATGTTATATATATGTAGAAATTATAAAATAATTTTTTGGCCACACTTTATTCAAAAAGAATGTTGTATGCGAAATAAACACGAAGAGAGGGCTTTTTAGATCAATGGGGTACGTGATGTAACATGTGTGAATGTGTAGTTGATGTATTTGGCGGGGCCTAGAGAGGTATGTGTGTGTATTACATATTCGAGAGAGGCATGGATAGAGGGGCCGGCGGGGGGGCGGGGGAGAGATAGTACGAGAAATGAGAGTGGTCTAGAGAGAGAGAGACGAATATGATGTCACGG
Source organism: Triticum timopheevii (assembly GCA_963921465.1). NCBI lineage: Eukaryota > Viridiplantae > Streptophyta > Magnoliopsida > Poales > Poaceae > Triticum > Triticum timopheevii. The sequence goes on from OY997268.1 coordinate 582,967,373, forward strand.
CGAGAGATTCCCTTGAGTGTGTATATGCAAGGGGGAGGGGATAGAGGCACCAGGAGAATTTTTTTTGTGGTGTCTGTGTTGGTATGTGTGGGTGTGAGAAGATAGCGAGACCTAGGGGCAGAGGGTGTGTCACCGCGTGAGGTCCAGTGGGTCGAGGTGACGCCCTTGGTTCGGTTCCGTCCTGCGCCACATTGGTCGGCACGTGACGCATTTAGGGAGACCCATGGATGACTAGTCGTACAAGACAAAGATAGCAGAATTGTGAAGGACTCTGTGTCCACTGACAAAGACGGCTAGGATTTGTAACCCTAGGTTCTCGGACTAAGGTAACCCCTTATCTCTGATATTACTATTCATCCAACCTACTTTAAGGGGCATCCTACAGAATGCTCTGCTAGAATCATACTCGTCGATTAGGAAGAGAGCTGTGAGACAATGCGTGAGAGACAGGCCTAAAGATAATGTGCGTACAGGAGACACGTAGGCAGGTCTATGTATATAGAAAGGGTCGATGGGGATTGTGCATGTGTATGCTTGTGATAGGAAGAGTGTTTGTGATAAAGGTTAGTGAAAACAGTCGTAAATGGTTACGAGAGGGATGGAGGGTTATATCGAGAGCATGTCTGCGAGAAAGACACCTCGGGGGAGAGTGTGTGAGCATGTGTGAGAGACCACCGATGGAGAGTGAAACTGCATGTAAAAGACTGATGTACACATTGATTAAAGATATAAATTGTATCCAAATATTAGGATGTGATCATGATATTTGCAATTCGCATAAGGAACGGTCATTGATCCATCAGACATCTAGATTCTATCGAATTTGAGCATGTCTATGTTATTATTCAACATAATTGATCCACATAGTTAGTATTTTGAACTCCACACAATGCATCACTTTAGCAATCGAATATAAACGTGAGTATAGTTCATGTTGTGTGTAAAGCACATTATACATACGAAAGTTACACAATGAACATTATAAATAGCTACCTATGAACTAGCATACATTTGAATTCAACGTAAGGTGGTTTAAAAAATTGAATTCAACATGAATTCCATTCAATTATTTGAAATTGATATCATGGCATTTGTAAATCATACCTAAATTATGGGGGCACCAATCTTTGCTCTGATTTTGTACATAATAGCATATGTAGTCGTGTACAAAATAGATTCAAATTTAGCTCCTCCATTCCAAAATAATCGTAGTTATAGGATTTTCAAGTGTCAAAATTTCAAAAAGAAGCGGATAATTTAATGAGGTTTTCAAACATACAAGGTCAAGTTTAACGTTGTCTATTTAGTTCAATCCTAAAAGTTCAAGAGTACTCTAAACGTGAATGCTTCTATTTCAAAATTTCGAATGAAGCGCCAAAAGAGCCTCTACTCGCCCGAAACCGCGTGAGACCAATGTTTGCTAGTACAAGGAAATTACTTTTCTAACTCCAACCCATGAAACCTACCGGCCCGACGTCCAAAGGTCTAAATCGGGATAGGTTTGTAGCTTCATCTAGACGCCATGCAACCGCCTCTGATAAACATTCATAAACAATGGCTGCCTAAGCACACATGCGTGCGGCCGAAAATGCTCCCGCCCACTATTTGGCACACTTGGGATTACCATCCTACCCCCGATTTGCAGTAGGTCCGAAATTTAAGAGGGGGGCAAAGTTTGTACTTTCCCCAAATTTCAAACAAGTGCGTCCCATCTGTTCAAAAAAGCCAAAAAAAAGCGCGTCCCATACTGAAACATGGTTCTCCCTTAGCTCCCCCTTGCCCCCTGTCCACCCGTCTGATTCCCCATTCATACTCCGTGGGTGCCAAATCTACCTCTCCACCAGCCACGAAACCCCGGCGTCCTCCGTCCGCCACCCCATCCCACCCATCAACCGCTGCCCTCCTCCATCATGCCGGAGCGGATACCCCGACATTGTCGTCCACCACAACCTCAACTGCAACGCCCTCCACGGCTAGTAGTTGAAGCCGAGGCCGAGCCGTCCGTACCCGAGACAGTTCAACCACACTGTCCTGCGCCTCACCGCTGCTGCTCCAACTTCGCCACCGTCCATCGCACCAGAGTTGTTCCTGCTACGCCGTCCTTCGCCGCCTCGGATCTGCTTCCCCTCCGCCGACATACGACCACAGCAACACAGTTAACAATTTGGCCATGGGTTCGTCCAAGGCTCCACCATCCTCCAAAACATCGGTTCCCCCGACAAAAAGAAGAAGATTGCCGCGAGATATGGAGGAGACCACACTGGCAATTGGAAATGGTACTCCTCTTCCCTTATTCGTGCAAATCTTACGTGTCTGCTTGCACGGTATTCATCCCACAGAAGACACTAGTTGACCGCTTCTTCTTGATACTAGATGTTCCTAGTAACTCGTGATGCTCAAGGTTTCTCCTCATATACTATTTCACCTTAGCTAGAGGTCCGTTGCCCCTTGGATTTCAATTCCTGGTCAGTTGATTCCCAATTAACGGAAGCATTCCCCGGTGTAACAGGCGCTAGTCCGCCTATTACGCCGGGGAAGTGATGTCTACTATGCAACCTTCTTCTTGTAGACGTTGTTGGGCCTCCAAGTGCAGAGGTTTGTAGGACACTAGCAAATTTCCCTCAAGTGGATGACCTAAGGTTTATCAATCCGTGGGAGGCATAGGATGAAGATGGTCTCTCTCAAACAACCCTGCAACCAAATAACAAAGAGTCTCTTGCGTCCCCAACACACCCAATACAATGGCAAATTGTATAGGTGCACTAGTTCAGCGAATAGATGGTGATTCAAGTGCAATATGGATGGTAGATATGAGTATTTGTAATCTGAAAAATATAAAAAAAGCAAGGTAACTAATGATAAAGTGAGCACAAACGGTATTGCATTGCTAGGAAACAAGGCCTAAGGTTCATACTTTCACTAGTGCAAGTTCTCTCAACAATAATAACATAACTGGATCATATAACTATCCCTCAACATGCAACAAAGAGTCACTCCCAAGTCACTAATAGCGGAGAACAAACGAAGAGATTATTGTAGGGTACGAAACCACCGCAAAGTTATCCTTTCTGATCGATCTATTCAAGAGTCTGTAGTAAAATAACACGAAGCTATTCTTTCCGTTCGATCTATCATAGAGTTCATACTAGAATAACACCTTAAGATACAAACCAACCAAACCCTTAATGTCACCTAGATACTCCAATGTCACCTCAAGTATCCGTGGGTATGATTATATGATATGCATCACACAATCTCAGATTCATCTATTCAACCAACACAAAGTACTTCAAAGAGTGCCCCAAAGTTTCTACCGGAGAGTCAAGACGAAAACGTGTGCCAACCCCTATGCATAAGTTCATTGAACTCACAAGTTGATCACCAAAACATACATCAAGTAGATCACGTGAATATCCCATTGTCACCACAGATAAGCACGGCAAGACATACATCAAGTGTTCTCAAATCCTTAAAGAGTCAATCCGACAAGACAACTTCAAGGGGAAAACTCAATTCATCACAAGAGAGTAGAGGGGGAGAAACATCATAAGATCCAACTATAATAGCAAAGCTCGCGATACATCAAGATCGTGTCACCTCAAGAACACGAGAGAGAGAGAGAGAGAGATCAAACACATAGCTACTGGTACATACCCTCAGCCCCGAGGGTGAGCTACTGGTAATCCGAAAATATAAAAACAGCAAGGTAACTAATGATAAAAGTGAGCACAAATGGTATTGCAATGCTAGGAAACAAGGCCTAAGGTTCATAGTTTCACTAGTGCAAGTTCTCTCAACAATAATAACATAATTGGATCATATAAGTATCCCTCAACATGCAACAAAGAGCCACTCCCAAGTCACTAATAGCGGAGAACAAACGAAGAGATTATTGTAGGGTATGAAACCACCTCAAAGTTATCCTTTCTGATCGATCTATTCAAGAGTCCGTAGTAAAATAACACGAAGCTATTCTTTCCGTTCGATCTATCATAAAGTTCATACTAGAATAACACCTTAAGATACAAATCAACCAAAACCCTAATGTCACCTATATACTCCAATGTCACCTCAAGTATTCGTGGGTATGTTTATACGATATGCATCACACAATCTCAGATTTATCTATTCAACCAACACGAAGTACTTCAAAGAGTGCCCCAAAGTTTCTACCGGAGAGTCAAGACAAAAACGTGTGCATACCCCTATGCATAAGTTCATTGAACTCGCAAGTTGATCACCAAAACATACATCAAGTAGATCACGTGAATATCCCATTGTCACCACAGATAAGCACGGCAAGACATACATCAAGTGTTCTCAAATCCTTAAAGACTCAATCCGAAAAGATAACTTCAAGGGGAAAACTCAATTCAGCACAAGAGAGTAGAGGGGGAGAAACATCATAAGATCCAACAATAATAGCAAAGCTCGCGATACATCAAGATCGTATCACCTCAAGAACACGAGAGAGAGAGAGAGATCAAACACATAGCTACTGGTACATACCCTCAGCCCCGAGGGTGAACTACTCCCTCCTCATCATGGAGAGCGCCGTGATGATTAAGATGGCCATCGGTGAGGGATCCCCCCTTCGGCAGGGTGCCGGAATAGGGTCCCGATTGGTTTTTAGTGGCTACAGAGGCTTGCGGCGGCGGAACTCCCGAACTATTGTGATCCTCAATGTTTTTAAGGTATATGGACATATATAGGCGAAAGAAGTCGGTCAGGGGAGCCACGAGGGGCCCACGAGGGTGGGGGCGCGCCTCCCTGCCTCGTGGCCACCACGAAGCTTCCCTGACGTCCACTCCAAGTCTCCTGGATTGCTTCCATTCCAAAAATAACTCTCCTGAAGGTTTCATTCCGTTTGGACTCCATTTGATATTCCTTTTCTTCAAAACACTGAAATAGGCAAGAAAACAACAATTGGGTTGGGCCTCCGGTTAATAGGTTAGTCCCAAAAATGATATAAAAGTGTTTAGTAAAGCCCATAAACATCCAAAACAGGTAATATAATAGCATGGAACAATCAAAAATTATAGATACGTTGGAGACGTATCAAGCATCCCCAAGCTTAATTCCTACTCGTCCTCGAGTAGGTAAATGATAAAAAACAGAATTTTTAATGTGGAATGCTACCTAGCATATTTCTCAATGTAATTTTATTTATTGTGGCATGAATGTTCAGATACAAATGATTCTAAATAAAACTTCATATTGACATAAGAGTAATAATACTTCAAGCATACTAACAAAGCAATCATGTCTTCTCAAAATAACATGGCTAAAGAAAGCTATCCCTACAAAATCATATAGTCTGGCTATGCTATATCTTCCTCACACAAAGTATTTAATCATGCACAACCCCGATGACAAGCCAAGCAATTGTTTCATACTTCTCAAACTTTTTCAACTTTCACGCAATACATGAGCGTGAGCCATGGACAAGGCACTATATGTCGAATAGAATGGTGGTTGTGGAGAAGACAAAAAAGGAGAAGGTAGTCTCACATCAACTAGTCATATCAACAGGCTATGGAGATGCCCATTAATAGATATCAATGTGAGTGAGTAGAGATTGCCATGCAACGGATGCACTAGAGCTATATGTGTATGAAAGCTCAACAAAAGAAACCAAGTGGGTGTGCATCCAACTTGCTTGCTCACGAAGACCTAGAGCATTTTGAGGAAGCCCATCATTCGAATATACAAGCCAAGTTCTATAATGAAAAATTCCCACTAGTATATGAAAGTGATAACATAGGAGACTCTCTATCATGAAGATCATGGTGCTACTTTGAAACACAAGTGTGGTAAAAGGATAGTAGCATTGTCCCTTCTCTATTTTTCTCTCATCTTTTTTTTGGGCCTTTCCCTTTTTTTATATGGCCTTTCTCTTTTTTTTTCTTTTTTTATTTGGCCTTTCTCCTTTTTTATTTGGCCTTTCTCTTTTTTTTATAAAGTCTGAAGTCTCATCCCGACTTATGGGGAAATCATAGTCTCCATCATCCTTTCCTCACTTGGGACAATGCTCTAATAATGAAGATCATCACACTTTTATTTACTTACAACTCAAGATTACAACTCGATACTTAGAACAAAATATGACTCTATGTGGATGCCTCCGACCGTGTACCGGGATATGCAATGAATCAAGAGTGACATGTATGAAAGAATTATCAAGGTGGCTTTGCCACAAATACGAAGTCAACTACATGATCATGCAAAAGCAATATGGCAATGATGGAGCGTGTCATAATAAACAGAACGGTGGAAAGTTGCATGGCAATATATCTCAGAATGGCTATGGAAATGCCATAATAGGTAGGTATGGTGGCTGTTTTAAGGAAGGTGTATGGTGTGTGTATGGTATCAGCGAAAGTTGCATGGCACAAGAGAGGCTAGCAATGGTGGAAGGGTGAGAGTGCGTATAATCCATGGACTCAACATTAGTCATAAAGAACTCATATACTTATTGCAAAAATCTACAAGTCATTGAAACAAAGTACTACGCACATGCTCCTAGGGGGATAGATTGGTAGGAAAATACCATCGCTCATCCCTGACCGCCACTCATAAGGAAGACAATCAATAAATAAATCATGCTCCAACTTCATCACAAAGCGGTTCACCATACATGCATGCTACGGGAATCACAAACTTCAACACAAGTATTCCTCAAATTCATAACTACTCCACTATCATGAATCTGATATCACCATCCTCATATCTCAAAACAATTATCAAGCATAAAATTGATCATAGCATCCAATTCACTTCTATGATAGTTTTTATTATACCCAACTTGGATGCCCATCATATTAGGACTAAATTCATAACCTAAGCAAGTTACATGCTATTCTAAAAGACTCTCAAAATAATATAAGTTAATCTTGAGAGATCAATAATTTCTACAAAATAAAACCACCACTGTGCTCTAAAAAGATATAAGTGAAGCACTAGAGCAAACGACATACTACTCTGAAAGATATAAGTGAAGATCAATGAGTAGTTGAATAATTATGCAACTATGTGAAGACTCTCTAACATTTAAGAATTTCAGATCTTGGTATTTTATTCAAATAGAAAGCAAAACAAAATAAAATAAAACGATGCTCCAAGCAAAACACATATCATGTGGTGAATAAAAATATAGCTCCAAGTAAAGTTACCGATGAACGAAGATGAAAGAGGGGATGCCTTCCGGGGCATCCCCAAGCTTAGGATTTTGGTTGTCCTTGAATATAACCTTGGGGTGCCTTGGGCATCCCCAAGATTAGGCTCTTGCCACTCTTTATTCCATAGTCCATCGAATCTTTACCCAAAACTTGAAAACTTCACAACACAAAACTCAACAGAAAACTCGTAAGCTACGTTAGTATAAGAAAATAAATCACCACTTAGGTACTGCTATGAACTCATTATAAATTCATATTGGTGTAATATATACTGTATTCCAACTTCTCTATGGTTCATACCCTCCGATACTACTCATAGATTCATCAAAATAAGCAAACAACACATAGAAAACAGAATCTGTCAAAAACAGAATAGTCTGTAGTAATCTGTATCATTCGAATACTTCTAGAACTCAAAAAAATCCTACCAAATTAGGAAAGCCTGAGAAATTTGTGTACCAATCCATAGCAAAAATAATCATATCAAAAGCACGTTTCTATGAATTATTAAAACTAATTTACTGGGTGCAAAAGTTTCTGATTTTCAGCAGGATCAACACAACTATCACCGTAAGCTATCCTAAAGGTCTTGCTTGGCACTTTATTGAAACAAAAGCTAAAAACATGATTACCACAGTAGCATAATCATGTGGACACACAAAAACAGTAAGGGTAAATATTGGGTTGTCTCCCAACAAGCGCTCTTCTTTAATGCCTTTCTAGCTAGGCATGATGATGACAATGATGCTCACATAAAAGATAAGAATTGAAACATAAAGGGAGCATCATGAAGAATATGACTAACACATTTAAGTCTAACCCAATTCCTATGAATAGGTATTTTATGAGCAAACAACTTATGGGAACAAGAATCAACTATCATAGGAAGGTAAAACAAGCATAGCTTCAAGATTTTCAACACATAGAGAGGAAACTTGATATTATTGCAATTCCTACAAGCATATGTTCCTCCCTCATAATAATTTTCAGTAGCATAATGAATGAATTCAACAATATAACCATCACAAAAAGCATTATTTTCATGATGCACACGCATATAAATTTTACTACTCTCCATATAAGCAAATTTATTCTCATGAATAGTAGTGGGAGCAAACTCAACAAAATAACTATCATGTGATACTTTATTCACATAATCAATTTGAGCTTTATAATCATGATGACAAGTTTCATGGATATCATTACTATTTATAGCATAAATTTCATCACAATAATCATCATAGATAGGAGGCATGCTATCATCGTAATATATTTTCTCATCCAAACTTGGGGGACTAAAAATATCATCTACATCAAACATAGCATCCCCAAGCTTGTAGCTTTGCATATCATTAGCATCATGGATATTCAAAGAATTCATACTAACAGCATTGCAATCATGCTCATCATTCAAAGATTTAGTGCAAAATATTCTAATGAATTCTTTCTCTAGCAATTGAGCACAATTATCGGAATCCTTATTTTCACGAAAGACATTAAAAATATGAAGCATATAAAGCACCCTCAATTCCATTTTTTGTAGTTTTCGTTTATAGACTAAACTAGTGATAAAACAAGAAAACTAAAAGATTCGATTGCTAAGATCTAAAGATATACCTTCAAGCACTAACCTCCCCGGCAACGGCACCAGAAGAGAGCTTGATGTCTACTACGCAACCTTATTCTTGTAGACGTTGTTGGGCCTCCAAGTGCAGAGGTTTGTAGGACAGTAGAAAATTTCCCTCAAGTGGATGACCTAAGGTTTATCAATCTGTGGGAGGCGTAGGATGAAGATGGTCTCTCTCAAACAACCCTGCAACCAAATAACAAAGAGTCTCTTGTGTCCCCAACACACCCAATACAATGGCAAATTGTATAGGTGCACTAGTTCAGCGAATAGATGGTGATTCAAGTGCAATATGGATGGTAGATATGAGTATTTGTAATCTGAAAAATATAAAAAAAGCAAGGTAACTAATGATAAAGTGAGCACAAACGGTATTGCATTGCTAGGAAACAAGGCCTAAGGTTCATACTTTCACTAGTGCAAGTTCTCTCAACAATAATAACATAACTGGATCATATAACTATCCCTCAACATGCAACAAAGAGTCACTCCCAAGTCACTAATAGCGGAGAACAAACGAAGAGATTATTGTAGGGTACGAAACCACCGCAAAGTTATCCTTTCTGATCGATCTATTCAAGAGTCTGTAGTAAAATAACACGAAGCTATTCTTTCCGTTCGATCTATCATAGAGTTCATACTAGAATAACACCTTAAGATACAAACCAACCAAACCCTTAATGTCACCTAGATACTCCAATGTCACCTCAAGTATCCGTGGGTATGATTATATGATATGCATCACACAATCTCAGATTCATCTATTCAACCAACACAAAGTACTTCAAAGAGTGCCCCAAAGTTTCTACCGGAGAGTCAAGACGAAAACGTGTGCCAACCCCTATGCATAAGTTCATTGAACTCACAAGTTGATCACCAAAACATACATCAAGTAGATCACGTGAATATCCCATTGTCACCACAGATAAGCACGGCAAGACATACATCAAGTGTTCTCAAATCCTTAAAGAGTCAATCCGACAAGACAACTTCAAGGGGAAAACTCAATTCATCACAAGAGAGTAGAGGGGGAGAAACATCATAAGATCCAACTATAATAGCAAAGCTCGCGATACATCAAGATCGTGTCACCTCAAGAACACGAGAGAGAGAGAGAGAGAGATCAAACACATAGCTACTGGTACATACCCTCAGCCCCGAGGGTGAACTACTCCCTCCTCGTCATGGAGAGCGTCAGGATGATGAAGATGGCCACCGGTGAGGGATCCCCTCTCCGGCAGGGTACCGGAACAGGGTCCTGATTGGTTTTTGGTGGCTATAGAGGCTTGCGGTGGCGGAACTCCCAATCTAGTGTGCTCCTCGATGTTTTTACGGTATATGGACATATATAGGCGAAACAAGTCGGTCAGGGGAGCCACGAGGGGCCCACGAGGGTGGGGGCGCGCCCAGGGGGGTAGGGCGTGCCTCCCTGCCTCATGGCCACCTCGAAGCTTCCCTGACATCCACTCCAAGTCTCCTGGATTGCTTCCGTTCCAAAAATAACTCTCCCGGAGGTTTCATTCATTTTGGACTCCATTTGATATTCCTTTTCTTCGAAACACTGAAATAGGCAAGAAAACAACAATTTGGGATGGGCCTTCGGTTAATAGGTTAGTCCCAAAAATGATATAAATGTGTTTAGTAAAGCCCATAAACATCCAAAACAGGTAATATAATAGCATGGAACAATAAAAAATTATAGATACATTGGAGACGTATCAGGAAGTAGTGCCTCGATGTTTATCTTAGGGGCGTGTGGGGCCTAGAGCTATTGGCGCCCGATCTGGAGGTCGGCCGAGATAAAAGGGATTGCCTGGGGGCGCTACCAAGCACGGCGGTGGTGTGAGGTCGAGGAGAGGGCGGGGCGGCAGCGGCAGGGGTCTGGGCTGGTGGTCGCTGGCGGTTCGACAGAGATCGTCAACAGTGACTGGCGGGAGGTAGAGGAAGGCCATCTGCCCGTTCTTTATAGATCTGACGGTTCATAAAAAAATCGACAGACCTATTTATTTTCAATCGACTGTTATCTTGATAGACCATATGTGGTGGTGTGCTGGAGGAGTACCTGCATTTCCTGTGCTCATATGTTACAAAATCATATGGAGTAGAATCTAATTTTGTTTGCCATGCAATGTTGTAGAGCTATCATATGTCTCCTGTCATTTATTTTTCAGCCACCTTCTATCTGCTACTTTTATAGTGCACTAGTTTTGCACACACTTCACCCTTACTCTCACTATTGTGTTTTTATGCAAGGGTATTTCAGACTCTGCTGCCATGAGAGAAGCAAAAAAGAAAAGAGAGAAGTCGCTCCAGCGTCGTACACGGATAGGCCAGACACGTTTCAGCCTTATAAAGGGTGCATTGTCAGCAGATGGAGACGCTAAATGTAGCTCTGGAGTTGATGACCTCGCTCGCAATGAACCACCATCCCAGGTGCTTGCTTTAACTTCGCGGTGTCATATGTGGTTGCATGTTTCATACGGTGTCTAGCTTGTATTCGAAAGGCCGAAGTCAGTCTTTATTACGATAAGGAAAGATATTTTTTACATGAACCACCATCCCGTGAGCACCGGAAGACAAATAGCTAGTCAGGGCACTGGTCGAGCCAGTGACAAGCCCATCACAGACATGCATCACCTGGAAGACAACTAAAAATCCATGATGGTGGCGAAGCAGCCCGCCTCCCACCAGGCTCTCAGGTCCTAGATGATCATGCTCACCACTCCAGCCGGATGTCTAGCTTGGATTGCTTCCCTTACACATTATACCTTTGAATATGACATGCCTTCCTGTTTTTGATACATACTAGTACATCTATCTATTAACCATGTTCTTACATCATACTGATGTTCTTGTGTATCCCTCATCAATCACTTATGATGAGGCAGTCAGGCCAGTGGACTACTGTGAGTAAAGATCCTCATTTAAAGAATGCAGCGTTAGCCTCCCGACATGATTCTCAAGAAATAGCAAGGCTAGATGAAGATAGTGAACGTACCTCTGTAGTTGGTTACCGCATTTCCCCTACACTAGCATCGCATGTGCTTGCTCTAACTTGGCAGCGTGATATGTGGTTGCATGTTGCATATGGTGTCTAGATTGTAATTCTTCCAATCTCGTTAAATTCCATGTGCTATTCTGCTTAGTTTATACATTATACCTGTTAATGTGACATGCCCTCCTGTTTTTAGTACATAGTACATCTGTCTATTAAGCATGTCCTTACATAAAACTAATTTTTTTTGTATCCTGCATCAATCAATATGACGAGACACCTTTAGTATATGCAGTGCGATATTAGTTGCATATTTCATATGATTTATAGCATGCACTGCTTCTAATTTGTTGAAATGCCATTTATGATGGGACGCTTTTAACTTGGCAGAGTCATATTTGTTGCATCTTTCATGTGGTGTCTAGCTTGCATTGCTTCTTATTTGTTGGAATTGTTTCTGCTTAGTTTACACAAACATTTGTGAATATGCCATGTCGTCCTGTTTTTCGTACATATTCCATCATGGTATCATGTGTTTGCCTTACATCAAAGTAGTGATTGTCAGTATCATGCACGAATGGGTTCTGAAGAGAGAATTTTATTGCTTTTTCCTGTCGGTTTTACTTGAAAATTCAAAATCAATAAAGCGGAAGGAAGTTAGCAAGGCAGCGGATAAAGATGCTCCTTCCAAACGGAGGACCTCTACAGATTCTACTCCTCCATTCCCCCAACATGATTTATAAGACAACACATGAATAGACACTCAACATAGTTGTGTTGATGATGAGCACGTCTCCCCTAGTGCCACATCATAGGTGCTCCCTCTAACTTGGCACTGTTATATGTGGTTGCATGTTATGTATGATGTCTAGCTTGTATTGCTTCTAATTTTGTTGAATTCCATCTGCTTACTTTACACATTATACTTGTGAATAAGACATGTGTTCCTGTTTCTAGAACATACAATGTCTGTCTATCACACCATGTTCTTACATCAAAGTACTATTGTTGTGTAACCTGCAACAATCACTTATCATAAGACACATTTGACTTGGGAGTGTGATATAGGTTACATTCTTTTCTAGCTTGTACTACTTCTAATTTGTTCAAATGGCACTTATGACGAAATAGTTTTAACTTGGTAGAGTGATATTCGTTGCATCTTTCATATGGTGTCTAGCTTTCATTGCTTCTAATTTGTTGAAATGCCTTCTCCTTAGTTTACACATCATAAGTTGTGAATATGCAATGTTGTGAATATGCAATGGCACTAATGACGAGAGACCTTTAACTTGGTAGTGTGATGTTGTTTGCATCTTGCATATGATTTATTTCTTGTACTGCTTCACATTTGTTTAAACGCCATTTATGATGAGACACTGTTAACTTGGCAGAGCAATATTTGTAGCATCTTTCATATGGTGTCTACCTTCCATTGCATTGCTTCTAATTTAGTGAAATGTCTTCTGCTTAGTTTACACATCATAGTTCTGGTTACATCATGTCGTCCTATTTTTCGTACATATTACATGCTCCTATCATATGGTTGTCTAACATCAAAGTTCAGTTCATCTGTATCACGCATCAATTTGTTATGAAGAACTAATTGTTATTCATTTTTCTTGTTGGCTTGACTTAACATGGCACAGAGAAAGAGGAAGCAACACAGAATGATAGGGAAAGGGAAGCGGAAGAATCCTGCATATTCTGCTGGTACTGATGGTGCAATAGAAGGTCAAAGTCCAGCGGAAAATTTTACAAATAGGGTATCCCGTGCTACACGAGCTGCAGAACAAGCCAAATAGAAGCAAATAGCTGCCACCAAACAAGCAGAGACAGCCATAGTTGTTGCAACACCTTCCACAGTACCACCAGCTGCACGAGTTACTCATTGGTCAACTCAGCTAGCAGCACATTCCCAATCTCCCTTGCCACCTGACACTACTTCCGAAGCACTCTTGACACAAAGATGAGTTGGCAAGATCAGATGAACTTTGCGAGCTTCAACAGCAAGAAGGTAGTTGCTGGAGTCAAGTTACAGTTGCATGCTTCTTTATATGTAGTCTCACAGTTTGATGTACACTAACACTTCCTATGTTCGTTGTTGGACTAGCACCTAGGTGCAACAGGAAACAAACATCAGGGATAATGCTCGATAGGTTAACTAAATCTAGAGGAGGAATAATGGAGATCCGTTTTGAGGCAGGTTTAAAAAGGCCACGTGATGCTACAGAGTCAGCCAAGTTAGTATCAGAGGCAGCGGTTGCCGTTAGGTGTCATGTACGTATCCTCCCAACATGGATTAAGTACAGGAATGACAAAGCTGAAACCCAGTTCAACACCTTCCTCGACCATTTATCTGTAAGTATAGTTATGTATGGAAACTAGTAATATCGTCTTGCTCTGTCCCATACTTTCTAGGTTGCTGATAATGAGACTCCCATAATTTTCAACAGATGAGGTTCAAGTTGGATAGCCAAGATGATGCAACCAGGCAAGCTTGCACCCATGTTTTCAAGTCTGCTCTGCGACAGTATCGGTATAACTTGAGGAAAACTCACTTTGAAGGCAAGGCTAATAGTGAACTTGCCCAAACATCTCCAGTGGAAAATATATCGGATGAAGACGGGAGAGGCCTCATTAAACACTGGTCTGATCCGAAGTATCAGGTACATTATATATGTGATCAGATCACATGTTGAAGTTCTATTTACGCATGTGCCACACAAATCTATCTTCTTGTAGGTGAACTGTTCAAAGAACAAGGCCAACCATACGAAAGTGAAATTCCAAAAAATGACAGGATCTCGTAGCTATATTGCACACTGCGAGGCTCTTGTAATTAGCTGTTGTTTCACTCTTTTCACTGTACCATATTATCAGATATATATATTGACTTGTTCCAAATGCAGAGGAAAGCCCGCAAGGACCAAAAAGTACCTGAACCAAATGTTGTGGAAATCTTCAAGGACTATCACACCAGCAAGAAGAAGGGCATGACGACACCAGTCAAAGCCGTTGTTGTAAGTCCTTAATCCTCATGCCTTTAACTACTACTTACTCTGACTTGTGCCTTGAACTGCATGGTTTGCAGCCAATGTCTATTACTCTTTTCAATTTTATACACAATTGTCTTAGCGTATCATTGCACCTTACAAGGTTTAAAAGAGAGCAGTGATGTTCCTTTGATCTTGACCTATAATCTAGTTCCATGCTGGACTTGCCCACACAACGTTACAATTACGTGTTTGTATGTTCTCAGTTGTTTTGTGATATGAATGATGTCATACTATGCTTACTGTATTATAAACTTTGTCTCTTTATCCTTAGCTGTCAATACAATGTGAAGAAATAGACAATACATTAGCGATGGTACATGGTCATAAGTTTGGAACCTGGTTTTATTATGTACTTTACAGTAAAATACAACTAATATTTTACATGGGTTCACCAGAATAAGTTATGTATATAGACCAAAGCTATTTTGTTTGGTTTTGCTGCCTCCTTAATATCTTTTGTTCTGGTACTACTAATGTAAAAACTCAACTTTTCAGCAAGCTATGGAAAAAATGGTGGAACCGCCACCTTCTGAAGTGGCGAGGCAACTATAACCACAATGTCAGCTCTTGATGCAATGGGTCAGTACCTGTCCACTAATAGTGCCAAAAGTACGTTCCTGTGTAATACTGGGTTGGTTGTTAAGGCAATCTCGTCCAAACTGCCTCATGATCAAGATATGCAAGCTCAAAACAATGTTATATCTGCGCTCCAGACACAAGTCCATTCCCTAACAGAGACCCTTTGTGAAACAAGGACAGACATTGTTCGATGTCGTCAAGATATGCATGGTTTTGAAACCAGACTATCAGACATTTGCTATGTTGTTCAGGAGCCTAGGAGAAATGAAGGCGAAGGTTATGGTGCTCCATTGGACAATACAGCATGAAAACGTAATAGTCAGGTCAAATGAACTGAGCTTCTGAACTTCTGGTGGTGCATTTACCTGCCAGACTGTTAACTTTTATGCTAACCTTCCTTTTGTTTTATAGTTGTAATTTGTTTTGTTGCGATACAAAATTTGTTCTTAACGTGCAGCCACCGGCTGAAGAAAACAGCAAGCCATTTTGTATAGTGTAGGGTGTTCCCTATATTTGCACTAGTGACGATCCTTGATGTTGAGAGGGTGTAATCTGTGCAATCGCCTTAATAGACTAGCATTAGTTTCGGGCTTATTTATTTCCTAGTCTTCTTTTTCCCTAGTTTGCTAGTGGCCGCAACAACCATGGGCCATATACGGACAATGGTAACCTTGACCCTACTACGGGCCGTAGGATCCATGGGTCTCCTACGGGTCGTCGATAAATGGACCTCCAACAGGGCCATAGAATCGGTGGGCCTCGGGTCGTCGGATAAATGGGTCTACATGGGCCGTAAACGGGCATAATTGGTATCAGTTCAACACAGTAACGGGCTGTTAACAGGCTGGAGAACAGCAGAGGCTTAATTCTATCACAGGCATAACGAGTCGTTAATGGGCTAGAATATAGGACGGGCTGGCGCAACGGGTTAACATGCCAGAAACGGGCCGACTCTTGCCACAGGCTGAATTTGGCCCATTAGTGGAACAGGCTAGTAACGAGCCGGAAGTAATCGAGGGCCGGAAAGGAGCCCAAGAATGTATGGGCCGTCAGTAGGCCAAAAGCTAACACGGGCTAGAAACGGCCCATGTGAATCATGGGCCGTTAACGGGTACAAAGAAATTTACTGTTCATTATGGGCTAGAGTCACCGTGGGCCTCTAAAGGGCCTAAAGATACGAAGGCCTCATATGGGCCAAAAGACATCATGGGCCATACATGGGCCGAAAGTGAAATGGGCTAATGTTATATTCGACAGCCCGCATGATGGTTTTGGGCCGATTTCGGGTAGGCCCCAACGAGCCGTAAAATGGGCTATTTGCGAAGAGACCGTTAACAGGCTTTTCATGGGCCAACCCGCTAACTTTTGACCAAGTCAAACAGGCTGGCCTTTGTAAGCTAAATGGGCCAGTGGTGGGCCGCCGCACGTGTCGACACATCATAGGCGCCTATCTGACCCACTGACAAGCTGACACGTGTTTCCTCCGGCCAATCAGAATTTTACACATGGGAATTTCCCATTGGTCTAGGCTGTTAACGGGTTATCGAATCCAAAACCATACCCGATAGCTTAACGGCATACCGTTATGGTGGATGCCTGATGACCCACAAGTATAGGGGATCTATTGTAGTCCTTTCGATAAGTAAGAGTGTCGAACCCAGCGAGGAGCAGAAGGAAATGATAAGCAGTTTTCAGCAAGGTATTCTCTGCAAGTACTGAAATAAGTGGTAACAGATAGTTTTGTGGTAAGATAAATCGTAACGAGCAAAAAGTAACAAAAGTAAATAAAGTGTAGCAAGGTGGCCCAATCCTTTTTGTAGCAAAGGACAAGCCTGGACAAACTCTTATAATAGGAAAAGCGCTCCCGAGGACACATGGGAATATCGTCAAGCTAGTTTTCATCAAGCTCATATGATTCGCGTTTGGTACTTTGATAATTTGATATGTGGGTGGACCGGCGCCTGGGTACTGCCCTTACTTGGACAAGCATCCCACTTATGATTAACCTCTATTGCAAGCATCCGCAACTACAACAAAAGTATTAAGGTAAACCTAACCATTGCATGAAACACATGGATCCAAATCAGCCCCTTACGAAGCAATGCATAAACTAGGGTTTAAGCTTCTGTCACTCTAGCAACCCATCATCTACTTATTACTTCCCAATGTCTTCCTCTAGGCCCAAATAATGGTGAAGTGTTATGTAGTCGACGCTCACATAACACCACTAGAGGTTAGACAACATACATCTCATCAAAATATCGAACGAATACCAAATTCACATGACTACTAATAGCAAGACTTCTCCCTTGTCCTCAGGAACAAACGTAACTACTCACAAATCATATTCATGTTCATAATCAGAGGGGTAATAATATGCATAAAGGATCTGAACATATGATCTTCCACCAAATAAACCAACTAGCATCAACTACAAGGAGTAATCAACACTACTAGCAAGCTACTAGCACCAATCCCGGACTTGGAGACAAGAATTGGATACAAGAGATGAACTAGGGTTTGGAGATGAGATGGTGCTGGTGAAGATGTTGAAGGAGATTGCCCTCTCCCAATGAGAGGAGCGTTGGTGATGACGGTGGTGATGATTTCCCCCTCCCGGAGGGAAGTGCCCCCGGCAGAACAGCTCTGTCGGAGCCCTAGATTGGTTCCGCCAAGGTTCCGCCTCGTGGCGGCAGAGTCTCGTCCCGAAAGGTTGCCTTCTATTTTTTTTCTCCTCGAAAGACTTCATATAGGAGAAGATGAGCGTCGGAGAGCTACTAGGGGGCCCACTAGGTAGGGGGCGTGCCCCGGGAGGGAGGGGGCCACCCTCGTGAGCAGGGTGTGGGCCCCCTGGTCTTCATCTTTGGCAACAATTTTTCTTTATTTATTTTAAGATATTCCGTGGAGTTTTAGGACTTTTGGAGTTGCGCAGAATAGGCCTCCAATATTTGCTCCTTTTCCAGCCCAGAATTCCAGCTGCCGGCATTCTCCCTCTTCATGTAAACCTTGTAAAATAAGAGAGAATAGCCATAAGTACTGTGACATAACGTGAAATAACATCCCATAATGCAATAAATATTGATATAAAAGCATGATGCAAAATGGACGTATCAACTCCCCCAAGCTTAGACCTCGCTTGTCCTCAAGCGGAAAGCCGATAACAATAAATATGTCCTCATGTTTAGAGGTAGAGGCGTCGATAAAAATAAAATACGGGCATGAAGGCATCATGATTATTTCCACAACAGCAACATGTAGAGATTTTGTCATATGATTACTTATGTTCAAGTGATGATCTTTTCACAAAGCAAAAAGTATGAATCAGAAACCTTATTGAGCACCAACAAACTATAACCTCAGTCATTGAAGCAATTGCAATTTATCATAACATCGGAAAGAGTCTATGTCAGAGCTTAAAAGCAAGTCCACATACTCAACTATCACTTAATCCTTCATAATTGCTAACACTCACGCAATACTTGTGGTTACGGAGTTTTAGTTGGACACGGAGAAAGATAGGGGCTTATAGTTTTGCCCCACAACCTTTTACCTCAAGGGTAATGTCAACGACAATAATTCATGCTCCCCTACATCCAATTAGATATATATATCATACTCTTTCCAACATGTTGAGCTTGCCAAAGGATAAAATGAAAAAGGAAAGGTGAAGATCACCGTGACTCTTGCATAAGGTAGAGGATAATAATAAAAGATAGGCCCTTCACAAAGGGAAGCAGAGGTTGTCATGCGTGTTTAGAGTTGATGCACAAAATCTTAATGTAAAAGAACGTCACTTTATATTGCCCCTTGTATGTGGACCTTTATTATGCAGTCTGTCGCTTTTATTACGTCCACAACAAGTTCGTACAAAGCTTATTTTCTCCGCACTAATAAGTCATGCATATTTAGAGAGCAATTTTTATTGCTTGCATCAATGACAACTTACTTGAAGGATCTTACTCAATCCATAGATAGATATGGTGGACTCTCATGGCAAAACTGGTTTAAAGGTATTTGGAAGCACAAGTAGTATTTCTACTTGGTGCTGAGAATTTGGCTAGCATGAGGGGGAAAGGCAAGCTCAACACCTTAGAGGATCCATGACAACATACTTTATCTCAGATGTAAGAAAACATAACTCATTATGTTGTCTTCCTTGTCCAACCTCAACTCTTTAGCATGTCATATTTTAATGAGTGCTCCCAATCATAAAAGATGTCAATGATAATATATCTATATGTGAAACCTCTCTTTCCTTATTACTTCCTATTAATTGCAACGATGACCAAAGCTATATTTGCCAACTCCCAACAACCTTTAATCATCATACTCTTTCTATGTGAAGTCATTACTTTCAATAAGATCAATATGAACTATTTGTTTCTTTTTATTCTTTTCTTCTATTCATCCAAGATCATGGCAAAATAATCAAGCCCTTGACTCAACACTAATCTTTATTATATAGCTCACGGACTCGATTACAAAGAAGGGTCATAAAGCAAAACTCAAAACTAGATCATGCCATGACTTTATTCTACTAAATCAAGATACTACTAAATAGATCGAACTAAGGAAAACGGTAAAGATAGGAGTTGTGATGGTGATACGATACCAGGGCACCTCCCCCAAGCTTGGCAGTTGCCAAGGGGAGTGCCCATACCCATGTGATTATATCTCCTTTGTTGTTGGCGGTGGAGGTGTTGTCGATGATGCAGGCTTGTCGTCCACCTTCCATGGCATAGGCTCACCATCATAGAAGGATGATCGAGTCTCCAGAATCCTCAAATCTGCAGCCAAACTCATCCTTTTGAATCTATATTCATACTCACAGTTTTGGTTTTGCAGATCATAGATTTGGGCTTGGAGGTGCTCGATCTTCTCATGTAGCTTGAAGATGGCCTCCTCGGTGTTCTTGGCATCCGTCTCGTAGTTGTGGGTGAACTCCGTGAGCATCTTGTGGCTAGCATTGATTCCACGCTCCACCATCCCCTCGCACTTGAAAACTTGTTGCTCCATTGCTTCGAGCCTTGACTCCACGCTTCTGGTTCCCTTTTGACCCTCAACATCGCAGATGTGCAGCAGCCCATCATGGATCTCAATGGTTTGAGGGTGTCGCAGCACCTCCGCGAGGTAAGGGTTGATAACCTTCTCGAACAACTTGTCCTTGGAAGCACTTGGGGTCGTCATGATGATCTAGACCTGTCAGAAAAGTAGCTCGAAACAAGAACATGGGATATTTGCGTGATACGGTGGTCAAAACCTTCAGGAGTATATATAATGATTTTTTACCGACCAAAATACGTATCATACAAGAACACGGAGTCCGGAGGGCACACAAGGTGCTCACGAGGTAGGGGGGCGCGCCCAGGGGGTAGGGCGCGCCCTCCACCCTCGTGGAGGCCTCGTGTCCTTCTCGGACTGCCACTTATTTTTCTATTTTTCTAAATATTCCAAAATGGAGAAATATTGCCTTAGAAATTGTTTTGGAGTCGGTTTACTTACCGTACCACATACCTATTCCTTTTCGGAGTCTGAAACGGGCTGGAAAGTGTCCCTTATGTATTCCTCCGGGGTTACGGTTTCAATAATATTGGTTTCAACATTTATAGGATTACCTGAGATATAGTGTTTGATCCTTTGACCGTTTACCACCTTCGGATTTGTGCCTTCGAAGTTGTTGATTTTTATGGCACCGGAACGATAGACCTCCTCGATAACATAGGGACCTTCCCATTTGGAGAGAAGTTTTCCTGCAAAAAATCTTAAACGAGAGTTGTATAGCAATACATAATCACCTACATTAAACTCACGCTTTTGTATCCTTTTGTCATGCCATCTTTTAACTTTTTCTTTAAACAACTTGGCATTTTGATAAGCTTGGGTTCTCCATTCATCAAGTGAGCTAATATCAAATAACCTCTTCTCACCGGCAAGTTTGAAATCATAGTTGAGCTCTTTAATATCCCAATATGCCTTATGTTCTAGTTCGAGAGGTAAGTGACATGCTTTTCCATAAACCATTTTATATGGAGACATACCCATAGGATTATTATATGCAGTTCTATAGGCCCATAATGCATCATCAAGTTTCTTGGACCAATTCTTTCTAGACCTATTAACAGTCTTTTGTAAAATTAATTTGAGCTCTCTATTGCTCAATTCTACTTGACCACTAGGCTGCGGGTGATAAGGAGATGCAATCCTATGATTAACGGTATATTTAGCAAGCATTTTACGGAAAGCACCATGAATAAAATGTGAACCACCATCAGTCATAAGATATCTAGGGACTCCAAACCTCGGAAAAATAACTTCCTTAAGCATTTTAATAGAAGTGTTATGATCAGCACTACTAGTTGGAATAGCTTCTACCCACTTACTAACGTAATCAATAGCAACTAAAATATGTGTATATCCATTAGAGGCAGGAAAAGGTCCCATATAATCAAAGCCCCAAACATCAAATGGTTCAATAACAAGTGAATAATTCATAGGCATTTCTTAACGTCTACTAATATTGCCAATTCTTTGATATTCATCGCAAGACAAAACAAACTTACGGGCATCCTTGAAGAGAGTAGGCCAATAAAAACCGGATTGCAATACCTTATGTGCAGTTCTATCTCCAGCGTGGTGTCCTCCATAAGCTTCGGAGTGACACTTGCGTAGGATCTGTTCCTGTTCATGCTCGGGTACACAGCGTCTAATAACACCATCTACTCCTTCTTTATAAAGATGTGGGTCATCCCAAAAGTAATGTCGCATATCATAGAAAAACTTTTTCTTTTGTTGGTATGTGAAGCTAGGTGGTATAAATTTAGCGACAATATAATTAGCATAATCAGCATACCATGGAGTGCTATGAGAAGTGCTTATGACATTTAATTGCTCATCAGGGAAGCTATCATCAATAGGTAGTGGGTCATCAAGAACATTCTCTAACCTAGATAAGTTATCTGCAACGGGGTTCTCAGCTCCCTTTCTATCAACAATATGCAAATAAAATTCTTGCAGCAAGAGGACCCATCTAATAAGTCTAGGTTTTGCATCTTTCTTTTCCATAAGATATTTAATAGCAGCATGATCAGTGTGAATAGTTACTTTAGAATCAACAATATAGGGTCTGAATTTATCACAAGCAAATACAACTGCTAAAAGTTCCTTTTCGGTAGTATCATAATTTCTTTGAGCATTATCTAGAGTCTTACTAGCATAATGGATAACATTTAATTTCTTATCAACTTTTTGCCCTAGAACAGCACCTACAGCATAATCACTAGCATCACACATAATTTCGAAGGGTAAATTCCAATCAGGTGGCTGAACAACAGGTGCAGAGACTAATACTTTCTTAAGTATTTCAAATGCTTCTACACAATCATCATCAAAGACAAATGGTACATCTTTTTGTAATAAATTAGTCAGAGGCCGAGAAATTTTTGAGAAGTCCTTAATGAACCTCCTATAAAATCCAGCATGACCAAGGAAACTTCTTATACCTTTGATGTCCTTCGGACATGGCATCTTTTCAATAGCATCAACTTTGGCTTTATCAACTTCAATATCTCTTTCAGAAACTTTGTCCCCAAGACAATACCTTCATTAACCATAAAGTGACACTTTTCCCAATTCAAGACAAGATTAGTTTCTTCACATCTCTGCAAAACTCGATCAAGATTGCTCAAGCAATCATTGAAGGAGGAACCATAGATGGAAAAATCGTCCATGAAAACCTCACAATTTTTTTCACAAAAGTCAGAGAATATCATGCATCTTTGAAAGGTAGCAGGTGCATTACATAAACCAAAAGGCATACGTCTATAAGCAAAAGTACCAAAAGGGCATGTAAAAGTAGTCTTTCATTGATCTTTAGCCGACACAGGTATTTGAGAGAAACCAGAATAACCATCTAGAAAGCAATAATGTGTATGTTTGCATAATCTTTCTAGCATTTGATCAATAAAAGGTAAGGGGTAATGATCTTTCTTAGTAGCCTTATTTAATTTGCGGAAATCAATTACCATCCTATAACATGTGATAATTCTTTGCGGAATCAATTCATCTTTATCATTAGGGACAACAGTAATACCTCCCTTTTTAGGGACACAATGGACAGGACTTACCCACTGACTATCAGCAACGGGATAAATTATACCTACCTCCAGAAGATTGAGTATTTCTTTTCTTACCACTTCTTTCATTTTAGGATTCAAACGTCGTTGAGGATCACAAACTGGTTTGGCATCCGCTTCCAAATTTATTTTATGTTGACATAGAGTGGGACTGATGCCCTTAAGATCATCCAGAGTATATCCAATAGCGGCACGGTGCTTCTTCAGAGTTTTCAGTAATCTTTCTTCTTCATTCTCTGAAAGGTTAGCACTAATAATAAAAGGATATATTTTCTTTTCATCAAGATAAGCATATTTAAGATTATCAGGCAATGGTTTAAGCTCAAACACGGGATCACCCTTGGGTGGGGGAGGATCCCCTAGGATTTCAACAGGAAAATTTTGTTGCAGAATAGGTTCATGTTTAAAGAATACTTCATCTATTTCCCTTCTTTCATTCATGAACATATCATTTTCATGGTCTAGCAAATATTGTTCTAAAGGATCACTAGGAGGTACGGCAATAGAAGCAAGACCAATAATTTCATCCTTACTAGGCGATTCTTCCTCACGATGTTGTTTACTAAATTTAGAATAATTAAACTCATGAACCATATCATCCAAGCCAATAGTAACAACATTCTTTTTGCAGTCTATCCTAGAATTAACAATATTCAAGAAGGGTCTACCAAATATAATGGGACAAAAGCTATCTTGTGGAGAACCAAGAACAAGAAAATCAGCGGGATATTTGGTTTTTCCACACAAGACTTCAACATCTCTAACAATTCCCACTGGTGAAATAGTATCTCTATTGGCAAGTTTAATTGTGACATCAATTTCTTCTAACTCAGCAGGTGCAATATCATGCATAATTTCTTTGTATAAGTCAATGGGTATTACACTAGCACTAGCACCCATATCACATAAGCCATGGTAACAATGATCTCCTATTTTAACAGAAATAACAGGCATGCCTACCACAGGTCTATGTTTATCTCTAGCACAAGGTTTAGCAATTCTAGCAGTTTCACCACTGAATTGAATAACATGCCCATCAATATTATCAGACAAGAGATCTTTAACAATAGCAATATTGGGTTCTACTTTGACTTGCTCAGGAGGTGTATAAGTTCTAATATTGCTTTTACGAACAACAGTTGAGGCTTTAGCATGATCCTTCATTCTAATAGGGAAAGGTGGTTTCTCGACATAAGAAGTGGGAACAATAGGATCATTATAAGTGACAGTCTTTTCTTCAACTTTAATAGGTGCAGCTACTTTTACTTCTATGGGAGGATGATATTTAAACCACTTCTCCTTGGGGAGATCAACATAAGTAGCAACAGATTCACAGAAAGAAGCTATTATCTCAGAGTCAAGTCCATATTTAGTGCTAAACTTACGGAAAATAACAGTATCCATAAAAGATTTAACACAATCAAACTTAGGTGTCATACCTGACTCCTTACCTTCATCGAGGTCACAATCTTCAGAGTTGTGTTTAATTCTATCCAATAAATTCCATCTGAATTCAATAGTCTTCATCATAAAAGAGCTGTAGGACCTTGAGAAGAGGTGTATAGAGGGGGGGTGATTAGACATTATGCACCAAAGTTGCAATTTTTAGGCTCTTTAAGTTTAAGTGGAGTTTAGACACAAGTTTAGCATTCACAACATATAGCAAGCAAGCATGCAAAGAGTATATGAGCAGCAGAAAGTAAAGCATGCAACTTGCAAGAATGTAAAGGGAAGGGTTTTGGAGGATTCAAACGCAATTGGAGACACAGATGTTTTTGGCGTGGTTCCGATAGGTGGTGCAATCGTACATCCACGTTGATGGAGACTTCAACCCACGAAGGGTAACGGTTGCATGAGTCCATGGAGGGCTCCACCCACGAAGGGTCCACGAAGAAGCAACCTTGTCTATCCCACCATGGCCGTCGCGCAGGAAGGACTTGCCTCACTAGCGGTAGATCTTCACGAAGTCTTGCCCTTACAAACTCCTTGGTTCAACTCCACAATCTTGTCGGAGGCTCCCAAGTGACACCTAGCCAATCTAGGAGACACCACTCTCCAAGAAGTAACAAATGGTGCATTAATGATGAACTCCTTGCTCTTGTGCTTCAAATGATAGTCTCCCCAACACTCAACTCTCTCTCATAGGATTTGAATCTGGTGGAAAGAAGATTTGAGTGGAAAGCAACTTGGGGAAGGCTAGAGATCAAGATTCATATGGTAGGAATGGAATATCTTGGCCTCAACACATGAGTAGGTAGTTCTCTCTCAGAAAATGTATGCTAGAAGTGTAGGTTCAGTCTGATGGCTCTCTTCTCGAATGAAGAGGAGGTGGAGGGGTATATATAGCCTCCACACAAAATCTAACCGTTACACACAACTTGCCAAACTCGGTGGGACCGAATTGAGAAACTCGGTCAGACCGATTCAGCAAATCTAGTGACCGTTAGGACTTTCGATGGGACCGAAATGCAACTCGGTATGACCGATATGGTTAGGGTTAGGGCATAATGTAATCTCAGTGAGACCGATTAAACAAACTCGGTGAGACCGATTTTGGTAATTAGCTAACCAGAGAGTTGGTCAGGCAAACTCGGTTGGACCGATTACTCAAACTCGGTGGGACCGATTTTGGTAATAAGTTAACCAGAGAGTTTGCATTGTAATCTCGGTAGTACCGATTACTCAAACTCGGTGAGACCGATTTTGATAATGGACATACACAGAGAGATTACAATCCCATCTCGGTGAGACCGAGATCCCTATCAGTGAGACCGATTTGCCTAGGGTTTGTGGCAGTGGCTATGTCATCTGAACTCGGTGGCGCCGGATAGAAAGAATCGGTGTAGCCGAGTTTGACTTTAGGTTTAGGACATATGTGTGGAAATGGGAAAGTAGTTGAGGGTTTTGGACCATATCACTAAGCACTATGGAGCAAGAAACTCATTAAGCAACACATCATCCTTCCTTGATAGTATTGGCTTTTCCTATAGACTCAATGTGATCTTGGACCACTAAAATATAAAATGAAGAGTCTTGATCTTGAAGCTTTAGCCAATCCTTTGTCCTAAGCATCTTGAAGGAGTTCCCACATCCTTTAGTCCATGCCACTTCAATGTTGAACTTGTCTGAAATATACTAGATAAAAGTGTTAGTCCAACAAGAGATATGTTGACATTAATTACCAAAACCACTTAGGGAGCACTTGTTCTTTCAATCTCCCCCTTTTTGGTAATTGATGACAACATACATCAAAGCTTTAGATAAAGATATAGAGAATAACAAGTAAAGCTTTGGAAAGACATGTAACAAGCATAGGCTCCCCCTACATGTATGCAATCATGTGATTATGAAATATAGAAGCATGTGAGAGCATAACCATGATAGAGCAGGCAATGTGTTACATGTATCTTGGCCATATGCATCAGACCAAAAAATATTAAAGAAAATACCTTCATGCTCATGAGTCCTTCTTGCAAACAGTATGTACATCAGCAAGAATTCCTCATACACATGATTGTGATGCATATACTTACCTTGTAGTCTTGAGTTGGCTTAGGATGGAGTGAACCTGCGTAAACAAGGTTAGATAACACAGATACATCTACTAGCCAGAGCAAACAGAAGAAACCACAAGAATACCAAGACTGGGATGACATGTAAAGAGTAAGTACTAAGTACCACATTTGATTAGACATGTCCCCAAGAGTAAGGATATGCAATGAATTTAAATGATTTATTTCCCTTAGATGTCTTGCTCACCCTGAATCTAGCATGGGATATTGGGAGAAGATAGGGAACAGAAAATCAGAGCTGAAAGATATAAATGAACAGAGCTAATGAACTAATGCAAATAAGCACATATGAACATGCCTTTCCCCTCAAGAAGACATGTGGCATCTCTCCTCTTGAACACCAAGCATCTGGGATCCTTGAGAAATACTTTCTACTCGAGTATTCTCTCCCCTGGAGATCTCTTTCTCCCCCTGAGGAGGTGATATATTCTCTGATGTGATCTCTCTCTAAATGATAAGCTTTGATGTGATCTCTCTCTCCCCCTTTGACATCAATTTCCAAGAAGGGTTTTCTGGAATCTGTCTAATGGGTTTGGTCCTTGAGTCACAGCACAAAGCATTTATACAAATGTGATGCTTGTAGAGGACAAGATTCATTGAGTGGAGATGGATCAGAAGAAACTCAGAATAAGTGGCAAACTGTTTTTCCTGTTGTGAAATCGGTGACACCGAGTGGTATACTTCGGTTGTACCGAAAGGATTCGGTTGGACCGAAAATAACAAATCGGTGTAACCGAGTTCGTCGCAGAGAAAACACTTGTCACCTCAGCTCACTAGACTAATAAGATCTCACAAAGATTTGCAAGGAATTCACTGAATGATATGCAAAGAATTGGATGCAGAAAATGCAGAGCAAACAGAAAGAAATCTAGATAAAGTTTTTTTGAAAGGGGAAACACATATGCATGAGACAAATGCAAAAACACAGAAAAGAACACAAGAGAACTTCATCTAGAGATGGTCGGCGACAAAGTCACCTATGTTAGAGTATATTGACTTAGGAGTCAAGTGAGATCACTTGATCATAGGTCATACTCATCGTTTAATCTCAAAATGGGGTTACCATTTTTCGTTTAAGCATCTTGATGTATTAACATCTTGTCGAGTTGCTTTAGCTCATGACTTGGAGTAAAGCTTCTCTAAGATGGAATAATATACCTTGGTTGGTGGTTTTGTCCATGTAGTTGAATTTGTGTGGGTTGCTCAAGGTTGATGTAGCTCATCAAGAGTTGGGAGCACCATTTAGAATTTGAGTCCATCTACCTACATGGGTTAGTTCTTGCAAGGAAGAGCACTTGTGTATCCAAAAATGACAATCATGAAGCTCAACATAGAATTTGTCAAAGGATATGTTTGAATGGTTTCGTGCTTCCTTGTCTTCAACCACCTTTGTGTAGAGACTTGGTGATGTAGAGATTGCTCAAGATATGAGTAGGTTACAACCTCATGGAATTAGATTCATCCAAGTACCTACATGGGTTAGATAACATGCAAGATACAAATATATCCAAGACATAAGATTTTCATCATAAGAGAAATATCAAGGATTAGTCATAAGCTCATGTCTTGCATGTATCCAATGGAGTTTCTACTCTAGGTTTGAAGCATCAATGATGTTCAATTCTCCTCTTAACCTGCAAAATACTTTCTCATCAAGAGGTTTAGTGAATATATCCGCTAATTGCTTTTCGGTGCGGACATG
Organism: Triticum timopheevii; assembly: GCA_963921465.1. Classification (NCBI taxonomy): domain Eukaryota; kingdom Viridiplantae; phylum Streptophyta; class Magnoliopsida; order Poales; family Poaceae; genus Triticum; species Triticum timopheevii. The sequence goes on from OY997268.1 coordinate 582,996,217, forward strand.
CTTAAGATCAATGTCACCCTTAGCAACATGATCTCGAATGAAATGATGACGAACTTCAATATGCTTAGTTCGAGAATGTTGCACAGGATTATGACCAATTTTGATAGCACTTTCATTGTCACAAAGCAATGGAACATGTTTCACATATATCCCATAATCTTTAAGAGTTTGGGTCATCCAAAGTAATTGAGCACAACATGAACCAGCGGCAATGTACTCCGCTTCGGCGCTAGATAAGGATATTGAGTTTTTTTTCTTGGAGGACCAAGACACAAGAGATCTACCAAGAAATTGACAAGTACCCGAAGTGGACTTTCTATCAACCTTGTCTCCGGCATAGTCCGAGTCAGAGTAGCCAACAAGATCGAAAGAGGCCCTCTTAGGATACCAAATGCCAAAATTTGGTGTATGAATTAAGTATCTCACTATCCTTTTCACGGCCTTAAGATGACATTCTTTAGGAGCAGCTTGATATCGTGCACACATGCACACACTTAGCATAATATCGGGACGTGATGCACATAGATATAACAATGAACCAATCATAGAGCGATAAACCTTTTGATCAACCGGTTCACCATCTTTGGTTAAGTCAAGATGTCCACTAGTAGGCATGGGTGTAGTCATACCTTTGCATTCTTGCATATTGAACTTCTTGAATAAGTCCTTGGTGTACTTCATTTGAGAAACGAAAGTACCTTCCTTAGTTTTCTTGATTTGCAACCCGAGAAAGAATTTGAGTTCACTCATCATAGACATCTCAAACTTCTCCGACATTAGCTTCCCAAACTTTTCACTAAAATGAGGGTTAGTTGAACCAAATATAATATCATCAACATAAATTTGGCACACAAAGAGTTCTCCATTAACCCTTTTAGTAAAAAGAGTAGAATCAATTTTCCCAATTTCAAAGCCTTTTTCAATAAGGAACTTGGTCAAGCATTTATACCACGCTCTAGGAGCTTGTTTAAGACCATAAAGAGCTTTGTGAAGTTTGTAAACATGATTTGGTTTCTTAGGATTGACAAAGCCGGGAGGTTTCTTAACATAAACTTCCTCCTCTATTTCACCGTTTAGAAAAGCACTTTTAATGTCCATTTGGTACAAGGTGATGTCATGATGATTAGCATAGGCAAGTAAGATGCGAATGGACTCAAGTCTAGCAACGGGAGCATAAGTCTCACCGTAGTCCATACCTTCGACTTGTGTGTAGCCTTGGGCGACGAGACGTGCTTTGTTGTGAACTACTTGTCCATCTTCATCTTGCTTGTTGCGAAACACCCATTTGGTACCAATGATGTTGTGGTTGTCGTCGGGCTTCTCAACTAATGTCCAAACTTGGTTCCTCACAAAGTTGTGTAGCTCTTCATGCATAGCATTTATCCAATCCGGATCTTCCAATGCTTCTTCGACCTTCATAGGTTCAATGCTAGAGATGAAAGAATAGTTTTCACAAAAGTTAGCTAAATGAGTTTTAGAGCGAGTGATTCTCCCGGGTTGAATATCATTGTAGATTTGCTCGACGGGATGATCTTTAGCAATTCTTGCTCGAACTCGTGAAAGCTTTTGCTTGGATCTTGGTTGAACTTCTTCATATTGTTCTTCTTCTTGGCCTTCTTCATTGTTGGCGTCGGCGTTCTCTTGTCGTGGTGGAGAAGGAGGTTGTTGACGTTCATCTTGATGCACTTCCTCGTTTTCTTCATCTTGGTGTGTCCCACTTGTGGATGCTTCCGTATCAAGTCTTGGTTCACCTTGTCGTGAAGTAGAAGCTTCGACTTGGACGGACGAGGTACTCTCCTTCACCTTTGTTGGACAGACCTTGCCAATAGACAAGTCTTGGATCGCTTCTGAAGGATCTTTGTCTCCTACATCAAGTGGCAATTGCTCTACTTGCAAGCCGTTAGATTCATCAAACTTCACATCTACCGTCTCTTCAACCTTTAGGGTGAAATTGTTGTAGACACGGTAAGTGTGAGAGTTTGAGCCATAACCTAGTAGGAAACCTTCATGAGACTTAGGAGCAAATTTAGAACGATGATGCTTATCAAGAATGTAGCACTTTGAGCCGAATACTCGAAAGTATCCAACTTGGGGTTTGTTACCGGTGAGGAGCTTGTATGCCGTCTTGCCAAGTAGCTTGTGAAGATACAAGCGATTTGTTGCATGGCAAGCTGTCTCAACCGCTTCTGCCCAAAAGTGCTCCAGCATCTTGTACTCATCAAGCATCGTTCTCGCCATTTCGATGAGCGTCCGGTTCTTCCTCTCAACAACTCCATTTTGTTGAGGTGTGTACGTAGCCGAGAACTCGTGTGAAATCCCTTCTTCGTCAAGAAAGGTGTCCACATTTGTGTTCTTGAACTCCGTTCCGTTGTCGCTGCGAACCTTCTTGATCTTCACTTCAAATTGGTTTTGGGCCTTCCTAGCGAAGTTTTTGAAGATCTTTTGAATCTGTGATTTATCATCGAGAAAGAACACCCATGTAAATCTTGAAAAATCATCAACTATAACTAGACCAAAAGAATTTCCTCTGAGACTCTTGTAAGAGTTGGGACCAAAGAGATCCATGTGAAGTAGCTCGAGTGGCCTCTTTGTGGTCATGATGTTATTCACGGGATGCCTTCCTCCAACCTATTTACCTGCTTGACAAGCACTGCAAAGTCTATCCTTATCAAATATGACATCGTTAACACCAAGGATATGATTCCCTTTAATAAGCTTGTCAAGGTTTCTCATGCCAACGTGACCTAGTCGTCTATGCCATAACCACCCTTGTGAGGATTTAGCAATGAAGCAAGTTTTAGGTTGAGCCTTTTTAGTGAAATCAACAATGTAAAGATCACCTCTACGAATACCGGTAAAGACCATTTTATGATTGTCTCGATGAAACACTTGGCAATCTACTTCAGTAAATAGGACATTGAAACCGAAATCAGCAAGTCTAGATACTGAAAGTAGGTTGTAACCAAGAGATTCAACGAGCATAACATTTTGTATGGAGCTATCATGTGATATGGCCACCTTACCAAGGCCAACCACCTTACCCTTTGAATTGTCACCGAAAGTGACATACTTTCGAGGACCATCATTCTCAGCAAGCTCACGAAACATGTCTTTATCTCCGGTCATGTGATCGGTACATCCACTATCAAGAACCCATTCCTTTCCTCCTGACATATATCCCCGAAGATTTGCCATAAGACCAAAATGTCTCATTGCATCATCAAGATCGAAGTCACTATCATCATCCTCATCATAGTATCCATGTTCAACATCATCATGTGGTGGATCAAATCCTAGAGAGGGTGATTCATTAGAGTGAGTTTGACAATGATCTTGTCTATGAATTTTTATAGCTTCGGAAATAATATCACTAATAATTCCAACATCTCCTTTGGCACGCATAAGATTTGTAAGTTCAAATAGACGATCACCAAACACACGATCACTAGTTTTCATCTTACTCAAAGCAATAGACTTATGAAGAATTTCATCTATATTTTTCAAGGAGTATTTGGAAATCGATCCTCAAGAAATTTCCATATAGTGTAGGCACACTCAAGAGTAGGCAAACATCCAATCAAGTTTCTAGGCAATCCTCTAATAGTAAGTTCGGCAGTTCTAAGATTCCTAACCATGTCAATTGACTCATCAAGAGTAGGATGCATAGGATCAACATGAGGTGCACAAGGGCTAACAATATACTTGTTCAAATGATATTGATTGAAAATTACAAGCATCTCATTTTTCCACTCATGAAAATACTCTCCATCAAGAATAGGCACTCTATGTCTAAGACTCCCCAAAGTAGACTCATCCATCTTCCTCCAATGGTGATTAAACCAAGGCAATGGAGACCAATGCTCTGATACCACTTGTAGGACCTTGAGAAGAGGTGTCTAGAGGGGGGTGATTAGACACTATGCACCAAAGCTGCAGTTTTTAGGCTCTTTAAGTTTAAGTGGAGTTTAGGCACAAGTTTAGCATTCGCAACATATAGCAAGCAAGCATGCAGAGAGTATATCAGCAGCAGAAAGTAAAGCATGCAACTTGCAAGAATGTAAAGGGAAGGGTTTTGGAGGATTCAAACGCAATTGGAGACACGGATGTTTTTGGCGTGGTTCCGATAGGTGGTGCTATCGTACATCCACGTTGATGGAGACTTCAACCCACGAAGGGTAACGGTTGCGCGAGTCCACAGAGGGCTCCACCCACGAAGGGTCCACGAAGAAGCAACCTTGTCTATCCCACCATGGTCGTCGCCCACGAAGGACTTGCCTCACTAGCGGTAGATCTTCACGAAGTAGGCGATCTCCTTGCCCTTACAAACTCCTTGGTTCAACTCCACAATCTTATCGGAGGCTCCCAAGTGACACCTAGCCAATCTAGGAGACACCACTCTCCAAGAAGTAACAAATGGTGCGTTGATGATGAACTCCTTGCTCTTGTGCTTCAAATGATAGTCTCCCCAACACTCAACTCTCTCTCATAGGATTTGAATCTGGTGGAAAGAAGATTTGAGTGGAAAGCAACTTGGGGAAGGCTAGAGATCAAGATTCATATGGTAGGAATGGAATATCTTGGCCTCAACACATGAGTAGGTAGTTCTCTCTCAGAAAATGTATGCTGGAAGTGTAGGTTCAGTCTGATGGCTCTCTTCTCGAATGAAGAGGAGGTGGAGGGGTATATATAGCCTCCACACAAAATCTAACCGTTACACACAACTTGCCAAACTCGGTGGGACCGAATTGAGAAACTCGGTCAGACCGATTCAGCAAATCTAGTGACCGTTAGGACTTTCGGTGGGACCGAAATGCAACTCGGTAGGACCAATATGGTTAGGGTTAGGGCATAACGTAATCTCGGTGGGACCGATTAAACAAACTCGGTGAGACCGATTTTGGTAATTAGATAACCAGAGAGTTGGTCAGGCAAACTCGGTTGAACCGATTACTCAAACTCGGTGGGACCGATTTTGGTAATAAGTTAACTAGAGAGTTTGCATTGTAATCTCGGTAGTACCGATTACTCAAACTTGGTGAGACCGATTTTGATAATGGACATACACAGAGAGATTACAATCCCATCTCGGTGAGACCGAGATCCCTATCGGTGAGACCGATTTGCCTAGGGTTTGTGGCAGTGGCTATGTCATCTGAACTCGGTGGCGCCGGATAGAAAGAATCGGTGTAGCTGAGTTTGACTTTAGGTTTAGGACATATGTGTGGAAATGGGAAAGTAGTTGAGGGTTTTGGACCATATCACTAAGCACTATGGAGCAAGAAACTCATTAAGCAACACCTCATCCCTCCTTGATAGTATTGGCTTTTCCTATAGACTCAATGTGATCTTGGATCACTAAAATATAAAATGAAGAGTCTTGAGCTTGAAGCTTTAGCCAATCCTTTGTCCTAAGCATCTTGAAGGAGTTCCCACATCCTTTAGTCCATGCCACTTCAATGTTGAACTTGTGTGAAATATACTAGATAAAAGTGTTAGTCCAATAAGAGATATGTTGACATTAATTACCAAAACCACCTAGGGAGCACTTGTGCTTTCAAGATCCAGCACAAGAAGTATCGGGCATGGTGCGATTGTTATCAGAAAGCCAAGCATAAAAACTTTGCATAATTACTTCTCTTGAGAGCTCATGATTGGGGCATGAATGTAACATTGATTTAAGCCTCCCCCAAGCTTGAGCGATGCTTTCTCCTTCACGAGGCCAAAAATTATATATATAATTCCGTTCACGATGAACAAGATGCATAGATAATACTTTTGATGAAATTCCAATTTCAATCTTTTATAGTTCCATGATCTCATATCATCACATAGCCTGTACCATATCAATGCGTCTCCCTTCAAAGATAAAGGGAAGGCCTTCTTCTTAACAACATCATCAGGTATACCTTCAAGCTTAAATGGTCCACAAACTTCATCCACATAGCGTAGATGTTCATCAGGATGCTTTGTTCCATCTCCTGTAAAAGTGTTAGCTAGCAATTTTTCCATCATACCCGAAGGAATTTCAAAAGGAGTTTCATTTTTAATAGGTTCAGTAGGTTGAGTAGGTTGAGTAGGTTGAGGAGCAACTCTTTGCTCTACTGGACGGGGTGAAGATACCCCGAACATGCCCCTCAGAGAATTACTTTCCATAGTAACAAGTGACAGAAAATTTCAGCACACTAAATAAATTTTTCCTTACCAAATTCCACCTACCAAAGGCGCTTCACTCCCCAGCAATGGTGCCAGAAAAGAGTCTTGATGACCCACAAGTATAGGGGATCTATCGTAGTCCTTTCGATAAGTAAGAATGTCGAACCCAACGAGGAGCAGAAGGAAATGATAAGCAGTTTTCAGCAAGGTATTCTCTGCAAGTACTAAAATAAGTGGTAACAGATAGTTTTGTGGTAAGATAAATCGTAACGAGCAACAAGTAACAAATGTAAATAAAGTGCAGCAAGGTGGTCCAATCCTTTTTGTAGCAAAGGACAAGCCTGGACAAACTCTTATAATAGGAAAGGCGCTCCCGAGGACACATGGGAATATCGTCAAGCTAGTTTTCATCAAGCTCATATGATTCGTGTTTGGTACTTTGATAATTTGATATGTGGGTGGACCGGTGCTTGGGTACTGCCCTTACTTGGACAAGAATCCCACTTATGATTAACCTCTATTGCAAGCATCTGCAACTACAACAAAAGTATCAAGGTAAACCTAACCATAGCATGAAACATATGGATCCAAATCAACCCCTTACGAAGCAATGCATAAACTAGGGTTTAAGCTTCTGTCACTCTTGCAACCCATCATCTACTTATTACTTCCCAGTGCCTTCCTCTAGGCCCAAATAATGGTGAAGTGTTATGTAGTCGACGTTCACATAACACCACTAGAGGTTAGACAACATACATCTCATCAAAATATCGAACGAATACCAAATTCACATGACTACTAATAGCAAGACTTCTCCCTTGTCCTCAGGAACAAACCTAACTACTCACAAAGCATATTCATGTTCATAATCAGAGGGGTAATAATATGCATAAAGGATCTGAACATATGATCTTCCACCAAATAAACCAACTAGCATCAACTACAAGGAGTAATCAACACTACTAGCAACCTACTAGCACCAATCCCGGACTTGGAGACAAGAATTGGATACAAGAGATGAACTAGGGTTTGGAGATGAGATGGTGCTGGTGAAGATGTTGAAGGAGATTGCCCTCTCCCGATGAGAGGAGCGTTGGTGATGACGATGGTGATGATTTCCCCCTCCCGGAGGGAAGTGTCCCCAGCAGAACAGCTCTGCCGGAGCCCTAGATTGGTCCCGCCAAGGTTCCGCCTCGTGGCAGCAGAGTCTCGTCCGGAAAGGTTGCCTTCTATTTTTTTTTTCTCCTGGAAAGACTTCATATAGGAGAATATGGGCGTTGGAGAGCCATCAGGGGGCCCACGAGGTAGGGGGGCGCGCCCCAAGGGGGCGCCCCCCCACCCTCGTGAGCACGGTGTGGGCCCCCTGGTCTTCATCTTTGGGGACGATTTTTCTTTATTTATTTTAAGATATTCCATGGAGTTTCAGGACTTTTGGAGTTGCACAGAATAGGCCTCCAATATTTGCTCCTTTTCCAGCCCAGAATTCCAGCTGCCGGCATTCTCCCTCTTCATGTAAACCTTGTAAAATAAGAGAGAATAGCCATAAGTACTGTTACATAACGTGAAATAATAGCCCATAATGCAATAAATATTGATATAAAAGCATGATGCAAAATGGACGTATCAATGCCACGTGTCGGTCACCCTTGATGAAAGCACTTATGTGACGCGCGATTTATCGTCATGGAAGTGGACACTTCCGTGATGATAATTTTGATAATGTCATGGAACACTTCTACGACATCACAGGAATGACTATCTTGATTCTGTCATAAAATCGTCATGAATGTACATGCATGACAAAAAACGCGACCTACTGTGACAAACTCGTATCATCATGGAAGTGTTTTTTTTGTAGTGGATAGTCGTAGAAGCAATAGTTGGCGAGACGACAACGATGCTACGATGGAGATCAAGGTGTCAAACTGGTGACAATGGAGATCATGACGGTGCTTTGGAGATGGATATCAAAGGCACAAGATGATGATGGCCATATCATGTCACATATTTTGATTGCATGTGATGTTTATCTTTTATGCATCTTATTTTGCTTAGTACGTCGGTAGCATTATAAGACGATCCCACTAAATTTCAAGGTAAGTGTTCTCCCTGAGTATGCACCATTGCTACAGTTTGTCGCGTCGAGACACCACGTGATGATCGGGTGTGATAAGCTCTACGTTCACATACAACGGGTGCAAGCCAGTTTTGCACGTGCAGAATACTCTGGTTAAACTTGACGAGCCTAGCATATGCAGATATGGCCTTGGAACACTGATACCAAAAGGTCGAACGTGAATCATATAGTAGATATGATCAGCATAGAGATGTTCACCGTTGAAAACTACTCCATCTCAGGTGATGATCGGACATGGTTTAGTTGATATGGATCACGTGATCATTTAGATGACTAGAGGGATGTCTATCTAAGTGGGAGTTCTTTAGTAATATGATTAATTGAACTTTAATTTATCATGAACTTAGTCCTGCTAGTATTTGCAAATTATGTTGTAGATCAATAGCTCGCGTTGTAGCTTCCCTATGTTTTTTGATATGTTCCTAGAGAAAACTAAGTTGAAAGATGGTAGTAGCAACAAGGCGGAGTGGGCCCGTAATCTAAGTTTTATCCTCATTGCTGCACTGAAGAATTATGTCCTTGATGCACCGCTAGGTGACAGACCTATTGCAGGAGCAGATGCAGACGTTATGAACGTTTGGCTAGCTCAATATGATGACTACTTGATAGTTTAGTGCACCATGCTTTACAGCTTAGAACCGGGACTTCAAAACTGTTTTGAACGCCATGGAGCATGAGATGTTCTAGGGGCTGAAATTGGTATTTCAGACTCATGCCCATGCCGAGAGGTATGAGACCTCTGACAAGTACTTCGCCTAAAAGATGGAGGAGAATAGCTCAGCTAGTGAGCATGTGCTTAGAATGTCTGTGCACTACAATCACTTGAATCAAGTAGGAGTTAATCTTCCAGATAAGATAGTGATTGACAGAGTTCTCTAGTCACCATCACCAAGTTACTGGAATTTCATGATGAACTATAGTATGCAAGGGATGACGAAAGCAATTCCCGAGCTCTTCGTGGTGCTGAAACCGACGAAGGTAGAAATCAAGAAAAAGCACCAAGTGTTGATGATTAAACAAGACCACTAGTTTCAAGAAAAAGGGCAAAGGGAAAGAAAGGGAACTTCAAAAAAATGGCAAGCAAGTTATCACTCCTATGAAGAAGCCCAAAGCTGGACCTAAGCCCGAAACTGAGTGCTTCTACTTCAAAGGAAATGGTCACTAGAAGCGGAACTACCCCAAGTATTTGGCTGATAAGAGGGATGGCAAAGTGAACAAAGGTATATTTGATATACATATTGATGAGTGTTGAGGCTCGCGGCGTGTATCATTATTTTCTGACCTTCACAGATGATTTGAGCATATATGGATATATCTACTTAATGAAACACAAGTCTGAAACATTTGAAAAGTTCAAAGAATTTCAGAGTGAAGTGAAGAATCATCGTAACAAGAAAATAAAGTTTCTACGATCTGATCGTGGAGGAGAATATTTGAGTTACGAGTTTGGCCTTCAAACAATGTGGAATAGTTTCACATCTCACGCCACCTGGAACACCACAGCATAATGGCGTGTCTGAACATCATAACCACACTTTATTGGATATGGTGCGATCTACGATGTCTCTTACCAATTTACCACTATCGTTTTGGGGTTATGCATTAGAGACAGCTGCATTCACGTTAAACAGGGCACCGTCAAAGTCCATTAAGATGACACCATATGAATTGTGGTTTGGCAACAAACCTAAGCTGTTGTTTCTTAAAATTTGGGGATGCGATGCTTATGCCAAAAGGCTTCAGCCTGATAAGCTCGAACCCAAATCAGAGAAATGTGTCTTCATAGGATACCCTAAGGAAACAATTGGGTACACCTTCTACCACAAGTCCAAAGGCAAGATATTTGTTGCTAAGAACGGAACCTTTCTAGAGAAGGAGTTTCTCCCGAAAGAAGTGAGTGGGAGGAAAGTAGAACTTGATGAGGTAATTGTACCTGCTCTCAATTTGGAAAGTAGCTCATCCGAGAAATCTGTTCCCGTGATGCCTACACCAATTGGAGAGGAAGCTAATGATAGAGATCATGAAACTTCAGATCAAGTTGCTACCGAACCTCGTAGGTCAACCAGAGTACGGTCCACACCAGAGTGGTACGGTAACCCTATTCTGGAAGTCATGTTACTAGACCATGATGAACCTATGAACTATGAGGAAGCAATAATGAGCCCAGATTCCGCAAAATGGCTTAAGGCCATGAAATCTGAGATAGGATCCATGTATGAGAACAAAGTGTGGGCTTTGGTGGACTTGCCTGATGATCGGCAAGCCATTGAGAATAAATGGATCTTCAAGAGGAAGACATACACTCATAGTAGTGTTACTATCTACAAATCTTGAATTGTCGCAAAAGTTTTTTGACAAGTTCAAGATGTTGACTATGATAAGATTTTCTTACTCGTATCAATGCTTAAGTCCGTCTGAATCATGTTAGCAATTGCCCCATTTTATGAAATCTGGCAAATGGATGTCACAACTGCATTCCTTAAATGGATATCTCTAAGAAGAGTTGTATATGATGCAACCAGAAGGTTTTGTCGATCCTAAAAATGCTAACAAAGTGTGCAAGCTCCAGCGATCCATCAATGGACTAGTGCAAGAATCTCGGAGTTGGAATATACGCTTTGATGAGTTGATCAAAGCATATAGTTTTATACAGACTTGCGCTGAAGCCTGTATTTACAAGAAAGTGAGTGGGAGCACTACAACCTTTCTGATAAGTATATGTGAATGACATATTGTTGATCGGAAATGATATAGAATTTTCTGTAAAGCATAAAGGAGAGTTTGAAAAGAGTTTTCCAAAGAAAGACCTCGGTGAAGCTGCTTACATATTGTGCATCGAGATCTATAGAGATAGATCAATACGCTTGATAAGATTTTTCAATGAGTACATACCTTGACAAGATTTTGAAGTAGTTCAAAATGTATCAGTCAAAGAAGGAGTTCTTGCCTGTATTACAAGGTGTAAAGTTGAGTAAGACTCAAAGCCCGACCACGACAGAAGATAGAAAGAGAATGAAAGGCATTCCCTATGCCTCAGTCATAGGTTCTATAAAGTATGCCATGCTATGTACCAGAACAGTTGTGTGTCTTGCTATGAGTTTGGCAAGGGGGTATGATAGTGATCCAGGAGTGGATCACTGGATAGCGGTCAAAGTTATCCTTATAGTTACCTAAGAGGACTAAGGAAATATTTCTCGGTTATGGAGGTGATAAAGAGTTCGTCATAAAGAGTTTCATCAATGCAAGCTTTTACACCGATCCAGGTGACTCTGAGTCTCAATCTGGATACATATTGAAAATGGGAGTAATTAGCTAGAGTAGCTCCATGCAGAGGATTGTAGACATAGAAAATTTGCAAAATACATACGGCTCTGAATATGGCAGACCCTTTGACTAAACTTCTCTCACAAGCAAAACATGATCACACCTTAGTACTCTTTGGGTGTTAATCACATAGCGATGTGAACTAGATTATTGACTCTGGTAAACCCTTTGGTTGTTTGTCACATAGCGATGTGAACTATGGGTGTTAATCATATACAGATGTGAACTATTAATGTTAAATCACATGGCGATGTGAACTAGATTATTGACTCTAGTGCAAGTGGGTGACTGAAGGAACTTTGCCCTAGAGGCAATATAAAGTTGTTATTTATATTTCCTTATATCATGATAAATTTTTATTATTCATGCTAGAATTGTTTTAACCGAAAACTTAGTAAATGTGTGAATACATAGACAAAACAAAGTGTCCCTAGTATGCCTCTACTTGACTAGCTTGTTAATCAAAGATGGTTATGTTTCCTGACCATAGACATGTGTTGTCATTTGATGAACGAGATCACATCATTAGAGAATGATGTGATGGATAAGACCCATCCGTTAGCTTAGCATAATGATCGTTAAGTTTTATTGCTATTGCTTTCTTCATGACTTATACATGTTCCTCTGACTATGAGATTATGCAACTCTCGAATACTGGAGGAACACCTTGTGTGCTATCAAACGTCACAACGTAACTAGGTGATTATAAAGATGCTCTACAGGTGCCTCCGAAGGTGTTTGCTAGGTTGGCATAGATCAAGAATAGGATTTGTCACTCTGTGTATCGGAGAGGTATCTCTGGGCCCTCTCGATAATGCTCATCAATATAAGCCTTGCAAGAAATGTGACTAATGAGTTGGTTACGGGATGAAGCATTACGGAATGAGTAAAGAGACTTGCTGGTAACGAGATTGAACTAGGTATGATGATACCGACGATCGAATCTCGGGAAAGTAACATACCGATGACAAAAGGAACAACATATGTTGTTGTGCGGTTTGACCGATAGAGATCTTCGTAGAATATGTAGGAGCCAATATGAGCATCCAGGTTCCACTATTGGTTATTGATCGGAGATGTGTCTTGATCATGTCTACATAGTCTCGAACCCGTAGGGTCCACACGCTTAATGTTCAATGATGATTTGTATTATGAGTTATGTGTTTTTGATGACCAAAGTTTGTTCAGAGTCCCGGATGAGATCACGGACATGATGAGGAGTTTTGAAATGGTCTAGAAATAAAGAATGATATATTGGATGAAGGTATTCGGACACCAGAAAGGTTTCGGGATGTTTCAGATATTTATCGGGGAATCGAGGGGTTACCGGAACCCCTCGGGGAAGTTATGGGCCTTAATGGGCCATAAGGGAGTAGGAGAAGGGAGCCCGCAGGGTGGCGCGCACCCCCCAAGGGAGTTAGAATTGGACAAGGGGGAGGGGGTGCGGCCCCCTCTTTCCCTCTCCCTCTCCCTCTCCTTCCCTCTTTCCCCTTCTTGGAATAGGAAAGGGAGACCAACTAGGATTGGGGATCCTAGTTGGATTCCCCCTTGGCGCGCCTCCTCTAGGCCGCCGGCCTCCTCCCTCTCCTTTATATATGGGGGTGGGGGGCACCCCAAAGGCACATCAATTGTTCTTTGTCGTGTGCAGTGCCCCCTCCACAATTTACTCCTCTGGTCATAGCATCGTAGTGCTTAGGCGAAGCCCTACGCGGATCACATCATCAACACTGTCACCACACCGTCGTGCTGGCGGAACTTGAAAGGTTCGAGAAGAGGTGTCTAGAGGGGGGGTGAATAGACTCTAAGTAAGAAAAGTTGCAGTTTTTAATCTCTTTAAGTTGAAGTGGAGTTTTGGCACAAGTTTTAACATTCACAATACATATCAAGCAAGCATGACAAGAGTATATGAGCAGCGGAAAGTAAAGCATGCAAATTGCAAGAATGTAAAGGGATGGGATTGGAGTGTGCAAACACAATTTGGAGACACGGAGATTTTTTATCCGTGGTTCCGATAGGTGGTGCTGTCATACATCCACGTTGATGGAGACTTCAACCCACGAAGGGTAACGGTTGCGCGAGTCCACGGAGGGCTCCACCCACGAAGGGTCCACGAAGAAGCAACCTTGTCTATCTCACCATGGCCGTCACCCATGAAGCACTTGCCTCACTCGGGTAGATCTTCACGAAGTACGCGATCTCCTTGCCCTTACAAACTCCTTGGTTCAACTCCACAATCTTAACGGAGGCTCCCAAGTGACACCTAACCAATCTAGGAGACACCACTCTCCAAGAGGTAACAAATGGTGTGTTGATGATGAACTCCTTGCCCCTGTGCTTCAAATGATAGTCTCCCCAACACTCAACTCTCTCTCACAGGATTTGGATTTGGTGGAAAGAATATTTGAGTGGAAAGCAACTTGGGGAAGGCTAGAGATCAAGATTTATGTGGTAGGAATGGAATATCTTGACCTCAACACAAGTGTAGGTGGTTCTCTCTCAGAAAATGTATGTTGGAAGTGTAGGCATGTTCTGATGGCTCTCTCCATGAATGAAGAGTGGGTGGAGGGGTATATATAGCCTCCACACAAAATCTAACCGTTACACACAATTTACCAAACTCGGTGGGACCGAGTCGTGAAACTCGGTCAGACCGATTTAGTTCATAATATGATCGTTAGGCATTTCGGTGGGACCGATATGATCAACTCGGTAGGACCGATGTGCTAGGGTTAGGGTAAAGCCTCAACTCGGTTTGACCGATTACACAAACTCGGTGGGACCAATTTGGGTAATAAGTGAAACATAGAGTTGGCCAGGAAAACTCGGTGTGGGACCGAAATTATTGCAATAGGCAACAGAGAGTTTGCAAGCCCATCTCGGTAAGACCGAGATCCCATCAGTGAGACCGACTTGATTAGGGTTTCTGGCAGTGGCTATGTCAAGAGAACTCGGTGGCGCCGGATAGAAAGATTCGGTAGTGCCAAGTTTGACTTTTGGTTTGGGACATATGTGGATGTGAGAAAGCGGTTGAGGGCTTTGGAGCATATCACTAAGCACTTTGAGCAAGTAAACCATTAAGCAACACCTCATCCCCTCTTAATAGTATTGGCTTTTCTATGGACTCAAAGTGATCTTGGATCACTAAAAGTAAAATGTAGAGTTTTGTGCTTTGAGCTTGAGCCAATCCTTTGTCCATAGCATCTTGAAGGGGTTCCACATCCTCTAGTCCACGCCACTCCATTGTTGAACTTATCTGAAACATACTAGGTAAGAGTATTAGTCCAACAAGAGATATGTTGACATTAATTACCAAAATCACCCAAGGAGCACTTGTGCTTTCAGAACTCTCCCTCGACCCTCTACTCGATCAAGAGTTCGAGGGATGTCATCGAGCTGAACGTGTGATGAACACGGAGGTGCCGTACGTTCGGTACTTGGATCGGTTGGATCGTGAATACGTTCGACTACGTCAACCGTGTTTACTAACGCTTCCGCTTTCGGTCTACGAGGGTACGTGGACACACTCTCCCCTCTCGTTACTATGCATCTCCTAGATAGATCTTGCGTGTTCGTAGGATTTTTTTTGAAATTGCATGCTACGTTCCCCAACAATCTTCACGTGTCTTGACGACTTTGCATTATCCTTATAATTGTTCACTTTGATAGTAACTATTTTGATTGTCATAATTCATAAGAATAGGAGACACTAGTTGTTCAACCAGAGGCAAGTCCATCGAGGTTTCACGCAACCACTCAACATCAATAGTGGCCGTGTCTAAAGCAAAAAGTCCTACTTCCATGGTTGATCTTGTCAAAATGGTCTGCTTACAAGACTTCATGATATCACACCACCTCCATAAGTAAATACATACCCACCTGTGGAATAAATCACATCACCATCAGAAATCCAGCTCGAATCACTATATCCTTAAAGCACGACGGAGTGGCTTGAATAGTGGATTTCATAACTCATTGTACTTCTCAGACAACACAAGACTCTATCAAGTGCATGCCAATGATCACCCCCCTATTTGACAAGAACCTGTTTAGTTTGCTCATAGCAAAAAGAGATGCCGTGTTAGATGACGGTGGTGGCGCAAGTTGTGAGATGAGGCAAAACCCTAGCTTGTTTTGGTTTTCTTTCGCTGTGGCCTGAAAGTCATGTATAAAGGAGAACCCATGAAGTTTCGTGTCGCATCACCATCTCAAACCGACTTGGTTTCCAAGTCGTAAGTTACCGGAGAAGAAAACAATCAAATTGTCTGCCAAGACATAAAAAATTAAAATGACAAGAGGAAGCAGCGTCGTATTTGGGCGGATCATTCGCGCGCATGTTGCACGCCCACACCCCGGCCCGAGCCTGGCAAGGCGGAGCGAGGCAAGGTGAGCACACACGTGTGTTGTTCTCATTCTCTCTTCATACTCACCATATTCTGTAATCGGAAGAACCTACTATATAAAGAGGTCCCGCATCTACTCACTAACGATTATATATATATTTGACTGGCACTAACGATTATACATGAGACTAAAATTTAGAACCACCTCTTGCCATTGGGCCTTTGAGATTTACTTTAAGAATTTCAGAACTTGTACATGGCCAAGCCCATTACTTTTAACAAGAACGTCCGAGTGCACCGGTGAGTGTGGCTTTTTGGGCGGACCAGATGTGTCATAGTCCGATGTGATGGACACGTGGATGACCGCAAACTGCCTCTTCGCTCGGTTCTGGTTTGTGTAATTTAGGACATCCGGACCGGCCCGAACAAGTTATATGAGCCATTGAGTGACAAAAATGTTTGAACCGCCCCATTCAAATATTTAGGGACAATTTGGTGATCTGAGTTTGTCTTTCTGGTGTAGCCGATGGACTGCTCTAACTCTTACTATCTCCATCCTAATTTATTGGCCCCTTCATTTTTTGTGTCAAATTTTGATCATATATTTAACTAACAAAAAATTAATGCATGTCATAAAAAATTATATCGTTGGATTCGTATATGGACATAGTTTTCCGTGATATACCTTTTTATGACATGCATTGTCATTTTGTTAGTTAAATCTATGATCAAAATTTGATATTAAATATGAAGGGGCCAATAAATCAGGACGGAGGTAGTAAGAGTTAGAGCAGTCCATCGGCTACAAAAGACAAAAAAAACCAGTTGTACACATGGTGCAGTAACACCGTCACACATCCGGACACAGCAGATCAGTCGACACGGACACAAAGCAACGCCCATCAAATTTTGGTTAACCTTCTCAAAACGGCAATGCTTAGGTCAACCCACCTGGTGAACCCTGAACGCCCTGCATTTAGAGCATCTCCAACAGCGACGGCAAAAACCATGTGCACGGGAACGTTTTCGCGCACTTCAACGGAGGCAAAAAACTCGGGCGCGAGGGAAATGATTGCGCACGCGCGGGAAAAGGCGGGAGGTCGCACGCTAGATTTGGCGCACCGCTTCCGGCGCGCCTATAAATTGCTGTGCCCGCCATGCGGCCTCTCATCGCTATCCACATTGCCACGCGCTCTCTCCCCGCTTCCTCTGCTTCCTCTGCCACTTCCTCGCGCGCCACCGCCGCGCCACCATGCGCCACGCCGCCAGGGATCTTTGGGCTACCGCGGCGTCCGCGAGCGCCTCTCCGGCGCCTTCTACGCTGAGATTCGGTCCGGCGACATCCGCCTTGGTCTCGGCACGTTTGAGACGCCGCACGAGGCCGCCCGCGCGTACGACACGGCGGCGTGGCGCCTCGGGAGGCCTTATCCACAGATGAACTTCCAAGACGTCTGGACGTGCGAGCAGGCGCAGGCCGTCGCCCCCTCCCCCCACCCCCCGCCACGGCTAATAACTGACGTCGACCGTCATGAACACCGTCGGCGGCAGCGCCGCCTCCTCATCGCCGAGGCGGACGGGCGAGCAATGGCGGAGTGGCGCCAGCGCCACCCGGAGAACGTCGCCAACGAGAACGCCTTCTGGGTGGAGAGGGGGGCAAGGCGGCGCACGGAACGGGCGAGCCATGGCGGAGTGGCGCCAGCGCGCGCCACCCGGAGGACGTCGCCAATGAGAACGCCTTCTGGGCGGAGAGGAGGGCAAGGCGACGCGCGGAACGAGCGGACATGCGTCGTCAGAAGGCATTGGCGATATCGCAGTGCGATCTGAGAGCAGCATCATTCTTCTCTAGCGATGATGAGCGGTGGAAAGACGCGTGGCTTGATACGTCGGACGACATGGAGGAGGGGGAGGACGACTCGGAGTAGTTTCTACTTGCACCATAGTTTTTACCTCGGACTAGTGTCTTATCTATCTATGCTAGATGAACCATCTATATATCGTTTTTTTATCTGTGTATCGTTTTTATCTATGTATCATTATTTTTATCTATGCCTTTAGTTGTTTTTTGTGCATAGCGTATTTTTTTTGCAGCGCCTGCTGCAGCGGCTTGCGCGCGCTATAATTTGCAGCGGCCGCTGGAGCAAGCGCTCCTCGCCGCGCAAAAACTCGTGAACAGCGTGCTGCAAACGTTTTTTTAGCCCGTCGCGCGTTGCGCGGCTGTTGGAGACGCTTTTAGAAAACTGCGGAAAAATACTTCCAAGGAAAAGGAAAGGAGAGCCAGCAGTGCCGTCCGGCTGACATGTGGGCCCACGCGCTCCTGCTCCAACTACATTGCAGCCACCCCACGCACGCAGGCCCTGGGAGACCCACCAATCAGCCCCGCCCACGGCCCGGCCCCGCCATCCCCACCAGCAGGCCGGCCGATCGCAACACGCCGGTTCCACCCACGGCCACTGCCGCGTGGGACCGGGGCGGCCCTGCCCCACATGGCAGGGCTGAGGGGAGCCCGTCGCGGCCGAAAGAGCCCCGGACGAAAAATACCAAACGCACGCGAGGCCACACGCACCCCGACCCGTTCGTCCATCCCACCCCCGCCCCCGCCTCCCCCTCCCCCCTCGCCGCCGCCCCGCCGGCGTCGCGGGCCGCCGCCGCCGATGGCCAAGACCCGGAGGCCGCCCGCCCCGCCCCCGCCGCCGCCCCCCGCCCCCGCGGAGACCCCGTCCCCGCAGCGGAAGCGCAAGAAGAAGGGCCGCCCGTCGCTCCTCGACCTCCAGCGCCGCAGCCTCCGCCTGCAGGCGCAGAGCCCCGAGGCCGCGTCCCCGCCGCCCCCCGCCCGCCGCGGCCCCGACCCCTCCGACGACGACGAGGACGCGGGGGGCAGCACCGGGCGCCGCCGCCAGAAGCGGCTCAAGAACGTCCTCTCCGGCGCCGGCGAGGTCGGCCCCCCTCCCCCCTCCCTCCCTCGCGCCGAAATTCCGAGCCCCCCCGAGGTTTTGCGGGCGCCCGGGCGGGGTTTTGGCCCCGCGGGACACGCGGCGATGCCGGGCCGTGGTGGTTGGATCTGCGCGCGGGTCTGCGATTTTTTTCTCCGGGGCGCGGGGCCGGCCTCCCCCGCGGTACGGTACGGCGGGGGAGAGAATCTGGCGGGACGAGGGAGAGATCAGTGCGCGCCACTGCGGGTTGGAGTGGCAGCCGCGGATTTTTCGAGCTTCCCGGAGAGAAGACGTTGGCTTTTTTTGGGCGGGCCTGGATTTGTTTTTGTCCCCCCTGGGGGTCTGCGTCTAGCTTAGGGGATCTCCACCTCGTCAGCGCTTTAATCCTTTCCTTTGGCGGCAAACAGTACGCGGATCTGACAAGTTTTTGACGGATTTGACTGCCTTTTTCCTCGTATTTTTGTTGTTGTTGTTGTTGTTGTTGTTAACGGGTCGCGGCCAAGCAGCCACTGTCGGAGCGGCGGCAAAAGTCGTCGCCTCTCTGTGCGGCGCGCACGCAGGGACAAGGATTTATTGTTGGCGAATGCAAAATTTTACAGCCATGTTGACGCAAGCTTGCGATTTCATTCATGGCTGACTGACTGATGTTCTTTTGCTGCTGCTGATGCTGCAGGAGGAGGAGGAGGGAGCTGCGGTGGAGGAGAAGAAGGATGCGGCGAAAGCGACGGGGAAAGGTGAGGTCTTGGAGGGAACCAAAGCATCAGCCTTGAGGTGGTTAAAGAATTTGAATTTTTCTCTCTGGGGCTAACGTTTGCTCGCCTCTCGCTGCTGCTGCTGCTTGTGGGAGCAGGGGCCGCTGCGTCGTCGGGTGGCGGGCCCACGGGGACGCCCCTCCCGGACAAAAAGTTGCTGCTCTTCATCCTCGACAGGCTCCAGAAGTGAGTGCCCTGGCCCCATCATCCTTCATCCTCCTCTGCTTCTCTTCTCCTCCAATGGTCTTCAGCTATTTGCGTCTGTTTTCTTACCCTGCCTTGCCCTGCACTGCTTCTCCCAGGAAGGACACCTATGGAGTTTACTCGGATCCCGTCGACCCGGAGGAGGTGAGCAAGCGGTTTAACTCTCATGAGTCATGACTAGCTATGTTCTTCTCATGTTGGAGTGCTGATGCTGATAGTACGGCTATTTTGTGTGGCTGCAGCTTCCGGATTACCATGAGCTCATCGAGCATCCCATGGACTTCTCAACGATCCGCGAGAAGCTTTTGAGCGACAAGTATACCATCTTGGAGCAGTTCGAGGTATGCTGCCTGTTTTTGCTGTTACTGATTTTATGTCCGATGTTTGTTTGTGCTACCGGGCTCTGTTCTGATCCAGTGGCAAAACAGATGTTGGCTGATGCCCGCTGTTCTGTAATGCCTTATTTTCGAGGTCACTTAATAGGTTACTGTGCTTATTGTTTTGTACAATCGTAGGCCTTTTCAGCCCAGTTCTGTTTTTCCTTCTATTCCGCCTGTTACTGATTCTATATGTCTGATGTTTGTTTCTTTCACTGGGCTCTGTTCTGATCCAGTGGCAAAACAGATGTTATTGCTTGTGCCTGCTGTTCTATACTGCCTTATTTTCTGGGTCACTTAATACATTACAGTGCTTATTGTTTTGTACAATCGAAGGCCTTCAGCCTAGTTCTGCTTTTTCTTCTATTCCGTGTTGCTTGTAATGTACTGACTCAACTCTTACCTGGTGTTGTTTGCTTGTGCTTTCTGCATTTTGGGTTTTGAAGATACATTTCGATCTGCCCACATTAATTGAGGCGGTCGTCTGCATGTGGCTTTTGCATGCATCTTAATTCCCATCGTGGGCCGAAATAGGGATCTTTTTGTATGAATTATTGTCCTCATTGGGAGATACTCTTTTGATTGGCATTTAGAGATTTTCATTGTTGCTGTATATGATGTCCTGTACTGGAACTGTTGAGGGAGAAAAATCCATTCAGCCTTTTCAAGGTTTACTCCTACTGCAGCTCTGCTGTTGTACTTATTAATTAAGTCCGCATCTTATGCTCTGAAGTGCTATGCCAGTGTGCTGTAAATGATCACCTAACACAGTACAACTCCAACTTTATTCTTGCCAGCTAACATAGGATAGATCACTTGAGGGTGAACTTCCGTGGGAAGTACGTCCAATTTATGCAGAGATAATCCAATCCTGTAATTGATGTAGATATCTCCTTCTCGGGGATATAGTTGATGCACTGGGGAGTGCTGTTTTACAAGTTTAAGTGCATTTTATGTTGAGCTTGTGTTTTGGAAATTGATATGTTCCATTAATTCAGCAACAATGATGACAAGAGATTCATTACTGTCTTAAGGCATGCTGCAAATCATAATGGACTAGTACTCTGCTTCCATAGCATGGATCAATTCTTGATATCTGTGTTTTTCTATGCAGAATGATGTATTTCTACTTACATCCAATGCCATGTCCTACAATTCAGAAGACACAGTATACTATCGGCAGGTATATATTTTACTATGTTGCAGTGCATATACTGCTCGTATTAAGATGATTCTATCCATTCTGGCACATGAACTGCTGTATTATCTGGACGGTTACTTGGTAGCTCTTTGCTTAGGAATATGTAGGATGTTTTTTTTTTTCTTCCAGTTGGTTACATATCATAATTTTTGTATGACTGGCGCAGTTCTTTGGAACTTCTTGTGTATGCGTGTAACTTGACATTCTGCTGTTAGTTTCTATACCAACAGGACATCAAGTTTACTATTTTGCACAGCATATTTCCTCCAAAAGGACATTTTAGTATCGAAAACATTGTGCATTCGCAAACACACAATGGAACTGGTACATTTTCAGAAGTAGTTGTTTCTGTTCTTTTGCTTCTTACACTAATTTTTTCGTGTATGTTAAAGTTGTCTTCTTAGCTTTACCTAAAATGTTCGCATCTCCGTAGGCACGGTCTATTGAAGCTCTTGCCAGAAAGGATTTTGAGAACTTGAGGCAAGCTAGTGATAGTGAAGAAGAACAACCGAAAACGGCACCTAGAAGAGGCAGGCCACCAAAAAATGCAAAGAAAACAGTTGAAAGGGTTGAGGATGGTGGTTCACCAGATTTATCCAATGTAAAAGGAAACAAATCTGTAGACAACACTGAGACAAGAAAAAGATGGACTAGTGACAGAACTCGAAATAATATTACCATGAGAGATTCATCCATTCTTCACCACAGCACGTTCGGTTCTTTTAGTGGTAAAAAAACAGAGAAAACTGGTGTTTACTCAGGTTTGTTTTTCCTCGTGTTTATTTCTCATGTTTTCTTTGCAGTGTTGTACTTGTGGAGCATAAACATGGCTAATACTGCTTTCATCGTGTAGGGTCTTCGAAGTATGGAAAGAAGACTACTATTTTAGATGATGATCGGCGGAGTACATATGATCAGCAATACTCAAATTATAGTCCTCTTTTTTCTGCCCTTGATTGTGAGCGGAAACAACTACTTCCAGTAAGCTTTTTCTGACCAGCTTAAATTGAACCTTTAACTCTTGATTTATAAAATGAAACCTTTTTCAACTTAGCTGTTAAGGTGAATATCTGCAGCTACTACTTTACATTTGTTTCGGATTAAATTGACTTGAAGTTAGAATAAAAAAGTTTACATGCTACATCAATAATTTTATACTGAGTTTTTTCCATAATGGAAACAGATTGGGCTTCAGCAGCAACATGCATATGCCAGGAGCTTGGCCCGGTTTGCGGCAAAACTCGGACCAATTGGATGGGATATAGCAGCGAAAGGAATCAGACGTGTATTACCACCCGGGACAAAGTTTGGCCCAGGATGGGTTGTAGATGGCGAGCCACCTCAAAACTCACAGTGTCCGCGAGTTCCTGAAGTTACCGATCCGTCTGCAAAGTCCAGTGTTCCATCATGCGGTATACCACCCAAAAGCGATGATCTACGTCGGAGTTCTGAGCTATCTTCAGATGGGGATGCTGCCGCAGGTGAAGAGCATCTGACTAAGAACCAGCCAGTGGCGTCCACTTCAGCAGGCTTTGACAGGAGCTCTACATCTGCCAGTAAAATACCCACATATGAAAATGGAGTTACCATGTCAGGTGATGGTGTGGGTAATGCTCGACCAACGCCTCCATTACAGCAGCAGAGTAGCAGTCAAGAAGCCCCCTCTAATATCAACGGAATGACTGCTGCGCCGAACACCATGGGTCAGTATGCTGGACAAGGTTTATTTGAGCAAATGACGCATGCCCAAGTGCTCGGGATGTTTTCTGGAGTCAATGGCAGAGCCAACGGGTTTCGCCATGGGCACCAACTGACGGAGAGTGTTAAAACAGCGCAGAATGGAGTGATTGGAAAGGCAGCTACCACCACCAGCCCCTTGCAAGAAGCAGATCATGATCCAAAGGGTTCATATCCACAAGACGAGAACAGGTCCGCTTCTCCAAGCTTGAATGCTGCCGGTTCCCCGCCTAGGGGGAAAGCGGCAGCGAATCCGAAGCAACCAGACTTGGTGTTACAGCTGTGAGAAGCGCAGTAGCAGCCATTGACATACATAGTTAGTATCTGCCACCCCTGATGGAAACGAGATGGATCGGAAATTCAGAATCCTGCTTCTCCAGGGCCGATCATCCAGCTCCGGATCCGCTGATAGTACACCCGAGAGGTGCCCAAGAGCTTGGAAGGATAATCAAAGACTTAACCAACCGACGGAGAATAAAATGAGGGTCGTGGGAATTGAAGGGAATAATCAGGGATTGACCCCTAGCGAGCGGGCGAATGAAGTTGTTGTAAAAGGGTAGGTAGTGTACAGATTCTGATCCTATTGGAGACGACGATAATGTTCCAGCGCTCGCCTGGTAGCAGCAACCGAACCGAATCGAATGTGTAACATTATTTATAGTAGAGAAGTTAGCATACATGCAAGCAAAGCGGGAAGAAGAGGGCAAAGGTGAATAGTTGTGCCGTTTCCTCCGTTCCATCTTGACCTGAGCAGCGGCCTGTGGCATGATCATGTTCTAGCAGCAGTAAGAATCCAATCTCCTGACCTGGTTATGTTATGTGGTGGTGGTGGTAATGATTTGTTCAAGTTGAATATATTTCTTGCTGTGGAATCTTGTTGGTATATGCTGAAGAAATTGGATGGATGGATGGATGCTGTTGTTTTCGTCCTTTTTGGGATGTGCTTGGGTGTATTTGCTCCTTTTTCAAAAAGTTCAATAATTTTCACTCACCCAGGAATTTTTTTAAAAGAAAACTCCACATGTTTGCTTGCAGATTTTCCAAGTTCGTGGAAATCGCAAATTGTTTGTGAGATGTGCAGAACAGAAAAAGAAAATTAACGATCCCAAGCAATTTTCCAGAACATTAAAAAGCCATTCAGATTCTGGTTTTTTTGTTCACCCGGATAGCAAATCGATGAATGTTTTCACAAAATGTTTCTTCACATGGATCCGGCCGAAGGTGACCATTGTGACCCTCAGGACGAAGCCGAACACCGATAATGCCGCCGAGGAGAGCAACACGGAGATGAATTTCCTTTTCTCAAAAGAAAAGAGCCGCCCCGGAATAGAAAGGAGAGGAGGAATCCGTAGCGCCACCATCTCGATGTGTCTGTCTGTGCGGGAGCACGGTGCGGCACCCGACTCCATTGTTGCGACTCGTCGCAATCTGTCGGACCGGGCGGAAGGAAATATGTGGATCAGTACGAAATTTATGTTGCGAGGATATGACACAACAGGCTACCAAGACCGACGTCTAGGTAGGGGCAACTCCGACGCACGACCCCAAATCGTTCAGCGGCGTCCGTCGGGGACGAAACAGACACAAATCACGACTCAACGTGCACCCGCAAACGGACTGGGCGTTCGTTAAAGCCGATTACCAAATCTACTTTTCTTAGCATTTTCGCCCAAACGTGCACCTGCAAACGGACGGGCGTTCGTTTTTTGTCCGTCGCCGACCCATTCCTGACCTAAATTTGGGCCTTGTTTGCGTCAAAATGGACCGCGCGCAGACGGGCGCGACGCGCTCCCTTGTCCTCCCCTAACCCGCCCATCAGTGACACAACGCTCCCATTTCCCCCCTTTTTTTCCCCCAAAACCTCCCGCCCTCCTACTCCATGGTCGGCGCCCCAAAGCAATCCGCTGCCGCCGTCATGGACGCCACCTCCGCCCGTCCCGCAGTGAAGAAGAAGAGGAAGCTGAGGTCGGAGCTCGACCCAGAGGAGAGCCCGGAGGTCCATTCAGACAGAGAGGAAAGCCGCTGCCGAGTTCGCCCTTGAGGCCGCACCGCCCAACACAAGACCGCCGTTGAGGACCAGGAAGCTATCGTCGCCAAGGCCACACAACCGGCGACCGCGCACACCCTCATCATGCTAAGGTTGTGCCGACCCACGCCACCTCTTCTTTCCGCCACCGCCATGGCCGCGGTGAGCACATGTGTGTTCGGCCGTTCACCCACCACAGGAATGGTTCCCGAGCTCCTCCATAAAATCGCAGATGACCGGTGCTCATTCGGCGCGCGCATGCTCCGACCCGATTCACGACGTCGCCGGCCGGAAGCATGATTGTGTAGGCCACACCCACCCCCGTGGCTGTCATTGACCTTAATGTCACGCCTGGGTCAGGTGGTGTCGACAATTCGACCCCGGGGATGCAAAGGAAGCAGTTGTGGGCAATTCCTACGACCATCTTTCCCGACATGCGCAACCTGTTCGACGGAACGCCCAACCCGACGCCGGCACAAGATGACCCCGAGTTCCACGCTTTCATGGAGAATGCCATCTACGACGATCGTGGATAGGCCTTCCAACCCGAGGATAAACGCCAAGGCGACAATCTCGACGAGACTCAAAGCCAAGATGGGCGCGACTTTGGCCATGGCGACCATGAAGAAGGGGCCGACGTCTTTGGCCATGGCGACCATGAAGAAGAGGACGACCACGGGAACTCATGGCATGGTGAACTCTATTGTGAAGAGGAGGAAGAGGGCATAGATATTGAGGATGAGTCATTGTTTATCGACGAGCTCACTCAAAGAGTCAATGCCCAAAAGAGGAAGCAAAGCATTCGCAGGGGATCATACACTAAAGACGAGGACATGTTGATCTGCGAGAGTTGGAAGGAAATAAGGCAAGATCCCCAGACCGCCGCGGAGCAAAAAGGTGTCGTTTTTTGGGGGAAGAGTTCATGCGACCTTTCATGAACGTTGGAAGTTTCCGCCCTACAAGTTTGCGAGCACCCGTGGCATCAACTCAATCCAGAAGCGATGGTTGTTTATCCAACAAGAACGCAACAAGTTTTATGCCGTGCTTGAGAGCGCCGAAGCCCGTCCCGTGAATGGCCTAGGCGTGGGTGACTTGGTATGAGCTTTTTATCTTCCTTCCTATGCCATGTTCATGCATGTTGCATTCTCTGTCCTTCACTATTACATTGTGGCCTTCTCGTTGATTGTGTAGGCATTCCATACTTTCGAAGCCTTCAAGGCCCGGCATAAGAACAAGCCATTCACCTTCACCCATTGTTGGACGCTCATCAAAGATTGACCCAAGTTCAAAGATCAATATACGGCTCTAAACAAGAATGGAGGGCCAGCAATCGTGGTTGGGGATGGTGATGGGGTGAAGAGGCCGAGAGGTAAGACCAACTCGAAGGTGGACGAGAAGCATGATGTGACATATTTTGCCTTGCAAGAAACTTTGCAAGGCATGACGACCCATAAGGAAGCAAGGGACGAGAGGAAGAGCCAAGAAAAGGAGGAGCAGATGAAGGCCTACATGGAGATCCAGACAAAAAAGCTTGACATGAAGGAGGCCATCAAGAGGAGGAAGCTCGACATCGAGGAGGCCCTCGAAACGAAGAAGCTCACAATCGAGGCCACCAATGTAAAGACCAAAGAAAAAGATGTGGCACTAGATTTTATTATCGTCGACTTGAGCAAGATGTCCCCCAAAAGAAGAAATTGGTTCGAAAAGATGCAAAAGGAGATAATCAACGGATGTAAGGAGTGAGTCGGCTTGTGTGACGACATGAACTATGGAGGCCGCGAGACATGAGCTATGACCTTTTTTGAAGGCTGGCATTTGTTTCGGTCGCTGGCTTTCTTGCTGGCATGATCATTTTGTAGGCTGGCATGTGTGCCGACCGCTGGCTTTGTTGCCGGCGTGATACTATGGGGTTGCTTATTTTGTAAGTTAGCATTTGTGTCGGCCGTTGGCAAGCACTATGGCCGCGAACATTCCAAATTTGGTTTCATTTGTAAAAGTTTCAGGTGGCCGGATGAAATGCGTCTGCCGGTGGACGCATAGCCCGCGTAAATGTAGAAATGGACGGCCTTAGCCCTTTGCCCGACAATATAATACGAACAAAATGGATGTTTGTATAGGGTCGTGCACTGAAGTTGGCATAAATATTGACCCGAGGTTGACCTTACCCGTGGGAAATGCTGCCAAACCTATGTGTCCGTCCGTAGAGATTGGATAGTCACAACTCACAAGGTAGTAAGATCAGGGGTGGCAGCTGGTGATGTGACGTGACGCTCGGTCAGAGGACAATCCCCAAAGGGAGGAGGGAATCCGATCCCTCCATCCCGGTGATTGATTTGAGCGTCACCATCTCGGTGTGCCTACGTGGACACCACGCCCGACTTCAGTGAGGCCAATGTTATGTACCCGCTCACTCACTCACCACCTAATGGCCGCTCCATTACCTTTTGGACGCGTCTAGCGCGCAGCCGCCTGGGATGCTTAGGGCTTGTACAGTGAAAGATCCTTAGAAAAATAAATCGAGTTTTTCTAAAGCACTGATGCCTATTTCTACGGGATAGACGCTTATAGTTGAGCGTCTATCCTGTACAAATAAGCACCGGTGCTTAAAAAAAATCTGATTTTTTTTTAAGCACCTTACATTGTACAAGGCCGGGAAAATATCTGGTGCTCCGGGAGCACCTAAGCTCCCGTGCGACCTCAGCCGTTGGATCTCAAATCCAACAGCTCCCGTGAAATGACGAATATTTATACAAAAAAGCACTCCTAAAATCTGAAAAATGTGCACAAGTACAACAGCTTCTCATGCGCCGTTGGATCTGAGATCCGACGGCCCAGAAGCCCGTATCACAGGATACTCTCCCGTACAAGGCCTTAGCGAGCGGCCTGCCACTTTAGGTAATTTCTTGTGTCCCCTTCTAATTA
Organism: Triticum timopheevii; assembly: GCA_963921465.1. Taxonomy (NCBI): domain Eukaryota; kingdom Viridiplantae; phylum Streptophyta; class Magnoliopsida; order Poales; family Poaceae; genus Triticum; species Triticum timopheevii. The sequence continues at coordinate 583,024,320 of OY997268.1, forward strand.
GAATAGTTATTAAGTAGTCTCTTTTCCTGCTACGTATTAAATGCCAGCATATGCATCATCTCTTGTGCATGCATATATATATGTGCATGTGTTTGTTCACATTTATTTTGTGATTTTAAAATTTTAAAAAGGCATAACTTTCAATACGCGTGTCGAAATTCAGATCCGTTTTCACCGTTGAAAGCCTCGCGGCGTGCTCTTCAAAAATAGATCCCACATGTGGATGTTTCGACGAACTAGCCTTTCTGCCAACTAACTAATAATATGTGTGCAACTAGACTGCATGCCGCGCCAAGTGAGCATATGTGTGTGTCAATAGTCCTTCCGCCAACTAAACATTAATGTGTGTGCAACTAGACTATATTGCCACGTCAACTGAGCATATGTGTATGCCAATAGTCCTGCCAATTAAATATCAATGTGTGTGCAACTAGACTAAATTACAAGCCAACTGAGCATATATGTGTGCAACTAGTCTTCCTGCCAACTAAACATCAATATGTGTGTAACTAGACTACATTACAAGCCAACTAAACATCAATGTGTGGGCAACTAGACTATATTACAAGCCAACTAAACATCAATGTGTGTGCAACTAGACTACATTACAAGCCAACTGAGCACAAAGTAGCTAAATATAAGACACCCCTGATTACATCAAGCTCCATCAAGTCTACTGCGATACTGTCGGATGCGTTGAGGAGGTTGAAATTGAGTGCGGTCTGGCTCTCGGGGAAGAGGAGGGGCCAGAGTCGGAGGATGTCGTCGGAGAGAGGAGTTTGTGGAGGAGGACTGCAGCCATGGTGCGGAGCTCGGTGATGGACGGGTCGAAGGGGGCCCAAAGTAGGGACAAGGCTTGCAATCCACTACTAGATAGTTGATCGGGGTAGTAGACTAGTTGCACATCAAGTTGTTATGGTTGGTAGGTTGTGTTGGGGATCGTTGTAGAAATTAAAAAATTTCTACGTATCACCAAGATCAATCTATGAAGAGACTAGCAACGATAGAGAGGGGAGTGTATCTTCATACCCTTGAAGATCGCGATGCGGAAGCGTTACAAGAACGCGGTTGGAGGAGTCGTACACGCAGCGATTCAGATCACAGTCGATTCTGATCTAAGCGCCGAACAACGGTGCCTCCGCATTCGACATACGTGCAGCCCGGTGACGTCTCCCGCGCCTTGATCCAGCAAGGAGGAGGGAGAGGTTGGGGAAGACAACTCCAGTAGCAGCACGACGGCGTGGTGGTGGTGGAGCAGCATGGTTTCCAGCAGGGCTTCGCCAAGCACTACGAAGGACGAGGATGTGGAGAGGTAGGGCTGCGCCGAGAGAGAGAGAGAGAGAGACTCGTGTCTTCGGCAGCCCCAAACCCCCCACTATATATAGGAGGAGGGGAGGTGGTTGCGCCCCCTCTAGGATTCCCACCCTAGGAGGGTGCGGCAGCCCTAGATGGGATTGGAGGGGGCGGCCAAGAGGGGGAGAGAGGGGGGTGCGCCCTAGGGTGGGCCTTTAGGCCTATCTACGCCTAGGGTTTCCCCCTCTCCTCCTAGCTGCGCCTTGGGCCTTGGTGGGAGGCGCACCAGCCAACTCAGGGGCTGGTCCCTTCCCACTCTTGGCCCATGCAATCCTCCGGGGCTGGTGGCCCCTCCCGGTGGACCCCCGGAACCCTTCCGGTGGTCCCGGTACATTACCGGTGATGCCTGAAATACTTCCTGTGGCGAAAACCTCACTTCATATATATATTCTTTACCTCCGGACCATTCCGGAACTCCTCGTGACGTCCGGGATCTCATCCGGGACTCCGACAACATTCGGTAACCACATACAAACTTTCCCTATAACCCTAGCGTCATCGAACCTTAAGTGTGTAGACCCTATGGGTTCGGAGGCACGTAGACATGACCGAGACATCTCTCCGGTCAATAACCAACAGCGCGATCTGGATACCCATGTTGGCTCCCACATGTTCCACGATGATCTTATCGGATGAACCACGATGTCGAGGATTCAATCAATCCCGTATACAATTTCCTTTGTCTACCGGTATGATACTTGCCCGAGATTCGATCGTCGGTATCCCTATACCTTGTTCAATCTCGTTACCGGCAAGTCTCTTTACTCATTCCGTAACACATCATCCCGTGATCAACTCCTTGGTCACATTGAGCTCATTATGATGATGTCTTATCGAGTGGGCCCAGAGATACCTCTCCGTCACACGGAGTGACAAATCCCAGTCTCGATTCGTGCCAAGCCAACAGACACTTTCGGAGATACCCATAGTGTGCCTTTATAGCCACCTAGTTACGTTGTGACGTTTGGCACACCCAAAGCATTCCTACGGTATCCGGGAGTTGCACAATCTCATGGTCTAAGGAAATGATACTTGACATTAGAAAAGCTTTAGCAGACGAACTACACAATCTTGTGCTATGCTTAGGATTGGGTCTTGTCCATCACATCATTCTCCTAATGATCTGATCCCTTATCAATGACATCCAATGTCCATGGTCAGGAAACCATAACCATCTATTGATCAACGAGCTAGTCAACTAGAGGCTCACTAGGGACATGTTGTGGTATATGTATTTACACTTGTATTACGATTTCTGGATAACACAATTATAGCATGAACAATAGACAATTATCATGAACAAGGAAATATGATAATAACCATTTTATTATTGCCTCTAGGGTATATTTCCAACAGTCTCCCACTTGAACTAGAGTCAATAATCTAGTTACATTGTGATGAATCGAACACGCATAGAGTTCTGGTGTTGATCATGTTTTGCTCATGGAAGAGGTTTAGTCAACGGATCTGCGACATTCAGGTCTGTATGTGATAACCCACAAGTGTAGGGGATCGCAACAGCTTTCGAGGGTAAAGTATTCAACCCATATTTATTGATTCGACACAAGGGGAGCCAAAGAATATTCTTGATTATTAGCAGTTGAGTTGTCAATTCAACCACACCTGGATAACTTAGTATCTGCAGCAAAGTATTTAGTAGCAAAGTAATATGATAATAAAGATAACGGTAGCAAAAGTAATATTTTTGGGTTTTGTAGTAATTGTAACAATAGCAACGGGAAAGTAAATAAGCGAAGCACAAGATGTGAAAAGCTCGTAGGCAATGGATCAGTGATGGATAATTATGTCAGATGCGATTCCTCATGTAATAGCTATAGCATAGGGTGACACAGAACTAGCTCCAATTCATCAATGTAATGTAGGCATGTATTCCGTAAATAGTCATACGTGCTTAAGGAAAAGAACTTGCATGACATCTTTTGTCCTACCCTCCCGTGGCAGCGGGGTCCTAGTGGAAACTAAGGGATATTAAGGCCTCCTTTTAATAGAGAACCGGACCAAAGCATTAGCACATAGTGAATAAATGAACTCCTCAAACTACGGTCATCACCGAGAAGTATCCCGATTATTGTCACTTCGGGGTTGTCGGATCATAACACATAATAGGTGACTATGGACTTGCAAGATAGGATCAAGAACACACATATATTCATGAAAACATAATAGGTTCAGATCTGAAATCATGGCACTCGGGCCCTAGTGACAAGCATTAAGCATAGCAAAGTCATAGCAACATCAATCTCAGAACATAATGGATACTAGGGATCAAACCCTAACAAAACTAACTTGATTACATGGTAAATCTCATCCAACCCATCACCGTCCAGCAAGCCTACGATGGAATTACTCATGCACGGCGGTGAGCATCATGAAATTGGTGATGGAGTATGGTTGATGATGACGACGACGACGAATCCCCCTCTCCGGAGCCCCGAACGGACTCCAGATCAGCCCTCCCGAGAGAGATTAGGGCTTGGCGGCGGCTCCGTATCGTAAAACGCGATGAAACTTTCTCTCTGATTTTTTTCTCCGCGAGACGAAATATATGGAGTTGGAGTTGAGGTCGGCGGAGCCTCAGGGGGCCCACGAGAAAGGAGGGCATGCTCAGGGGGGAGGGCGCGCCCCCCACCCTCGTGGACAGGGTGTGGGCCCCCTAGTCTTGATTCTTTCTCCAGTATTTTTTATATTTTCCAAGAAGTGCCTCCGAGGATTTTCAGGACATTCCGAGAACTTTTGTTTTCTACAGATGAAACAATATCATAGCAGTTCTGCTGAAAACGGCGTCAGTCCGGGTTAGTTTCATTCAAATCATGCAAGTTAGAGTCCAAAACAAGGGCAAAAGTGTTTGGAAAAGTAGATACGTTGGACACGTATCAACTCCCCCAAGCTTAAACCTTTGCTTGTCCTCAAGCAATTCAGTTGATAAACTGAAAGTGATAAAGAAAAACTTTTACAAACTCTGTTTGCTCTTGTTGTTGTAAACATGAAAAGCCAGCATTCAGGTTTCTGCAAATATTATGAACTAACCATACTCACAATAACACCTCGATCTCACAATTACTCACATCAATGGCATAATCAGCTAGCGAGCCATAATAATAAAACTCGGATGACAACACTTTCTCAAAACAATCATAACATGATATAACAAAATGGTATCTCACTAGCCCTTTCTGAGACCGCAAAACATAAATGCAGAGCACCTTTAAAGATCAAGGACTGACTAAACATTGTAATTCATGGTAAAAGAGATCTAGTCAAGTCATACCCAACATAAATCAATAGTAATGAATGCAAATGACAGTGTGCTCTCCAGCGGGTGTTTTTCAATAGGAAGGTGATGAATCAACATAAAAGTAAATAGATAGGCCCTTCGCAGAGGGAAGCAGGGATTTGTAGAGGTGCCAGAGCTCGTTTTTAAAATAGAGATTGAATAACATTTTGAGCGGCATACTTTCACTGTCAATGTAACAACTATGAGATGGCTGTATCTTCCATACTACATGCATTATAGGCAGTTCCCAAATAGAATGGTAAAGGTTTATACTCCCCCAACCACCAACAAGCATCAATCCATGGCTTGCTCGAAACAATGAGTGCCTCCAACTAACAACAACCCTGGGGGAGTTTTGTTTAATTATTTTGATTTCCTTTGATCTTTTTGGATCATGGGACTGGGCATCCCAGTTACCGACCCTTTCTCGTGAATGAGGAGCAGAGTCCACTCCTCTTGAGAATAACCCACCTAGCATGGAAGATATAGGCATCCCTAGTTGTAACATGAGCTGCTCGAGCATACAAAACAGAATTTCATTTGAAGGTTTGGAGTTTGGCACATACAAATTTACTTGGAACGACAGGTAGATACCGCATATAAGAAGGTATGGTGGACTCATATGGAACAACTTTAGGGTTTAAGGAGTTTGGGTGCACAAGCAGTTGTTGGGGGTTGGGTGCGACATATGCCAAAGGATGGCTTATCATGGTGGGAGCGAGTAGAACGTCCCCGGTGCCCGGAAGCGGGATGAGGCATAGACACGAACGTCGGCGTACTTTACCCAGGTTCGGGGCTCTCCTAGGAGATAACACCCCTAGTACTGCTCTACGGGCTCTCCGCATGATCACTAAAGGCACAAGTGATACAAAGTTGCTCCTTGAGCTGTATGCTAGAGGTAGGAGAAGGCAAGGCCAGCTCTCTCCTGTCCTAGGAATGTGGCTAGGTCTAATGGGGTGGGAACCCTTTGCATGGGTGCCCTGGGGGGCTTATATAGGCCTACCCCCAGGGGTACAATGGTAATCTGGCCGGCTGCTAGGCCCGGTTGTCAGCGTCTCCGGCCTCCGGCTTCTCCGCCGACTACTGGGGCCTGCCGCATGGCGGGCCCCACCGACTGGTCTGGTACGGAGCCGACAGGCCGCTCCTGCCGCGGGCGGGTCTGGTTGGCGGCTGCTCACTGTAGCCATGCTGCTAACGACGCGGGCTTGGTCAGCTCAGCGTGGCTACAGTCCCGCCGCCTGGTGGGAGATCACTGTAGCCACACCTGGTCTCATCAGGTTAATGGCGTCCTTGCTTCGTGGGTGGGGACGGGCGCCTGCTGGAGGCCGGCCCTCCCCTGGTCTGACTGATCCGGCGTGCGCCGTCTTCTGGGGTGTCACTGCGCGGGAGGGCCCGCAGCCCGCGGGCCGTACCGACACGCCGTCGTGGGGAACAGGGCTCCACCTGTCCGGGGTGACGTCAAGGGTAGGTAGCAACAGTGCCATGCCTGTTGGGGAACGTAGTAATTTCAAAAAATTTCCTACGCACACGCAAGATCATGGTGATGGCATAGCAACGAGAGGGAAGAGTATTGTCCACGTACCCTCGTAGACCGTAAGCGGAAGCGTTATGACAACGCGGTTGATGTAGTCGTACATCTTCACGATCCGACCGATCCAAGTACCGAACGTACGGCACCTCCGAGTTCAGCACACGTTCAGCTCGATGACGATCCTCGGGCTCCAATCCAGCAAAGCATCGGGGATGAGTTCCGTCAGCACGATGGCGTGGTGACGATGATGATGTTCTACCGGCGCAGGGCTTCGCCTAAACTCCGCGACGATATGACCGAGGTGGAATATGGTGGAGGGGGGCACCGCACACGGCTAAGGAACGATCCGTAGATCAACTTGTGTGTCCATGGGGTGCCCCCTGCCCCCGTATATAAAGGAGTGGAGGAGGGGAGGGCCGGCCCTCTCTATGGCGCGCCCTAGGGGAGTCCTACTCCCACCGGGAGTAGGATTCCCCCTTTCCTAGTTCAACTAGGTGTCCTTCCAAGTAGTAGGAGTAGGAGACAAGGAAGGGGAAGAGGGAAGAGAAGGAAGGAGGGGGAGCCGCCCCTCCCCCTAGTCCAATTCGGACTAGTCAATGGGGGGGCGCGTGGCCTGCCTCTCCCTCTCCCCTAAAGCCCAATAAGGCCCATATACTTCTTCCCCCGTATTCCCGTAACTCCCCGGTACTCCAAAAAATACCCGAATCACTCGGAACCTTTCCGAACTCCGAATATAGTCGTCCAATATATCGATCTTTACGTCTCGACCATTTTGAGACTCCTCGTCATGTCCCCAATCTCATCCGGGACTCCGAACTCCTTCGGTACATCAAAACTTATAAACTCATAATAAAACTGTCATCGTAACGTTAAGCATGCGGACCCTACGGGTTCGAGAACTATGTAGACATGACCTAGAACTATTCTCGGTCAATAACCAATAGCGGAACTTGGATGCCCATATTGGCTCCTACATATTCTACGAAGATCTTTATCGGTCAAACCGCATAACAACATACGTTGTTCCCTTTGTCATCGGTATGTTACTTGCCCGAGATTCGATCGTCGGTATCCAATACCTAGTTCAATCTTGTTGCCGGCGAGTCTCTTTACTCGTTACGTAATGCATCATTCCGTAACTAACTCATTAGCTACATTGCTTGCAAGGCTTATAGTGATGTGCATTACCGAGAGGGCCCAGAGATACCTCTCCGACAATCGGAGTGACAAAACCTAATCTCGAAATACGCCAACCCAACATGTACCTTTGGAGACACCTGTAGTACTCCTTTATAATCACCCAGTTACGTTGTGACGTTTGGTAGCACCCAAAGTGTTCCTCCGGTAAACGGGAGTTGCATAATCTCATAGTTACAGGAACATGTATAAGTCATGAAGAAAGCAATAGCAACATACTAAACGATCAAGTGCTGGGCTAACGGAATGGGTCATGTCAATCACATCATTCTTCTAATGATGTGATCCCATTAATCAAATGACAACACATGTCTATGGTTAGGAAACTTAACCATCTTTGATTAATGAGCTAGTCAAGTAGAGGCATACTAGTGACTATATGTTTGTCTATGTATTCACACATGTATCATGTTTCCGGTTAATACAATTCTAGCATGAATAATAAACATTTATCATGAAATAATAAAATAAATAATAACTTTATTATTGCCTCTAGGGCATATTTCCTTCAGTCTCCCACTTGCACTAGAGTCAATAATCTAGTTCACATCGCAATGTGATTTAACACCAATATTCACATCTGCATGTGATTAATACCCATAGTTCACATCATCATGTGATCAACACCCAAAGGGTTTACTAGAGTCAATAATCTAGTTCACATCGCTATGTGATTAACACCCAAAGAGTACTAAGGTATGATTATGTTTTGCTTGTGAGAGAAGTTTAGTCAACGGATCTGTCATATTCAGAGCCGTATGTATTTTGCAAAATATTCTATGTCCACAATGCTCTGCATGGAGCTACTCTAGCTAATTGCTCCCACTTTCAATATGTATCCAGATTGAGACTTAGAGTCATCTGGATCAATGTAAAAGCTTGCACCAATGTAACTTTTACAACGAACTCTTTTATCACCTCCATAATCGAGAAATATTTCCTTAGTCCTCACTAAGGATGTTCTTGACCAATGTCCAGTGATCTACTCCTAGATCACTATTGTATTCCCTTGCCAAATTCAGAGCAAGGTATACAATAGGTCTGGTACATAGCATAGCATACTTTATAGAACCTATGACTGAGGCATAGGGAATGACTTTTCATTTTCTTTCTATTTTCTGCCATGGTCGGGTTTTGAGTCTTACTCAACTTCACACCTTGCAACACAGACAAGAACTCCTTCTTTGACTGTTCCATTTTGAATTACTTCAAAATCTTTATCAAGGTATGTACTCATTGAAAAAATCTTATCAAGTGTCTTGATCTATCTTATAGATCTTGATGCCCGATATGTAAGCATCTTCACCGAGGTCTTTCTTTGAAAAACTCCTTTCAAACACTCCTTTATGCTTTGCAGAATAATTCTACATTATTTCCGATCAACAATATGTCATACATATACTTATCAGAAATGCTGTAGTGCTCCCACTCACTTTCTTGTAAATACAGGCTTCTCCAAAAGTCTGTATAAAACCATATGCTTTGATCACAATATCAAAGCGTTTATTCCAACTCCGAGATGCTTGCACCAGTCCATAGATGGATCGCTGGAGCTTGCACACTTTGTTAGCATCTTTAGGACTGACAAAAACTTTCTGGTTGCATCATATACAACTCTTCTTTAATAAATCCATTAAGGAATGCAGTTTTGACATCCATTTGCCAGATTTCATAAAATGTGGCAATTTCTAACATGATTCAGACAGACTTAAGCTTCGATACGAGTGAGAAAATTTCATCGTATTCAACACCTTGAACTTGTTGAAAACCTTTCGCAACAAGTCGAGCTTAGTAGATAGTAACACTACTATCAATGTCCGTCTTCCTCTTGAAGATCCATTTATTTAACATGGCTTGCTGATCATCGAGCAAGTCAATCAAAGTCCATACTTTGTTCTCATACATGGATCATATCTCAGATTTTATGGCCTCAAGCCATTTCGTGGAATCTGGGCTCATCATCGCTTCCTCATAGTTCGTAGGTTCATCATGGTCTAGTAACATGATTTCCAGAATAGGATTACCATACCACTCTGGTGCGGACCGTACTCTAAAAGACCTACGAAGTTCTGTAGTAACTTGATTTGAAGTTTCATGATCATCATCATTAGCTTCCTCACTAATTGGTGTAGGAATCACTGGAACTGATTTCTGTGATAAACTACTTTCCAATTCGGGAGAAGGTACAAATTACCTTATAAAGCTCTACTTTCCTCCCACTCACTTCTTTCGAGAGAAACTCCTTCTCTAGAAAGGATCCATTCTTAACAACGAATATTTTGCCTTCGGATCTGTGATAGAAGGTGTACCCAACAGTTTCCTTTGGGTATTCTATGAAGACGCACTTCTCCGATTTGGGTTCGAGCTTATCAGGATGAAAACCTTTTATATAAGCATCGCAACACCAAACTTTAAGAAATGACAGCTTAGGTTTACTGCTAAACCATAGTTCATACGGTGTCATCTCAACGGATTTAGATGGTGCCCTTTTAACGTGAATGCAGCTGTCTCTAATGCATAACCCCAAAACAATAGTGGTAAATCAGTAAGAGACATCATAGATCGCACCATATCCAATAAAGTGCGGTTACGACGTTCGGACACACCATAACGTTGTGGTGTTCCAGGTGGCGTGAGCTGTGAAACTATTCCACATTATTTTAACTGAAGACTCAAATATTCCTCTCCGCGATTAGATCGCAGAAACTTTATTTTCTTGTTACAATGATTTTTCCACTTCACTCTGAAATTCTTTGAACCTTTCAACTATTTCAGACTTATGTTTCATCAAGTAGATATACCCATATCTGCTCAAATCATCTTGTGAAGGTCAGAAAATAATGATACTTGCCACGAGCATCAACACTCATTGGATCACATACATCGGTATGTATTATTTCCAATAAGTCAGTAGCTTGTTCCATTGTTCCGGAGAACGGAGTTTTAGTCATCTTGCCCAAAAGGCACGGTTCGCAAGCATCAAATGATTCATAACCAAGTGATTCTGAAAATCCATTTTTATGGAGCTTCTTCATGCGCTTTACACCGATATGACCCAAATGGCAGTGCCACAAATAAATTGCACTATCATTATTAACTTTGCATCTTTTGGCATCAACATTATGAATATGTGTATCACTATGATCAAGATTCAACAAACCATCACCATTGGGTGTATGACCATAGAAGGTTTTATTCATGTAAACAGAATAACAATTTATTCTCTATCTTAGATGAATAATCATATCGCAATAAACATGATCTTATCATATTTATGCTCAACGCAAACACCAAATAACATTTATTTAGGTTTAACACTAATCTCGAAAATATAGGGAGTGTGTGATGATGATCATATCAATCTTGGAACTACTTCCAACACTCATCGTCACTTCCCCTCAACTACTTTCTGTTTATTCTGTAACTCCTGTTTCGAGTTACTAATCTTAGTAACCGAAGAAGTATCAAATACTCAGGGGCTACTATAAACACTAGTAAGGCACACATCAATAACCTGTATATCAAATATACTCTTGTTCACTTTGCCATCCTCCTTATCCACCAAATATTCAGGGCATTTCTGCTTCCAGTGACCATTTCCTTTGCAATAGAAGCACTTAGTTTCAGGCTTTGGTCCAGTTTTGGGCTTCTTCGCGGGAGTGACAACTTGCTTGTCATTCTAGTTGAAGTTCCCTTTCTTTCCCTTTGCCCTTTTCTTGAAACTAGTGGTCTTGTCAATCATCAACACTTGATGCTCTTTCTTGATTTCTACCTTCGTCAATTTCAACATCACGAAGAGCTCGGGAATCGTTTTCGTCATCCTTTACATACTATAGTTCATCACGAAGTTGTAGTAACTTAGTGATGGTGAATAGAGAATTCTGTCAATCACTATCTTATCTGGAAGATTAACTCCCACTTGATTCAAGCGATTGAAGTACTCAGACAATCTGAGCACATGCTCACTAGTTGAGCGATTCTCCTCCATCTTTTAGCTATAGAACTTGTTAGAGACTTCATATCTCTCAAATCGGGTATTTGCTTGAAATATTAACTTCAACTCCTGGAACATCTCATATGGTCCATGACGTTCAAAACGTCTTTGAAGTCCCGATTCTAAGCCGTTAAGCATGGTGCACTAAACTATCAAGTAGTCATCATATTGAGCTAGCCAAACGTTCATAACGTCTGCATCTGCTCCTGCAATAGGTCTGTCACCTAGCGGTGCATTAAGGACATAATTCTTCTGTGCAGCAATGAGGATAAACCTCAGATCACGGATCCAATCCGCATCATTGCTACTAACATCTTTCAACACAATTTTTCTCTAGGAACATATCAAAATAAACATATGAAAGCAACAACGCAAGCTATTGATCTACAACATAATTTGCAAAATACTACCAGGACTAAGTTCATGATAAATTTAAGTTCAATCAATCATATTACTTAAGAACTCCCACTTAGACAGACATCTCTCTAGTCATCTAAGTGATCACGTGATCCAAATCAACTAAACCATAACCGATCATCACGTGAGATGGAGTAGTTTTCAATGGTGAACATCACTATGTTGATCATATCTACTATATGATTCACGCTCGACCTTTCGGTCTCCATGTTCCGAGGCCATATCTGCATATGCTAGGCTCGTCAAGTATAACCTGAGTATTCTGCGTGTGCAAAACTGGCTTGCACCCGTTGTAGATGGACGTAGAGCTTATCACACCCGATCATCATGTGGTGTCTGGGCACGACGAACTTTGGCAACGGTGCATACTCAGGGAGAACACTTCTTGATAATTTTTAGTGAGAGATCATCTTAAAATGCTACCGTCAATCAAAGCAAGATAAGATGCATAAAGGATAAACATCACATGCAATCAATATAAGTGATATGATATGGCCATCATCATCTTGTGCTTGTGATCTCCATCTCCGAAGCACCGTCGTGATCACCATCGTCACCGGCGCGACACCTTGATCTCCATCGTAGCATCGTTGTCATTTACGCCATCTATTGCTTCTACGACTATCGCTACCGCTTAGTGATAAAGTAAAGCAATTACAGGGCGTTTGCATTTCATACAATAAAGCGACAACCATATGGCTCCTGCCAGTTGCCGATAACTTCGGTTACAAAACATGATCATCTCATACAATAAAATATAGCATCACGTCTTGACCATATCACATCACAACATGCCCTGCAAAAACAAGTTAGACGTCCTCTACTTTGTTGTTGCAAGTTTTACGTGGCTGCTACGGGCTTAGCAAGAACCGTTCTTACCTACGCATCAAAACCACAACGATAGTTCGTCAAGTTAGTGCTGTTTTAACCTTCGCAAGGACCAGGCATAGCCACACTCGATTCAGCTAAAGTGAGAGAGACAGACACCCGCCAGCCACCTTTAAGCACGAGTGCTCGTAACGGTGAAACCAGTCTCGCGTAAGCGTACGCGTAATGTCGGTCCGGGCCGTTTCATCTCACAATACCATCGAACCAAAGTATGACATGCTGGTAAGCAGTATGACTTGTATCGCCCACAACTCACTTGTGTTCTACTCGTGCATATGACATCTACGCATAAAACCTGGCTTGGATGCCACTGTTGGGGAACGTAGTAATTTCAAAAAAAATTCTACGCACACGCAAGATCATGGTGATGGCATAGCAACAAGAGGGAAGAGTATTGTCCACGTACCCTCGTAGACCGTAAGCGGAAGTGTTATGACAACGCGGTTGATGTAGTCGTACGTCTTCACGATCCGACCGATCCAAGTACCGAACGTACGGCACCTCCGAGTTCAGCACACGTTCAGCTCGATGACGATCCTCGGGCTCCGATCCAGCAAAGCATCGGGGATGAGTTCCGTCAGCACGACGGCGTGGTGACGATGATGATGTTCTACCAGCCCAGGGCTTCGCCTAAACTCCGCGACGATATGACCGAGGTGGAATATGGTGGAGGGGGGCACCGCACACGGCTAAGGAACGATCCGTAGATCAACTTGTGTGTCCATGGGGTGTGCCCTGCCCCCGTATATAAAGGAGTGGAGGAGGGGAGGGCCGGCCCTCTCTATGGCGCGCCCTAGGGGAGTCCTACTCCCACCGGGAGTAGGATTCCCCCTTTCCTAGTCCAACTAGGTGTCCTTCCAAGTAGTAGGAGTAGGAGACAAGGAAGGGGAAGAGGGAAGAGAAGGAAGGAGGGGGTGCCGCCCCTCCCCCTAGGCCAATTCGGACTAGTCAATGGGGGGGCGCGCGGCCTGCCTCTCCCTCTTCACTAAAGCCCAATAAGGCCCATATACTTCTTCCTCCGTATTCCCGTAACTCCCCGGTACTCCAAAAAATACCCGAATCACTCGGAACCTTTCCGAACTCCGAATATAGTCGTCCAATATATCGATATTTACGTCTCGACCATTTTGAGACTCCTCGTCATGTCCCCGATCTCATCTGGGACTCCGAACTCCTTCGGTACATCAAAACTTATAAACTCATAATAAAACTGTCATCATAACGTTAAGCGTGCGGACCCTACGGGTTCGAGAACTATGTAGACATGACCTAGAACTATTCTCGGTCAATAACCAATAGCGGAACCTGGATGCCCATATTGGCCCCTACATATTCTACGAAGATCATTATCGGTCAAACCGCATAACAACATACGTTGTTCCCTTTGTCATCGGTATGTTACTTGCCCGAGATTCGATCGTCGGTATCCAATACCTAGTTCAATCTCGTTACCGGCAAGTCTCTTTACTCGTTATGTAATGCATCATTCCGTAACTAACTCATTAGCTATATTGCTTGCAAGGCTTATAGTGATGTGCATTACCGAGAGGGCCCAGAGATACCTCTCCGACAATCGGAGTGACAAAACCTAATCTTGAAATACGCCAACCCAACATGTACCTTTGGAGACACCTGTAGTACTCCTTTATAATCACCCAGTTACGTTGTGACGTTTGGTAGCACCCAAAGTGTTCCTCCGATAAACGGGAGTTGCATAATCTCATAGTTACAGGAACATGTATAAGTCATGAAGAAAGCAATAGCAACATAATAAACGATCAAGTGCTAGGCTAACGGAATGGGTCATGTCAATCACATCATTCTTCTAATGATGTGATCCCATTAATCAAATGACAACACATGTCTATGGTTAGGAAACATAACCATCTTTGATTAATGAGCTAGTCAAGTAGAGGCATACTAGTGACTATATGTTTGTCTATGTATTCACACACGTATCATGTTTCCGGTTAATACAATTCTAGCATGAATAATAAACCTTTATCATGAAATAAGGAAATAAATAATAACTTTATTATTGCCTCTAGGGCATATTTCCTTCAATGCCGTGCCGAGATCTCCGTCCGTAGGGGGCACTGTGACCACGCCGAACCCACGATTTGGGGATAAGGGCTTCACTGTAGCCACGCCCCATCTCATCGTCTTGATGGGGGCACAAACTCTGAGGACGCAAGGTGGCCGCCTGCTTGATGCCGCCCTCTCTAGAGGCCGGCTGGCTGGAGTCAGGTGCTCGTGGTGCCGTCGGCTGGTGGTTGGCCGCCCTCTGGTGGCCGGTCGTCGAGCTAGCCGGCCCCCAGAGGGCGGAGCTTCAGCTTGGGGCGCAGCAAGGCGAAGCTAGCCCAAAGTCTTGATAAATCCAGGGACTCAGGTGAGGCTACCCGTGGCCCATTACTCTGATAGTAGTCCCTGAAGCCGGTGAGGCATTGTGGTCGAGAGGCCGCGAAGTCTCAGCGGCTTCCCTCCTCACCGATCTCCAGAAAAAATGTTCGGTCCGCCTCGCGGTTAGCCGATTGCTGGAGTCGGCCTTGGCCAGGCGGGACTTTTTGGTCGTTTTTTGAACTTCAAAGCGGAAAACAGGTGGCATGCCTGCTAAGCCTCCCGGGGTCGCCGCGCGTCCAGCCTGCCATCCCATGCTCCTGATGGGACATGACAGTGGGCCGGGCCCGCCACCACCGCGCCTCGGCACCCGGGCAGATCCGCGGCGCCGAGGGGGGCGGTTGCGATCCCCACGACCGCTCGAGGCATTGTGAATGCGCGTGGTAAATGGGGGGTCGTGGGGTCGTGGGCGCAGTTAATCCCACGACCCACGCCCCGCCCCCTCGGCTTCGTAGCCCGAGGGCTATAAGTAGGGGGAGGGAGGGGTGCGGCAAAGCTCGCGCGCCCCCTCCCACTCTTTCTTCTTCCTCTGCTCTCTCCTCCATCGCCGCCACTGCCGCTCCGTGCTGCTGTGGTGCTGCCACCGTTCACCGCCGACACACTCCTCCTCCTCCACGGCCCTATTTGGGGCCATGGCGCACGAGAAGGGCGCCGACTGGGATGGATCAACGGTGATTGAAGATCACATCTCCTTCCTCCGCGACACACGTCGGATGCCGAACGCGTCATTCGTCAAGGCGCGGGTGCCGCCGGAGGCGGAGATTTTGCCGGCACCAAGGGGGAACGAGCGGGTCGTCTTTCGCTCGCACTTCCTCCGTGGCTTTGGCCTTCCGGTGAGCGGCTTCCTCCGCTCATTCCTCGATTTCAACCATCTCCAGCCGCATCACTTGACGCCCAACACTATGACCCTGCTCTCTGCCTTCGTCATGGCGTGCGAGGGCTACATCGGCATCCTCCCCACACTCAAGCTGTGGGGAGCATTCTTCTACGGGAAGCTTGGCACCTTCGCCAAGGACACGGCGGCCGAGTGCGGCGGCTTTGTCGCTGTGCGCCGGCCGGCAAAAAGGAACGCCTTCCCCGTCATCAAGCTGTCACAGTCTGTCGATCCGGCTGTCGACTTCATCAACCTGCCGGCATACAAGGCCGGCCCTCCCACTGGGCTCTGGCCCAACTGGGGATACAAGCCGAAGCCGGTATCGGTGGACGCGGCGGCTGCCATTAGCCGACTCCGGGTGCTCCAGGAGTCGGAGGGCCTCGTGGCCTCCGACCTCCTCATTGCTTTCGTCGAGTGCCGGGTCCTCCCGCTCTAGGGACGCCCTCATCTGATCTTCCGGATGGGCGGGCACCGCGACCCGTGTCGGCTGTGCATGAAGGAGATGCCGACTGCCAAGGTCGCGCGGATGGTGAACGAGATCTCCGACCTCAAGGTGTCGGAGGGAGACTGCCGGTACGGGAAGCGGCCGTATTCCCGCGACGAGCCACCGCCTGCCGTAAGTTCCTTCATTTCTTCCTTTAGCTCTGTTTCTCAGTCTTGCTCTTATCATGATGCGACTCCCTTCTGGAGCGCAAATTTACATGTCCGAGGCGACGACCGCCATCGTGGGGCTAGGTGGCGACTACCTGTCAGACAGGGCGGTGAGCGATGTGGACGACCCCGACTTGGGGGCGGCCGCCCTGGCGGATGATGCAACAGGCGGTGGCGGTGGAGCAGGCGGCTCCGAGGAGGGCGGCGGCATGGAGACTTGGCCCGACGACGATGACGATGAAGACGAGCCGCGCCCTGCCCGGAGCACTGCCAACACCGGCGCCGACCCCTCTTCTGGGCCGCCCGCCCGTGGCGGCAAACACAAGCGGAGGCAAGGCGCTGCCCTGTTTGGCAGCGCGCCAAAGAAGCCCAAGAACCCGGCCGCGGCGACGAGGCGGAAGGAAGCCGCGACCAAGGTGGCCAAATATCAGAGGAAACCAAAGGTGCCGGTTATGGTGTCAGTGTAAGTATTCTTCCCATGCTTTTCGCTTCTTCGCCGATCCGTCCTGAAAAAACTTTTCTAACTTGTCTTCTTATCCCAGGGCCCCGCTGACTCTCGAGAAGTTGGGCGCCGCCTCAGTCATCAGGTCGGCGGCGACCTCCTCCACTAGACGGCGAATTGATCCGGCCGCCGACCTCCGGGAGGCGATGGAACGGAACGCGCGGGAGGCGCGTGAGGAAGAGGCCGACCGCCTGGCGAAGGCGAAGGTGGACAAGGCCACAGAGTCCACGACAAGGAAGTTGGCGCAGGCGCAGGCCGAAGCCGCGGAGAGGGAGCAGCTCACGGAGGCTGCACGCCGCCAGGAGCCGCTGCTCGTGATGCCTTTGAACACCGCGCCATCTCCGCCGGAGTTTGAGGTGACGACCAGAGGAGCCGGCGACAAATAGCCGGTCATGGAGAGGGAGGGCAGCGACATGGCCATGCCAGACGTCATCGTGCCGCCGCTGCCGACAAGCGGGACGCAGGTCGAGCAGCCGCCCGCGCAGCCGGTGCCCCCAGCTGAGAACGTGGTGGTGACGGACCTAATTCCTCAGGTCCGCACACCCGCCCGCCGTCGTCTTGAGAAGGCAGCCTCAGCACCGCGGCCGCTGGAGGCCGGTGCCGCGAGCTCATCGGTTCCCGACACCGAGGCAACCAGCGCCGCGCCTGCTGGCTGGACACGCGGGGGCGGGACGGGCGCCCTGAACCAGGCGTCCCTCGACGTCCAGGCCAAGCTCCGGGCCGAAGCCGAAGCCCTCAAGCGCTGCAACGAGGCATTCTTGGACTCACGGGCCGCCATCCGCGTAAGTTTTCTTTGCTTTTCTTTTTCTCTTGATCTTCTTGCTTTCTACGTGGGGGCGCGCTAGTGCACCCACTGGGTGTAGTCCCCAAGTTTCGGGCCGGCTGCTGAGCAGGCGGTCCGAAACTTTAACTTGTGAATGTCAAACGCTGACCTCAGCTGACCTCCCTTCTGCATGACTACCACAATCTCCGCGCGGTCACCTTCAACTCTAGGGTCTGGGAGCTAGAGACGCAGTCCGCCCATCTATCCGAGAGCCAGAGTAAGCTTCGACTTTCTTCTTTTTTCACGGGGGCGCGCTGGCGCACCCACGGGCTGTAGTCCCCGAGGTTCGGGCCAACTGCTGAGCAGTCGGGCCGAATCTCCTCAGTGGCTCTACCTTTGTTAACTACCACTTCTCTGCGGGGGCGTGATGACGCACCCGCGGGCTGTAGTCCCCGAGATTTGGGCCGACTGCTGAGCAGTCGGGCCGGATCTTCCCGGCAACTGCATCCCTCTTTGTCTTTTTGACTGATGCTCTTTCTTCTTTTCCATTTACAGAGGCCAACACCACCTTGCAGCAGTAGCTGGGCGAAGCCAACACCGCTCTGCACGGCAAGGAGGCGGAGTGCAACAAGCTGACCGAGGAGCAAGACCGACTGGTCGCTCAGCTTGCCGAGCAGACGGAGGCCCTCAAGACGGCCCAGCTGGAGGCAAAGGCAAGGGAGACCGATCTCCTCACCGAGTTTGAAACCGAGCGTGCCACCTGGGCCGACAAGGAGGCGCAGACGACGGCCTGCTTCAGCAGCATCACGGATTTGGTCGACGGTAAGCTTTATTCTTCATATTTCTTGTCTTGAGCTACCGGCCTTTGTCTAAGCCGACTGCTTCTTTCTGACTTTGTTTTTCTTGCCTTCTGCCCGAGAAGATTTCTTCCCGGGTCACTCCGTCGCCGCGAATCAAATCATCGAGGCCCCAGCGCACGGAGCGGAGGGCGAAAGGCGTGCAGATTGCCGCTGACGCCCCCCGGACCCTTAACGAGCAGATCCTCAACATCCAGGACCATCTTCGGCCCGCCCATCAAGTGTTGCGCCGTCTTCAGCGCATCGGGGCCCAGGTGATATCCGCCCTCTGGCCAGGCTTGCCGGCTCCACGCACCCCAAGTCAGACCGCTGACTGGTTGGAGGTGGCAGCCAGTCACCTGGAAGTCTGGAAAGGCTCTGCAGCCTGGGCAGGAGCACGCTGGGCCCTTGAGTTCGTCAAGGCATGGTATCCTAGGCTAGATCTAGCCCAGTTAGCCACGTTCCAGCTGGAGGTGTAGGAGGAGCTAGTGGTGGTGGAAGCCGAGCTTATCAACAGGGCGGCAGCGATCGCCGACTTCACCGGCACCAGCATCTTCGTTCCGCAGGTGGTCAAGGAAGGCACCGAAGCACCGCAGGAGTGGCTTCGGCTGAACCCGGAGGACAGTGAGGACTCAGCAAAGGTCATCGACTCCAGTGATGAAGGGGAGGAGGAGGAGGAGGAGGAGAGTGATGACGACGTGCTGGGAGCTGGGGCGGATGGTCAGCCCCAAACTGACCGGGCCTCAAGCAACGATCCGCGCTCCAAAGCGCCGACTGCTGCTGGAGGCGGCCAGGCGGGAATCGACCAGCCGCCCATGCCTCCGACGGGCGCCATAGACTCCGTCATCCAGCCCTTCGTCGTCCCGACCGGTGCCGCAAACTCCAATGCCCAGTCGGAGCCGCCTGCTGCGTCAACCGGCGCAGCTGACTCCGTCATTCAGCCGGAGCCGCCTGCATCACCAACCGGCATCGCCAACCCCAACATTCAGCCGGAGCCGCCTGCCGCGCCAACCGGCACAACCGACCCCAGCGCCCAGCCGGAATCTTCCGCTGCTCCTTAGGATGTTTATCTTTTCCTTTTCCTACTTGCTAGTCTGGACATTTTGATTAAATTTGCACAATTCCACCCACGGGGTGTATATCAAACTTTGTTGAATGCCGACCGATGGGCCTTTATCCATGTAAATATCTTATCAGCTTTTATGCTTTGCTTTGCCAACTTCTATCTTTTCTTGCTTTATACCCCTTGCTTTTTTCCTTTGCCGCCCTCCCTTAGTTACCTCCTTGCTAGCCAAACAGCCACTCTGCAGACTGCAGCTGGTTTGAGTACTTAACTTTTGCGGGAGGGCAAGTACTTAGCAGTTTGGAGACTTGGCAAGTGAAACAGAAGCCGGCCGGCCGGCTGCTCGGCAGTCGGCCGACAGGTGCGGTGCCGGCCCTACCTATATGCGCTCTTTCCTTAGCCATTTTTCATATGGGCACTGTTTTGCAGCCTCTGCCCCCCATTCAGTCGCTTCGCGAGCTGCGGCTTCTGACAGAGGAGGTTTTAGGTGCCAACATATTACTTGTCCGGCTGCAGGAGGTGGCATATAGTAGAAAGCAGCAAACCTCCGGGTCGACTGGTCGGACCCAGTGCGAGGCGGAAATAAAAATAATGCACACTTGTAGGCATAATACTTATCATGTAGATAAAAAGGAGGGTAGTCCCCGAGATCTTCTCGGGGAACCCAGAGTCTTCGTACATAATACAAAAGGTAGCGTGATACATACTGCTTTCAACTGTAAAATCTCCGGAGGAGGTTTGCGTTCCATGGCCTCTCCGTCTCCTTGCCTGAATCATCTCTTTTGCGTGCTCTGGGCTTTTGAGCGTCGATCAGATAGTAGGAGTCGTTGCCCAGCACCTTGCTGATGATGAACGGGCCTTCCCAAGGTGCCAAGAGCTTGTGCTGACCGGCTGTTCGCTGGATCAGCCGGAGCGCAAGGTCTCCCTCTTGGAAGGATCTTGGCCTCACCTTGCGGTTGTAATACCGGCGCAGGCTCTGCTGGTAGATGGCGTACCGGCTGAGTGCCAGCAGCCGGCCCTCCTCCAGCAGGTCGATGCCGTCTTCTCGGGCTTCCTTGGCGTCCGCCTCAGTGTACATGGTGACTCGCGGGGAGTCGAACTCTATGTCCGTTGGGAGGCTTCATCACCGTAGACAAGGAAGAAGGGCGTGAAGTCGGTCGATTTGTTCGGAGTTGTGCGCAGGCTCCAGAGGACGGTCGACAGCTCGTCGAGCCAGCAGTCGGCTGAACACTCTAGAGGCTCGACCAGTCGGGGCTTGATGCCGGACAAAATGAGGCCGTTTGCTCGCTCAACTTGGCCAATTGACTGCGGATGGGCAACGGACGCTAAGTCCAGTCGGATGCCATGTGTCGCGCAGAAATGAGCCAAGGCCCCTTTGACGAAGTTTGTGCCGTTGTCGGTGATGATGCTATGTGGTATACCATACCGAGTGGTGATGTTAGCAATGAAGGTCACGGCAGTCGGCCCATTCAGCTTCTTGATTGGTTTTGCTTCTATCCACTTAGTGAACTTATCCATAGCGACGAGCAAATGAGTCATGCTGCCACGGGACGTCTTGAATGGCCCCACCATATCCAGCCCCCAAACAGCGAAGGGCCAGGCTATGGGAATGGTCTTGAGTGCAGAAGCCGGCAAATGTGGCTTGGAGCGGAACTTCTGGCACCCTTGACACTTCTGAACTAGTTCTTTGGCTTCTTCCAGAGCAGTCGGCCAAAAGAATCCAGGGCGGAAAGCCTTGGCCATAAGTGATCTTGAAGCCGGGTGGTGACCGCATTCGCCTTGGTGGATATCCCTGAGTATTGCTTGGCCTTTGTCCGGCTCCACGCAGCGCTAATAAACGCCAGTGACACTTTGTCATACCAGCTCTCTGTTGACTATGGTGTAAGCTGCTGCTCGCTGTTGCATTTGTCGGGCCGAGATGTCATCAGTCGGCAGCTCTTTGTTCATGAGAAACTTAAGGATTGGCTGAGCCCAGGATGGTGCTGCTATTTCTTCGACTGCCACAACTGCAACTTGTATGAGGGCGGTTGGGTCGGGAGGTGGTGGGTAGGCAACTGCTTCCGCCTGCTGAGTTGAAGAAATCCCCAGGCCGACTGCTGCAATCCCCTGGCTGGGTTCTGGAGTCCCCGAGCCGGGTGCAGCTACAGCAATCCCCGGGCCGTCTGCTGAAGTCCCCGTGCCGGCTTCTGGGACCCTCAAGTCGGATCCGACTGCTTCGGAAGGGGCTGGCACAAAGATGGAACATGATTCTGGGGACGGCTTGACGGACGACTTGAGAAGGTGGCGTAGGGCGACGCCGGCTGGTATTGCTTGTCGGGTGGAGCCGATCCGTGCCAAGGCATTTGCTTGCTCGTTGTCGTTTCTTGGCACGTGGAGGAACTCGCTGATGGATTCATGTACCTAGGGTAGGGTCATAGGCCTGACCTGAATGTCCTACCCAGGGACATCCTTAGAAGAGATCACCTTCCAGTCGACCAAACGAAGAACCCACTCGACTGGTCAGAAGGACTCGACCATGAAGATACACTCGACCATCAGAAGGTCAGAAGGCACTCTGCACTGCAACGGCCTGTAATTGAATAGACTTAATGATAGTTAAGGCATTTTATGTGGGGCGTTACCAGTAACGCCCCAGACTTAATACACTTTAAACCCTCCATTACGTGGGCTGGCTGGGGTCCTGGCGTACTCTATATAAGCCACCCCCCTCCACAGGCAGAAGGGTTCGGACTCTTGTAACACATATACACATAATCCACTCGACCGCCACAGGGCTCCGAGACGTAGGGCTTTTACTTCCTCCGAGAAGGGCCTGAACTCGTACATCGCTTGTGTTTACAACCCCTCCATAGCTAGGACCTTGCCTCTCCATACCTACCCCCCATTCTACTGTCAGACTTAGAACCACGACAGTTGGCGCCCACCGTGGGGCAGGTGTTTTAGCAATTTTGTGGAGAAGTTGCAGTATTTCCGAGTACTTTCATCATGATGACTGCTGGAGTTTTGGTCGAGGGACGCGAGATCCGTCTTGGCGCTCTCACCTTCGTCGCCGACGACTCCGCGTGGCTCCAGGAGGCTCCACTCGACATTGATGCGCTCCCCGTCCGCGGTGCGACGCATTTTCGCACATGTGTCCGCGGCGTTCTGCTGCGGCAACCGTCGGCCCCCTATCGGTCGACTCCTTTATCGGTCGCCCGTCCGGTCTCACACCAGCGCAAGCGCTCTGGTCGGTCGAGGCTTCAGCGGTGGGTGAAACACGCGGTGGCTCGCCAGGCAGCCATCGCACAAGTTGCGGCAATCGAGCCCGACGAATCTCTCTACGGCCTGTTCGATCTGTCGACTGGCTCCGTAGAGACTGCATCCGAGTGTGATAGCAGTGATCCAGCGGCGGAAATTCTCATGGTCGACGGACCCCGCAGTCCCCCCGGCTTCGCCCATGGTGGTGGAGCGGGCGGTGGAGGTGGCCCCACTCAGGACCACGAAGAGTACCAGCCCGAGGCACTCGACTCTCTGCAGAGAGAAGAGCTTCGCCGCAGGAACATGGATGCCCTGCATACTCCCATTACGGGAGAAACCCCCGAGGCTCGCGCCTTGGAGGAAGCACGTTTGGCCAATGTGGCTGAACGCGCTCGTCTGGAGAACCTTCAGCGAGCACTCGACGAGCGCGCGCGGCAACGAGTCCCCGAAGCCAGTCGACGTCGACTCTTCCCGCCAACTCAGGTATACCGCACGCCGATTCAGAATTTAGCAGCTGCAACCCGTATAGCAGAGTCCATCCAGCCTTCGCAGTCGGAAGCTGGGAGAGGCTTGATGCAGATCAGAGATTTGCTCCGAGCAGCTGGGGACCAGAACTCAGCCGTGTCGCAGTCACGCAACAGAATTCACAGTCGATCCGTCGCTGCGAATACGGTTCAGTCGGCTCACAGTCCCAGATCGCCTCCGCGGCGGGAAGGGCGCGACAACCAGCGTGATCAGTATGAAGACCGACTCGACCGAGATGACAGGCGTCGAGTGCCCGTTTCCCCTCCGAGGGAAGGGTCTTATGCTCCTCGGCGACAGGATGACAGGCGCCAGTTCAGTGCGGGGCGAAGAGTTCCAGTCGACCCCAGGGGACCAGGCTTTGACGCGCGATCCATTATCGTGCAAAGCTTGGTCGACCGGAACAGAGCCCATCGAGGTGGACCCGAGAGAGATGCACCCACGAGCAGTCGAGTGCATGTTTCTGGTCCAGAGTGTTTTAGTAGGGCTATCAGAGCCGCAGTGATTCCCCCCAATTTCAGGTTGGCGACAGGAGTCAGCAAGTTCACTGGGGAGTCCAAGCCTGAAACTTGGCTTGAGGACTACCGAGTGGCTGTTCAGATTGGCGGTGGGAATGACGAGGTGGCCATGAAGCATTTGCCCCTCATGCTGGAAGGTTCGACCAGAGCGTGGTTGAATCAGTTACCTCCTAGCAGTATTTACACTTGGGAAGATTTGTTCCGAGTGTTCGTCAGAACTTTTGAAGGAACCTGCAAGCGACCAGCTGGTTTGACAGAGCTGCAAGTTTGTGTGCAGAAACCCAATGAGACTCTCAGAGAGTACATTCAGAGGTGGATCACTCTGCACCATACTGTGGAAAATGTGTCTAATCATCAAGCAGTTTGCGCCTTCAAAGATGGCGTCAAGAACAGAGAATTGAGTCTGAAGTTTGGTCGAACCGGAGACATGACTCTGAGTCGGATGATGGAGATTGCTACCAAGTACGCCAATGGCGAGGAAGAGGACCGACTCCGAAGCGGCAAGTATAAGCCAAGTCAGTCGGAGAAGGGAAATTCCAGTCGGAAACAGAAGCGGAAAGCCGAGCCAGCAGCTCCTGGAGAGGCCCTGGCCGTGACTCAGGGGAAGTTCAAAGGGAAGCCAAAAGGATCCTGGAATCCTAAGAAAGTAAAGGATAAAGAAGGAAATGACGTGATGGATATGCCGTGCCACATCCACACGAAGAAAGATGAAGAGGGCAACATTATTTACCCAAAGCACACAACTCGCCAGTGTCGACTCCTGATCCAGCAGTTTCAGGGAAAACAGTCTAAGGACAAGGAGAAAGAGTCAGACAAGGCCGGAGACAAAGAGGACAGTGAGGAAGAATATCCGCATATCAACTCCACTCTGATGATCTTCGCGGATGTGGAAAGCAAGAGTCGACTGAAATTCATTAACCGTGAGGTGAATATGGTTGCCCCAGCAAAACCAAGTTATCTGAAATGGTCCCAAACACCCATCACATTCGACCAATCTGATCACCCGACTCATATTGCCACCCCTGGGAGGCAAGCTTTGGTGGTCGATCCAGTTGTCGAAGGCACTCGACTGACAAAAGTGCTGATGGACGGTGGCAGTGGGCTGAACTTGTTGTATGCAGACACACTGAAGGGAATGGGCATCCCGATGTCCCGACTGAGCACCAGCAACATGAGTTTCCACGGAGTCATACTAGGGAAGAAAGCCAACTCACTCGATCAAATAGCCCTGGACGTGGTTTTTGGCGACTCAAAACATTTTCGCAAGGAAAAGTTGACCTTTGAGGTTGTGGATTTTCAGAGCGCGTACCACGCCATTTTGGGAAGGCCCGCCTACGCACGGTTCATGGCTCGACCATGTTACGTGTACCTCAAACTGAAAATGCCAGGGCCCAAAGGAGTGATCACTGTCACTGGCGATCGGAAAAAGGCAGAAGAGTGCTTTCAGAAGGGCTCGAAGATTGCCGATTCCCAGGTGACAGCGGTCGAGTTCGAAGAGTACAAGCAAAACGCAGATCCGAGTGATTTGTTGCAATCCAAGAAACCAGCCACAGAGTCTACATTTCAGTCGTCTGGGGAGACGAAACCTGTTCACATTCACCCAACCGACCCCAATGCAGCCCCGACCCACATCTCCACGACACTCGACCCGAAATAGGAAGAAGCGCTCATCCAGTTCCTCCGTGAGAACTAGGACATTTTCGCATGGAAGCCAGCTGACATGCCAGGTGTTCCCAGGGGACTGGTTGAGCATCGCCTCAGAGTCGACAAATCAGCAAAACCAGTCAAAGAGCATCTTCGGCGGTCCGCCGTCCAGAAGAGAAAAGCTATTGGTGAGGAAGTGGCTCGACTGTTGGTGGCAGGATTTATCCGAGAGATATACCACTCCGAGTGGCTCGCTAATGTCGTCATGGTTCCCAAGAAGGACAAATCACTCCGCATGTGCATTGACTTCAAGCACATCAATCGGGCCTGCCCGAAAGATCATTTTCCTCTCCCTCGCATAGATCAAATTGTTGACTCGACCGCGGGATGTGAGAGATTGTCTTTTCTAGACGCATATTCCGGGTATCATCAGATCCGTCTGTATGGACCCGACGAAGTAAAAACAGCTTTCATCACTCCATTCGGGTGCTTCTGCTATATCACCATGCCATTCTTCCTCAAGAATGCCCGAGCCACATTTATGCGTATGATTCAGAAGTGTCTTCTCACTCAAATCAGTCGGAATGTGGAAGCGTATATGGATGATATCGTCGTTAAGTCGCGAAAAGGTTCTGACCTGCTTGCTGACCTCGCCGAAACATTTGCCAACCTCAGAAGGTACGATATCAAGCTCAACCCATCGAAGTGCACATTCGGAGTTCCTGGTGGAAAGTTACTCGGTTTTCTCGTTTCCGAGCAAGGGATCGATGCTAATCCAGAGAAGATCGGCACTATTCTCCGAATGAAACGCCCTGTGCGAGTGCACGATGTCCAGAAGCTTACTGGATGCTTGGCCGCATTAAGTCGATTCATCTCACGATTCGGTGAAAAGGCATTGCCTCTTTACCGACTGATGAAGAAGGCAGACAAGTTCGAGTGGACTCCAGAAGCTGATGCAGCGTTTGCCGAGCTAAAAGCTCTGCTCTCCACCCAGCCGGTGCTTGCTGCTCCAATCAGCAAAGAGCCTTTGTTGCTTTATATTGCAGCCACAGGACAAGTCGTCAGTACAGTACTTACGGTCGAGCGGGAAGAAGAAGGAAAAGCCTTCAAAGTTCAGCGCCCGGTGTATTATTTGTCTGAAGTCTTGACTCCATCCAAGCAGAGATATCCTCATTATCAGAAGCTTGTGTATGGAATATACATGACCATGAAGAAGGTTGCTCATTATTTCTCTGATCATTCTATCACAGTCGTCAGCGACGCCCCACTATCAGAGATTCTGCACAACAGAGATGCAACTGGTCGAGTGGCGAAATGGGCGATTGAACTTCTTCCCCTTGATATCAAGTTTGAGGCAAAGAAAGCCATTAAGTCCCAGGCAATAGCAGATTTCCTCGCCGAGTGGATTGAACAACAACAGCCGACTGAAGTTCACTCGGAGCATTGGACCATGTTCTTCGATGGCTCTAAGATGCTGAATGGTTCTGGTGCTGGGGTTGTTTTGGTTTCCCCCAGAGGAGATAAGCTTAGATATGTGCTCCAGATTCACTTTGATTCCTCCAACAATGAGGCAGAGTATGAGGCCCTTTTATATGGGTTGCGCATGGCCATCTCACTCGGCGTCCGTCGCCTGATGGTTTATGGCGACTCAGATTTAGTGGTCAACCAGGTGATGAAGGAGTGGGATGTGAGAAGCCCAGCCATGACTGGATACTGCAATGCAGTGAGGAAGCTGGAAAAGAAGTTCGAGGGGTTGGAGCTCCATCACATCCCCCGACTGAAAAATCAAGCAGCAGATGATCTGGCAAAGATAGGTTCCAAAAGAGAAGCCATTCCGAGTGGTGTGTTTTTGGAGCATATACACACTCCGTCAGTTAAAGAAGATCCCTTCACAGAGGAAGCTCCACAACCCAAGAGTGCCACAGATCCGACTGAGGTCGAGGTCCCAGCAGTGGTCGACTTGGTCATGGAGGTGTTAGTGGTCACTCCTGACTGGACAATTCCCTATATCGCGTATATCCTGAGAAAAGAGCTCCTAGAGGATGAGGAAGAGGCTCGGCAGATCGTCCGTCGATCCAAAGCCTTTACCGTTATCAAAGGACAGCTGTATAGAGAAAGCCCGACTGGGGTTGGTCAAAAATGCATAACGCCAGAAGAAGGTCGAATCATTCTCAATGATATCCACTCGGGGACCTGTGGTCACCATGCGTCCTCTCGGACCATTGTAGCCAAAGCATACCGAGCTGGATTTTACTGGCCAAGGGCGAATGAGATGGCAAAGGAAATAGTGGACAAGTGCGAAGGATGTCAGTTCTACTCCAATATGTCACACAAGCCTGCGTCAACTCTGAAGACCATTCCACTCATTTGGCCGTTCGCAGTATGGGGGTTGGACATGGTCGGTCCCTTGAGAACAGGTCGAAGTGGTTTCACGCACGTACTGGTCGCAGTCGACAAGTTCACAAAGTGGATCGAGGCTAAACCTATCAAGAATCTCGACGCCAGTACTGCAGTTACCTTCATCAGGGAGCTAACGTTCAGATATGGAGTCCCACACAGCATCATTACGGATAATGGGTCGAACTTTGACTCGGAAGAATTCAAGGATTTCTGCAACGCTCAAGGCACACGAGTCGACTACGCTTCAGTCGCTCACCCCTAGTCGAATGGACAAGCAGAACGAGCCAATGGCTTAATCCTCAAGGGTTTAAAACCTCGACTGATGCGTGATCTCAAGCACGCGGCTGGAGCATGGGTCGACGAACTTCCTTCGGTGCTTTGGGGTTTGCGGACCACACCCAATCGGTCGACTGGAAGAACTCCATTCTTTTTGGTCTATGGGGCTGAAGCAGTCTTGCCAAGTGATCTTCTTCACAATGCTCCTCGAGTTGAACTCTACAACGAAGCAGAAGCTGAGCAAGCGCGTCAGGACGCAGTTGACCTTCTCGAGGAAGAAAGGGAGATGGCTCTGATCCGATCGACCATCTATCAACAAGACTTGCGTCGCTTCCACGCCAGGAATGTGAGGGGTCGAGCCTTCCAAGAAGGAGATCTAGTTCTCCGAGTGGATCAACAGAAACAGCATAAGCTCGCTCCTTCTTGGGAAGGACCCTTCATCATCACCAAAGTTCTCCACAACGGGGCATACCGTCTCTACAACGTCGAACACAACATCGAAGAGCCCCGAGCTTGGAATGCGGATCTGCTCCGCCCGTTTTACACTTAAAAGTTTTCCACTCGGATGAGTTGTAATAAAATACTGCTGTAGTTCATGCATCTCGAAATAATAGCGCCATAATTCCTTCATAATTTTTAGCACTTTTTCCCTCAGCGGGTGGCTTAGCCGCGAATCCGTTTCGCCTAAGTTTGTACAAATCCTACCGAGTGGTAAGCCAGACTTCCACTCGGAGGGTTAGCTGCGAATCCGTTTCGCCTAAGTTATAAAAAATCCTACCGAGTGAAGAGCAAACCTCTCACTCGGGGGCTTAGCTGCAGCCCAGCGCTCGCCTAAGTTATAAAAAATCCTACCGAGTGAAGAGCAAACCTCTCACTCGGGGGCTTAGCTGCAGCCCAGCGCTCGCCTAAGTTATAAAAAATCCTACCGAGTGAAGAGCAAACCTCTCACTCGGGGGCTTAGCTGCAGCCCAGCGCTCGCCTAAGTTATAAAAAATCCTACCGAGTGAAGAGCAAACCTCACACTCGGAGGCTTAGCTGCAGCCCAGCGCTCGCCTAAGTTTTAAAAATCCTACCGAGTGAAGAGCAAACCTCTCACTCGGAGGCTTAGCTGCAGCCCAGCGCTCGCCTAAGTTATAAAAATCCTACCGAGTGAAGAGCAAACCTCTCACTCGGGGGCTTAGCTGCAGCCCAGCGCTCGCCTAAGTTATAAAAAATCATACCGAGTGAAGAGCAAACCTCTCACTCGAGGGCTTAGCTGCAGCCCAGCGCTCGCCTAAGTTATAAAAAAATCCTACCGAGTGAAGAACAAACCTCTCACTCGGAGGCTTAGCTGCAGCCCAGCGCTCGCCTAAGTTATAAAAATCCTACCGAGTGAAGAGCAAACCTCTCACTCGGAGGCTTAGCTGCAGCCCAGCGCTCGCCTAAGTTATAAAAAAATCCTACCGAGTGAAGAGCAAACCTCTCACTCGGAGGCTTAGCTGCAGCCCAGCGCTCGCCTAAGTTATAAAAATCCTACCGAGTGAAGAGCGAACTTCTCACTCGGAGGCTTAGCTGCAGCCCAGTGCTCGCCTAAGGAATAAATCGACTGCAGTGGACATCTTGCTATGAACCTGCAAAGGACAATTCGAACCAGGAGCAATCATATCCAAACATCAAATCCAAGTTTAGGTCGATACCTAAAGGAACCGAGAGTGCTCAGGCACTAAGCCTGTTAAGGTTTACCGGTTACAATTCCACTCGGCATACCGAGGCAAATTTAAAGTGTCGGACTTAAAGAAAGTTTTTTACCCCTCCTGTGGAGGGCTAGAAGGAGCAACAAACTCGTCGAGGTCGATCCCGTCTGCGATCCGGGTAGCAGCAGCAATGAAGGTTTCCATGAAGGATCTGAAGTCGTGTTTCTTGGTGTTGGCCACTCGGAGAGCCGCCAGCTTCTCTTCTCGCGCATCCTTGCAGTGGACTCGGGCCAGACACAGGGCAACATCTGCGCCGCACCGAGCCGAGGACTTCTTCCACTCTTGCACACGGTCGGGGACTGCATTTAGTCGAGTCATCAACGACTCGAGGTCATTCTGAAGTGTCGCCCCGGGCCAAAGCTCGAGTCGATACGAGAAGTGGCGGCCTTCAGCCTTGCAAGATAGTCCACGACAGCCGCAACGCGAGACTCCAGTCGGAAGACATTCATAGCAACTTCATCATTCACCGGAGAATTGACAGGGTCGAGGTTCGGCTCCAACTGGCTAGTTTCTTCTTCAAAGTTCCGACAGAATTCTGCAAGGACAAAACGCCGAATCAAGACAATGGTCGAATGGAAGCGTCACAGTCGAAAATGTTGGTCGAGTGAAAAAGATTACCTTCGAGCATAAGGAACAATTTCTTGGCAAGACCACCCAGGAAGCCTTCCAGGTCATTCTTCTTCCCGGTCAATTGGTTGATCTTCTCGGTCAGGGTAGTCTTGTCAGCTTTCAGTCGGTCAACATCCTTGGAGGCAATCGCCAGAGCAGTTTTCAGATTGTGATTTTCTTGTTCAAGCTTGGTGACTGAAGCTAACTTCTCGTCAGCAAGCTTGGTTTTCTCAGCTAGCTCAAGGTCCTTCTTCTTCTGGGCCTCCCGCACCTTGTCTGCAAGTTACAGCAAAGTCAGATTTTGAAACAAATGGAAGGAAAAAGGAGTCGTCGAGGTCTCACCGAACATACCTTTGGTCTCCTCCTTCGCCTTCGTCAGATTCTCCTGCACCAGCTTCAGATCCAAGTCGAGCTGAATGTGCTTCTGCTCCAGTTCCGTATAGCGAGCCACAAGGTCACAGGATTTCTATGAAGAACCAATCGACAGAATATCAAAGATGGTTCACTTCCGAGTGGATAGAGAAAAATCATACGTTTCTAAGACTACAGTCGAATGCAAGCATTCAACCGTAGTCTCGGGGACTACACCCAGTGGGTTTACTCAGCGTGCCCCCACTAGTTCTGTTCAAGACAGAGTCGACCAGTCGACCCAAAAAAAAGACGTGGTCTTCAGACTGTAGTCGACTGCAAGCAGTCGACCACAGTCTCGGGGACTACACCCAGTGGGTGCACTCAGCGTGCCCCCACTAGTTCTGTTCAAGATAGAGTCGACCAGTCGACCAAATTGAATGATGAACAACCTATACTTCTAAAGCCTAAGGCCGACTGCCAGCAGTCGACCTTAGCCTTGGGGACTACACCCAGCGGGTGCACTCAGCGTGCCCCCGCTAACACGGAGTTTTCTATCGACACACCCACTGGGTGATTGCTATGGATTTTAGAAATCAGAAAGAAAAAGTTTTTGATAGCATATCCTAATAGAACAGGCGGTGGTCGACTGACCTGAACATTGCTTTGAAGGGCAGAGCTGGCGTCATAAGCTGCTTGGCTTGCATCCCGGACGATCTTCACCTGCTCCATCATGATCCCCGCTTGACGTATCGCCTCCTTAGCAGCACTGGCTTGGTCCTCTGGGACATGATGTGTTGTGAAGAGCGAAGGTTGTGCAGCACTCGACGAAGTGGGACGAGCACTCGTCAACGGCACCGCGAAAGACACGGTGTGTCGAGTGAGGTTCTCCCCTTCCGTGACCACAGCCTCGGGCGCCGTCGCACTCTGGGTTGCCTTACCAGTAGACGTCTTGCTGCTCATCCTGTGCCTCAGCGGTTCTTCATCCTCATCGTCATCTTCAGGAAGGGTGATAATGTCATGAGGTGGAGCTTCAAAAAAAGAATCAAAGTCAGAAATCTTGAGTCAGTCGACTAAGGACAGAATTGAGAGTATAGTACCAGGATGTGAGGTTGCTGCGTCCTCCATCTCATGGTCGTCAGCCTTGCCTGAGGTCTCAGAAGTTGCAGCACTAAAGTTCCAAAAGATCAATCGACCAACTCAAGTATCAACCAGAGATAAACCTTATGCGAAACAACAGAACTCAAGTAACATGTTTACCCGGATATGGTGGGGATGGACACTTTCATCTTCGGCAGGAGCTTGGGGGGTTTCGGCGGAGCCACTCTCGACTGCTTCGGAGCCCTTTCACTCGGCACCGGAGAAGCGGTCCGAGGGCGTTTGGTCGACTGCGAGGCAGTCGCCACCCCCTTACCGCGTTCAGTCGCGGGGTCATGGACAAGCTTCGACCGCCTTTCCGAGCGCGGTGGTGCAACCTCCTCCTCCTCCTCCTCCTCTTCGTCCTCGTCATCGTCGTCGTCATCGTCATCTTCGGCAGCGTCTGAATCCCACTCCTCCTGGCTCTCGCCCCCGCTGGCTTCTCCCTCCTCAGTCGGAGCCTGAGCTCCATTGGGCATTGAGTACAGGTCGGTGAGGGCCTGGAAGACGTCAAGACAGAGATCAGTCGACCAAGTCGCAGAACATACAGAAACAAACTTGACAAATGTACCATGGAAGGCAGAGCAAATATACCTTATCTGGATCGGTGGATGGTCGAGTGGAGGAACTCTCCTGGATCCACGGGGGTTGTCCTTATTCCCAGTGACCGCGGCCATCCATCTTTCCACCGTGGCGTCGTCGACTGCTTCCGGGTGGACTCGGGTATCATCTTCAGTCCCGCAGTACAACCACATGCCATGGCTCCGGAACTGGAGAGGCTGGATCCGCCGCCGAAGGAAAACCTCCAGAAGGTCTATGCCAGTTACACCGTCCCGGACCAACTGCACCACGCGGTCCATCAACATCTTCACATCAGCCCTCTCCTCCGGAACTACCTTCAGAGAGGAGGGCTTGTTCACTCGACTCATGGTGAATGGGGGGAGTCCACTCGGCTGCTCCGGCGTCAGCTCGTTCCGGCAGTAGAACCAAGTCGACTGCCAGCCCCTGACCGACTCGGGAAACGTCATAGCTGGGAAGGTGCTCTTGTTCCTCACTTGAATCCCCAGACCCCCGCACATTTGGACAACCTGGGTCTTCTCATCGGCTGGACTCGCCTTCTTCACGGTCTGAGAGCAACACATGAAGATGTGCTTGAACAAGCCCCAGTGCGGTCGACAGCCTAGGAAACTCTCGCACATGGATACGAACGCAGCAAGGTACGCGATGGAGTTCGGAGTAAAGTGGTGGAGTTGGGCTCCAAAGAAGTTCAAAAAACCACGAAAGAAAATACTCGGTGGCAAAGAAAACCCTCGATCAATATGAGTGGCCAGGAGCACACACTCACCCTCTTCCGGCTGAGGTTGCCACTCTTTCCCTGGAAGTCTTGCGGCTCCATGAGGAATCAGCCCGTCGTCGGCCATGTCGAGGAGATCCTTCTCCGTGATGGTCGACTGGATCCAATCTCCCTGGACCCAGCCCTTCGGCAAGTGGGATCTCGACGAAGACCCACTGCGGCTGGTGGATCTCCCCTTCGCCTTCTCCGTTGCCGACGCCTTCTTCGCGCGCTCCAGCGCCGCCGTCTTCTCCTTGACCATGGCTGCCGGCGAGGTGCGTGAGGAAGAGCTTTGCGGGGGCGAGAGCGAGCGCGTGGGGCGGAGACGGGGAGAGCAGAAGAGAAAGGATGGAGCACTGTTCAGAAAACCCTCGCTGGTTGCATTTATAACATCCCTTCCGAGTGGATGACAGGTGGACCCAGGCAACCTAATCATATCCCGAAACAGTTGCATCGACGCGATACGTGGCGGAAAAAGCGGCGTGGAGATCGAGGCGTCTATGTCCCGTCCCGTCCGAGCGCCACGGTTCGTTCTGCTTCGCGCGCTCCCCCAAATTTCGCATCCCGTGGAATCCGCGAACGGCAGATCGGTCTGTCAGACGCAAGATTTCCTGCGATCCGTCGCTCGGGAACCAGCAAAGTCTAAAAAATCACTCGACGAAAGACAAGAATGGATCGAGTCGACTGAAGAAAGGTTGCTCGATTATCGACAAAGAAGATCTTAATCCAGACCGACGCATAGCCAGTATGCAAAAGTCAATCGGAAACAGCATCAACTCCTTCCTCATTCAAGCCTCAATCCATTCGGGGGCTAATGATGGATTCATGTACCTAGGGTAGGGTCATAGGCCTGACCTGAATGTCCTACCCAGGGACATCCTTAGAAGAGATCACCTTCCAGTCGACCAAATGAAGAACCCACTCGACTGGTCAGAAGGACTCGACCATGAAGATACACTCGACCATCAGAAGGTCAGAAGGCACTCTGCACTGCAACGGCCTGTAATTGAATAGACTTAATGATAGTTAAGGCATTTTATGTGGGGCGTTACCAGTAACACCCCAGACTTAATACACTTTAAACCCTCCATTACGTGGGCTGGCTGGGGTCCTGGCGTACTCTATATAAGCCACCCCCCTCCACAGGCAGAAGGGTTCGGACTCTTGTAACACATATACACATAATCCACTCGACCGCCTCAGGGCTCCGAGACGTAGGGCTTTTACTTCCTCCAAGAAGGGCCTGAACTCGTACATCGCTTGTGTTTACAACCTCTCCATAGCTAGGACCTTGCCTCTCCATACCTACCCCCATTCTACTGTCAGACTTAGAACCACGACACTCGCACCCGTCAAAATATCCACTGAGTTGCTGCACGAGGAAGTGGTAGCTTGCCATGTTCGCGTCCTTGGCGTCCCAATCGCCTGACGACTGCTGGACCACCAAGTCGGAGTCGCCATAGCACAGGATCAGGCGAATGCCGAGTTCCTTGGCAAGTCGGAGCCCGTGTATGAGTGCCTCATACTCGGCTACATTGTTGGAGGCAGCAAAATGGACTTGCGGCACATATTTGAGCTTGTCGCCTTTGGGAGAGGTGAGGATGACGCCGGCTCCCAGACCGGTGCGCATTTTTGAACCATCAAAGTGCATCCACCAATGGGTGGAGTCTGGTGCTGGCGGCAAGTACTGGGTCTCGGCCCAGTTGACGAGGAAGTCGGCCAGCACTTGTGACTTGATGGCAGTGCGAGGCTGGTAGTAGATGGTGTAGGGGGCCAGATCAATAGCCCACTTGGTCACTCGGCCAGAAGCATCTCGGCTTCTAATGATCTCAGCAAGTGGAGCTGTGCAGACGACAGTTATTGGGTGCTCTTGAAAGTAAGGCTTTAGTTTCTTGGCGGCAAAGTGCACGCCATAGCACATCTTCTGATAATGTGGGTAGTTTTGCTTGGAGGCGGACAATACTTCGCTCAAGTAATACACCGGTCTCTGGACCGGCAATGCTCTGTCCTCCTCCTTGTGTTCTACCACCATGACTATGCCGACAACCCGACTAGTGGCTGCGATGTAGAGGAGCATGGGCTCCTTCTCAGTCGGAGACGCTAGGATAGGCGGGGTTGCCAACTTCTTCTTGAGTTGGAGAAAAGCCTCGTCCGCCTTGTCATTCCACTCGAAAAAAGTGGTCTTCTTCATGAGCTGGTACAGGGGAAGGGCCTTCTCGCCCAGCCGACTGATGAAACGACTAATTGATGCCAAGCAACCGGTGAATTTCTGCACGTCCAGCAGTTGGGTGGGAACCTTCATCTTCTCGATGGTCTTGATCTTCACAGGGTTGCACTCTATGCCGCGCTCTGAGACCAGGAAGCCGAGAAGCTAGCTGTCTAGTACTCCAAAGACGCATTTCTCCTGGTTGAGCTTGATCTGGAATCGACGCAGGTTCTCGAAGGTTTCCTTGAGATCTTCTAGTAGTGTGCCATGCTTTTCCGTCTTCACCACCACATCATCCACATAGACATGGGCATTTCCGCCGAGCTGCTTGAGGAGGCATTTCTGCATGCAATGCTGAAATGTGGCGCCGGTGTTTCGCAAGCCGAACGTCATGGTCAGGTAGCAAAAAGCTCCAAATGGCGTGATGAAGGCGGTCTTCAGCCTGTCGGCCGGGTTCAACTTTATCTGATGGTACCCTGAGTATGCATCCAAGAAACTCAACAGCTCACATCCGGCTGTGGAGTCTATCACTTGGTCAATTCTTGGTAGGGCAAAGGGATCTTTGGGGCAAGCTTTGTTGAGGCTGGTATAGTCAATACACATGCGCCACTGCTTATTTTTCTTCAATACTAGGATTGGGTTGGCCAGCCATTCTGGAAAAAAACACTTCCATGATGAATCCGGCTGCTAGAAGCCGGGCTATCTCTTCTCCGACGACTCTTCTCTTCTCTTCTGACAGGCAGCGCAAGGGCTGCCTGACCGGCTTGGCGTCAGGTCGGGCATGTAGTTTGTGCTCGGCGAAATCCGTCGGAACACCCAGCATGTCTTTGGGAGACCATGCGAAGATGTCCCGATTCTCACGGAGGAAATCGACGAGCTCGCTTTCCTATTTACTATCAAGGCTTGCGCCCACAACAGTGTGCCTCTCTGGGTGCTCCGGGTCCAAGGGTATCTTCTTTGTTTCCTTTGCCGGCTTGAACAAGCCCTCAACTTCCAACTCCTTGGGGAGGGGTGACATTTCCGTCTTCTTGCCTGCCATTGCCACCACCCGGTCAAGGAGCCGCTTCTCAGCTGCAATCACGAGGGACTCGGCCAACCGGCTGCTATCAGCAGTGCAGGCGGTTGACTTCTTGTAGTCTCCGACTATGGTCAGGATCCCCTTGGTACTCGGCATCTTCATCTTGAGGTAATCATAGTGGGGGACGGCCATGAACTTGGCCAGAGCAGGTCGGCCAAACAGGGCATGGTAGGGGCTCTCGAGGTCCACCACTTCAAACCAAACTAGCTCACGGTGAAAACGATTCTTGTCTGCGAAAAGAACATCGATTTGGGTCTTGCCGATCGGTGAGCAGGGACTATGCCATGAAATACAGTCCGACTGGGGAGGAGCTGCTTCGGTTTGAATCCCAGCTTCTCCATTGTGTCGCGGTACATGATATTGATGCTGCTGCCGCCATCTATCAGGACTCTGGAGAAATGAGCAGCCCGCCTCTCCGTTGCAAAGGTAGCATCCAGGACCAGGGCATAGGAGCCGGGGGAGGGCATCACCTCCGGGTGGTCGGCCCTGCTCCAACTGATAGGCTTCTAGGACCAATGCATGAATTCTGGAGTACTTGAGGCCACTGCTTGCACTTCTTGCTGTTGCTGTCGTCTGCTGCGTCTGTCATCGACCACACTGGTGAACACAACATAAGCTCCGTGCTCTTCTTGATACTCGTCTTGTATGGCGCCGACTGGCCGGGCTGCCGGCTGCTGGGGCGGAGGAGGCGGTAGGCCGGCAGGCGGAGGAGGTAGGAGGCCATCTCCCTTAGCAATCCTGGTGAGCCAATGACACTTCCGAGTGGTGTGGTTGAACGGCTTCGCGCCACTATGGAATTTGCAGGGTGCATCGAGGGTCTGCTCATAAGAAAAGGCAGGCAACCAATTAGGCTTGCCGCCCTTCTGACGCTTGGGCGCCGGCTGCCCTTCCGGCTGTTGGTCCTTGACTGCCGCCACCTGCCGGGTGGTGGAAGCCGGCTGGGTGGCCTTCCGCTTGTTGTCGCTTGGATGCTGTCGCCGACTGGTGTCGCCAGCCGGAGTCCAAGGAGCCTGAGGTGCCACCTTGCCAGACGCATCAACCAGGATTTTCGCCTTCATGGAGGAGTCGGTCGTGGCGTGCTTGTCGGCGATGATTAGCAGCTCGTCGAGCATCACAGGCTCGTCGCAAAGGAGTCGATATTTGAGGAGGGTGCCCTCTCGGCACCCGGTGGTGAAGTACTCGATCGCCTGCACTTCATGCACACCCTCGCAGGAGTTGCGCAGCTTAGCCCAACGCGTGAGATAGTCGCGAGTTGATTTGGTAGGCCCTTGGACGCACAAGGAGAGCTGTAGGGGCTTGGAAGGCCGCTTGTATGTGTTGGTGAAGTTGCGGATGAAGGCCTCGGTGAAATCAACCCAGCTGTTGATGTTGCGGGGCTTCAGGC
Source organism: Triticum timopheevii (assembly GCA_963921465.1). Lineage (NCBI taxonomy): Eukaryota > Viridiplantae > Streptophyta > Magnoliopsida > Poales > Poaceae > Triticum > Triticum timopheevii. The sequence goes on from OY997268.1 coordinate 583,062,506, forward strand.
TGTTAAGCCATGCCCGGGCTGTACCTTGAAGCATGAGCGGGACGTACTTCACGGCAACGCGCTTGTTGCCATTCGCTATGCTGACGGCCGTGGAGTAGTCGACCAGCCAGTACTCCGGCTTCACGGAGCCGGTGTATTTAGGCGTATCTCGCGGGAGGGTGAACTCTTCAGGGAAGGGCTCGTCTCGGATTCGCGGGCCGAAACAGGGCGGGCCCAATGCGTCTTATTCTTCTAGCGCCAGGGATTAGTTGAGATGACTGATCCGATGGCGGGCGTCATTCTCTCCGACTCCCTCTCGGTGGCCAAGGCGGTCGCCGAGTGTCAGGTGCGTGACAGGCAGCGGAGTGGGGTGCCTCGCTCCACGAGGCGGAGGAGGAGGCGGATCGTCTCGCCGCTCCACCGCTTGAGGGCGGCCGTCTTCGTCTCACTTGATGGAAAGGCGTGTCCGGCTGCGGATGGCAGCCGGCTCGTTGCCTCTTCTTCCGCGGGCACCACCAGCCGGCGTCCGGGATGTCGTCCCATGGTCTTGGCAAGGGGGCGGTTCGTCATTCCGCTGGGCGGGCACTTCAGCGTGGCAACTGGCCTCGTGCTGCGCGGCGGCCGCGTCTAGGAGCTGCTGGACTTGCTCCGTCATGTGGTGGCACTCATCGCTGTCGTATTTGGCCAGCTCATCCGTCACCACCTGGGTGGGCCGGATGTTCTCAGCAGGCGTGGCGTAGACGGGGCATTCTGCCCTGAACATGCTGGCGATGGTAGCGCCACGCTGCCGGACCGTGCCGAGGCGGCTAGGCCCCTCAGGAGCCGGGATGCCGCCAACGGCCCGATCCATCTCGCGTCGGTAGGCGTCGCACGCTGGCCAGTCGGCCGGCGCTCTCGAGAAGCTGGACGCGGCGTGCCTCCAGCATCTCAGCATCTGTGCCCTCTGGGATGGGCGTCGGCAGGTCTCGCAGAGCCGCGTCGAGTGGGTCTCGAGCGCGCCCGTCTGAGTGCTCGCCGCTGTGGATGACGAGCACCTCCGTGACGGTGCTCCCACCGTTGTGCTCGCAAGGAGGCGGCTCGTTGTAGACCATCACGTTGGTGGGGAACGCGTCAATCGACACCGTGTCAGAGTCGACGAACATCGGATCGGTGGAGCCAACAGACTCCAGGTCCACAGCAGGCTCGCTGGTGACGTGGAGCTGGTCGAGGAGGCTGACGAGGCGGCTCTCGGGGCAGTCGGTGCCCACTTCGGAGGCCGGCTCGTCGGGGAGGTGGATCTCGCCGACAAGGTCGGCAAGGCAGCTCGCCCCACAGGCAATCTCCACGCCGTTTAGTGCGTCGAGGCTGACGCCGTCGGGCGTGCTGGGCTGGCTTCGCTCGCCAGGATGGAACAAGGTTCCCGTCCAGAGCAGGTCTCCGAGAGACGGTGCACCTCGCCCCACGGTGGGCGCCAAATGTAGGGGGTTGGGTGCGACATATGCCAAAGGATGGCTTATCATGGTGGGAGCGAGTAGAACGTCCCTGGTGCCCGGAAGTGGTATGAGGCGTAGGCACGAACGCCGGCGTACTTTACCCAGGTTTGGGGCTCTCCTAGGAGATAACACCCCTAGTCCTGCTCTACGGGGTCTCCGCATGATCACTAAAGGCACAAGTGATACAAAGTTGCTCCTTGAGCTATATGCTAGAGGTAGGAGAAGGCAAGGCCAGCTCTCTCCTGCCCTAGGAATGTGGCTAGGTCTAATGGGGTGGGAACCCTTTGCATGGGTGCCCTGGGGGGCTTATATAGGCCTACCCCCCAGGGGTACAATGGTAATCTGGCCGGCTGTTGGGCCCGGCTGTTAGCGTCTCCGGCCTCCGACTTCTCCGCCGACTACTGTGGCCCGCCGCCTGGCGGGCCCCGCCGACTGGTCTGGTACGGAGCCGACAGGCCGCTCCCGCCGCGGGCGGGTCTGGTTGGCGGCTGCTCACTGTAGCCGTGCTGCTAATGACACGGGCTTGGTCAGCTCAGCGTGGCTACATTCCCGCTGCCTGGTGGGAGATCACTGTAGCCACACCTGGTCTCATCAGGTTAATGGCGTCCTTGCTTCGTGGGTGGGGACGGCCGCCTGCTGGAGGCCGGCCCTCCCCTGGTCCGACTGATCCGGCGTGCGTCGTCTTCTGGGGTGTCACTGTCCGGGAGGGCCCGCAGCCCGCATGCCGTACCGACAGGCCGTCGTGGGGAACAGGGCTCCGCCTGTCCGAAGTGACGTCAAGGGTAGGTGGCAATAGTGCCACGCCGTGCCGAGATCTCCGTCCGTACGGGGCACTATGACCACGCTGTCGTGGTTCTAAGTCTGACAGTAGAATAGGGGGGTAGGAATGGAGAGGCAAGATCCTAGCTATGGAGTAGTTGTGTACGCAAGGTGTTTACGAGTTCAGGCCCTTCTCGGAGGAAGTAACAGCCCTACGTCTCGGAGCTCGGGGGCGGTCGACTGGATTATGTGCGTATGAATTACAGGGGTGCGAACCCTTTACACTGAGGAGGGGGGTGGCTTATATAGAGTTTGCTAGACCCCTCCGGCCCTCAGTTATGTAGGGTTTAAAGTACATTAAGGTCTGGCGTTACTGGTAATGCCATACATAAAGTGCTATCATGACCATAAAGACTACTTAATGACAGACCGTTTGTGTGCAGAGTGACTCTAGATCTCCTGGCGGTCAAGTGAGTGGCTTCATGGTCGAGTGTGTTCGAGTACGTCGAGTGAAATCCTTCCAGGTCGACTGAAAGGTAGTTTCTTCTAGAGATGTCCTTGGGGAGGGTATCTTGGATAGGTCCATGACCCTACCCTAGGTACATGGCTTCATCATTAGCCCCCGAATGGATCAAGGTTTGAGTGAGGAAGGAGTTGATAATTCTTCCGACCCATCTTTTGTGCTATGAGTATGTCTTGTTCTGGATCAATGACCTTAGGTGATGGCACCAACTTCTTTTTCAGTCACCTTGATCCATTCTTTGTATCGGTCGAGTGACTTTTTTGTACTTCGAGATCTCCGAGCGGCGGATCAAAGGAAATCTCTAGTCTGACAAGTTGCTCTGTTGTTTGCGGATTTAGCGGGATCTGAATTTCGGGAAGCGTGCGAGGCGGAGGAGGCCGCAGTACTCGGATGGGATAAGGCAGGAACACCTCAATCTTCGCATCACCTTTTTCGCCACGTATCGCGCGCGCGACTGTTGCGGGATTTGACAGGATCACCCGGGCCTACCAGTCAGTCACTCGGAAGCGACCCCATATAAGGCGCCGGATGGGGGTTTTGAACAGTGCGCCCTCATTTTCCTCTCCCTCTTCCTCAGATTCATCTGCCGCGTTCGCCTCTATCCCAGCGCTGCTGCTCTGTGCATGCTTCGCCGGCGACGATGGTGAAGGAGAAGACGGCGGCTTTGGAGCGGGCAAAGAAGGCGACGGCGAAGGCGAAGGGAAGGGCGACTAGTCGGGGCGGATCCTCATCGCTGGCCAGCCTGCCGCAGGGCTGGATCCAGGGAGACTGGATCTGCTCGACCATCCGCCAGAAAGATCTCGATGACCTGGCCGATGAAGGACTGATCCCTCATGGATCAGCGAGGCTCCCGGGGAAGGAGTGGCAGCCGCAACCTCATGAGGGTGAGTGCGTCCTCTTAGCCACTCACGTAGACCGTGGGTTTTCTCTGCCGCCCCACCCTTTCTTTCGGGAATTTCTGAACTTCTTTGGGGCACAACTCCACCACTTCACACCCAACTCCATCGTGTATCTCGCCGCTTTCGTGTCCTTGTGTGAGAATTTCTTGGGTTGCCGGCCGCATTGGGGCCTTTTCAAACACATTTTCACCTCTCGCTCTCAGACGGTGAAAAAGGCCAACCCGAGTAACGAGAAAACCCATGTGATTCAGATGTGTGGGGGTCTTGGGGTTCAAATGAGGGGGAAAAGTGCTTTTCCAGCTATGGTCCTTCCTGAGTCGGTCCGAGGGTGGCAGTCGACCTGGTTCTACTACCAAGACCAGCCGATGCCAGGGCAGTCAACTGGACTTCCTCCTTTCTCCATGGATCGAGTGAGCAAGCCGTCCTCTTTGAAGGTGGTCCCGGAGGAGAAGGCTTAGGTTAAGGTGCTGGTCGAGCGGGTGGTCCAGCTTATCCGTGACGGGGTGACTGGCATGGATCTTCTGGAGGTTTTCCTTCGACGATGTATCCAGCCGCTCTAATATCGAGACCATCCGATGTGGATGTATTCTGGCACTGAAGACACCACTCGGGTCCACCCGCAGTAGGTCGAGGATGCCACGCTGGAGAGGTGGATGACTGCCATCACAGGGAACAAGGACAACCCCCGAGGAGCCAGGAGGATCCCTCCACTCGACCAATCATACCAGCCAGACAAGGTCCAATTCTGTACCTCCGACTGTGACCCTGCTTCCTTCATTCCGTTTTGCTAGAATTTAATCGACTGATTCTTGTCTTGTTTGCTGTCTTCCAGGTCACTACCGAGATGTACTCGATGCCCAATGGGGCGCAAGAACAGATCGAGGAGGAGGAGGGGAGCAGAGGTGAAAGTCAGGAGGAGTGGCAATCTGATGGCGAGGAGGATGAATAAGACGACGGCTCTGGTGAAGAGGAGGAGGAGGAAGAGGAGGAGGAGGTCGACCCTCCTCGCACTGAAAGGCGATCCAGCTCGTCCATGATCCCGCAGTCGAGCATGGCAAAGCGACTGCGCCCGTTGGGCAGTCGACGAAACACCCTCGGACAACCTCTCCGGCGCCGACTGAGAAAGCGTCAAAGCAACCTCGAGCGACATCATCAAAGCCGATGAAGGCCCTGCCGAAGATGAGGATGGTGATTCCCACTATTTCCGGGTAACATCAGAACTTGTGTTTTCTTGTTTGGTATGAATAAACTCTTGGTCGACTCGTTGGTTAACCGACTGATTTCTGGAATCTGCAGCGCTGCTACCTCCGAGACCTCAGTCAAGAACAAGGACCAAGAAATGGAAGATGCTGCCACCTCCAACCTTGGTATGATCTCTATAGTTTCGCTTTTGGTCGGTTAGATCTTCATTTTTAACTTTGAATCTTTCCTGTAGCCCCACCTCATGTCATTGATCTCCCTAATGATGATGATGAGGAGCCTCTGAGGCAGAGGAGGAACAAGAAGGCGCCTGCTGGCAAGACTGCACAGGTTGTATCAGCACCTGAGACGCTGGTTCCGGAGGGAGGCAATGTCACTCGGGCTACCGTGTCTTTTGCTGTGCCGCTGATGAGTGCTCGCCCTTCGTTGTCGAGTGCTGATTCGCCTTCCCTTTTCGCCACACACAACATCCCAGAGGACCAAGCAGGTGCTGCTAAGGAAGCTATACGCCAGGCGGGGGTCCTGATGGAGCAGGTGAAGGCGATCCGAGACGCCAGCCAAGCAGCTTATGATGCAAGCTCGGCTCTTCAAAGCAATGTCCAGGTTAGTTGATCACCGCTTGTTCTGTTAGGATATGGTATCTAAAAACTCTTCTTTCTGAAGATCTTAGTATCTATACACCCACTGGGTGCGTCGATTGAATTTTTGGATTGGTGGGGGCACGCTGAGTGCACCCACTAGGTGTAGTCCCCGAGACAATGGTGGACTGCTGGCAGTCGACTATAGTCTTTATACTTTGAACTTCTTCACTTTACTTTTTCCACTCGGTCTGGTCGAATGGAATCATGGAATCAGTGGGGGCACGCTGAGTGCACCCATTGGGTGTAGTCCCCGAGACCATGGTCAACTGCTGGCAGTCGACTATGGTCTGAAGAACATCTCTCCCTTTTTTTTCATGACGACACCGTGGCTGACTGCTGCCAGTTAGCTATGGTTTAGGATCATAACTTTCTGTCTCTTTCAGTCGACTGATCGAACCGAGTCGGTAGAACCAGTGGGGGCACGCTGAGTGCACCCACTGGGTGTAGTCCCGGAGACTACTGTTGAATATTTTGATTCGGCTATAGTCTTAGAAATGCTACAATTTTTTCTCTTAGTCACTCGGAAGTGACCTATTTTTGATGTCTGTCGACTGACTTTTCACAGAAATCTTGCGAGCTTGTGGCTCGTTATACTGAGTTGGAGAACAAACATATCCAGCTCGAACTTGACTTGAAGCTTGTCCAGGAGAACTTCACGAAGGCGAAGGAGGAAGCAAAAGGTATGTTTGGTGAGAATCTTGACGATTGTCCTTATTTTTTGTCTATTCTGGATTCTGACCTCATTGTCACTTTGTAGAAAAATTGAAGGAGGCTCTAAAGAAGAAGGATCTTGACCTCGCCGAGGCGCAGAAAGCGGCTTCAGACAAGACGAATCTTGCGGACGAAAAGTTGACTTCAGTCGGTAAATTGGAAGAGGAGAACGCCAATTTGAAAGCTGCTCTTGATGCGGCCAACAAGGAGGCCAGCCGACTGAAGAATGACAAGATTGCTCTGAGCGACAAGGCTAGCAAACTGGCGGGAAAGAAGAACCATCTGGAAGCTTATCTGGGAGGGCTCGCCAAGAAGTTATTCCTCATGCTTGAAGGTAATCCCTTCTATCCAACTGACTTGTAATCACTGACTTACCATGGAACTGCTGGCTTATCTTTGGGTTGTGTTCACAGAATTCTGCCAAAACTTTGAGGAAGGGACTAGTCGAGTGGAGACAGGCCTGGATCCCATCAACTCTCCTGGGAAGGATGAAGCTGCCATGAATGTGCTCCGACTGGAGTCTCGTGTTGCTGGTGTGGTGGACTATCTTGCTCGACTGAAGGTTGCAATGTCGCGCATCGACACAACAATCTGGCCGGGTGAAATGCTTCAGAATGACCTCGAGTCTCTGATGACTCGACTGAATGAAGTTCCAGGTCGAGTGCAAGAATGGAAGAAGTCTTCTGTCAGGTGTGGTGCTGATGTTGCTCTGTCTCTGGTCCGTGGTCACTGCAAGGATGCGCGAGAGGACAAGCTGGCGTCCCTCAAGGTGGCCAATACCAAGAAGCATGACTTCTGATCTTTCATGGAGACCTTCATTGCTGCTGCTACTCGGATTGCAGATGGAATCGACCTGGACGAGTTTGTTGCGCCTTCCAGTCCTCCGCCTGAGGAGTGAGAAAAAACTTCTATGCCCTGCCTTAAATTTGCCTCGGAATGCCGAGTGGTTTTGTAACTGGTTAAACTTTGACAGGCTTGATGCCTGAGCACTTGTGAATCCCTAGGACGCTATCTAAACTTGGCTTTGTCGTTGAATATGTTTGCATTTGCCTTCGAGTGAATATTGCTCTTCACTCAGAATATATTTTTGTGCTTGTGACGTACTTTTGTAGGTTGAAGTACAGATTGCAGTCGACCTGCATCCTTGCGGGTCGGGACAAAGCGCACATTGTATTTGTGGCGGAGCTCAGAAGGAGAAGGTAACAGTCGACCTGTGCCTCGTCGTCCTTGTGAATCGGAATGGATTTCAAACTTAGGCGAGTACTGGACTGCAGCTAAGCCCCCGAGTGGGAGGTTTGCTCTCCACTCGATAGGATTTTTCAAACTTAGGCGAGTACTGGACTGCAGCTAAGCCCCTGAGTGTGAGGTTTTCTCTCCACTCGGTAGGACTTTTCAAACTTAGGCGAGTACTGGACTGTAGCTAAGCCCCCGAGTGGGAGGTTTGCTCTCCACTCGGTAGGATTTTTCAAACTTAGGCGAGTACTGGACTGCAGCTAAGCCCCCGAGTGGGAGGTTTGCTCTCCACTCGGTAGGATTTTTCAAACTTAGGCGAGTACTGGACTGCAGCTAAGCCTCCGAATGGGAGGTTTGCTCTCCACTCGGTAGGATTTTTCAAACTTAGGCGAGTACTGGACTGCAGCTAAGCCCCCGAGTGGGAGGTTTGCTCTCCACTCGGTAGGATTTTTTGAACTTAGGCGAGTACTGGACTGCAGCTAAGCCCTCGAGTGGGAGGTTTCCTCTCCACTCGGTAGGGTTTTCAGATACATAGGCGAGCACTGGGCTGCAGCTAAGCCTCCGAGTGGGAGGTTTGCTCTCCACTCGGTAGGATTTTTTGTGGCGCAGCTTCGAAGGAAAAGGTAGCAGTCGACCTGCACCTCGTCATCCTTGCAAAGCGCACGTTGTATTTGTGGCGTAGCTCGAAAGGAGAAGGTAGCAGTCGACCTGTACCTCGTCATCTTTGCAGAGCGCACATTGTATTTGTGGCATAGCTCAGAAGGAGAAGGCATCAGTCGACCTGCACCTCGTCATCCTTGCAGAGCGCACATTGTATTTAATACTTAGGCGAGTACTTGGACTGAAGCTAAGCCTCCAAGTGTGAAGCTGGCTCATCACTTGGTAGGATTTTAAACACTTAGGCGAGTACTAGGACAACAGCTAAGCCTCCGAGTGGGAGGTTGGCTCACCACTCGGTAGGATTTTAAACACTTAGGCGAGTACTTGGACTGCAACTAAGCCTCCGAGTGGGAGGCTGGCTGACCACTCGGTAGGATTTTAAACACTTAGGCGAGTACTCAGACTGCAGCTAAGCCTCCTAGTGGGAGGCTGGCTCACCACTCAGTAGGATTTTCAAGTACTTAGGCGAAACGGATTCGCAGCTAAGCCCCCGAGTGAGAGGCTGGGTCACCACTCGGCAGGATTTTTTGTTTTTTACAAACTTAGGCGAAACGGATTCGCAGCTAAGCCACCCACTGGGGGATTTTTCATGTAAACAAAAGTAAGAACAATCACTGGGAAAATTATAACACTCTTGTCTTTGATAAATAAACTACAGAAGTACTTTTATTACATCTCATACGAGAGAATACTTAAGTATAAAAGGGGCGGAGCAGCTCGGCGTTCCAAGCTCGTGGCTCGTCGATCTGGCGATCGACATTGTAAAGGCGGTACGCTCCATTGTGGAGGACTTTGGTGATGATGAAGGGACCTTCCCAAGTAGGAGCAAGCTTGTGTGGTTTCTGCTGATCCACTCGGAGAACCAAATCTCCTTCTTGGACGGCCCGACTCTTCACGTTTCTGGCATGGAATCAATGCAAGTCCTGCTGATAGATAGTCAAACGGATCATGGCCATCTCTCTTTCTTCTTCTAGAAGGTCGACTGCGTCTTGTCGGCTTGCTCTGCTTCATCTTCAGTGTAGAGTTCGACTCGGGGCGCATTGTGAAGCAGGTCACTCGGCAGGACTGCTTCAGCTCCATAGACCAGGAAGAACGGAGTTCTCCCAGTCGACCGATTAGGAGTGGTCCTTAATCCCCAAAGAACTGACGGAAGTTCATCGACCCATGCGCCTGCTGCGTGTTTGAGATCACGCATCAGTCGGGGTTTCAGTCCTTTGAGAATTAAACCATTTGCTCGTTCTGCTTGTCCATTCGACTGGGGGTGAGCGACTGAAGCATAGTCGACTCGTGTGCCTTGAGATGCGCAAAAGGCTTTGAATTCGTTGGAATCGAAGTTTGACCCATTATCCGTGATGATGCTGTGCGGAACTCCATATCTTAATACTAACTCTCTGATGAAGTTGATAGCAGTGCCAGCTTCCAGATTCTTGATAGGCTTAGCTTCAATCCATTTGGTAAACTTGTCGACTGCTACTAGCAAGTGAGTGAAGCCGCTCCTGCCAGTTCTCAGTGGTCCAACCATATCTAACCCCCAAATAGCGAAGGGCCAGACGAGTGGAATGGTCTTCAAGGCTGAGGCGGGCTTATGTGATAGATTGGAATAAAACTGACATCCTTCACACTTATCAACTATCTCCTTTGCCATTTCATTTGCTCTTGGCCAGTAAAATCCCGCTCGGTATGCTCTAGCCACAATGGTCCAAGAGGACGCATGATGACCACAGGTCCCCGAGTGGATATCGTCAAGGATTATCCTACCTTCTTTTGGCGTTATACATTTCTGGCCGACTCTAGTCGCGCTTTCTCTATACAACTGTCCCTTTATCACGGTAAAGGCTTTGGATCGATGGACGATCTGTCGAGCCTCTTCATCATTCTCTGGGAGCTCTTTCCTTAAGATATACGCAATGTACGGCTCTGTCCAGTCAGGAGTGATGACCAAAACTTCCATGATTAGGTCGACCACAGCTGGAACTTCAACCTCAGTCGGATCTGTGACACTTTTTGGCTGTGGAGCTTCTTCGGTGAAAGGATCCTCTTGAACTGATGGAGTATGGATGTGTTCCAAAAACACATTACTGGGAATGGCTTCTCTCTTGGAACCTATCTTTGCCAAATCATCAGCCGCTTGATTTTTCAGTCGGGGTATATGATGAAGCTCTAACCCCTCGAATTTCCTCTCCAGCTTTCTCACCGCATTGCAGTAACCAGTCATGGCTGGACTTGTGACGTCCCACTCCTTCATCACCTGATTGACCACCAAATCTGAGTCGCCGTAGACCATAAGGCGACAGACGCCGAGTGAGATGGCCATACGCAACCCATACAAAAGTGCTTTGTATTCTGCTTCATTGTTGGAGGAATCAAAGTGGATCTGGAGCACATATCTGAGCTTATCTCCTCAGGGGGAAACCAATACTACCCCAACACCGGAACCATTCAGCATCTTAGAACCATCAAAAAACATGGTCCAGTGCTCCGAGTGAACTTGACTCGGTAGTTGATGTTCAATCCACTCGGCGATGAAATCTGCTACAGCTTGGGACTTGATGGCTTTCTTTGCCTCAAACTTGATATCAAGGGGAAGGAGTTCAATCACCCTTTTTGCCACTCGACCAGTTGCATCTCTGTTGTGCAGAATCTCTGACAATAGGGCGTCGCTGACGACTGTAATGGAATGGTCAGAGAAGTAATGAGCAACCTTCTTCGCGGTCATATAGATCCCATATACAAGCTTCTGATAATGTGGGTATCTTTGCTTTGATGGGGTCAAAACTTCAGAAAGATAATACACTGGGCGCTGAACTTTGAAGGCTTTTCCTTCTTCTTCCTGCTCGACCGTAAGTACTGTACTGACGACTTGTCCTGTGGCTGCAATGTAAAGCAGCAAGGGCTCTTCGCTGATTGGGGCAGCAAGCACCGGCTGGGTGGAGAGCAGGGCTTTTAGCTCTGCAAACGCTGCACCAGCTTCAGGAGTCCACTTGAACTTGTCTGACTTCTTCATCAGTCGGTAAAGAGGCAATGCCTTTTCACCGAGGCAAGAGATGAATCGACTTAAAGCGGCCAAGCATCCAGTAAGCTTCTGGACAGCGTGTACACGCACAGGGCGTTTCATTCGGAGTATAGTGCCAACTTTTTCTGGGTTGGCGTCGATTCCTCGTTCAGAAACGAGAAAACCGAGCAACTTTCCACCAGGAACTCCGAACATGCACTTTGATGGATTAAGCTTGATATCATACCTCCTGAGGTTGGCAAATGTTTCAGCAAGGTCAGTCAACAGGTCGGAACCCTTCCGTGATTTGACCACAATATCATCCATGTATGCTTCCACATTTCGACTGATTTGAGTGATTAAACACTTCTGAATCATCCTCAAGAACGTGGCTCTGGCATTCTTGAGGCTGAATGGCATGGTGACATAGCAGAAGCACCCGAATGGAGTGATGAAAGTTGTTTTAATCTCGTCGGGTCCATACAGACGGATCTGATGGTAACCGGAATAAGCGTCTAAAAAAGACAGGCGCTCACATCCCCAAGTTGAGTCGACTATTTGGTCGATGCGAGGGGAGAGGAAAATGATCTTTCGGGCAGGCCTGATTGATATGTTTGAAATCAATGCACATACTAAGTGACTTGTCCTTCTTGGGGACCATGACAACATTGGCGAGCCACTCGGAGTGGTAAATCTCTCGAATAAACTCTGCTGCTAAGAGCCGAGCCACTTCCTCGCTAATGGCTTTTCTTTTCTGGACGGCGGACCGTCGAAGATGTTCCTTGACAGGTTTTACTTTTGAGTCGACTCTCAGGCGATGCTCAGCCAGCCCCCTGGGAACACCCGGCATGTCAGCAGGCTTCCATGCGAAGATGTCCCAGTTCTCACGGAGGAACTGGATGAGCGCTTCTTCCTATTTGGAGTCGAGCGTTGTGGAGATATGGGTCGGAGCAGCACTGGGGTCGGTCGGGTGAATGTGAACGGCCTTCGTCTCACCGGACGACTGAAATGCTGACTCTGTAGCAGGCTTCTTGGCTCGCAGTAAATCACTCGGATCTGCAGTTTTCTGGATTCCTGCAGCTCTACCACTGCCATCTGAGCATCGGCGATCTTCGAGCCCTTCTGAAAGCACTCTTCCGCCTTCTTCCGATTGCCAGTAATAGTGATCACACCTTTGGGACCAGGCATCTTCATTTTGAGATACACATAGCATGGTCGAGCCATGAAACGTGCATAAGCTGGCTTGCCCAGAATAGCGTGATAAGCACTCTGGAAATTCACAACTTCAAACGTCAACTTTTCTTTTCGGAAATTCTTGGAATCACTAAAAACCACATCAAGAGCGATTTGGCCGAGTGACTCAGCCTTCTTCCCAGGAATGACTCCATGGAAGCTCATGTTGCTGGTACTGAGTCTGGACATCAGAATGCCCATCCCTTTTAGTGTTTCTGCATACAATATATTTAGGCCACTGCCACCGTCCATCAGAACTTTAGTCAGTCGAGTGCCTTCGACGACTGGGTCGACCACCAAAGCTTGCCTCCCAGGGATGGCTATGTGTGTGGGATGATCAGACTGGTCGAATGTGATGGCAGTCTGAGACCATTTCAGATAATTGGGCGTCACCGGAGCGACCATATTCACCTCACAGTTGATAACTTTCAATCGACTTTTGCTTTCAACATCAGCAAAAATCATCAGGGTGGAATTGACATGGAGATATCCTTCATCACTGTCCTCTTTGTCCTCAACTTTGTCCGACTCCTTTTCCTTATCCTTGGGCTGTTTCCCCTGAAATTGCTGGATCAAGAGCCGACACTGCCGAGTGGTATGTTTCGGGTAAATGAAGTTACCCTCCTCATCTTTCTTCGTGTGGATGTGGCACGACAAATCCATCACATCATTTCCTTCCTTGTCCTTCATCTTCTTAGGGTTCCAAGATCCTTTGGGCTTTCCTTTGAACTTTCCTTGAGTCACGGCCAAGGCTTCTCCAGGAGCAGCTGGCTCGGCTTTCCGCTTTTGCTTTCGACTGGAGTTCCCTCCCCTGGTTTCACGAGCGGTTGACTTGTACTTGCCACTCCGGAGTCGATCTTCTTCTTCACCATTGGCATACTTTGTGGCAATCTCCATCATCCGACTCAGGGTCATGTCTCCGGTCCGACCGAATTTCAAACTTAGCTCTCTATTCTTAACACCTTCCTTGAAGGCACAAACTGCTTGGTGATCAGATACATTTTCCATCGTGTGATGCAATGTGATCCACCTGTGGATGTAATCCCTCAGAGTCTCATTCGACTTTTGCACACAAACCTGCAGCTCTGTCAACCCTGTTGGTCGCTTGCAAGTTCCTTCAAATGTTCTGACAAACACTCGGGCAAGATCTTCCCAAGTGTAAATGCTGCTAGGTGCCAACTGATTCAGCCATGCTCTGGCCGAGCCCTCCAACATAAGAGGTAGGTGTTTCATGGCCACCTCATCATTGCCGTCGCCAATCTGAATAGCCACTCGGTAATCCTCAAGCCAAGTATCGAGCTTGGACTCGCCGGTGAACTTGCTGACTCCAGTCGCCAACCTGCAGTTGGGAGGAATCACCGCGGCCCTGATGGCTCTGCTAAAACACTCTGGTCCTGAGATGTGAACTCTGCTGCTGGTGGGCACATCTCTGTCATGGCCTTCTCGGTGAGCTCTGTTCCGATCGACCAAACCTTGAACGATAATGGATCTCGCATCAAAGCCTGGTTCTCTGGGGTCGACTGGAACCCTTCGCCCAACACTATGTTGGCGTCTGTCATCTTGCTGTCGAGGGGCGTATGACCCACCCCTTGGGGGAGGAGTGGGCACTCGACGTACATCATCGCGATCGAATCGGTCATCATACTGATCACACCGACCTCCATGTCCCTCATGCCTCGGGGGCGATCTCGGGCTATGGGTCGACTGGACTGTATTCGCAGCGACGGATCTGCTGTGAATCCTGTTTCGCGACTGCGATACAGCTGAATTTTGATCTCCTGCTGCTCGAAGTAAATCTCTGATCCGCATCAGGCCTCTACCAGCTTCTGACTGAGAGGGCTGAATCGACTCTGTTATGCGGGCTGCAGCTGCTAGATTCTGAATCGGAGTTCGATATACCAGAGTTGGTGGTGAAAAGAGTTGACGTAGACTGGAATCTGGGACCCGTTGTCGTGCATGTTCGTCGAGTGCTCACTGGAGGTTCTCCAGTTGAGTGCGCTCAGCCAAGTTGGCCAAACGCGCATCCTCTAAGGCACGAGCCTCGGGGGTTTCTCCAACAATAGGAGTATGCAGCGCATCCATGTTCCGGCGGCGAAGATCTTCCCTTTCCAGCGAAGTGAGTGGCTCGGGTTGATACTCTTCGTGGACCTGCACTGGGTCGCCTCCACCGTTGCCTCCGTCGGCGCGGGGGAAGCCGGGAGGACTGCGCGGTCCATTGACCATTAGGACCTCCGCCGCTGGATCACTGCTGTCGCACTCGAATGCAGTCTCTACGGAGCCTGTCGACAGATCGAACAGGCCGTAGAGAGATTCGTTGGGCTCGATCGCCGCGACTTGGGGGGTGGCTGACTAGCGGGCCACCGCGTGCCTCACCCACCGCTGAAGCCTCGACCGACCGGAGCGCTTGCGCTGGCAGGAGACAGGGAGGGAGGACGACACAAGGGTCGACCGATATGGGGCCGACACACGCGCGAAAGTGTGTCGCCCCACGGAAGGGGAGCGCGTCGGTGTCGAGTGGAGCCTCCTAAAGCCAAGCGGAGTCGTCGGCGATGAACGTGAGCGCGCCGAGACGGATCTCGCGGCCCTCAGCCAAAACTCCGCCAGAACCCATGATGAAGGTGATCGGAACAATCGCAACTTCTCCAATAAGTCGCTAAGACACCTGCCCCATGGTGGGCGCCAACTGTCGTGGTTCTAAGTCTGGCAGTAGAATAGGGGGGTAGGAATGGAAAGGCAAGATCCTAGCTATGGAGTAGTTGTGTACGCAAGGTGTTTATGAGTTCAGGCCCTTCTCGGAGGAAGTAATAGCCCTACGTCTCGGAGACCGGGGGCGGTCGACTGGATTATGTGTGTATGAATTACAGGGGTGCGAACCCTTTACACTGAGGAGGGGGGTGGCTTATATACAGTTTGCTAGACCCCTCCGGCCCTCAGTTATGTAGGGTTTAAAGTACATTAAGGTCTGGCATTACTAGTAACGCCATACATAAAGTGCTATCATGACCATAAAGACTACTTAATCACAGACCGTTTGTGTGCAGAGTGACTCTAGATCTCCTGGCGGTCGAGTGAGTGGCTTCATGGTCGAGTGTCTTCGAGTACGTCGAGTGAAATCCTTCCAGGTCGACTGAAAGGTAGTTTCTTCTAGAGATGTCCTTGGGGAGGGTATCTTGGATAGGTCCATGACCCTACCCTAGGTACATGGCTTCATCACACGCCGAACCCACAATTTGGGGATAAGGGCTTCACTGTAGCCACGCCCCATCTCGTCCTCTTGATGGGGGCACAAACTCTAAGGACGCGAGGTGGCCGCCTGCTTGATGCCGCCCTCTCTAGAGGCTGGCTGGCTGGAGTCGGCTGCTCGTGGTGCCGTCGGCTGGTGGTTGGCCGCCCTCTGGTGGCTGGTCATCAAGCCAGCCGGCCCCCGGAGGGCGGAGCTTCAGGTTGGGGCGCAGCAAGGCGAAGCTGGCCCAAAGTCTTGATAAATCTAGGGACTCGGGTGAGGCTACCCGTGGCCCATTACTCCGATAGCAGTATTTCCGCTTAGTACAGGTGAAGGCTAGCAAAAGACTGGGAAGCGACCAACTGAGAGAGCGACAACAGTCATAAACATGCATTAAAATTAATTCACACCGAGTACAAGCATGAGTAGGATATAATCTACCATGAACATACATATCGTGAAGGCTATGTTGATTTGTTTCAATTACATGCGTGAGCATGTGCCAAGTCGAGTCACTAAATTCATTCAAAGGAGGATACCATCCCATCATACCAGATCATAATCATTCTAATAGAATGTTGGCATGCAAGGTAAACCATTATAACTCATAGCTAATCAAGCATGGCACAAGCAACTATAATCTCTAAATGTCATTGCAAATATGTTTACTTCATAATAAGCTGAATCAGGAACGATGAACTCATCATATTTACAAAAACAAGAGAGGTCGAGTTCATACCATCTTTTCTCATCTCAATAAGTCCATCAGATATCATCAGTATTGCCTTTCACTTGCACGACAGAACGATGTGTATAATAATAATAGTGCACGTGCATTGGACTAAGCTGGAATCTGCAAGCATTCAACTCAAGAGAGAAGACAAAGTAATATGGACTCTAAGTTAAATAAACAAGTGTGCATATGAGAGCCTCTAAGCATTTTCAGTAAGGTCTTCTACTCTCGACCCCCAAAGGAAAGAAAAGAAAATAAAACTATTTACACGGGAAAGCTCCCAACAAGTAAGAAGAAGAACGAGAAATCTTTTTGGATTTTCATTTTAATTACTACTACAAACATGGAAAATAAACTAACTATTTTTTGGTTTTTCTTAAGGTTTATTAAACACTCAAGAAGAAAACTAGAAAAAGAAAATTTAAACTAGCATGGATAATACAATGAAAGAGTATGAGCACCGACGACTAGTGTGTGAACATGAATGTAAAGTCGGTGAGAAATACGTACTCCCCCAAGCTTAGGCTTTTGGCCTAAGTTGGTCTAATACCAAGGACCGCCTGGCTGATATCCATAGTTGTAGCTGGGGTCGTACTGAGATGCAGCAGCAAATGCCTCCTGAGTTGCAGCATGTTGGCGAGCTGCTTCCGCTCTCCCCTCGTGTTCAGCTGCTTCCTCCCTGGTAACAACATGTCTTCCTTTTGCCTGGTAATCAAAAAGGAGAGGAGCAGGAAGAGTAACATGGACGACGTTGCGTCTGTTATAGATTAGTTGATAATGGAGGAATTCTTCATTCCTCCTAAGAAAATGATGATTGACCATAGCGTCATAATCTAAATAAGCAGGAGGTATCATCATATCCCCCTCTCGTGGGGCTATACCAAGATAATTAGCCACACGGGTTGCATAAATTCCTCCAAATAAATCTCCAACTCTACCATTATTCTGTAACCTACGTGCAACTATTGCCCCCAAGTTATAACCTTTATAACCTAACACAGCACTCTTGAGGACACAAAGATCAGGAACACACATATGACATGCTTCATCTTTACCGTTAATTCATCTACCAATGAAGAGAGCAAAATAATGTATAGTAGGAAAATGAATGCTCCCTATGGTAGCTTGTGTTATGTCCCTGGATTCTCCCACAGTAATACTAGCAAGGAAATCTCTAAATTCAGATTTATGGGGATCATTAATATTACCCCACTGCAGAAGTTTGCAAGCAGTTGTAAAATCCTCTAAGTCTGTGGTGTAAGAAGTATCATAAATATCAAATAGGACACTAGGAGAATTACGCGTACATTTATATTTAAACCTCCGCACAAAGGAATCAGTCAATTGATAGTACTGAGGACACCTATCTTGTAAGAAGTCCTCCAACTCAGCATTACGCACATACGCGTCAAATTCCTCCTTAAAGCCTGCTTCGACCATAAAATCATCGGATGGCCACTCACAAGTTCGTACATCCGTGTCCCTCGGTAATTCAACATCTTGCTCACGCATAGCAATCCTGGGTCCTTTCTTTACCGAGGAACCACCTTGGTACATTCTCCTAGACATAATTCTTTTTCTGAATTTTTTTTGGAATTTTAGTAACTTCAAAATAAGAGTGAATAAAACTAAACAAGTTTGGTAGCAACTACTCCTACAAGTGCCTAGAACCTATATCATGCATTAGAATTACTTGGGACCTCATAAATTTAACATGCAAACTCAAGAACATGGTCATCTATGCAGCAAAAAATTGCAATGAATAAAGCACTAGAACAAAAACTAATTGGACCAATGGAGGAGTCACATACCAAGCAACAATTCCCCAAAGCAGTTTTGTGAATGGAGCTTTGAGCAAGGAGATCGAAAATCGCAGCAAAATGAGCTAGAACTCGTGCTTGAGCTGGATGGGGATTTTTTGGGAAGAAGATGGAGTGTGTGGGTGCTGGCATAAGTGGAGAGAGGCCACCAGGGGCCCACGAGACAGGGGGCGCGCCCATGGGGGGTGGGCGCGCCCTCCACTCTCATGGCTAGGTGCTTGCCCCTCTTGCAGTGTTATTAGTGCCTAAAATCCTCAAATACTCCAGAAAAAATCATACTAAATTTGCAGGGCATTTGGAGCAATTTTATTTTTGGGGTATTTTTTTATTGCACGGGTAATTCAGAAAACAGACGGATAATAATATTTTTGATTTATTTATTCTAAATAACAGAAAGTAAAAAGAGGGTACAGAAGGTTGTGCCTTCTAGTTTCATCCATCTCATGATCATCAAAATGAATCCACTAACAAGGTTGATCAAGTCTTGTTAACAAACTCATTCCGAATAACACGGAACCGGAGAAATTTCGAATAACACTAAGTTACCTCAACGGGGATATGAAAATCCCCAACAATAAGAATATCATACTTTTTCTTGACAGTAGGGAGAGGAAATTCAAAACCTCCAATAATAATAGTTGAATAAATATACTTAAAACAAAGTAGGAATTCGCAAAATGGATAAAATCATTGCAGTTATTATAGGGAAGTCTAGAGATATCCTATTTGAAGGAGGACAGGATTCAAATCAGGGAAAGGATCCTTTCTTCTATTGATTTGATAGAAATTCGTTTTTCTTTTCCTGTCTGTATGATTTTGATTTTCGATGAATGAGCCTTTTGTAATGCTTTTATCTCTATTCAATGTCGCAGGCGCCTATCCAGTCTATAAACAAATACTAATGAGAAAATGAAAACTATACTAAACTAAAGAAAACATAGGATAGAGATCCTAAAATCTAAAAAAGGGCATATTAGGGCACTTTTCCAATATAATTGATACTATGAACTTGAGATTGTTTCCTCGGAAAGTGTACCGTATGCTCATTACCATTAACATGAAAAGTGACATCGCCTTTGTTGCAATCAATAACAGCCCCTGCAGTGTTCAAAAAAGGTCTACCAAGGATAATCGACATACTATCGTCCTCAGGAATATCAAGAATAACAAAGTCCATTAAGATAGTGACATTTGCAACTACAACAGGCACATCCTCACAAATACCGACAGGTATGGCAGTTGATTTATCAGCCATTTGCAAAGAAATTTCAGTAGGTGTCAACTTATTCAATTCAAATCTACGATATAAAGAGAGAGGCATAACACTAACACCGGCTCCAAGATCACATAAAGCAGTTCTAACACAATTTCTTTTAATGGAGCATGGTATAGTTGGTACACCCGGATCTCCAAGTTTCTTTGGTATTCCACCCTTAAAAGTGTAATTAGCAAGCATGGTGGAAATTTCAGCTTCCGGTATCTTTCTTTTGTTTGTAATGATATCTTTCATATACTTAGCATAAGGATTTACTTTAAGCATATCAGTTAAGCGCATACGTAAGAAAATAGGTCTAATCATTTCAGCAAAGCGCTCAAAATCCTCATAATCCTTTGTCTTGGATGGTTTAGGAGGAAAGGGCATGGGTTTCTGAACCCATGGTTCTCTTTCTCTACCATGCTTCCTAGAAACAAAATCTCTCTTATCATAACATTGATTCTTTGATTGTGGGTTATCAAGATCAACAGCAGGTTCAATCTCTATATCACTATTTTTGCTAGGTTGAGCATCAACATGAACATTATCATTAACATTATCACCAGGTTCATGTTCATCACCTGATTGTGTTTCAGCATCAGAAATATAAATATCATTGGGATTCTCAAGTGTGTCTACAACAGGTTCACTAGAAGCATGCAAAGTCCTATCGTCTTTCTTTTTCTTCTTTTTGGAAGAACTAGGTGCTTCTAAATTATTCCTCTGAGAATCTTGCTCGATTCTCTTAGGGTGGCCTTCAGGATACAAAGGTTCCTGAGTCATTCTACCAGTTCTAGTAGCCACTCTAACAGCAAAGTTATTTTTATTATTTAATTCATCAAGAAAATCATTTTGAGCTTTAAGTACTTGCTCAGCTTGAGTAGCAACCATAGACGCATATTTGCTAATGAGTTTAAGTTCACCTTTAACTCTAGCCATATTATCACTTACACGTCCTATCTCAAAAGCATTATTCTTTAACTCTCTACCAACATAAGCATTAAAACTTTCTTGCCTAGCCATAAAGTCATCAAATTCATCTAAGCATGGTCTATGAAATTAAGTAGAGGGGATTTCAACTTTATCATATCTATAGAGAGAATTTACCTTTACTACTTGTGTCGGGTTATCAAGACAATGTGATTCTTCAACAGGCGGTATATTAAGACCATGTATTTCTTCAATATGTGGTAAATTCTTAACATCTTCAGCCTTAATACCTTTTTCTTTCATTGATTTCTTTGCCTCTTGCATATCTTCGGGACTGAGAAATAAAACACCTCTCTTCTTCGGAGTGGGTTTAGGAATAGGCTCAGAAGTTGGCTCAATTGGTTCAGGAATTGCCTCAGGAACTGGCTCAGGAAGAGTCCAATTATTTTCATTAGTCAACATATTATTCAATAGTAATTCAGCTTCATCGACTGTTCTTTCCCTGAAAACACAACCAACACAACTATCCAAGTAGTCCTTGGAAGCATCGGTTAGTCCATTATAAAAGATATCAAGTATTTCATTTTTCTTGAGAGGATGATCAGGCAAAGCATTAAGTAATCGGATAAGCCTCCCACAAGCTTGTGGGAGACTCTCATCTTTGATTTGCACAAAATTATATATTTCCTGCAAGGCAGCTTGTTTCTTATGGGTAGGGAAATATTTAGCAGAGAAGTAATAAATCATATCCTGGGGACTACGCACACAAACAGGAGCAAGAGAATTATACCAAGTCTTAGCATCACCCTTTAATGAGAACGGAAATATCTTAAGGATATAAAAGTAGCGAGATTTATCATCATGAGTAAACAGGGTAGCTATATCATTCAACTTGGTAAGATGTGCCACAACAGTTTCAGATTCAAGGCCATAAAAAGGATCAGATTCTACCAAAGTAATAATTTCGGGATCAACAAAGAATTCAGAATCCTTATCAGTAACACAGGTAGGTGAAGTAGCAAAAGCAGGGTCAGGTTTCATTCTAGCATTAAGAGACAGCTGCTTCCATTTAGCTAATAATTTCTTAAGATCATATCTATCATTGCAAGCAAAGATAGCTCTAGCAGCTTCTTCATTCATAACATAACCCTCAGGAACAACAGGAAATTCATAATCATTGGGAGAATTTTCATCATCACTATCATCAATAATAGCATCTTCAATAATTTCATTCTCTCTAGCCCTAGCAAGTTGTTCATCAAGAAATTCACCTAATGGCAAAGTAGTATCACGCACAGAAGTAGTTTCATCATAAGTATCACGCAAAGCAGAAGTGGCATCATCAATAACATGCGACATATCAAAATTCATAGCAGTAGCAGGTTTAGGTGTCGCAAACTTACTCATAACAGAAGGAGAATCTAGTGCAGAGCTAGATGGCAGCTCCTTACCTCCCCTCGTAGTTGAGGGATAGATCTTGGTTTTAGCGTCTTTCAAGTTCTTCATAGTGATCAACAGATATAAATCCCAAGTGACTCATAGAATAGAGATATATTCTCCGGCAACGGCGCCAGAAATTAGTCTTGATAACCCACAAGTGTAGGGGATCGCAACAGCTTTCGAGGGTAAAGTATTCAACCCAAATTTATTGATTCGACACAAGGGGAGTCAAAGAATATTCTTGAGTATTAGCAGTTGAGTTGTCAATTCAACCACACCTGGATAACTTAGTATCTGCAGCAAAGTATTTAGTAGCAAAGTAATATGATAATAAAGGTAACGGTAGCAAAAGTAATGTTTTTGGGTTTTGTAGTAATTGTAACAATAGCAACGGGAAAGTAAATAAGCGAAGCACAGGATGTGAAAAGCTCGTAGGCAATGGATCAATGATGGATAATTATGTCAGATGTGATTCCTCATGTAATAGCTATAACATAGGGTGACACAGAACTAGCTCCAATTCATCAATGTAATGTAGGCATGTATTCGGTAAATAGTCATACGTGCTTAAGGAAAAGAACTTGCATGACATCTTTTGTCCTACCCTCCCGTGGCAGCGGGGTCCTAGTGGAAACTAAGGGATATTAAGGCCTCCTTTTAATAGAGAACCGGACCAAAGCATTAACACATAGTGAATACATGAACTCCTCAAACTACGGTCATCACCGAGAAGTATCCCGATTATTGTCACTACGGGGTTATCGGATCATAACACATAATAGGTGCCTATAGACTTGCAAGATAGGATCAAGAACACACATATATTCATGAAAACATAATAGGTTCAGATATGAAATCATGGCACTCGGGCCCTAGTGACAAGCATTAAGCATAGCAAAGTCATAGCAACATCAATCTTAGAACATAGTGGATACTAGGGATCAAACCCTAACAAAAGTAACTTGATTACATGGTAAATCTCATCCAAGCCATCACCGTCCAGCAAGCCTACGATGGAATTACTCACGCACGGCGGTGAGCATCATGAAATTGGTGATGGGGGATGGTTGATGATGACGACGGTGACGTATCCCCCTCTCCTGAGCCCCGAACGGACTCCAGATCAGCCCTCCCGAGAGAGATTAGGGCTTGGTGGCGGCTCCGTATCGTAAAACGCGATGAAACTTTCTCTCTGATTTTTTTTCTCCGCAAGATGGAATATATGGAGTTGGAGTTGAGGTCGGCGGAGCCTCAGGGGGCCCACGAGACAGGGGGGCGCGCCCAGGGTGGACAGGGTGTGAGCCCCCTGGTCTTGATTCTTTCTCCAGTATTTTTTATATTTTCCAAAAAGTGCCTCCGAGGATTTTCAGGACATTCCGAGAACTTTTGTTTTCTACACCTGAAACAACATCATAGTAGTTCTGCTGAAAATAGCGTTAGTCCGGGTTAGTTTCATTCAAATCATGCAAGTTAGAGTCCAAAACAAGGGCAAAAGTGTTTGGAAAAGTAGATACATTGGAGACGTATTAGTATGCATCTTACAAATATCTATGTCTCCATCTTGAACATTTTCACAAATGGAGTTGAAGCGGCGCTTGATATGCGTGGTCTTCTTGTGAAACCTGGGCTCCTTGGCAAGGGCAATAGCTCCAGTGTTGTCACAGAAGAGATTCATCAGGCCCGACACATTGGGAATAACTCCTAGGTCGGTAATGAACTCCTTCATCCAGATTGCTTCATGTGCTGCCTCTGAGGTTGCCATGTACTCTGCTTCACATGTAGATCCCGCCACGATGCTTTGCTTGCAACTGCACCAGCTGACTACCCCACCATTAAAAATATACACGTATCCGGTTTGTGAATTGGAGGCATCCAGATTTGTGTCGAAGCTAGCATCAACGTAACCCTTTACAACGAGCTCTTCGTCACCTCCATAAACGAGAAACATATCCTTAGTCCTTTTTAGGTACTTTAGGATATTCTTGACCGCTGTCCAGTGTTCCATGCCGGGATCACTTTGGTACCTCCCTACCAAACTTACGACAAGGTTCACATCAGGTCTGGTACACAGCATGTCATACATAATAGACCCTATGGCCGAGGCATAGGGGATGGCACTCATCTTTTCTCTATCTTCTACCGTGGTCGGGCACTGAGCCGTGCTCAACCTCACACCTTGCAATACAGGCAAGAACCCCTTCTTGGACTGATCCATATTGAACTTCTTCAATATCTTGTCAAGGTATGTGCTTTGTGAAAGACCAATGAGGCGTCTCAATCTATCTCTATAGATCTTGATGCCTAATATGTAAGCAGCTTCTCCAAGGTCCTTCATTGAAAAACACTTATTCAAGTAGGCCTTAATGCTGTCCAAAAGTTCTATATCATTTCCCATCAAAAGTATGTCATCTACATATAATACGAGAAATGCTACAGAGCTCCACTCACTTTCTTGTAAACGCAGGCTTCTCCATAAGTCTGCATAAACCCAAACGCTTTGATCATCTTATCAAAGTGAATGTTCCAAGTCTGAGATGCTTGCACTAGCCCATAAATGGATTGCTGGAGTTTGCATACCTTGTTAGCATTCTCAGGGTCGACAAAACCTTCCGGCTGCATCATATACAGTTCTTCCTTAAGATAGCCGTTAAGGAATGCCATTTTGACGTCCATTTGCCATATCTCATAATCATAGTATGCGGCAATTGCTAACATGATCCGGACGGACTTTAGCTTCGCTACGGGAGAGAATGTCTCATCATAGTCAACCCCTTGAACTTGTCGATAACCCTTAGCGACAAGTCGAGCTTTGTAGATGGTAACATTACCATACGCGTCCGTCTTCTTCTTAAAGATCCATTTGTTTTCTATCGCTCGCCGATCATCGGGAAAGTCTGTCAAAGTCCATACTTCATTTTCATACATGGATCCTATCTCGGATTGCATGGCTTCAAGCCATTTGTTGGAATCTGGGCCCGCCATCGCTTCTTCATAGTTTGAAGGTTCACCGTTGTCTAACAACATGATTTCCAGGACAGCGTTGCCATACCACTCTGGTGTGAAACGTGTCCTCGTGGACCTACGAAGTTCAGTAGTAACTTGATCCGAAGTACCTTGACCATCATCATTAGTTTCCTCTCTAGTCGGTGCAGGCACCACAGGAACATCTTCCTGAGCTGCGCTACTTTCCGGTTCAAGAGGTTGTACTTCATCAAGTTCCACTTTCCTCCCACTTACTTCTTTCGAGAGAAACTCTTTCTCCAGAAAGGACCCGTTCTTGGCAACAAAACACTTATTCAAGTAGGCCTTTATGCTTTCCAAAAATTCTATATCATTTCCCATCAATAGTATGTCATCCACATATAATATGAGAAATGCTACAGAGCTCCCACTAACTTTCTTGTAAACACAGGCTTCTCCATAAGTCTGCGTAAACCCAAACGCTTTGATCATCTCACCAAAGTGAATGTTCCAACTCCGAGATGCTTGCACCAGCCCATAGATTGAGCGCTGGAGCTTGCATACCTTGTCAGCATTCTTAGGATCGACAAAACCTTTCAGATGCATCATATACAATTCTTCCTTAAGGAAACCATTAAGGAATGCTTTTTTGACGTCCATTTGCCATATCTCATAATCATAGAATGCGGCAATCACTAACATGATTCGGACGGACTTCAGCTTCGCTACGGGTGAGAAGGTCTCATCGTAGTCAACCCCTTGAACTTGTCGATAACCCTTAGCAACAAGCCGAGCCTTATAGATGGTCACATTACCATCTGCGTCTGTCTTCTTCTTAAAGATCCATTTATTTTCTATGGCTCGCCGATCATCGGGCAAGTCTGTCAAAGTCCATAATTTGTTTTAATACATGGATCCTATCTCGGATTTCATGGCTTCAAGCCATTTGTTGGAATCTAGGCCCGCCATCGCTTCTTCATAGTTCGAAGGTTCACCGTTGTCTAACAACATGATTTCCAGGACAGGGTTGACATACCATTCTGGTGTGGAACGTGTCCTTGTGGACCTACGAAGTTCAGTAGCAACTTGATCCAAAGTTCCTTGATCATCATCATTAACTTCCTCTCTAGTCGGTGCAGGCAGCACAGAAACATTTTCCTGAGCTGCGCTACTTTCCGGTTCAAGAGGCAGTGCTTCATCAAGTTCTACTTTCCTCCCACTTACTTCTTTCGAGAGAAACTCTTTCTCTAGAAAGGATCCATTCTTGGCAACAAAGATCTTGCCTTCGGATCTGAGGTAGAAGGTATACCCAATAGTTTCCTTAGGGTATCCTATGAAGACGCGTTTTTCCAACTTGGGTTCGAGCTTTTCAGGTTGAAGTTTCTTGACATAAGCATCGCATCCCCAAACTTTCAGAAACGACAGCTTAGGTTTCTTCCCAAACCATAATTCATACGGTGTCGTCTCAACGGATTTTGACGGAGCCCTATTTAAAGTGAATGCGGCAGTCTCTAAAGCGTAACCCCAAAATGATAGTGGTAGATCCGTAAGAGACATCATAGATCGCACCATATCCAATAGAGTGTGATTACGACATTCGGACACACCATTACGCTGAGGTGTTCCAGGCGGCGTGAGTTGTGAAACAATTCCACATTTCCTTAAGTGCGTGCCAAATTCGTGACTCAAATATTCTCCCCCACGATCTGATCATAAGAACTTTATTTTCCTGTCATGTTGATTCTCTACCCCACTCTAAAATTCCTTGAACTTTTCAAAGATCTCAGACTTGTGTTTCATTAAGTAGACATACCCATATCTACTTAAGTAATTATTGAGGGTGAGAACATAACGATAGCCACCGCGAGCCTCAATGCTCATTGGACTGCACACATCAGTATGTATGATTTCCAATA
Source organism: Triticum timopheevii (assembly GCA_963921465.1). Classification (NCBI taxonomy): domain Eukaryota; kingdom Viridiplantae; phylum Streptophyta; class Magnoliopsida; order Poales; family Poaceae; genus Triticum; species Triticum timopheevii. The sequence continues at coordinate 583,089,086 of OY997268.1, forward strand.
AGTTGGTTGCTCGCTCCATTGTTCCGGAGAATAGAGTCTTGGTCATTTCGCCCAGGCATGGTTCGCACGTGTCAAATGATTCATAATCAAGAGACTCCCAAAGTCCATCTGCATGGAGTTTCTTCATGCGTTTGACACCAATGTGACCAAGGCGGCAGTGCCACAAGTATGTGGGACTCTCATTATCAACCTTACATCTTTTGGCATTCACACTATGAATATGTGTAACATCACGTTCGAGATATAATAAGAATAAACCATTGACCATTGGGGCATGACCATAAAACATATCTCTCATATAAATAGAACAACCATTATTCTCAGATTTAAATGAGTAGCCATCTCGCATTAAACGAGATCCAGATAAAATGTTCATGCTCAAAGCTGGCACTAAATAACAATTATTGAGGTTTAAAACTAATCCCGTAGGTAAATGTAGAGGTAGCGTGCCGACGGCGATCACATCGACCTTGGAGCCATTCCCGACGCGCATCGTCACCTCGTCCTTCCCCACTCTCCACTTATTTCGCAGCTCCTGTTTTGAGTTACAAATATGAGCAACCGCACCGGTATCAAATACCTAGGAGATACTACGAGTGCTGGTAAGGTACACATCAATAACATGTATATCATATATACCTTTGGTATTGCCGGCCTTCTTATCCGCTAAGTACTTGGGGCAGTTCCGCTTCCAGTGACCATTTCCATTGCAATAAAAGCACTGATTCTCGGGCTTGGGTCCATTCTTTGGCTTCTTCCCGGCAACTGATTTACCGGGCGCGGCAACTCCCTTGCCGTCCTTCTTACCCTTGCCCTTCCTGAAACTAGTGGTCTTATTTACCATCAACACTTGATGTTCCTTTTTGATCTCCACCTCCGCTGATTTCAGCATTGAATATAACTCAGGAATGGACTTCTCCATCCCTTGCATATTGTAGTTCATCACAAAGCTCTTGTAGCTAGGTGGGAGCGACTGGGGGATCCTGTCAATGACCGAGTCATCTGGGAGATTAACTCCCAACTGAGACAAACGGTTGTGTAACCCGGACATAGTGAGTATATGCTCACTGACAGAACTGTTTTCCTCCATCTTACAACTGTAGAACTTGTCGGAGACTTCATATCTCTCGACCCGGGCATGACCTTGGAAAACCATTTCCAGCTCTTAGAACATCTCATATGCTCCGTGCTACTCAAAACGCTTTTGGAGCCCCGGTTCTAAGCTGTAAAGCATGCCGCACTGAACCAGGAAGTAATCATCACTACGCGACTGTCAGGCATTCATAACATCTTGAGTTGCTGGGAAAATGGGTGCGTTACCTAATGGTGCTTCAAGGACATATGCTTTCTTGGCATCTATGAGGATGATCCTCAAGTTCCGGACCCAGTCCGTATAGTTGCTACCATAGTCTTTCAGCTTGGTTTTCTCTAGGAACGTGTTGAAGTTGAGGGCAGCGTTAGCGTGGGCCATTTGATCTACAAGACATATTGCAAAGATTTTTAGACTATGTTCATGATAATTAAGTTCATTTAATCAAATTATTTAATGAACTCCCACTCAGACAGACATCCCTCTAGTCATCTAAGTGATACATGATCCGAGTCAACTAGGTCGTGTCCGATCATCACGTGAGACGGACTAGTCGTCATCGGTGAACATCTTCATGTTGATCGCATCTACTATATGACTCATGTTTGACCTTTCGGTCTCTCGTGTTCCGAGGCCATGTCTGCACATGCTAGGCTCGTCAAGTCAACCTTTGTGTTTTGCACGTGTAAATCTGGCTTACACCCGTTGTATTCGAATGTTAGAATCTATCACACCCGATCATCACGTGGTGCTTCGAAACAACGGACCTTCACAATGGTGCACAATTAGGGGGAACACTTTCTTGACATTTTAGCGAGGGATCATCTTATTTAAGCTACCGTCTTTCTAAGCAAATAAGATGTAAAAACATGATAAACATCACATGCCATCAAATAGTGACATGATATGGCCAATATCATTTTGCTCCTTTTGATCTCCATCTTCGGGGCGCCATGATCATCATCGTCATCGGCATGACACCATGATCTCCATCATCGTTTCTTCATGAAGTTGTCTCGCCAACTGTTACTTCTACTACTATGGCTAACGGTTAGCAATAAAGTAAAGTAATTACATGGCGTTTTCATTGAAACTATAAGTGCATCTAGTGCCACCCCTAGTTGGTTTTGGAGTATTGATGACAAATTTGGTTGAGGGCCTAGTGCGTTTGTAAGAATTGCAGGATAATGCAGGTAGTGTCCCTCATTGATTCGGTTTACCTACCGGAGATGACCCCTAAAAATGTATGAAGACATTGACGACAATGGTGGTATGTGAAGATATTCACATTGAAGACTATGACATGAGAAGACATTGAGTGAAGACTATGGAGCGTGAAGACTGTGTTGTTTCGTTGTTTCCTTTTCTTCTTTGTTGAGTCATAGGAACCACCGTACTGTTAAGTGGGGTCCAAGTGAACAAAGTCAGAATGACTGAAGTGATGCTCAACCCGAATCCTATGTCTTCGAGCGAAGACAATGAGAGCAAATCTTATCCAGAGCTGGATGAGTCAGCTTTGCTTGTAGCCCAAGTAAAGTTGCCGTGTGTGTTTGAAATCTGACCGTTGGAACACGTGTCAGTTCCTTAGTGACCCAGGGTCATTTCGGACATATCAGGTCGGGTTGCCTTGTGGCTATAAATAGCCCACCCCCTACCCCATAAATTGGTGGTTGCTCAGAGTTAGTTCACGGCTTTTGTCGTTTGAGAGCAACCCACCTCGAAGCCTTTGAGAGAGAGAAATCCTTGCGAGGACAAAGCCCAAACACCCAGAGCCAAAGAGTGTTAGGCATCACTGAAGTCTTTCTGTCTGTGTGACCTGAAGACTTATTAAACCTGAGGACTGTGTATCCTCCAGCCGGTTAGGTGTCGCGTTCTGAGCATCCAAGATTCATTGTGGATCGCCGGTGAACAAAGTCTGTGAAGGTTCGCAAGTCTACCTTGAAGACTTACCAGAATGATTGGGCGAGGACTGTGTGTCCTTAGCTCAAGGGGAATAAGGTGAAGACGCGGTCTTCTAAGTTGAATCTCAGCCTCCCTAACCAGACGTACAGTTGTCATAGCAACTGGAACTGGTCCAACAAATCATGTGTCTTCAACAAGTGAATGGTTCTATCCTCTCCCTTCCTTTACTTAGTGTTTGTATTCGTGAAGTCATTGCCTATTTGTCGTACCTGTTTGACTTCATTGCTTGACTACTATGGTTTGTTGGCTTCATACTATCTTCCATCCTGATCCTTACTACCAAGCTGCTATTAGTCTTTGTACTTTCACATTATTGCATACTTTACTATGGCTTGCTTGTATTAGTTTATCTTCCGCTGCATATCAATTAGGTCATTTCTATTGTTTGTCTTCGAAACTTCCATGTTTTGAAGATTTTCATAAAAATCGCCTATTCACCCCCTTTAGTCGATAACTAGCACATTCAATTGGTATCAGAGCAAGGTACTCCCTTGTTCTGTGTGATTCGGTTTAACCACCTGGAGTTTAGCTATGTCGACTGCAGGATTGAGGAATGTATCTTGCCCCACCTTTGACGGTCATGAGTATCCTCGGTGGAAGGCCATGATGAAGAAGCGACTCATGGCTATGGATAGCAAACTATGGACCGTCACTGAGATTGGTCTTACCGATCTATGCAAGATGGCGGAGGCTGATGACATTCGCAAGTACTCTCTACTGAACCTCACGGCGAAGGATGTCATCTGCTCCTGTCTGTCCCAAAATCAGTTCAGGAACGTCATGCACCTCAATCACGCGAAGCTAATCTGGGACCGGCTTTCTGAGGTCTATGAAGGTCATCGTACTTGTCATGATCCTTGGTTTGAGGACTACCAGGAGTCTCTTAAAGAGATGACCTTTGCACCTGAATCGTCTTCATCTTCACCATGCCTCATGGCAAGGGGTGCTAAGGTAACTGAATGCTACCTCTCTGAAACTAGTGATGATGAATCAGGTGATGAATTTGGCCCCAGTTATGTCAACTTGCTTCCCTTGCCACTAAACAACAAAGAGCCTTGGAAAAGGTTCAAAACATGCTTAGTAAGAGCGATGATATGTTGGGAGAAGAAATGGATCAGTCAAAAGCATTGGCTGAAAGTCTTCAGAGACTTCATTCCAAGTTTGACGCCCTTCAAGATCAACATAATGCTCTCTTGTCTGATCACGAGAAGCTTTCTTCTGAATGTCTTCAAAGAAAGCAAGATCTTGAAAAGATAAGAGTGGACTATGAACATCTTCAAAAGGAGCGTGATTCATTACTTGCTCAACAAATCAGTTCCGCTCAGGATGGATTTGAACCACCATGTCTAAAATGCATTGAGCGTGATAACGCTACCTCTGTTGCTGAATGTTCCACTGCTGCTACTATTGCATTGTCTTCAACTACTGATGTGGTAACTAACCCCTTTGTGGAGGATACCACTACTATTGCTGATGAAAATGCTAGGTTGAAGACATTGCTTGAAACAGGGATGTATAAAAGTCTGAAAGGACATCAGACACTTTGCGATGTCCTCAAAAAGCAGATTCTGAACCGAAACCCCAGGAAAGGGCGTGTTGGGTTTGAGAGGAAAATGAATGTTGATGGTTCCTACTGGAAACCTGAACAGTATCCCAAAACCACATGGTTTGCTGCAAAGGAACCTTCAGTAGATCCATCCACCTTATCTGGCTTCACTTGCGCTAACCCTATCATCATTGATGAATCCTTTGATGCAAACTATAAACTGTTCAAAAATCAGAATGGTGAAGTGTTTGCCAAGTATATTGGTACTAACTACAGGAATGGACCACCTATGAAGAAGATCTGGGTACCTAAGCAGTGTATTGAGAATCTTCTTGTGAATGTCATCATGACACCACCAAGGAAGAAGACAAACCCCAGACCTATGGCTTCATATGGCCCAAAGGCTTCATACAGATACATGACTCACCTGAGTCACCCTAACGCCAATGTTTTGCAGGGAAAGCGTACTCAAACTTATGAATATGAGCGTGTGTCTTCAAACCACTATGTTCATAGAACTAAGAACTTTTCTGCTTATTCATATGAGTATCATTCATCTCCTGCAAGGCTATTTGCTAGGGCTTCAAGGCCAAAATTCTCAGATGCTGCACTTAGACTCATTGCTTCTAAGCCACCCCTGAAGATGTGGGTGGTGAAGAAGAATTAACTTTCTTTTGCAGAATAAGGTCTCCAGCCTGCAATCAAAGGCGTCAAATACTATTGTTGGGGACCTAAGACACATTAAAGGACGCATGATAAAATGGTCTTAATATGTATTTCACATCTGAATTGCTTACCAGTCATACTATGAGTCCTAACCTTGATCTATGCTGTGATAATCCGTGGGTGCGTCAAATGCTTATGCTTCACAACACTCTTTGTGAAGCCTATCCTCCTAACTGCACTGTAGGGTATGACACCCCATGTTTCAGAATGGATTATGGACAGCGGATGCACTAATCATATGACTGGTGATCGAAGTCTTCTCATGGACTCAACCTTACGTCCATCAGACAAGAGTCACATCGCATTTGCTGACACTGGTAAAAGCAAGGTATTGGGTCTAGGTAGATTTGCAATCTCAAAGGATCAACACATGGATAAAGTGATGCTTGTTGAATCCCTTGGTTTCAACTTAATGTCTGTCTCAATGCTTTGTCACTTGAACATGATTGTGATATTTGGAAAATATTGTTGCCTAGTAATAATGGAATCTGACAAGTCTCTAGTCTTTGAAGGGTATCGGAAAGATGATCTATACATGGTAGATTTCTCAGCAGGTCCACAGCTTGCCGTATGTCTTCTTGCAAAAGCTTTAGAATGCTAGCTCTGGCATCGGAGGCTGGGGCATGCTGGCATGAGGAACTTACACACACTCGTCCAGAAGAAGCATGTCATAGGCATCGAGGGTGTCAAGTTCAAGAAGGATCATTTGTGTGGTGCCTGTGAAGCTGGAAAGATGACTAGGGCAAAGCACCCCTCGAAGACAATCATGACGACATCTCAACCCTTCGAGCTGTTACACATGGACTTATTTGGCCCTACTCACTACTCTACCCTCACAACGACTGCTCGTCTCTAGGGCTTCGTCATTGTTGATGACTACTCAAGATATACATGGGTGCACATAATTCTCTACAAGACTGAAGTGCAAGATGTCTTCAAACGCTTCGCCAATCGAGCCATGAACAATTATGGCGTCAAGATCAAGCATATGAGAAGTGATAACGGCACTGAGTTCAAGAACATCCGGCTTGATCTTTATCTGGATACAATGGGAATCACTCATGAGTTTTCTTCTCCATACACACCTCAGCAAAATGGCATCGTAGAGCGCAAGAACAGAACCCTCATTGAGATGGCTCGAACAATGCTCGACGAGTACAAGACACCTAGAAAGTTCTAGCCTGAAGCTATTGATACAACATGTCACATCATCAACCGTGTTTACATCCACAAGCTTCTGAACAAAACATCCTATGAGCTCCTTACTGGCAAGAAGCCAAATGTCAGCTACTTCAGAGTATTTGGAGCTAGGTGCTGGATCAAGGATCCCCATCACAAGTCAAAATTTGCACCTAAAGCTCACGAAGGCTTCATGCTCGATTACGGAAAGGACTCGCACTCTTACAGAGTCTTCAACCTCTATCTCTACAAAATCGTTGAAATTGTGGATGTGCAATTTGATGAAACCAATGGTTCACAAAGAGAGCTCCTGCCAAGTACACTAGATAAAGCTCCGCCCAGCGAATCTATCAAGCTGATGGGAACTGGTGAAATCATGCCCTCTGAAGCACAGCCTGAAGAGGAACTTATCATTTCTACACCAAACCTACCTGAAGACAATGCTCAGACCGAAGACAATCCTCCCAATGATGACAATGATCAGCAAGAGCAAGGTCTTTGACCAGTTCATCCTCGTGTTGCAAATGAAGTACAAATTGAGAAGATAATTGATAGCATCAATGCACCTGGTCCACTTACTCGCTCAAGAGCAACACAGTTAGCAAATTTCTGTGGGCACTTTTCGTTTGTGTCAATATCAGAACCCAAGAAAGTTGCTGAAGCCTTTATGGAACCTGAATGGATACAAGCTATGCAAGAAGAACTTCAACAGTTCAAGCTGAACAATGTTTGGGAACTAGTCAAGCGTCCTGACCCTCGCAAGCATAACATTATCGGCACAAAATGGATATATCGAAACAAGCAAGATGAGCATGGTCAAGTCATCAGAAACAAAGCACGTCTTGTGGCTCAAGGATATACTCAAGTTGAAGGAATTGACTTTGATGAAACATTTGCTCCTGTGGCTAGGCTTGAAGCTATTCGCATACTGCTAGCCTATGCTAACCACCACAACATCTTGCTACATCAAATGGATGTGAAGAGTGCATTTCTCAATGGCAAAATTGAAGAAGAAGTATATGTTGCTCAACCACCTGGCTTTGCAGATCCAAAACATCCTGATATGGTGTACAAGCTAAACAAAGCACTGTATGGCCTCAAACAAGCTCCTCGCGCTTGGTATGATACGATCAAAGACTTCCTGAAGAGCAAAGGCTTCAAACCTAGATCCCTCGATCCCACTCTTCACGAAGACATATGATGGTGAACTGTTTGTGTGCCAAATATATGTGGATGAAATTATCTTCGGCTGCACCAACCAGAAGTATAGTGATGAGTTTGGATACATGATGCAAGAGCAATATCAGATGTCCATGATGGGTGAGCTAAAGTTCTTCCTTGGTCTTCAAATTCGTCAGCAAAGGAATGGCATCTTCATATCTCAAGAAAAATACCTCAAAGATTGTCTGAAGAAGTTTGGAATGCAAGATTGCAAAGGTTACACGACGCCTATGCCAGCCAAACACCATCTGGGTCCCGACGACAATGGTAAAGAGTTCGATCAAAAGGTATACCGCTCCATGATTGGTTTCTTACTTTACCTATGTGCATCTAGGCCAGATATTATGCTTAGTGTTTGCATGTGTGCTCGATTCCAAGCGGCACCAAAGGAATCGCATCACTTAGCTGTGAAGCAAATTCTTCGATATTTGGCTTACACCCCAACACTCGGATTATGGTATCCAAAGGGATCAAAATTTGATCTGGTTGGATTCTCGGATGCTGATTATGCTGGTGACAAGGTGGATATCAAGTCTACATCAGGCACATGTCACTTTCTGGGACGATCACTTTTCTGTTGGTCTTCAAAGAAGCAGAACTGTGTATCACTCTCAACGGCTGAATCTGAATACATTATTGCTGGATCTTGCTGCTCTCAGCTTCTATGGATGAAGCAAACTCTCAAGGACTATGGCATCAATCTGAAACAAGTGCCTCTCTTCTACGACAACGAAAGCGCCATCAAGATTGCCAACAATCCAGTCCAGCACTCGAAGACAAAGCACATTGAAATTCGTCATCACTTTCTCAGAGATCATGTCATGAAGAAAGATATTGACATCATTCACGTCAACACTGAAGAGCAACTGGCAGATATCTTCACAAAGCCCTTGGATGAGAAAAGGTTTTGCAAGTTACGGTGTGAGCTAAATATCTTGGAATCCTCAAATGTCCTGTGATCAGGCACACATCCTAACACTTATGCATGTTGATGACTTAGATGTGCAACACACGAAGTAAAGTATATCTTCAATCAATGAAGACTTACATTCTGAGTGTGAATACATTAACACAGAATTTGACTTCGGAGCGCCATGATAATTGTGCGCCATGTCTAGGTCTAATACTTCCTATACGGTGGGTAACACCACCACCAAATTTCTTGGTTTGAAGTGTTTCACTAATGGCGTTATTTTTGCAATGTCTTCGCATTTGGTTTGTCTTCAATTTCAACTTATCTTCATGATTTTCTTCACTATGTAGATTTGATTGCTTTCTGATATATATACTAGTGTTCTGTCCTCTACAGCATTCACTTATAGCTATGTCTTCCTAGTTGAATCTTTTGAACTAAGTGAATGTGATCGGACCCTAATCTCTCTATGCTTTCTATCTCAAACTCTATCTGTCCAAATCATATGCATTCTATTGAAACTGTCGAATGTCTTCTCTGCGTCCTTGTCAGCAGAAGACACGGAGACAAACATTAAGTCTATTTTAAATGATTCATCCTTATTGTTTGAAATCCAGAGAAGCCGGAACAACCATCCAACAAACTTGGCGGGCGTGGGAACGTGGGACAACTCTGAGTATGTTGCATGCTTGCCACGTGCCCCTCAGATATGAACCGCCAGGGGCACCTGCGTAATTGCACTGTGCCGCACACTTCCTTATAAATACATGCCCCCTGCGGTAAAGAAAACCTTTTTCCACCTCTCCACCTCGTCAAAACCCTAGCGCCACCGCTAACTCTCGACGACGCCGGCGACGAAGCGCTTAGCTGCCGCGACTTCTCCGACGCTGTCCTCACGCCAGCCGCGGACATCGTCCTCTCCGCCGCCGCCGTAGGTGTCCTCCGTCGCCAAGTTAGGGCACGGTGGATTAAACTGCTCGGTCTCCTATTCATCCCATCTAGCAGCTCTTCGTGTGGTAAATACAACTCTATTTTTACCATCTTTTTGATCTTCAATGATTCATCCTATTTACCAAAATTGGTTTCTGCCTATACAATGTTAGATCTATTCTGTCTGCATCTCATACTGCCTAGTATATTCACTTAAGCTTCATATCCAGTTAGATTCCTCACATGTACTTATTCACGGATTCGTACAAATCTGGAACCAACTCTCAACATATAAGTGAATGTCTTCACATCATGAGGTCAATGTCTTCAAACTGATTTATCTTCAAAATCTTCTGAGAATGCATATGACCTCTTCCCCTTCCCTCACATCTCTAATGCTATCACAGGTACATGTCCGTGGGAGAATCCCTAGGTTCTCATAGTCTGCATTCGTTTGCAGAATTCTTACAGCATCACATTAACTCTCCTGAAGCCAGTTCCTGTTTGTCCAGCAAGCGAAAGCCTTTGAAGCCTTTGAACATATTGAAGCCATTCAGTTTGAAGTTCATGGCTGCGGAGAAATCTGTAAGGAAGGGTGGCAGACAGCGTCGAGGGGGAACATCAAAAGATTTGCCTGATGACCTCGCAGAACTTTACAAGACAGATCCTGAAGAGGATTATAATCAGCGCAAGATAGGAATCCAATGGATTCGATGATATTGGGCTGAACAATGGTTCAAATACAAGTTCATGACCCAGGAATACGCTAAGAAGAATGCTATCAAAAGTCCTTGGGGTGATATTCTCTATCGAGGCCTTCCACTCAAGAACAGAGCAGAAGCTATTGCACAGGGTTTCTATCCTTGTATGGTTCGTGGAACTCAGCCTGAAAATGCCAACCCATCATCATTGCTCTGGTGTCATGACGAAAATCTCTTCAAGCGCAACTTCCAGCATGCAAAGGCATCAGCCAAGGAAAACAAGAAGTCATTGGGGTTAGACTTCAACCCTGGTCCCTCTTCTCCTCGTGCTGACGGCTCACGTGATGCAGAACCCAATGTCATCGGCCCCTTCTCCAACCTTGATGGCCTCATCACTTACATCTTGGTCCAAGGTGCCAAAGTGGATCATTCTGATAATGATGCTGACACTGATGAAGCCCCAACTCCTCCTCCAAAGCTGCAGAAGCTAAAGAAGACTAAGGCTTCACGATCAGCTCCTCCTCCAAAAGCTTCACATATGAAGCCACTGGCCACTGCACCTCCTGAAGACAGTGTGTAGTCTGAAGATCTATCACGTATCTCCAAGAAGACGGAGAAGAAAAAGAAAATCGTCACTGATCAGACATTGACTCCTGCTACCATTCTGCGAGAAGAGCACATTGATCTGTCCAGCGATGAAGATCTTGCAGATGATGCTCTTGAGCAACTGATCAAGAGCAAGGAAGAAACAGAGATCTTCAATGATTTGCCTCTCTTTGATGTGGCAATCATCCATAACTTCATTGATGAGTGGTTTGACACCCCAAATCTCAGCTTTGATGATCTGCAACTTCCTATTGGCCTCAGCGTCTCCTTCAATGGCGCCATTGCTTCTGAGCTAGCTCTTGCTCAGCACATCGTTGAACTGAAGCACAAGATCGACTATGAGAAAGCTCAGTTCAAGAAGCATGTGGCCAAGCTCAGCGTGCAAGATGTCAAAAACTTCAAAATCATGATGCACGAGCTCAAAGAAGCTTTCACACGAAGCGCGAAGAAGCTAGAGGCTCTAGGGAGCGCATGAAAAGTCTGGCTGACAAGTGTGTGCTAGCCTACAATGAGGCTGAGAAGCGCAAGGCTCTTGGTCATCCTGGCATTGACCCCAGAATGGCTGCAAAGAAGAAGAAGCTATTAACTGACCAATCTGCACCTTCAAGGCAGGAAGAACCTCGCATAGTCTTCCCAAGCAGCATGGCTGGCTCGAAGCCAAAGGTCAAGTCAACTGCTTCTGAACTGAAGAAGACGAGGGCTGCCGAGGCTGAAGCCGGAAACAGGAAAAATACAGAAGCCTCTGATGTTGCTCCCTCCAAGAAGAAGCGCAAAACCAAGAAGAATCGGGCTGCTCCCACAGAGCCCTTAGTTGTTGAACCTATCTCAATGGTTCGCCCTACATCTGAACACCAAGAACAATGGATGATAGTTCATGAGCCTGCTTCCATAGAGGCTTATGAAGTTGAAGACATTCCAGCAGTTGATCCCACCGCTGCTGAAGACATTGGTCACCATGACAATGTTGAAGATGAGGAAGTTCTTCCTCAGATTGAACACAACGTCGTATCATCACCTGTTCTCACGAATAGCGAACTCATCAGCATTGGCCGTCCTCTGACGCCAATTGCTCAGGATGTATCATGGGCTGATCGCCCACAACAACAAGACTCCCCAAGTACTCCCCAACAATAACAAGTCACACCACCTGTGCAACAAGAAGAGGATGAGGCCCAGCCTACTCCATCTCCAAAGGCGTCGCAAGCATTACGCAGGCTTCGCAAAGGACCAAGGCCTCAAGACCCTCTTTCGAGCGTTCCAGAAGGAGAAGTGCACCACCAATCTGTTGCACGTCAAGTGTTTCCAGAAGCCACTCCGACTGAGAATGTCTCTGTGTCTGACGCCCAAGCTGCTGAAGACAATCCGGCTGCATCAGCCGATGACGAACAAGAAGAAGAACGTGTCCCTACTCCCCCCATTACTAAAGAAGTTGTTCCTGAAGTGAACGTGCCAGTGCCCGACCCTCCAGCTCATCAAGTGGAGGTTGAAAATCTTGAGGCTGCCACCACCAACATAAATGAAGCCAATAATGTAGTCATGGCCGAAGCTAGTGTGGAGCCTGCACCAACTAATATGCCAGAAGCCAATGATGCAACGGCTCCTAAAGCTTCTGTTGTGCAGCCTGAAGACTCTGTTGTTGCCACTGCTCCTGTTCCGCCACCTAGGACTCATACAATTGAGCAAGCATACAACTATGGCCAGCTTATCACTGTCAAATGGCCCGTTCTGGTCCCTCTGCCTACTGCCTCTGGTCCTCAGTTTGATTATCATATTGAGCATAGGCCTCAGGTCCAAAAACCAAAGCCAAGACTGCCAAGGTTCCTAGGTACTGCCACCTCTACTGGGTCCTTCAATGCAAATGGCTTCAAAAGCCACAACACCTTCTTTGACAGCGCAAAGAACCCCTACTCAAGGCAAGGAATATCATCTGATCGTTTCTGGAGTTATCAGCAACGAAGCTATTACTCCTGCGTTCTGTATGATCAAGGGTGCATTTTCCCTCATATGCGCCTTGACACTGAAGCCATTGTTGGACTGCCATGCTTAGAAGAAGCACTTGACTGCTTTCGTGATGCTGGTTTGCTCAGCTTTGTGACAGACAAAGAACATTGGAATGAGGAACTTTTGCTTCAATTCTATGCTACCCTCCACATTCGCGGCTACAACAGGGATACAAAGACATGGGTTCTCGAGTGGATGACAGGAAATTTTCATCATGAAGCCAAAGCTCTTGACGTTATTGAGCTTAGAGGCGTACCCACTCCCGGAGAGCTGTTTGAACCTGATTGTCAACTCCACCGCAATGCACTGGAGAGCATCTTCCATAAGCCAGATCCCAACAAGAGCCAGATGTTGAGCATGATGAAGCCTCTGCCACCTGACGCTGAATACCCAAAGGAGTTCTTTGTTGATGACCTTGAGTATCTGCCTCGCACAATATATCACGTCATCAGGCGGACTCTATGGCCTATCAAAGGACATTCATCAGCTGCAAAACTTGAAGGAGCCATGAAGACATTGGTCTTTTACATCCTCAATGGCATCAGCTTCAATACACAAGAATTCTTCATCCGGCAACTGGCTGCATCTAGATCTGACCTTTTTGGCCTGAAATTCTATGCTCCATGGGTCATGCGCCTCATCAAGCTACACTCTGCTATCAACTATCAGCCCTCTGCTCGCAATCATCTGATCTTTCTACCAGAGGTTGATATGTTAGTTGACGCCATATACCCTGAGCCTGCCAAGAAGCCTCTTTGTCTTCAAAATGCTAAACACCAAAGCTTCACTCAGCCCATGGAAGGAGTCCAAGCAGTAACTCGTGTCTATCCAATGGCTGGAAACACTCGTCTGCCTCATCGTGCGTAAACTGAAGCTACTGAGAGCACAATTGCCCAAAGGCCTAAGAAGCACTCTCGTGTCCTAAATGACCGAGAACTTCTTGTGGCACTTCATCAGAAACAAGACAAGCATCACTTTTGGCTCAAGCGATAGATGCAAATCCTATTGGTGGACGTCAATTGCATTCAAAATCTTGCCACCAAGAATGCTTTTGTCACTCATGAGACCTGTCGGCGATCATGGAAGAGTTTGACACTGCTTAGTGCTGAAGACGATCTTCAAGACGATGGCTTCATTGAAAGATTCAAGTTTGACTCCACTCCTCCACGGAATGTTGTCCTACTTCGAACTCCATCCCTTGAAGACTCTGACTATTCTTCCTCCGCGACAACTGTGAATGCCAAAGTGATCGATGATGAAGACGATGCTACTTCACCACCCCCTACTTCTGCACGCATCAACACTGCACCATGTTCGTCTGCGCCGCCAAATAACAACGACAACCCAGCTGCTTCACCTACTCCTCATGAGAACGAGTAGATGCTCTATGTCTTCAAACCTTTTTGGTCATCACTGACAAAAGGGGGAGAAGCATATGAGTTTGATAGTCTTCAAGCGGGTTCAAATGGGCGGTTGCTTTATATTTTTCCTAGTGATTACAACTCTTGCTTTTGATACATTTCGTTCTTTGAGTTGTAACACTTAAACTTGATGGCCGTCTGCTACTTACTTGCTTTTCCATGTGCGATGATAACTTCCGCACTTAGATCATTTTGCAGACGTCCATTTTTCATTATGCATGTCACTCTCTTAGTTATATCATTTCATGCATGATGAATTATCTTCATAAGTTGAAGAGGATCTCCACAAGTACAACCTGCCATGTGCATTTGCATTCCAAAAGCAAATTACTTATATGCACATCTTCAGGGGGAGCCTTTGCCACTTATGAAGACAATACCCTATCCTTTACAATTTCACATACTTTATCCCCGTTGAAAACTTCAACCAGTTTGTCATCAATCACCAAAAAGGGGGAATATTGTAAGTGCATCTAGTGCCACCCCTAGTTGGTTTTGGAGTATTGACGACAAAGTTGGTTGAGGGACTAATGCGTTTGTGAGAATTGCAGGATAACGCAGGTAGTGTCCCTCATTGATTCGGTTTACCTACCGGAGATGACCCCTAAAAATGTATGAAGACATTGACGACAATGGTGGTATGTGAAGATATTCATGTTTAAGACTATGACATGAGAAGACACTGAGTGAAGACTATGGAGCGCGAAACTGTGTTGTTTCGTTGTTTCCTTTTCTTCTTTGTTGAGCCATAGGAACCACCGTACTGTTAAGTGGGGTCCAAGTGAACAAAGTCAGAATGACCGAAGTGATGCTCAACCCAAATCCTATGTCTTCGAGCGAAGACAATGAGAGCACATCTTATCTAGAGCTGGATGAGTCAACTTTGCTTGTAGCCCAAGTAAAGTTGCCGTGTGTGTTTGAAATCTGACCGTTGGAACACCTGTCAGTTCCTTAGTGACCCAGGGTCATTTCGGACATATCAGGTCGGGTTGCCTTCTGGATATAAATAGTCCACCCCCTACACCATAAATTGGTGGCTGCTCAGAGTTAGTTCACGGCTTTTGTTGTTTGAGAGCAACCCACCTCGAAGCCTTTGAGAGAGAGAAATCCTTGCAAGGACAAAGCCCAAACACCTAGAGCCAAAGAGTGTTAGGCATCACTGAAGTCTTTCTGTCTGTGTGACCTGAAGACTTATTACACTTGAGGACTGTGTATCCTCCAGCCGGTTAGACGTCGCGTTCTGAGCATCCAAGAGTCATTGTGGATCGCCAGTGAACGAAGTCTGTGAAGGTTCGGAAGTCTACCTTGAAGACTTACCAGAGTGATTGGGCGAGGACTGTGTGTCCTTAGCTCAAGGGGAATAAGGTGAAGACGCGGTCTTTTGAGTTGAATCTTAGCCTCCCTAACCAGATGTACAGTTGTCACAACAACTGGAACTGGTCCAACAAATCCTGTGTCTTCAACAAGTGACTGGTTCTATCCTCTCCCTTCCTTTACTTAGTGTTTGTCTTTGTGAAGTCATTGCCTATTAGTCGTACCTGATTGACTTCATTGCTTGACTACTATCGTTTGTTGGCTTCATACTATCTTCCATCCTGATCCTTACTACCAAGCTGCTATTAGTCTTTGTACTTTCACATTATTGCATACTTGACTATGGCTTGCTTGTTGTAGTTTATCTTCCGCTGCATATCAATTAGGTCATTTCTATTGTTTGTCTTTGAAACTTCCACGTTTTGAAGATTTTCATAAAAATCGCCTATTCACCCCCCCCCCCTCTAGTCGATAACTAGCACTTTCAGAAATGCAGGTCATACAATAAATTAAGACAACTCCTATGGCTCCTGCCAGTTGTCATACTCATCGACATGCAAGTCATGATTCCTATTACAAGAACATGATCAATCTCATACATCACATATATCATTCATCACATCCTCTTGGCCATATCACATCACACGATATATGCTGCAAGAACAAGTTAGACGTCCTCTAATTGTTGTTGCAAGTTTTTACGTGGCTACTATAGGTTTCTAGCAAGAACGTTTCTTACCTACGCCAAAGCCACAATGTGATATGCCAATTGCTATTTACCCTTCATAAGGATCCTTTTCATCGAATCCGATCCGACTAAAGTGGGAGAGACAAACACCCGCTAGCCACCTTATGCAACTAGTGCATGTCAGTCGGTGGAACCTGTCTCACGTAAGCGTACGTGTAAGGTCGGTCCGGGCCGCTTCATCCCACGATGCCGCCGAATCAAGATAAGACTAGTAACGCAAAGTGAATTGACAAAATCGACGCCCACAACAACTTGTGTTCTACTCGTGCATAGAAACTACGCATAGACCTAGCTCATGATGCCACTGTTGGGGATCATTGCAGAAATTAAAAAATTTCTACGCATCACCAAAATCAATCTATGGAGAGACTAGCAACAAGAGAGAGGGGAGTGTATCTTCATACCCTTGAAGATTGCGATGCGGAAGTGTTACAAGAACGCGGTTGGAGGAGTTGTACACGCAGCGATTCAGATCACGGTCGATTCCGATCTAAGCACCGAACAACGGCGTCTCCGCGTTCAACACACGTGCAGCCCGGTGATGTCTCCCGTGCCTTGATCCAGCAAGGAGGAGGGAGAGGTTGGGGAAGACAACTCCAGCAGTAGCACGGTAGCGTGGTGGTGGTGGAGACACATGGTTTCCAGCAGGGCTTCGCCAAGCACTACAAAGGACGAGGATGTGGAGAGGTAGGGCTGCGCCGAGAGAGAGAGAGAGACTCGTGTCTTTGGCAGCCCCAAAACCCCCACTATATATAGGAGGAGGGGAGGTGGTTGCGCCCCCTCTAGGGTTCCCACCCTAGGGGGTGCGGCAGCCCTAGATGGGATTGGAGGGGGCGGCCAAGAGGGGGAGAGAGGGGGTGCGCCCTAGGGTGGGCCTTTAGGCCCATCTGCGCCTAGGGTTTCCCCCTCTCCTCCTAGCTGCGCCCTGGGCCTTGGTGGGAGGTGCACCAGCCCACTCAAGGGCTGGTCCCTTCCCACTCTTGGCCCATGCAAGCCTCCGGGGCTGGTGGCCCCTCCCAGTGGACCCCCGGAACCCTTCCGGTAGTCCTGGTACATTACCGGTGATGCCCGAAATACTTCCGGTGGCGAAAACCTCACTTCCTATATACTATTCTTTACCTCCAGACCATTCCGGAACTCCTCGTGAGGTCCGGGATCTCATCCGGGACTCCGAGCAACATTCCATAACCACATACAAACTTTCCCTATAACCCTAGCGTCATCGAACCTTAAGTGTGTAGACTCTAAGGGCTCGGGAGGCATGTAGACATGACCGATACATCTCTCCGGTCAATAACCAACAGCGGGATCTGGGTACCCATGTTGGCTCCCACATGTTCCATGATGATCTTATCGGATGAACCACGATGTCGAGGATTCAATCAATCCCGTATACAATTCCCTTTGTCTACCGGTATGATACTTGCCCGAGATTCGATCGTCGGTATCCCTATACCTTGTTCAATCTCGTTACCGGCAAGTCTCTTTACTCATTCCGTAACACATCATCCCATGATCAACTCCTTAGTCACATTGAGCTCATTATGATGATGTCTTATCAAGTGGGCCCAGAGATACCTCTCCGTCACACGGAGTGACAAATCCCAGTCTCGATTCGTGCCAACCCAACAGACACTTTTGGAGATACCCGTAGTGTGCCTTTATAGCCACCTAGTTATGTTGTGACGTTTGGCACACCCAAAGCATTCCTACAGTATACGGGAGTTGCGCAATCTCATGGTCTAAGGAAATGATACTTAACATTATAAAAGCTTTAGCAGACGAACTACACGATCTTGTGCTATGCTTAGGATTGGGTCTTGTCCATCACATCATTCTCCTAATTATGTGATCCTGTTATCAACAACATCCAATGTCCATGGTCAGGAAACCGTAATCATCTATTGATCAACAAGCTAGTTAACTAGAGGCTCACTAGGGACATGTTGTGGTCTATGTATTCACACGTGTATTATGATTTCCAGATAACACAATTATAGCATGAACAATAGACAATTATCATGAACAAGGAAATATAATAATAACTATTTTATTATTGCCTCTAGGGCATATTTCCAATAGGTTGCAACCTCATATGAAGTTAGATCATGTAGCTCCAAAGTTGGTTTAAAAAAAGTTGCACCATGTAGTACTAAAGTTGCACAATGCAGTACTTTAGTTGCACCATATAGCACTAAGGTTGAGATCAAAAAAATTTCATCAAAACATACCCATGCGGGATCTAGTTCCAAAGATCTCATCGCGATGAATCCAACGGTGAAAACAGATCTGAATTCCGACGTGTGGTTTAAAAGATATGACTTTTTAAAATATAAGAGGCCAGAATAAATGCACGTGAATCTGTTTCCAGACTAGTCTATACACATTTAATGCTAACAAAAACATCCACTAGCTGACAAAAAAAGACACACATGTGAGTAACAAGCCGCCCCCCGTTCCTACGAAAAAGTGCACGTGCACTTTTAAGATTTCAGGTTACCTTTTTATATGGTCACAATGAGACTGGTTGTCTTGCTCGCTTCCTCGCTCTCCGATCCAATCATACATTGTCTGTGTTTCAATAGTCCCGCGCCTTCCGTGTATGGCATGGAAGCGGCTACAAGACAGTCGACTAAATTTTTTGAACGGGCCAGTTGATTCTAGTTCAACCGTTGGATCACAATCTAATCTCCAGCCTTCATCTTCAACCTCACGCAGATCTTGTTCTTCTTCCTCACGCACAATTTGTCTCGCCCAACCGCCTCCACGGGCCACTGACCGAACCGCCGGCCACCGCCGCCCACTGCCGCCGACGCTCCCGTGCTGCCTCGCTACCCCGCCCTCCCCTCAACCTCCTCCCACCGTCATTTTGTCACCGCCCCGGCCATCCCTCCAGCCTCGGTTATGTCCGTTTTTTTCTCCGGCGATGCCCCACCACCACCACCCAACACTGCCGTTCACCATCGCCGTCCACCACCGCCCCCACCCTGAACCCTAAAGTAGATAATGGGATGATGACGGCGTGCCCCTTCCTTCTCTCCGGCGAGCCCCTTCCTTCTCCTTCCTTCATTCAAAATCGACTCGTCCGAATTCGAAATTCAGTTGACTGGCATGTTTTTTTTACGTGTAACTAGGGACTTTATTAAGGAGTGATAATGAACAGAATACAAATAATGTCTGGCAGTTTCCCTAGCCAAATATGACGACCTACTAGAAGCGAAGATGCAGCTTTTGCAAGAGCATGCGCTTCAAAGTTATTTTCTCCATGTTCAAACTTGAACTTGACGTAGTTGAACTCCCTTCTTCTGTCCGATATTTCATGCAAAATTGGTGCATAATGGGTCGCTGCATCCGTCTCAATCTTGCTCACCACTTCCAGGCAGTCAGAGGCTATAACCATACGTGACAGATTTAAGTCCTGAGCCAGCGCCAAAGCCTCATTGCATGCCTGTGCTTCTAGTTCGGTGGCTTCAACCAGTCCACAAAAGTTACCGCAGATGCACCCAAGAATTGGCCATCCTTGTTCCGGCATACTGCAGCTGCTGCACCAAATTTTCCCTACCGTGAGATCCCACCAACCACATTGATATTTGTTTCATCGCCTTCTGGTGCCAGCCACTTTGAAGCTCGAGGACGCACACTTCCCACGTTGTCAGCCTTCGTACTCTTGCTGTCGAGGGAAATTTCAAGGTCTTGGAGAAACCTCCTTATGAAACAGAAGGTTGACAAAGGACTCTGAAACTCATTGTCGTGAATCGCTCTCCTGCGTGCCCACCAAATTTCCCACATGGTTACTAGGACCTTCGCAAGGTCTGCTTCGTTCAGAGTTTCAAAAAGCCAAAAGAGCCAAAGTCGTGCATCATTCGATCTGTTGGACAGAATGCGTTCCAGTACTTCCTCTTCTCCTAGTGCCCAGACGCACTGTGCCATACGACAATCAAAGAGCAAGTGGCGCCAAGTATCTGACTCCGCATTGCACAAGATGAAGGCCTCAGATGTGGTCATCTTCCGATGGTGGCGTGTTTGTCCCGTTGGTAATGAGATGTGGGCAAGCGCCACACAAAGACACGTACTTTTGATGGGACTCTCGACTTCCACAATCTGATCCAATCTCTTTTGCTTGCATCTTGATCAGATTTGTTTTCTCTTTGCTCTATCCAATCCTCCCTTTGAGACTTGATGCTACTTATCATTCTATACACCAATCTGA